>CAMZMU010000098.1:5170699-5797774 GCA_947311845.1 Poa pratensis
AGGGGACATGTGAACACCTTCTACCCATCTAGTAACGTATAACTAAAACTTAAAATATCTATTGTTGCACCCTGCTGTGTAAATGCAGCTTTCAAGTCCTCACTTGGTTAGGGAAGTGGATGTACAACCCAGCCACCCAGGTTCAAGTCCTCACGGACGCAGATTTGGGTTCTTATTTTTTAAAAAAAATCCGTTGTAGGGGCTTCCCCTACCGCATTCCTTTAAAAAAAGGCAGCTTTCAATTTATTTTAGGAACTAAATAAATTAAAGAATAAAAGTGCACGTAGTGACAAGTAAATGGGATTTCTTGTGGAGAAAATTAGACGGGTCATGGGTTCACTTGATCTATTTCTCATAAACATGATGTCACACAAGAGTAATGAAGATTGGACCAGATATTGCTTTAAGTTCGGTCCACAGTTGGTGATTCGGCCCACACTTTCACATCATCAAGAACACATAATCAAAGGTTTTTATCATTTTCTAAAAATAGATTCTGGGTATTCACTAGAGAAGAAAATTCTACATCGAGTAGAAATCACACTATATTTGGACACAAAACACGAAGTATACAAATCATGCGATATTCTCTCCATATGAGAAAATTTGTGCCATCAAGACCAATGGTGTCATTGTGCACTATCATGAGGCGACATATTTACATTGTAGGCAATGAAGCCTATGTTAGAGCGATCTCGCTCTGATCCCAGTTGAAAGATCAATAGTGAGAGTAAATAGGCGTTAAAAAAAGTACAATTTGGGTTGAACATTTCCAAAAATAAGCTATTTGCTTAGCTTTAAATTAAACATAAATTCTAAATATGCTAGGCTCAATTAAGTACTCCAATAACTTAATCTAAACACGATGAACACAAGATACATCACAAAATAAACAAGCTAAGAAAAGATATATGAATTCAAACATGAAGTCTCTCACAATGAATGAACTCGAATATAAAGAGGAAACTAAATTTATTTGGAATAGGATGCTCCTTATTCCTATGTTTCCGCGAGGCCTCTACTACAGGGCCCATGCGTCAGTCGCTTGTGCCCACATCACGTGGGGCCCACTGGCCGCAGGTGGCACCACGCTGCCCAGCGAATCCACAGCTCATAAAAAATACTCTCTCTCGAAAAAAGCTCATAATAATTCACGCCTGCCAAAAAAAAAAAACAATAATCACGCTCCCATCTCTTTCTGTCCCCCCTCTGTCCCTCTCCCTCTCGCTTTGCTCGCCGCGGTTTTCTCTCTCCTCCCGCCGCCGCCACCACCGCCGCCGTATTCTCCTCCCGTCTCAGATGGCTTCTGCCAAGGTACGCGCTGCTTCGGTTGCATCCGATCCCGCTCCACTTCGGTTCGTCTGTTCGATGCTAGGGTTCGACTGATTCGTGAGTAGTTTGGTGCTGTCCCGCAGATGGAGAATCGCGGCGCGTTCGGATCGAAGAGGTCGCGCAATGATGGTGAGATTCGACACAAACGCCCTTCTCTCATCTTTTGCCGCTTGTTACTGTTGCCCTTTTTGGCAGGGTTGGGTATTGGGTTGGGTTGGGTTAGGGGATCTCCTGGGGTAGGGTTTTGTTAAGGAGGGATTCGTAGTGAGACGGACGTCGAATGGTTTGTATTGCATCATTGCATGTGTACAGAGCATTAGCTGTTATTTCGAGCTTGAACCGTATGAGAAAAAAGGGCGGAGTACATGAATGAATGGAATGTAGGGTTATCTATTATTGTAATTTTGTTTGTACAACTTCGTTTGTCTTTGTGTGGTTAAGGTTCACCTCTGTAAACTATTTCCTAGAATATTGTAAGTATATTCTTACCCAAAAGAAGAATGCGAATGCGGAAGCCATGTACCATAGGAAAAAAAGGTCGTTCACGTGGCTTAGAGTGTGGTTTGATTGTTACTGAATCGTCAGTACCATGATTTGCTTGGCATTGTTCGAGGAACACACCTAGAGTTGAATGTTCTTTGTGTTTTATACCATCTTTAAGTTTCCTTTGTGTATTTTACCGTCTTGCAGTTTTTCTCTCTTTTGGAGAGGACACTCATCGTACTGTCTTGTTTGTACTTGTGTCTTGTTGGTTAAAAGAGAATTCTACTATTTTCAGTGTCTGTAAGGGAGGGGGACTGGAATTGTCTTCAGTGTGGTAATATCAACTTCAGTTTTAGAAATGTTTGCAACCGTGGAGCGTGTGGTGCACCCCGTCCATCACCGAGTCTAAGCCCAGTAAGTTGTTGTAGATTCCCCAAGTAATGTCATTACTGATATGTGGTGTCTGATGGAAAAAAAAAACATTAGAGCTTCTTTTCATTTCCTTTTTCTTCTTTATCCTGGGTAGACATTTGTAAGTCGGCTTTTGGTCATTTTTATAGCTTCACTACTTATGTAATCACTAATCTGTATATACAAACATTAGTCCTGACCTTTTTGTTATTTTTTCCCAACCTAGCATAATAATAGAGTTAACATAAGTTTTTCCTTTATTGGTATACGCCTATATGGCAAACTTTTTTTTTTGAGAAGGCATGTGCATTATTCAGTATGCATGTAAAAATAGGTTAATGGTTCGGTGGTGCCTAAATAATATGCACATCACTACTAGGTTAGGTCGACTGTTTGCCTTTTGCGTGGTGGTCTCTTAGAAGGTTTGATACGAAAGCCTCATGAAGGGGGAGAAAGTCATGCTGCCATCTCTGCAACATTGAATAAACTTTTGTTTGTATTGCAGCGAATGATGCCAGCGCCTGCTGGTGGTGGATATGATCGATCGCCTCTATTTTACGGCAGCGCTGGTGCCCCGCCTCACATGCCTCCTGGATCTGCCAGCTATAGTGCTCCATATCCATCTCTTGGATTGCGATATGGTTATGGTCCACCAGTAGGACCTCCTGTCTCATATGGTCTCATTTCTTCTTATGGTCAACCTGGTCCAATGGGAAGTCCAATGGGTGGTATGTCTCTTTCTCAAATGATAGTTTCAGTTATTTCAGTGTTTACTCAGAATGGATTCATGATTCCTCTTGGTAATTGTTATAGGGATGGGTTATGCACACGGACCTGAGTTGGGTCGATACGGCCCCGACTTGGGTCGATACGGTCCTGACTTGGGTAGATACAACTATGGATTTAGAGGATCCCCAATGCCGGTTTGTATTCACTATCAACCATAAACATTTTATGTTTTTTATATTGGCCTTATCTTCTGGTGGAATATTTGACCTTCTTATGTGTGCATGAAGGTTTCTAGCCCATGGTCTGGTGGAGCAATAGTGGAAAATAATGACAACACTGCTTCACGAAAGCGCCGGGGAGGTAAGTTATGCCATCTTTCTTATATTCTCATGTATTCCTCTTGCACTAAATATGTTCCGATTTCCCACCTCCATAGTGCATTTCAAAGATATCTTCCATTAAGTGAGGCAACAAATGTTTAAACAATATAATGGTATTTCACTCTTGTTATGCTATTTATTTAAACATGATGTGGCAATAGGTCCTAATATGCTATGGTAATACTGTAGTTTGGTAATGAAGTGTTTTGTCTTTGCATTTTGCATTATTCTATATACTGCCATTGTGCCACATGGGCATATCCAATGAATTTTCAGTGTACTTCGATGAGAAATGTGAATATAATTAAACAAAACTACTTCCTCCGATCCGTTATAAGAGTCGTAGGAATACACACTAGCTAGTACAAATGCATGCATGTCTGGCGAATCTTATTTCGGATAGGAGGGAGTAATAAATTTGCTGAAGACACTGCTGTTCATTTACCCATGTCTATTGAATTGTTTCTTATGGAAGTTCTCATTTATAGGCCCAGATGGACTGTCTGAGGGTGACTGGGAATGCCCCATGTGTCAAAATATCAATTTTGCCTTCAGAAACACTTGCAACATGAAGAAATGTGGAGCTCCAAGGCCGACCCCTGTAAACACAATACTCCTTTCCAAGCTGTAAATATCAGTTATGAAACTCCCTGTGTATTCTTCTTTCATGTAATATGGTTTTCCCCTGTAACAGGGAGGTAACTCGAGCTCAGTTCGCAAAGAAAAGGATGCTCCAGAAGGGAGCTGGACCTGTCCCGAGTGCAATAACCTGAACTACCCCTTCCGCACGGCATGCAATCGGAAAGGATGCTCAAGTAGTAAGCCGACCTCATCAAATAACTAGTCCTACACTGCAAACGTGATGATGTCGAAACAGTGTTGTACCCTAGTCACACAATATTACTGTAAACTGGGTTCCTTGTAGAGTCTGCTCCGTGTAGACAAAGATCTATTGTGTTTGATTGTACCTTCCAAATTCTATTGACAGATGCACAGATATAACCTTCATATCAACTACATAATGCAGTTTCCAGGAACTGTTGTCTAGTTGAGCGTGGTCTCATAATGCAGCGTGAATACCCCCCCGCAGCTGGCTGACCCAACCTTGGACTCCTGCCCTCCAACTAGGGATGCAGGGCAGCACCCAATCCGATCCGCACCGCCCCGTAGTCCAAATAGGCTAGGTTTGTTCATAATCACCCTGCTCAAATTTAGCTCTTTTTGAACCAACTCCTGTTTATGCGGGATGCCCGCTTGCACCCTTACTTTCTCCTTCCTTCTCTACTCTCATCCTGTGCAGACCCACACCTCATACTAAGCAAAATGCGTTTGGCCAACAGACCTTCCTCTTAGTTAACCATCGAGCAACA
This sequence comes from Poa pratensis, assembly GCA_947311845.1. Classification (NCBI taxonomy): domain Eukaryota; kingdom Viridiplantae; phylum Streptophyta; class Magnoliopsida; order Poales; family Poaceae; genus Poa; species Poa pratensis. Next base: position 5,175,405 of record CAMZMU010000098.1, read on the forward strand.
TTTACATTTTTCCGTAGAAGATTGATTGCATGTAGTGTTCTTACCATTTCTACCAACTTCTAAATACATATGTAACCGCCTCTAAATAACTGATTTAACTTTACAACCTCAGAACTAACAGCAGCAAGCAGGGCTACAACATGTTGCAATAGAATAAATATGATCTTCACCCCCAGCAGCACTACTTTCACTAGCGCAGTGCAGTGCAAAGGAGCCATGTTATGTTAGATGCCCACGCACTTTGCCCATCTGAACCAGCACGAAATCTTCTTGGGCAATCGGTAGGGATCCAAAGATGCAGGGTCCGTCTCCAGGGATTTGGGATCTGACCAGATGTACACCCCTCGTTCCTGCTTGCTCCCTGGTACCGTGTTATCAAGGATCAGTGCGACAACAAGAGCCACCACCACGTTGATAGATAGAAGAGCGTTCACTGCATAATTTAGCTGCAGGACGATCCAAGCATCAGGTCAGTTTCAAGTTTCAGATCTCTTGATTAACTAACTCAATGGTAGATGGTTTTTCTCTCATTATTGCAGCTCAGTTCAGTTCAGAGAGAGAAAAACCTTACCCCATGGCTGGCCGTGCGAACTGGTCCACTCGACGCTGCAGCGTACGGAAGAAGATAGCCCGGTAGAATGAGATTGGAGCTGGGCTCATATTGCTGAAAGTACGCTGGGACTGACAGGGAGATGAACAGGGTAAACCCAACAATTATCATGTTCCTTGAGCTTACAGCTTCAGTATATCGCAGTGTGGACAGGCCAAGCGCGACAATAAGCGCCCAAGTGAAGCAAAGAACAGAGGCGGCCAAGGCAACAGGGATAGAAGCAAGGAGAGCTCCAATTTTTCCTGCAGCCAAGAAATTCAGACGTAAGCAGTCTATGGCTACCGAACCCCAAAATGATCGTGCAAAAATGTTAAGACCGTACCAAAGAATGAAAAAATGACCAGCAAGGCTGCCCCAAGCTGCAAAGCTCTTCTGCTGGCCATTTTGGTTGTGTCAAGGGTATGGATGTTCTCTGTTAATGTTGTCGATCCTGTTCCTGTACCCCATAATCCAGCGATAAAAGTAGAGACCCCTCGAGGCCAATCCCTCTGCTAACAACTCCACGTGTTGGAGGGCTTAAATTGACCAGCAACGAAGCAGCATGATATGATGAAAGCTGCACAAGTACCAGTGAATGTTAGTTCGTTCATCATCTGCAATAGGTTGTGGATATTAATTCGAGACGAAGGATATTGCTGGTCTGTTGACAGAACCTACTTACCGAATCAACTGATGTAACTACCGAAACTATCATCATAATGATGGCTGTTTTGAAATGAAATGTAGGAGGGCCCCACTGGAATGGATATGGAACCCTCACCCAGGCAGCATTTCTCCAAGCATCAGAAACATCAGTTCGACAGCGCCTCATAATTTCTGCACGTCTTCTGCATGAATCCAATAAAATATTCGAACTGGGTATGTTTGAACTACAGCCCTTGAAGTTATATGCCCCACCAGCAGTTAGGAAGAATGCATACGCCCATATGATGCCAACACTGAATGGCACCTGCCAACAACAGATCCCAATGAAGTTAGAAGGCAGCAAAACATTGATTCATGGATGTTAGTAAAATAGTAAACTATCTACACAACAATCAATCTCAGGGATAGAGGATTCGAGAAGTACCGCGTAAATGAGGAAGATACGGTTTCCAAACAGGGATATTTTTCTCAGGTACTGCAATGCAGAAGTAGAGTGATCAATAACACTACACACATTAAAATGCAGAAGCAAATAAAATAAAACGAGACTATCTGCATTGTCACTTGTTAAAAAGAAGAAAATCTCCAAGGCATACCAGGGTGCACAGAAGAAGCAATACAATGAGGGGCATGCTGATTTCTGCACAACTGCCAGCCTGAGGGAAACCATAACTGAAAAACGCCAAACCAACCGCAGCAATAGTTGGTGCCACAACGACTGGGTTTATCAACCTGTAATACAGCAATTAGACGTAAATATACACTATTTTCATTGTGTATGTTCTAGGCCTGTAATGTCACATGAAGACTTTCTTCTCATACCTCAGAAGCAGTGACATAAGACCACTGTACCCCAAGATTATCTGAAAAACTGAACCAACAAGTATAGCCCCCTGTAACTCTCTCATTATGTGCTTGAATTTCTGCAAGTCATAAAGAATGAACGCTAAATTAAGAGAGATAATGCATGATGCAAGGCTCTTGGTCCAAAGATCTAAATGGTGAAACTTTTTTTTTCTAATAATACAATGCTAAGTCCTCACTTGGGTGAAATATTCAACCCAGCACAGAAATATTTGGTGTGGAATGTCACTTGCCACTAAATATGAAACAACATCATGCCAGCACAGTCCACTCCAGACATCTTGTCGCCACAAGCTACATATCCTCAACAAGGGAATAAAAACCACACCCTTAAATGAGAAGAATATAGCTCGAAAGTGGTTAACTGGTTATCACATTGGATTTTTGATGATGTGGATATATGCAGAAGGCCTTTGCTACTAGACATTACTATTATCCTATTTTTTGGGTGATATCTATTTCATATGTGTTCATATCACGAAATACCAAAACACCCATGGTACCTGGCAGTAGAAAAGCATTTCAGTGCCCTGCTTTGCAACTGGCCACAAAGTACCCAGCTCTGCATCCTTATGGTACTCAAAGTTTCATTATTCAAATTTACATTTCTAAGAAAATTTATTTTGCACTTCCAGGAATCAATGTTAGCGTTCCCACTTCAATGTATATTTATCAATGAAGTTTATACAGCATATTTTGTGAAATAACTCTTTTCATCTACCTCCCCCACACAACTGAATGCCTACTTCCCTAGCACTTTATCAGCACAGGTTGGCTTCAATATTGTATTATAAAACCTAATGGGTACATCAACAGGTGAGCTTTCACTCTACGATATTGTCCTATTTAAGTTTTCTGAGATTGGAAGCAACGAGTCCGTTGAATTATCTGATAACACATGAACGCTTGAGAAAAAGAACAAAAAAAAGGTAAAAGGGGGATCTAGAGTTCGAGCATACATCTTCACTAAGATTTCTGAATTCCTCAGAGTTCGCGATCACCAATGCAGGAGCCAAATATACAAACGAACTTCCTTGAATCAATGGAAGCCGAGAACCAAGAAAAGTATGGAGTATTGTTGTAATACCAGATACTAACAACATGGTGGATATGACGGTTGCTGTGTCGACCTGTCACATGAAATGAGCTAATTATTTCAAGGAAGTTCTTCAGCTAAATGCAAATAAGGGGAATTAAGAAAGGCAGGGGAGGTCATACATCAGATCCGCCCATGTTTGGTACCAATATCAAAGGAATAAAAACAAGTGAACCTGCGATTGACAAATAATGTTGTATGCCATAAAATACGAGGAGTGCTGCAACAGAAAGAGAAATTTAGTTAATAACTGTGCTGCAGTTTCTATCAGATTGACATCAAATTCATCAAAAAGTAAGAGAATAGCAGGTCAAATGGCCATTACAGCACAATGTTTTAAATTGTGCGATTTAACAAAAAATGAAGTTAAAAGGTGTGTGCACTACAATATACCAACCAAGGTAAAATCAGGCTGTCAGCTAGCCTAAAAGCATCTTTTAAATATTGGATGCCCCTTAAAAGTCAAGTCAGAATGAACTTACAGAAGAAGCCCAAGACCTACTTGACTTGGATATCTAGGGGAGACATCAATAAAGCCAAAGCAATCAGTAATCGCCATCCTTCGATTATTTAGATATGACTGGGCCAATGTTAGTATCAGGTAACACTATTATTAGATGCAGGCTGGGCTGAACAACATTTTTTGAACACTAGCTAAATACCCGTGTGCTGCTACGAACGTTTATTTGCTTTCCTCAAATTGTTTAAACCCGTGTATCATAACAATTCCTAAATTTATACAAATAAAAAATATCTAAAAAAATCCAAGCAATTAATCAAAAGTTTGTGATACATGCAGAGTGAACGGACCGCAACCAATTCAGATCTCTATAAGAGTAAAGATAATGTAAGTGGACGAAAGACACATGCAGTACTTTCACACTTCTGGTGCTTCCCGCTTAATGTACGATGCGAATGGTCCAAAATAGCCCAGATACAGTGGCATCATCACATAATAAATCTACCATGCCCAAAATATTAATATCTACCCATGGGTGAACGAAAAGGGTGCGCTGTTCCCTTTTCCCCCTAGCATAAGTACCAATTTTGCTGAAAAGGAACGAGAATAAAACTAAAAGATGCGCTGTTCCCTTTCCCCCCTAACATAAGTACCAATTTCAGTACTCCCTCCGATCCAAAATAAGTGTGACAATTATTGAACTGAGCTTAGTTCAAAACTGCGACACTTACTATGTGGATCGGAGGGAGTGTTTTTTTACAGGATTATTGACTCTACCACAATCTATCCAGCAAGATGAGTACAGATATTTTTATGACCGTCCACTTAGGAGGGATACACCGAAAGCAAACACCACACCTGTACAAACACATTGGGAGGGTTCACTTGTTTTTGGCATCCTTTTTCATACTTTTGCATTTGAAAATTTAGAGCTGGCTAAAGAAGGCAATGTAGATGCCAAAAGGGAACAGAATGGATTCAAAAATTATTTGGTTCATATATAAAATCATACATTAGCAGCATTTAAATTAGTGGAAATAATACACCAAATCACATCCAACTAGGAGCATTTAAATTAGATAGGGCAACTAGGAGTTTTCCATTTCCCCTACTTAATTCCATTTTGAGCTATTTTGGTATATAATATTTATATAGGAATATGAAATGATTAAAAATACATAAATTAGCAATTACTTGTACAACAAAGCTGACTTCAATAACTTTAACTGCAAATATGTGCTTGTCTGATCAGTCAACCCCTTAGTGAGACTAGTGTAATAATCACTTTGCTAGAATCAAGCCCCACAATACAGTGAGCAGAATTATCAACTTAGAATCAACTGGAATGTCCAGAAGCAAGGGGTTCCAATCAATCCCACATTCCAGATGTGAAGGATCAACTTTTTTTTTTTGCGAAACGTGAAGGATCAACTTCAGCAAGGTCCTCAATGCACTTTTTTATATACTCCTTAGTGTAGTGGTAGGCACCCGTAATAAATAACAATTTGCTTGAAGAAAGTATGACCACCATCAATCCATCATTATCAGCAAGATTATTCCTGATTCCTCTCAAACATCACTATCCCAATCTGAAAGACCAAGTCCAGAGCGTCCGTGCAAACTGTAGTTCTCTGTTCGTCACTAAATCATTGCATCACAGGGAATACTTTGAAGCAGAAGAGCAGGAAACTCACCCCACCCGGGGTTCTCGGCGACGGCGCACCGGAGCCCAGATGGCCGACTAAGAGGCGCGGCCTCTCCTTCGACGCCGTCGGCGGCGACACCGTCCTCCTCGTTCGCCCACTGCTCCTGGTAGTAGGCGGCCAGCTCCGCGTCTCTCCTCGTCCTCCTTCTTCTTCCTCGCCTCCGCCTCCTCCGCCTTCCGCTTCGCCTCCGCCGCCTCCTCCGCCGGCTTCTTCCTCGCATCCGCGTCAGCGCGGACCTTCCTGCTGCCAGCATTGAGCAGCTCTGTTTCGCTAGGCAAGCGGTCGGCGCCGTTCCTCCTCCTCTCGTCCCCGCGCCCTCCCCTCGGCGCTTCCGGCTCCAGGGACGCCTCGACGGGGGCGGGTACTGCGGCAGCGGCGGGAACGGCCGGGGGGATCTCGAGCTCGCCGCGGAGGTCGATGCGGCGGCGGGGGCGGGCTCCGCGGGCTGCACGGCCGCGCTCGAGGTCGAGCGGCGGCGCGGGATCGGGGTCGGCCTGGAACTCCGGCAGTTCCCGCTCCGGCGGGCGGCGGGAGGAGACCGGGGGAGCTGTCGGCGGCGGCGGGGGCGGGGGGTGCGCGGTGTCGGTGGAGGAGTTGGAGGCCGCGGACTCGCCGGAGAAGAAGGCGGATGGGTGGAATCCCGTGCGGCGCGCCCAGGAGCGCAGGTCCCGCGGGTTGTGGTCGGTGTTGTTCCTGGTGAAGGGCGGCACCCGCGGGTCGCCGGCCCCTCCTCCAGGTCCAGCCGCGGCGCCTCGGCCGGTGGTTCGCCGGGAGCTGGGCATCGCCGCCGGAGCAGCCTCGGTAGCTAGCTTGAGTAGTGTGGAAGCGAAGCTGCTCAGCGAGTGAGTGAGGAGAGAGAGGGACGGGTGCCACGTCGCTTTAAAACGCAGCCGTCGTTGGGGAAATGTAAAAGCGAACGTTGGCTGTGTCACTGACAGGGTTGGCCTACCGGAGACGACGGTTGGTTGGACCGGATTGGCAGTGACATGGCGGTAGTTGGGCTTGGCGGGGTGGGGGTGCGGCGATCGTGGGGTGTCGCGTCGTCAAGCGACGTTGCGAGAGCTTGAAAGAAAATCGAAAAGATATTCGTTTATTAAAATGCTCTAGGTCAAAAAGCCATCAAGATGCGGCTGCACTCCACTAACGCTACTAGCATTAGCAGCTGTAATCACTTATCCGTAACTGGATTATAGTGAGGTTATGGCAGTGACTCTAACGGACCCGGATAATTTCGCCCCGCAAAACCAGTTTGGGGTGACCAAAAAACTATTTTACGATATGCCGAGAGCTCGATAGAATTTGAACTAGATAGATTGAAATAAACTAGATCTGGTGATCTTCTTTGTCATCGGCTGCTCACTCGAAACCGAGGTGTTGAAGGATTATCGACATGTGCTACGGGTTCGAGGCGGGCCGAAGCACCGGAATCGCCTTCCATCACCGCTTTCGTAGCGGCAACTAGTTCGTCTGCTTGGAGCACGGCAAAATGTGCTCGAAGAGCACATCAAAGGTGCATGACCCGGTTCGCCCGCCGCCACGGAGATCACCTCCTCCTCCGGCGCCTCAATTGGCACCGTGCGGGAGCTGCCCGTCTTTGTGTCGTGCGACCAGGGGCACGTCCGGCTCGTAGATGTTGCCTGATACCGGCCCACCTGCGTCCTCGAAGGCGGCGAACTCGCTCACGCCGGGCAAACGTCGGCGACGACGCTCCTTCTCCTCCTCGCTCGGAGACGCACGGCCTCTATTGAGCCCACCATCGATCTAAATGAGGCCTGTGCAAAATTGGCTAAAAGTCACGAGTAATTGCTCGCCAGTGCTATCTAATCCTAACGGCGGAGGGGAAGAAAATCCTAAGACCATGCTACCATTAATATAGTGCCGAAGCCGCATATCGGCCGGAATTTTCGGTGCCGGGCTTATCCGGTATTGCTATATATGCTCCAAAGTTTAAATGGGTGGTGATCTGTGAAGAGTGCGGTGGATATGGTCGCTGTCTGCACGTACGTCGTACGCGCTGCTGCGTCAACAGCCGTGTCGGTTAGGCTCAGACGGGTGGGTGCTGTCTTGTTTGCGACGTCGCGTCGCATACGATTTTACGGTACGGTGATGGATCTGCTCACCCGGAGCGGCCGGGGTTGGTGTCCTCGTGCTCTTCATTAATCTCTCTGGTTACGATACTGAACCACGCAAACGCAGCTGGCTTCACCAAAGATTACTATACTACTACCACTAGGCGGGGTCACCTAGCAGTTGCTAGTGTTAACAAAAGCTAGATGCTAGAACACTCATTCTTAGTTTAGACAGACTTGATTAATCAGATTTGTTGTACCAGAGCATATTAGTCTACGCACAATCTCACTAGAGATAAAGGTCGGTTGAAGGCTTGGGGCTTTGGAATTTATCCGGCTTTAGACAGAGTGCTTGAGAGAGGTCCCCCACGCACATACAGCTTGTTCTACACTCCCACTCACGCTCATATCGGTCTAGTATTCCAGCTCAAGTTTGATCAGCTGGCCTCTGATCGTACCCACATCAAAATTAACACGTTCAAGCTGATTGCATACATATACTCACTATTTTTCTAAATATACATATTTTAGGCCACTCACATGTTGACTAGATAGGGATACAAATGAATGAATATACACACTAAAACATGTCTAAATACATGTAGATACATATGAAATGTAGATAAAAGATAAAACATTTTATATTTAGGAACGGAGCGACAATTCGACGCGCATGATGACTTTCCCCAACGGATGTAGAGAATGTAGTGTTGTGGCGTAGTGTTTGTTTGTGCCGCCGTGAACATTATAAACAATTGAACATACGACTCTTGTAGAAATTGAACGCGACCAAGCAGAGACCGGACACCGGGAAAGAAAGAAAACAGAGAAATGCACGGAGCAAAACATTAAACATCATGGTACGAAGTCAATAATACTCCGTATGTCAATACCCGGAGCACCTGCACCTTGCTCTGCCTAGGCTGGATCATCCAACTCAGTAGTAGGAAGCTGATACGTGACCGACATGCGGCGGAGCCACCATGTCGATCGGACCGGGTACGGCAGCTGCATCGTGGGCTCTCGCTAAAAGACGAGGCGCCTTCTCGTCCTCTTTCACGCGCCCGACTGTTTTGGAAAGCTCCGGGGATGATACTGTTGACTCGCTACGCTACCAACTTTTCCCAAGAGCGGCGCTGGATCTGATGCTCCTCGCCTCACTGCCGATCCATTGATCGGAATTATTTATTCGTCACGCTCACTATAGGAATGCTGTTCTGTGCCGACGGCCCCAACCTATGCTGACCGTTGGCATAGGCTCCGACGAGTCCAGCCCGTCGCCCTGGCCGTCGGCATAGGAAAGGCCGTCGGCCGTCGGCACAACTATGTTTTTTTTTCTTATTTTTCATCTAATATGGAAAAATTTATATCTTTAAATCCGTAAATCGAAATTTAACAAATAAAATGTCTAAATCGATTAGAAAGATGAGAGAAATCCAAATATGACATCCATATCATCTTTTTCATCATGTTTATGGCTTTTTAAAACATATTTTTGGTACTTGCTTAACAAAAAAGTCATTTTTTGCAGTTAAAAAATGGAAAATGATATTTATAATAATATTTTTAAATTGTTTTTCGCAACAATTTTTGCCATACCAAGACACACCTATGTGTCAATATATGGACACTTTATCACAAACTATGGCACAGGGTCCATTTTGACCATTTTTTTCAAAAAATAAAGAAAGTGAAAAAATACTCAAAAAGTGAAATCCTTTTGCATGGACTTCTTTTATTTGTACTAGTTCCTAGAAACAATGATAAACCTGAGTTTGACAAAGTTTTCAAAAAAAATCTTCACGAAAAGGTCAATCATCTATAGACATGTATAAGTTTCGAGTCAAATGACCTAGATACGATTATCCCCGTGCCATAGTTTGTGATAATGTGCCCATATTTGAGACATAGGTGTGTCTTGTTATGACAAATAATGTTGCAGAAATGAGTTTTTTCAAATTATGTTTATAAATATCATTTTTCATTTCTAATTGTCAAAAATGGTATTTTTTGTGAAGCAAGTACAACAAATATGGTGCAAAATGGCACCCATCCAATTATCACACAACGAAGGCCATGTTTTATCGATAATCCAGCAATATTAGGAATTTTCTCGGTTTCTACCTCATTTCGCCTATTTAAATGACTTTATGCCTATTTTCCGAAAGTAATTCAATTTTGAACTACAAGTGTGTGATAGTTTGCTCTGAAAATTTTACAAAAATCATTTTAAGATACACCAGTAGTGGTTATATCACAGAACCATCAATAGTTTTGAAAAATGCGACCCCTTTGGATGAACAGGCACGCCGGCCATTTTGACCGTTTTTTTCAACAAAATAAAAGAAAGTGAAAAAATACTAAAAAAATGAAATCCTTTGGCATGGACTCCTTTTATGTGTACTAGTTACTAGGAACAATGATAAACCTGAGTTTTGACAAAGTTTTCAAAAAACTTCTTCACAAAAAGGTCAATCATCTATATACATGTATAAGTTTCGTGTCAAATGACCTAGATATGATCATCCCGTGCCATAGTTTGTGATAATGTGCCCATATTTGATACATAGGTGTGTCTTGATATGGCAAACATTTTTGCCAAAAATAATTTATAAAATAGTTTTATAAATATCATTTTTTTTCATTTTTAAGTGTCAAAAATGACTTTTTTATTAAGCAAGTACCAAAAATATGTTGCAAAAATTCATATAGATGATGAAAAAGATGATATGGATGTTATATTTGGATTCCTCTCATTTTTCTAATCGATTTAGACATTTTATTTGTTAAATTTCGATTTACGGATTTAAAGATATGAATTATTCCATATTAATGTAAAAAGGAGAAAATAAAGTAAAATAAATTTATTGTTATTTATTCAAAAAATATTATTACATAATCATTGTTACTTATTCAAATAAATTTTCAAAATTTAAATAATAAAAAGTGTAACATCATGACCCATGGGTTAATACGGTTGATAGGATACTAATATTAGTAAGTTCTAACATCTCATTTGGAAGCTAATTTGGAAGGAAATCAAAAGTTAAGCGTGCTTGTGCTGGAGCAATTTGAAGATGGGTGACCGAACGGGAAGTTTGACTAAGGTAAGTACTTTGACCTGAGATTAAATGTGTGGCTAAGTGAGAAATTCGAAATTTGAAAAAAAAACAAAAGTTGGAAAATTCGAAGTAAAATTGAAAAAAAAATTAATTTGTTTGGAACAAATAATTTTGGAAAACAAAATGCCGACGGCCTTTGCCGATGCCGTCGGCACAGCCTATGCCGACGGCTTGAGCTATGCCGATGGCTTTTTAGGTTGTGCCTACGGGCACCTACGCCGACGGGGCTATGCCGACGGCAAAAAGCCGTCGGCACTGCTCTTCGTTCCTGTAGTGGCTTTTCTTTATACGTTGGCCTACGGATTTTGATCCAAGTACTAAACCAAAAAAAACTTGGATTCGATGCAAATTCGCGTACTGTTAATGCATTTAAATAGGATTAAACAAAAAATGCACGAGAAATTATATCCGGTGAAAATCGAGTCTAATAAAAAATTCATCAGAACCACAATCAAAAGTTTCCAAAAAAAAAATCAAATTTAATATAGCATGTCAGAAAGGTGATTATGTACATGTGAATTTGAATGTTCAAACTCTCATTCATACAAAAAATACATCATGTTTGAAAGGTGATGTTATATGAACATGTGAAATTTAATGTTCAGTCTCTTATTCATTTGGCAGGTAAGAAAAAAAATATCACTGAGTAGTAATGTTGCACTAGTTGTCACTACTTATCGAAGAACTTTGTTTTTCATGCCTCCCAAATAAATTTGGCTGTGAACTTAAAAAGTGTCGCTGTCCCATCATGTTTTACTTCTTTTAGTTTTTTTAAAGATTTTTAAAACAAACTTTACCTTTGTTTTCACCGATTTCCCATTGTAATTTGGTTTTCACCGGATATTTTCTCCAAATGAATACCATAGTCTTGGAGATGTGGAACCATTTATACGAATATGAAGATGTGTATGTTGAATATTCTAAATGGATCCATTTAACACCATGATAGAACCATCGAGTCAATTCTCAGTCCGAATCTCCGAGCATGCATAATCTTAGGACAAAAACTACTCTTATGTAAATCGGAATGTCCAAGTTGTTTTCTCCTTACCTTCGGGCAATTTACATAGTTTGAGTTTCTCTGGTTCAATTTGTACTGTCGAGACCGCTCAGACTATTCAAATTAATTTTGAATTAGTTTAGAACCTACAATATTCGAATCTCAGTACTTCCTGTCATGTTACTTTTTCCACTAATGGTTGGATTTTCGCCTTTTTGCCCATATATATACGACAGCGTACCCGCAAAGGCAAAGTAAGGATTTTTTAGCAAGTATAAGAGAGAAGAGAGATTGACACTACTAAACGGTTAGGAGTTGATTGTGAACGTGTTCCTTGATTTCCTGTGAAAATATACCGACCTTATGAAGCTTGTGTACCATAGAATAAGTCTTAGGAGTCAGCTATATGTGAAGTTTTTTTTTGCGAAAAGGACACTGGCATTAAAAGAAACATCGAACAATACAAAACACCTCAACGAAAACAAAAATTACAACGAGATCCTTGATATGCCCTTCATCTTCAACCTCTAGACCGTGTCGACGGCGCGCCGCCGCTGCCGCTTCTCCCAGAGCCGGCCTGACGTTGTTGGTTGCGGACGGGAAGTCGTCGAACGGGTCAAAAAGACCACATCCGTCCCAGAGTCGAAGAAGAAGGATGGACCGCCGATGAAGCTCCATGACGATCTGGAGATCGCCATCGCCAGAAGAAGTACTCGAGAACCACACCACTCCCACGAGCTTCTCGACGTCACCGTCGAGATGGGGCTGAAACTGGGGAGACATTATTGCAAGAAGCGTCGCCGCCACCAACAGAGCGTCGCCACAGCAAACCTAGACACGAAAATCAGAAAAACAGAACCCTCCCGTCGACGCGGACCGAGATCCACCGTACCCCCATGGCCTAAGGACCACAGAGGCAGGGCAGACGTTCGGCGGCGCCAACGGGAGACGTGGATTGATTAAATGTGAAAATCAACCAAAAATCGGCTCAACCTTGTAGAGCATGGCTAACGGAGATGGACTCAGGTGCATGCGTGCATAGCCTATCCAGACAAATACGTAGACCTGATACCAACAATTTGAGCTTCAGGAACAAATAGGTGTCTTTGTTTCTTCTCCTTACATCGTTTTTATATTCCCGATTACCTGCATAATCCGTTTGGTTTTCTCACATCTCTTGGTGACATTAGACTTACTCCATACCAAATTGATCTTAACTGTTGTATCCTCATCTATCTCACATAATTCAGAAAATTGCTTGCGTATCTTGTTATCTGTTTTTTGAAATTTAGTGCCTAAGTTTCCACATCTCTTTCTTACAATATTTGAAGCATCGACAATCTTTTAAATAATTCTTTTCTTTATCTGTTGATTCAGTATTGATCTGTTTCAAGTCTCTAGTCATGCCACAGCTCGTCAAATCTTTCGTAAGTCCTAATTATTTCCATCTTTATTAGAGAAATCTTTAAAAATTGCTATTCACCCCATTATAGTCGTATATCTTGATTCTTCACTCATGCGGAGTTTAAACAACACGAAACACGCTGTGTCTTTTTTTTTTGATAAATGGATCTTTATTACTTAAAAAGTTTTAAGTATTACATCCAGCATCTGCATAACTAAGATGCACACAACCGACACAAGTTCAGAAGTACGCAACATAAAAAAGGCGAATTACATATCATCATGAGAAATTGTAATAACGCCTAAATGGTGGAGGCCCAATCCGCAAATTATGCTGTCATCCATGTTGGGATAAAAAGTCTTTCGTCGTATTCTCCAATCCTGTACACACCTCTATAAACAGGTCTCGATGCTCCACACGTTGCAACTGAGACCACGAACGGAGCGTAGCTATACTTCTGTAGATAACCTGCATAAGAGAATAATTTTTGTCATTAAAAACCTTGTCACGACCATATTACGGCAAGCGCTGCCACCCTAATAAGTTGTTTGAACCTCTTATCCACCTCATTCAGCCAATTGCCAAAAATATTAGCAATGCTTCTTGGAGGGTATAGGGTAGAACCTATCTGGATGATTGACCATATAGAACTAGCTATTTGCACTCAAAGAATAAGTGTTTGATTGTCTCGTCCTTATGACAGAAGACACACTTTTTACTTCCATGCAAATTACGTTTTGCAAGGTTGTATTTAGTAAGAATTACTCCTCGACGAAGATACCACGCAAAGACCTTGTGTTTTTAGTGGAATCTTCATCTTCCAGATTTTCTTATTATTATCTACTGGCATATCCGGTTGGATTAATTCTTTATACATAGAGTCCACAGAGAATTTACCACTCTTGTGTAAATTCCAATGAAACTCGTCGGTCCCTTGCATCAAATTGACGGAAGCTAGACGTTGTAGCAACTCATGCCAAGCTGCTATAGTCTGGGGCCAACAAGATCTCTTCTGAACGTCACATTTGGAGGAGTATCCTCCAACACTTGAGCAAGCGTATCGCTTTTGTGTCGTCCAAGGACAATATTGTATAAGGCTGGATATTGTTCTCGGAGTGAGGTTGTGCCTAGCCACCTATCCTCCCAGAACCTTATTTCCGAACCATCCTTAATGGAGAAAGAACCATATGGGAAGAAGAATTTCTTTGTCGCCATTAGGCCAGCCCAAAAATGTGAGTCACCTAGTTTCCAAGAAACCTGTGATACCGCACTTGAGCCAATATACTTTCTCCTTAAGAGAGTTTGCCAAACCCCATTTTCGGTAAGTAGCTTAAACAACCATTTACCAAGAAGGGCTCTATTCTTGACCTCAAGGTCATGAATCCCTAGACCACCATGATCTTTGGGGCGGCAACTATATCCCATTTAGCTAGTTGATATTTCTTTTTCTCACTGTCCCCTTGCCAAAAGAATCTTGATCGAAAATAATCCAAGCTATGCAAGACTCCCTTTGGTAACTGTAAAAAGGAAATCATATACAGTACCATATTACTTAGGACTGAATTTATGAGAAGCAATCTACCACATAGAGAAAATAATTTTCCTTTCCAACTACTAAGCCTCTTCTGTAGCCTTTCCTCGACATACTTCCATTGAGCAATCGTAAGCCTTCTGAAATGAATCGGAATGCCTAGATAGCTTATTGGAAACTGGCCTTGGCCACTGCCAAATAACTCAGCATACTGGGTGGCATCGTCCTGGGCATCGCCAAAACAAAACAATTCATTCTTATGGAAGTTAATCTTTATACCAGAAAATTGCTCGAACGCTGATAAAATTAATTTCAGGTTTCTCGCTTTTTCCATGTTATGTTCGATAGAATGAATCGTATCATCGGCATATTGAAGAATAGATAACCCTCCATCCACTAGATGCGGGACTACACCTTCAATTTGCCCATCCAGTTTTGCATGCTCGATGATTATGGCTAGCATATCAGCAACTATATTAAATAATATAGGTGATAATGGATCACCTTGTCGTAATCCTTTTTTCGTTTGGAAGTATCGACCAACGTCATCATTGACTTTTATGGCAACACTTTCTCAGGAAACAAAATTATGGATCATCGCGCGCCACACATCAGAAAATCCTTTCATTCTGAGTGTTTGTTGGAGGAAAGACCACTTGACTTTATCATAAGCCTTTCCGAAGTCAATCTTTAGAATTACCCCGTTAAGTTTTTTCCGATGCAACTCATGAACTGTTTCATGTAAAACCACAACACCATCAAGGATATTGCGACCTTGCATAAAAGCCGTCTGAGTCAGGCGCACAACGTGATCAGCCGCCGAATTTAGCCTAATAGTAGCGGTTTTGGTGAAAATTTTGAAGCTAACGTTAAGAAGACAGATTGGCCTATATTGCTGGATCCTTTCTGCTTCATTAACCTTTGGCAGCAAAATTATCTCCCTGAAATTTAGGCGAAATAGTTCAAGTTGTCCAGCATGAAGCGCATGGAATAACTCGACCAGGCCCGCTTTGATTATCTCCCATAAAACTCCGCTGGGAAACCATCCGGACCTGGGCTTTGTTGTGTTCCATTTGGAAGACCGCCTTTTTAACCTCGTCCTCAGAATATTGAACAGTAAGGTGAGCGTTCTCCTCATCGGAAACTTGCGGGATATCATCTGTTCGAGATTCATCCAACGAGAAATCACTCTCATCTGGCTTACCGAACATATTTTTATAGTAGTTTGTGATATATGATTTGAGTTGCTCATGGCCTTCAATCATACCCTCATCTTGATTAAGAGAATGAATGAGTTTCTTTCGATATCTGCCATTAGCCAGACTATGAAAGTATCTCGTATTCGAATCTCCCTCTAAAATGAATTGGGCTTTTGATCGTTGGTACCATTTAAGCTCCTCTTCACGAAGTAGACCGGCCATCTCCGCGTTTGATTGGTTTTTCAACTCAATCTCTTGCGTGGACAGCGGTCGCATCTCAGCAATAGCCTCCAATTCATCAATAATAGATGATAAGCGAAGCTTTTCCTTTTTCAGTTGGCCAACCATATGTCTAGCCCAACCACCCAGGTGTTTACGCACATCGCGTATTTTGTTATTCCACCTTTGGATCGGGCAATGACCAATAACCGGCCTTTCCCATATCATTTAACCATATCATAGAATCCCTCCCGATGTAACCAACCCAATTCAAATTTGAACTGATGTTTACATAGCGGTCTAGGTGTCCCAGTGGTAAATAGTATGGGGGCATGATCTGGCAATGTCTCGATACGCTCAAGTGCCCGTACTGAGACCATTGGAAATTTAGATTCCCAATCTGAGTCCATCAGTACACGGTCCAACTTTTCGTATGTCGGCTCTAGGAGGATATTTGCCCAAGTGAACTGCCTCCCAATCATAGTTACCTCTCGTAAGTCAAGGCTATCAATGACAGTGTTGAATAATAGAGTCCACTTGTTGTCAAATCTACCCCTGCTCTTCTCATGCGCGAACCTCAGCAAATTGAAATCACCACCTATAATTATAGGGTATGGATTATCTTTTGCAAGGTTTACCAATTCTCGAAGAAAAGCATGTTTATTTTCATCCTGGGATGCACCATACACGGTGACAAGACTCCATGTGAAATTGTCAGCTTTGTTGCGGATGTGGAATTTAATATGAAAGTCACCCTTCGAAATAGCCAACACATCCATGGTGTGTTTTCTTACACCGAGTAATATGCCCCCAGACCTACCACATGGCAGACGAGATACCCATGTGAATTCTACACCACCAGATTAGGCGATTAAGTAGACTCGCAGAGAAATCTTGTTTACCAGTTTCTGAAATGCCCACAAAATCCAATCTATGATCCCTAGTAGAATCTGCAATACGTGCGTGTTTAGCCAAGTCACGAAAACCTCTGCTATTTGCGAACATGCCATTCATTAGGAATCAATTGGAGATGCGGACAATTTCGCCTTTTACGTGGCATTTTTTATCTTTTCTAGAGTGGTTTGCTTTAGATTTACGGTCGGACGCTTTCAAGTCATATAATGAGCTGAGCATCGCCTCATCCAAGCCACCCTCCGTTACATCCCCAACTAGATTTGAGAGGACCTGGACATCAATTGTGTCATGTAGCTCCTCCTCATCCGGATGTGGAGTAAACAACTTACACGAGACTTTTGGAGTGACTGTTAACCGGTCGTATTCCAAATGTCTCAGTGCTTTAGTCAAAATAGCAAATTTTTTTGTCATTATTACCCAAAGAAACTCCTACACTATTCAATTTAGCTAAGATGCTAGAATTGGAAAATGCAAGAAAAGACTTCGGGGATTTTCCCATACCAGCGGTGTCGAGGTTCTGTTCGGCCTTGCGACGCATGACCTTCGTCATGGAGTCCTCGTCCGTAATGGAGGACCCGTCCGTAGTCACGGCGTGCCTCCCGCTCCTCCTAAGCGGCGTTGGCACCGGGGGAACAATGGTGGAGTAGAGTTCACCCTCGATGCAGCAGAACTCGGCGGCACACATGTAGAGGACGGTGGTGAAGGCGTGGCCTCCTGCACGTCGTGCCTCTGAACATCTTGCAGCTGCTTCTCGCGCTGAACACGTAGCTACCGCTCCGGCGTGGCCATCCGAGAGACAGCGCCATAGCTGGACACCCCCAACGGAGGCCCAACAGCAGCAGGTCACTGCCCGGCCCGGCTGCACCGACCTGGGCTGCATCATGAGCCGCGCTAGCCAATGCAGCCTCGGCCTGGTCAACCAGCCCAGGCGCAGTCGCGCTCGACCGTGGCGCTAGCTGGGAGCTGGGCATGGGAGGCTTCTGCATCTCTAGCCCAGTGTGCTGCTGCGCCACCTCCAGAGAGATGGGCTGCACCATATCCTGCATAGTCACCACCGTAGGCGACGTCGATCGGGGCTCTGACACGCACTGATCAGCAAATGTCGCCCGAGCCAATGGCGATGATGCGACTCTCAGCTGAGCAACAATTTCCTTCCCTCTTGGAGTTTGCGGGTTAGGATTAATGGGTGTGACCGCATATCCATTAAGACCATCAACGGCCCCAAACAGCCCAAGAGAAGAAGACCCCGGCCCCGTGGTATTTTGCACTTGAGGCATCGGAGTATCCCCATCCACAGACTTAGAGGGATCGCGCACAGTAGACTCATTACTGTTCTTATCTTCCAATCCTTTTCCATCAGCATCCTTCTCATGCCTCCTCCATATGAAAGGTACAAAGTCCGGTTCGGGAACATAATCAGCCGCCTCCTTAGTGAACCGAAATGAATAACCCTTTAGTGAACGCTGTGTCTATATGTGACACAATATTATTCCCTAATGAGGAAATAACGGTCGGTTAATTAGAAAATGTGCTGCCCTTGCACATAAAGTTTTCCAGGTGAAAGGACAAGGATGTCGCCTAGAGGGGGGGTGGGTGAATAGGCGATTAAAACTTTTCCGGTTTAGGCTTGCTAATTGCGGAATAAAACTAGGTGTTTAAATTAACAAGCCAACAACCTAAATAAACTAGGTTCACCTATGTGCACAAACAACTTATGCTAGGCAAGACAAGCAACAAGGTGATAGCAATATAGAATTGTGGCGCCCCGACCCAACTGCTATACAGTGATACTGTGTCCCCGGTTATCCGATACCACCGGACACACTATCAAAGCATAATAGAGAGATCAAGACTTGTGGAACAACTGGCACATCACAGACTCTACGACACAAAATCATATAGTTCAACTCTTATAATAGAGAAAGATAGCAAATGACAACCAGAGGTCACAGACCCAACATTGCAACAAGCGGAAGCTAATTAGGTTGTTCTAAACAACAAGAACCAAATTATGGCCTAAGAGGCCTACAGATAAACATCCAACGCCAGCTGTTTCAGGATGTCCCAAGCTGCCACCTGGGAACCCCAAACTACTCGTCGACGTCCACAAAGAACCCACCTTCGAGGTCGGTGAAGTCCTCCTCTGAAAAAAAAACAAACGACGTTGAGTTCGACGAATTCGCAAGATTATATATAGAGCATTAGCTCCATGAGGCTTTCAAGGTTATATGGCTGTTTTGCATAAAGCTGATTTTATTTATGAAAAACATAACTCAATGGCATCGACTATACAGAGTATTTTAAAAAGAGGTAAGAAGTACTATTTTCTTTGATCACTTTTCTCATCATCAACCACTGTACCTGTTCATCAAAGGCACCTCCCCGAATCACCCTCGAGGAAGCTCACCTTTCAATCTTGAGTGGTACCTCTAGTACCCAGTTTTTAATCATTCCGTTAAAGTTATTCTATGATCTCTAAATCCGTCACCAAGTCGTCCATAACCGCGGACACGGCTTTTCGAAAAGATTTATCCCTGCAGGGGGTGTACAATGTGAAAGTCGCCAGGTTCCCGAGGGACCTCCCAGCTTCTTATCCATGCGTACCGTCCGGCCCATTGCCTAGCTCTTAGCTCTCTTCCGGGGAAAGCCGGCTGGGTGGGAGCGGCTACGACCTTTACCTCGCTTAAGACTAACCCAGGATCATCAGTGGCGGTAGGACAAGAGGTACCTCCAGCACCCTGTCCCGCGGCCACTTATTTTCCTGACACCACCATCCTCGTCTCAGTCTTGGCCACCATCTCGACGCACGCGCAAATGGAAAGCCAAACTAGAGGACCCTCGGCTAGTCCGCCACAAGTTAGTCGGTCGACGAGGTTCCATATGCCCACGCATGGTTGCACGCTCAACTTGGCTCGTAGGCGAGAACTCGCACTTAGGCGGCGAGAACGAGACAACCCACCACATCCCATGTGGCCTCTCATCCCCACCTTTAAGCATTTTATTATCCGTCACCACAATTTCTCCACCATCATTCTCAACTCATCACCTGTTTCCAACATGAACCATCCATAGTATAGCTATGCAATTAACTAAGCATGGCTAAGCATCAACATAGCATGGTAAGTATCTCGGCCAACAAAACAATCCCATGGATAAAAGGAGGGGAACAGGTATTGGCATCGGAATCTTAATGCAACTATAGGATACTCTAATCCAATAAAATTGACATTTGGAACCGCATGCAATATTATAGTGGAGAAAATAATTGCGGAAATATAGGATAAGACATGCTCAGAGGGGGGATTACGCTTGCCTTGATCAAGGTGCTGGTAGTACGGCTCTTCGGGGTATTGTGGAGTAACCCCGGTTGCTTGATCTATCGAAGCACAACACGGAAGAACAATCAATCACCACACATATTCCCATAAATGTAATGCGCAAACACATGATGGCATGACACTTTTAATGCACTAGAATTATTATAACAAGATCTACCAAAATTTAAATGGGGTGCGAGATAATTATTTAACAAGGGAGAGAAATGGCTCTACATTGATTTTTAATGTTTTCCTGTGCTAAAGATCATGTAAACATGCATGGAAATGACACTACTGATTAATGCACATTTTTCTGAGCATTTTGATATGAAGAACACATATTTCAGAGGTCCCGATAAAAAAGTTATCACTTTTATTGATTTCCCCTTTTTGAATATTTGTTGTTAATTATATTGATTAGATTCAACAACAATAATAACAATGTGTACTCGGGTTCGAGGCAGAGAGGTGGAACACGACGGAGTCATCGTAGTTCGACAACTCTAAACGCGAGAGGGGGAGCGGGGACATGTACTATCGAGAAAGAAAAGGAAAAACAAAGCAGCACAAAAAAAACTGCCCTGCCGGTTTCCAGCCCGGCTGGGCCGGCTAGCAGGCCGGCCTGGCTTCGGAGCCCACCGGCTCACAGCCCGGCATGGGCCGGCTCTGGGGCCGGCTATGGGCTAGAGAGCGACGGCCTCCTGGCCGGTTTAACCGGCCCTGCGACCGGCCGAGCGACGCAACGGCGACGGCGTCGTGCGGCGGCACGGCGTGGATCGTCGTGAGGAGCTAGCGCGAGAGGGGAGGGGGAGAAGGGCCAGCATGGACCAGGTACTCACCACGTGCACGTCCGGGGCAGCGGGGACGGCGGAGGTGCGACGAACGCGGCGGTGCGGTGCTCGGCGATGCCGCGGCGGTGGTCGGGGGAAAATCGAACGGCGGCGGCGATTCTCTACCCCCCTCTTCGATTCCTTTGGTGTGGAGGAGGAGCACAGCACGGCGAGGCTTTTGCCCCTTACGACGGTGCTCGGCGTGGACCGTAGCCTCGGCGTTAGGCGGCGGCCATGGCACGGCTCCGGGAGCTCGGGGGGGAAGAAGAAGGGGAAGCACGGGAGCGGGGAGCGAGTGGGGGCTGGGGGAGCAGGGGGACCCGGGTGTCCTTCTCCTCTCCGCGGCAGAAGGGCGCGGCACAGGGGCGCGGTGCACAGCGACGGCGGGTCCGGCGCGACCTTGCTCCTCGGTCGCTACAGGAGAGAGGATGAAGACGGCGAGAATTGCAAAACGGCCCCTGGCAGATTTTGTGCTATCACAGATGGGTCCTTCTCCTTTTAATTTTAAAACCAGCAACACTTCCTGATTTTATTTAGGCACCAAAACATTTTATAAAAATCTGCAAAAATTTGGGTAGCCTCCCAGTAACATGTAGAGGCACCACAAAAATTGGTGTTGCAAAATAACTTGTTTTTGACAACATTTGTTCATAGGTTTCAATTCGGACAATTTTCTAAATTCCATAATGTTGCTTCTTTAGAAACTTTAGAGCAAGTTCTAAATTGTATTTTGAACTCTTGAACTTCCTTGACAAATATAAGAAGTCCAAGTATTTGTTTTTGCAAGTTTGGGTGTCTCATTGTTGTGAAATTTTGTTGTAGCAAGTTTGGCATGTTACTTTGCAATGATGCCAAACCAAAAGTTGTTTGTTTAACAATTTCAAATGGATGCCATGATGCATGTATGGAAGGAAAAAGTGAAATTTTTATCCGGGTTTTTAGGTTTTCAAAATTTCGGGCTGTTACAAATGGGTTCCAAGCTTCAAGCATATGATATCTTCTAGATGTCCATCTTGAACTTGCACATCTCAAACTTGATGACGATCACCACTTGAAGTCATCCTCCATGAGCTATAAGAAATCTTCCTTTTGATACAAGCCCACGGAGAGATACCTAACCCCAACAAAGGAATGCCACACACACATAATGGGTTAGTTCACAAAGCTATATGGACAATTTCTTACCATACCATTGGATCACATGATCCCACATGGTATATCATTTAGCTTTGTGTGTTGATCAACTTGAAGCCACTCTTTGCACTTAGCCATGATCAACCTTGTATCTTTTCATCTTCTTGATCATATCAAATATGTCCATCATAATCAATGATCTTGATGGCATACAACCTTGAATCCAACACATGGAGTTCAAGCGATGTCAATGGACAAACCTACAAGAATAACTCAATACAAACATTAGTCCATAATGATTGTCATTAATTACCAAAACCACGCATGGGGCAACACATGCACTTTCAATCTCCCCCATTTTGGTAATTGATGACAATCCCTTTTACGAGGGTTTATATAATGAATTAAGCAACCATGCACAACAAAGAGCAAGGATGCAAGAGCATGAAAGGCAAATGCTTAAGAACGAAACTAAAGCATAAAACCAAATTCCCTTAAACCCTCTAAACTTCTCCCCCATTGGCATCGATTGCCGAAATGGGAGGAAAAATTAAGAAGGCCAATATAGGAAGAGCTCCCCCATAATGTGTGCATTTCTCATAATATGAGTGAAATCAAATGCACATATCCAATGACGAATATATGGAGGGAGATCAAACTATATCGAGGATCCAAAAATTGCAAAAGAAATCAAATTGAAAGATACTTCGACAAAAGAAGTAACCAATCAAAAGGATCCAAAAAAGTGTTCTAAAAAACAAGAGGGAACTTCCCAAGGTACGTGCACAAAGTAGGATTTTCATTTTGTTATGGTGTGCACAACATGGAATCCTCACTCCCTCCTAGATAATGTAGAACACGAACCAAAGAAGATGTAGCAAAAAGGTCCACAAGCTTATTAAGATGCAAAAGCATAACAAATAAAAACAAAGCTTGTGCCATTTAGAAACCACCAAAGAATCAAAAACAATAAGAGGTGGTCACTAAAGAATTGGAATACCAAATAAAGATGTAACTATTCGCATGTGTATAAGTTTCTAAGTAGACATCAATCACGAAGATATAAGTCCACAAATAAACATGTACACACACAATAGGTACAAAGGTAAAGATCATGGTATCCAAGAGGAAGTCATAAATACACCAATAAGATATTTGCTTAAAAGCATAGCACAAAGCCCAATTTTATCTTAAAGGAATATAAATGACCTTCCAACACACACTCATCATAGCATCAAAAGTATCCACAAGGGATAAGGTGATAAAAGGGATGCTCCGAGTTAGATAACAAGTATCGCACAAAGGAAATCATGCCAAGAAACAACCTACACAAGGTTGAAAGCTAGAAAATCATGCATGGGGTAGATACTTGTTACCGAGATAGCATTGATGATGTAGAAGATAAGAGTTAACGATCATCCAATCTTGGCTCCAAAAAGCACATGGTGACACCACCTTCCTTGAAGATGAGACAAGCTTCCAATGCATCTCAAGTGTTCCTAAAACAAATTTAAGTACAACATGGTACCCAAACTAATTGGGTCCAAAGTAGTTAGAGCAACTACAATACATAGGACAAACTCCACATAAATATGTGCATATTGATATGAAATTGAATTTCATGCACATCTTAGCCATTTAGGATTTGATGGAGTTTATCCTATATATTGGATCAACGAAAGTAAGCAAGCCATAAATATACATATAGTAAATATGCATGCACAAGACTTTCAAGAACAAAACGAAATACAATTTGGACAAAACACCAATTAAACCAACAAAGCACACACAAGTGTGACAAGAAAACAAATTGCCCAAATTATATCAAAGATCCAAATCAACATATGATTGAAGATACCACTTTGAAAAGATACCAAATGAAAGCAAGATACCAATTGATGAAACTTCCATCAAAGAATAAACCAAACCCTCTACACTTTTCATGATGGCACAAAGTACCAACACGAAAAATGTTTGTCTTACAAAGGGACACGTCATCAGGATCAAATACCAAACGAAGACAACTAATGTTCATAAAGCATATAGGATTGCTCCCCCAAGATGTGTGCATTATTTATGATCTTGCATTTGAATACAAAATGCACACAAATGAGATCATCACTCTCCATATATATATATATTATTCAAACACTAGTCATGTTCAAGAAAGGCAAGAAATTGCAATACCAATTTAAAGAACGGTGTTCTACTCAAAGTAGGATAGCTTCCCAAAGAATAGTGCTTTATCAAGAAGTATGATTTTTGAATGTCAATGCACAAGAATTGGATCATTGCTTTTCCCAACTCAAGAAAGCACAAAACAAATTTTGAGTAGAGCAACAAGAATCCAAAGGATACAAGAAAGACAAGAAGAGTAAGATCAAATCAAATCCTTGGCAATAAGATAAAGGTAATTCAAAGCAAGAACCAAAGTGAAGATGGTCTACAAATTCCACCACAATTATGAGTATCACTTGTCATGAACAAGGAGTACAGAGATATTTCTCGGTGGTAGGAATGAAACACGAGACCAACTTCTCAAACAAATAAGCATATGACAAAGGATAGAAATTAAAAGCCATGCTTAGATAGATAGATTTTCTTGATAGCTTCAATATTCACACGATCATGCAAAGTACTCCAAGGAGTAGCTTGAAGCAATTGGTTTCCCCAAAAATATATATGAGAACATTTAGGGAAAGCCATATCAAAAAATTCCATCACAAACAAGATCCAGCGGTGAGAGGCAAAAATCATTTAAGCAAATGGGAACTTGTTTGAGAAACATGCCACATAGGAATAAGATAATGAAGAATATCAATTCTAGGTGACAATACCTCACATGTTCACATTTTCTAAGTTTATAATATGCACAAAGCTTATTACTCCCCCGTAATGTGATCATCCAATTTTTCTTAACAAGAGGGAAGCAAACCAACTAGAGATAATTAATGGACTTTAGAATTTGAATTTCTCATGAGCAAGACATACCACATAGAGAATAGATAATATTATATATCAATAATAAGTGGTATTCCTCATGTATACACAATTTTAGGATTGTGAAGTGCACGAAGCATATCACTCTCCCAAAATAGGATAGTCCATTAATCTCTCAAAAAGAGAGCTAACAAGATAAGATATCAAATAAAAGCAATAAGACACAACACAAGTAAATGGTGTGCAAACCAACATACACAATCTTGATTACTCAAGATAAGTAAATAGAGAGCACAACACATACCAACACTAGCAAGGTACAAAACCTAACACATGCAAGGGTGCAAACAACTTTCAATGTATATATGATTTAAATAAAAGTTACCGCAAGGAGGAACATTGGATATGAGATAGAACAATATAATCCAAATGACTTGGTTTGAGATAATATAATTGATGAAGATCCCTTAATTCTTCATGATGTAGCCAAGTCTCCAATGCCCTCCAACAACACCTATTGATCAAGTTTTAGCTTGTTGGTCCCCAACCAAGTTGGTTCCTAAGAGGTTAGTCACAATAGGCTTGGCAACCCAAATGGTTCTTTTCTTGACACCACTTTGAGTACCAACATATTTGGTAAACACATTGCCAACCTTATCCTTCCGAAGAGAATATCATCAATTATAATAGGGTTGGATGAGGTACCATTAGTGCATGAAGAAGCAAAGTGGCCCTTCTCCCGGCATAAGTAGCAACATTGGCTTTTTCCCTTCTTCTTAGTTGAAATCTCAACTTGGGGAGGGGTAGCTTGGTTCTTCTTGGGAAGTGGCCGTTCTTCAATTTGAGGAACTTGAGTTTGAGCTTGAGGCATCTTCCCTTGTTGCTTCTCACTAAGAGACTTCTTCTTCTTCAAAGGGCAAGATCTAACATGGTGCCCTTCAACTTTGCACTTGAAGCAAATAATCTTGGCCGAATCTTTAACTTGTTC
Source organism: Poa pratensis (assembly GCA_947311845.1). NCBI lineage: Eukaryota > Viridiplantae > Streptophyta > Magnoliopsida > Poales > Poaceae > Poa > Poa pratensis. The sequence goes on from CAMZMU010000098.1 coordinate 5,201,455, forward strand.
TTGGCCCTTTTTCTTCTTGTTATACTTGGACTTGTTCTTGATATTGGAGTTGAATCCAAGTCCACTCTTGTCATTGGGACGTCTTTGAACACTCAACATATTGTCAAGTGTAGAATCCCACTAGTACAGAACGACACATCGGAAACGAGCCAAAAACCCCTTCGGCAACGGAGAAAGGGTCCGTGTCCCCGCCTCTGTCACTGATGTGAAGGCCTTCATCGGTAACGGAGGCCAAAAACCGTTTCCGATGAGGTCTCCATTTGGCAACGGTTGTGTGCAGACCTCCGTTTCCTTAGTTTTCCTTCATCAGATACGGAGTTTGCCATCCACCCGTTTGCATTGAGCATTTCTCATATTTCGGTTACAGGATGCCACGTTTACAAATGCCACTAGATACTTAAAATCTCACAGCACAAGCTCAAATACTAAAACGGTAACAGATTTCATTCATATCACAATGTAACTTTACATTTCCATCACAATTTCACCTTTACAAAATTTTTTGAAACTTTTATGACAGTAGGAAAGGCTCCTACTGCCTCTATATTAAAACACCCCTCAGGAGGGCCAGGAGTAATTACATGGGCAGAAATGAATTTACACAAGGAGGATCTCTAGCTACTTATAAATCAGCAGAAAAAGAGTGTATAAAGGAATGCTTGTTCTCCTTAGTCCTATGAACCAAAAGGGAGAAGTCAGTTTTGAATCTTGCTTTCCAGGAGCAAATGTCAGGGGTGATCCCATTGAAGTAAAAGTCATTCCTCTCCTTCCATAGGCTCCAAGTAGCCACTGCAAAAATGTCCATGAACATGGCCCTGTTCCAGTGGTCTCTGGCAGAAGCAATTAGTTGTAGTCTGTCCAGAGTATCATCAGCAGGGATCGTGAAGCCCAAAGCCTCCCAGCAATCTGCAGCAAAAGCACATTTGAAGAAGAGATGTTCCACAGTCTCTTCTACATTAGCGTTGCACATGGAGCAGTCAAAATTATTCCCAATGTTGTAGTGCCTCCTTCTCAGCATATTCCTGGTATTCAATCTGTCAGAGAGCAAGAGCCAGCAGAAGAATTTTATTTTCGGTATACACTTTGTTTTCCATAACCAGTTGAAGGAGATATGTGGAACAATATCTCGAAAGCAGAATTTGTAGTATTTATTTGCTGAGTAAGTATCAGAGCCCCAAACATAAGTCCATTGGTCACGCTCCCCTGATGTTAGAGATATCTGATTGGTGGCTATCTGAGCCTGTCTGAGTTCCATCAGAGCTTGGGGAGAGATAGGCAGGGCAAAGTTTTCTGACAGAGAGGTGGCTGTGAGGAATGCTTTAGCAGAAACATCCTCATCTAGGGCAAATGAAAAGGCTCTCGGGTAATTTTCAGAGGCAATGCCCTCTCCCCAGGGGTCCTTCCAAAACAGAATGGAATCCCCTGTTCCAATAGTGCAATGGGAAATACCTCTATAGATAGGTGATAATTTACAGACATCCTTCCACCAGAATGAGCCACAGCTATCAGTTGCATGCGGAACAGAGTTGGTATAGTATGCTTGCCAGATCAGTGTAACCCAAGGAGTGTCCACCTTATTATAGAACTTGTGTAAATATTTTAAAAGCAGTGCCTCATTCTGTACCTTTAAGTTGAGGATGCCCATTCCTCCTTTATCTTTAGGTCTACACACTTTCTCCCAGGCAATTAAAGAATTGCAGTGCTCACCATCTTCTGTCTTTTTATTCCACAGGCAATGTCTTCTGATTTTATCCACATGCTCAAGAATTTTAGGATGCATTTTAAGGGCACACATGGAAAAGGTAGCAATAGAAGTGAGCAGAGTATTGATAACAGACACTCTCCCACTGTAGGACATCATCATAAAATTAGCAGTCATTGCTCTCTCAATTCTGTCCACAAGAGGCATTAGATCCTGCACAGTAGGTTTGGTAGTGCCAAGTGGAAGTCCAAGATAAGTGAATGGCATAGCACCAATGTCACATCCAAGCATACCTGCAATTCCAGCAGCTCTCTGAGCACTCACATTAATTGGGATCATCACTGACTTGTGGTAATTAATTTGCAGACCAGTTGAGTTTGCATATGTATCAAGAATTTCTTTCATTTTGGCCACTTGAGTCAGGCAAGCTGGCATGATTATGAGGGTGTCATCAGCATATTGCACCACTGGGTAATCCATCCCAAAATCAGGTGAGAAGGGTGCTTGGAGAAGCCCATCTCTGAAAGCTTTGTTTATTGCTGATTGCAGCAAATCTGCAGCTAGGACAAATATGAGAGGTGATAGGGGATCACCCTGTCTGACACCTCGTTTACAATGAAACTGTCTTCCTGGGACTCCATTCAGAAGGACAGAAGACATTCCTGAGCTGAATATCATTTCAATCCACTGCAGCCATTTGGCATCAAAACCCATCTGTCTCATGATATTAATCATAGCTTTATGGTCAATGGTATCAAAGGCTTTTGCAAAATCTAATTTTAGCAATATAATTTCCTGTTTAGAAGCCTGGCATTGATGAATGAACTCAAAAGCCCAGGCAATGCAGTCCTGAATTGTCCTCCCCTTTAAGAAGCCATATTGATTTTTGTGTACAGTTTTCAGCACCACTTTTTGCAGTCTGTTGGCTAGAATTTTTGTAATTAGCTTTAGACAACAGTTCAGCAAGGTGATTGGTCTGTAATCATTGACTGTTTCTGGGGAACCAATTTTGGGGACAAGGGTGATGAACCCAGTATTAATGCTTTCCATATTGAGATTACCAGCATGGAACTCATCACAAAGAGCATAAATATCTCCCTTAATAATGTGCCAGCAAGTTTTCAGAAATTGTCCATTAAATCCATCAGGTCCTGGAGCTTTATCATTTGGCATGTGTTTAACTACATCATCAATTTCCTCATGAGTGAAGGGAGTTGAGAGGCAGGCAAGATCATCTCGAGGTGTGATGAGAGAGCAAGATCAAATCCCATAGGTGGATGGCTAGCTGTTCCAAGCCGACATTTATAAGTGTCAAAAATTAATTTTTCCTTATCCACATGAGAAGTAACCTGAGAGCCATCTGGCAGAGTGAGCTGAGCAATAGAATTCCTTCTGTATCTTTCAGTGGCAATAGAGTGGAAGAATTTGGTGTTTTCATCCCCAAATTTAGTCCATCTGATAGTACATCGTTTCTTCCAGTATTGCCTCTGATAATCCAGTAATTTGAGTAAATGAGCTCTAATAATTTTTCTGAAATTTGCCTCTGGAACAGAAAGTCCCCTTTTATCCTCCAGATTATCTAATTCCAATAAAGCTCTGTTACAGTTATCAATGCATATGGATAATTTTGAGATTCCTTTGCTCCAGAATTTAAGATCATATCTGAGACGTTTCAGTTTGGCATTCAGATTGGCAGCACTGTTTTTCTTATGAGTTGGTTTAGCCCAGCTTTCAGCTACTGTCTGTAAAAACCCACTGTGTGCTGTCCAGAAATTTTCAAAACGAAACAGTTTGCTGCCTGGGATGTTTGTCTGAATCGACACCACACAAGGCGTGTGATCAGATGTCGGTTTCCCTTGTGGATTAACAACCGTAGCAGGATAGGATTGTGTCCAATGCAGGGAGGTAAAGAACCAGTCTAGCTGTTCGAGGAGGGGATCTTGTTGCATATTACTCCATGTAAAGCTTCTGCCTTTAATGGGTAATTCTGTAAGATTCTGGGATCGAATTATATCATTGAATAATAACATATCATCAATATTTCCTCCTGGTTTGTTTCTGTTAGAAGGGGATCTAATGAAATTAAAATCACCCACAATGAGCCAGTCTTCACCATCAGGAATATTTAGCTCATACAACCAATCAACAAAGGCATCTCTTAAATCACCATCACAAGGCCCATAGATGTTCATTAATGTCCAGGAAAAAGAATCCAGTTTAGAGGTGAAATGAATTGACAACGCAAAGGGCTGGCAGTGCATGACTAATCCAGTGAACACACAGCTTTTCCAAATAATAATTAGACCCCCTGAAGCACCATTGGATGGAACGTAAACAAATTCATCAAAGGAGCTAGGGCAACAGGATTTAATAAAGCTCATATCAAAATGCGATTTCTTGGTCTCTTGCAAACAAACCACATCACAACCACTTAGTTTGATAGCATTGAGTAGAGCCAACTGTTTCGATTTGGCATTAAGCCCCCTAATGTTCCAGCACAAAATAAACCACTTCCTTAAGTAATTCATTACAATAATAATAATAAAAGGCCTAGGCCTTCTGGATATCTTCCTCCTGTGGGCTAGCCAACAGCTTCTGGGTAGACATCTCTTCAGGTGGAACACCACACATCTGGACACCAATTTGCTGCAGGAGAGGGATTGGTGTAGGAGGAGGACCTGATCAGAAGTATCTGCACTGATAGCCGGGTCCTGTTCATCAGAGTTGGAGGTAACATCCACAATCCTGGGAGTAACTCTGTTTTTCACCTTGGATTTCTTGACTTTAGCATCAGAAATTAGATGCACCCTAAATCCAGCATATTTATTTGCCCTTGGACTCCTTCTGACCTGGGAGGTGACAATGGGAACAGCAGGGGCATCAGTGTTCAGTAGAGCTTGGTCAGCTTCCAGCAGAGCTAAATCCAGTCCAGAACCATGTTGCAGTGATCCCTCATCAGTGAGTTCTAACAGACGAGCAGTTTTTTTAGGTGGCAGTGCAGATAAATTCAGAAACCATGAGCTCGTTTCCCAGTCCCAACTGAAACAAAAGAGAAGTTCTGAACATGGGCCATCTTCAACAGTAGTGGGCTGGGACAGAAGGCCTTTTTAACCCATTTGTCTATCAGTGACAACTGGGTGACAGTGTCTTGTTCGAAGGGAATCAGGCCCATTGCCAAAGATTGAGCAAAGTGCAGGCTATCAACTTGAGCAGCAGACAGAGACTTATTGAACAGCTTTAGTGTGGCAAAATCTGACAGGGCCATGGTGTTAGCATGGGCCAGAGCCCCTTCACTCACAACCACAGTCTGGATAACAATCTCCTCTGCTTCTTCAGTTTCTGGGCTGCTAATGGATTCAGTCCATGCCTGCATGGGGCTGTCGACCAGATTGGAGGCAGGGAAAGCCAACATGAAGAGCCACAGCTTGCTCCCCTAAGATGGCCTGGAAATTGACCAAAGGTGGATCCATCAGCATTAGTTCAGCAGCTGGCTCCTCGAAGTGTGTTCCTGTATGTTCATGTTCTGTACTGGAGCATGGACCTCTGCATGCTGCATTGGGATATTCTGAATGTGCTGGTGACCATGTCCATGGTTATTGAACTGTGCATTGTGTGCTTGGTTCAGTTGCAGCCAGTTGGCCAGCTGGTTCTGGTAAATCTGCTCAGCAGTGAGATCAACCCCATATTGGGGATGTGGGTTCCCATCCTCTGGCTCTGGATCCTCAGGAGGTGGTGGTACATCATGCAAGTGAGCATTCCAGTCAGCACTCCTGAGCATGTAAACAGGAACAGTCCAGCTGTTTCTAGCACCTCCCAACTGTGTAACAACAATGCTCCTCGGCACAAATTTCGGATGAACAAGCCAAACTTTAGCAAGCACATATTTGAGGTTTCCCCTGGGGTGGTGCCAGACGGAGAGCAGGCCAAAATCCTCCACAGCACGGTTCACATAAAAAGTAGTCTGATAATCCAATGGAAACCCAAGAAAAAGAATCCAAGTCTCTCTACCAAACGCAGCTAGGCGTCTGTTCTTGGCCTGGTCGTGCCTAACAAAAGTGACAGTAGTGATTTCATCTACCTCGAACGTCAGCCCAATGACAGTATCCGCAGCCAGAGAATCAATAAGCTTGAACACCCCTAGCCCAAACGGATGGTCATCCCAATCGAAAGAATCATAACCAGCCTCATCAAGAAGACCCTTAACAGCCTGCCTCATCGACTCGCGCAACTGGATTGGAATAAAGCGATTGGTTTCGACAATTACCACACGGTCATGGTGCAGGGGCGGCAATGGGGGAACCACCATCATCGTGCGCACCTTCCTATCAGCCGGGCCATGGTCGATGGTCATGCCGTCGGGGATGAACGCCAGGGGATTCACCGGAAAGTTCGCCATTGGCTCCGCCGATGTCTCCGCCTCCTCTGCTTCCGCCACCGAGGGTTTCACTGTAGCTTGGGGAATAGACGTGGAAGACGAGGGAGATGAATCGGCAAGTATAGGATCGCTAAAAACAAGGGGTAAATCCGCATTTTCCTTTTCTGTTGTAGCTTTCCGTTTAGGAATCCAGATTTTTCTGCTAGGAGAGGATTTGGCCGGCGGCGGCTCTGCCTGCTTGGGCCTCCATTGTTTCCTCGCAGTGCAGTTAGCCCATTTATGGCCCAGCCCATTACAGGTCCAGCAGCGTGAGGCTCGCATCTTAATTGTTTTTTTTAGAGCAGTCAGAGCAGACTTGGCCCAAAGTAACACATTTCTACATACCCCTTTGCAGTTGGGCCTAAGGTGATCAGTAAGCCCACAACGAGAGCAACGACCCAGTAATTCAAACAGCAAATTTGTGGGCGGGATAAAAGACAGGTTCAAAACATCCATGATTTCCGGATCAGAATATTTGGCAACACGTAAATCATTGATATGCTCAAGTGTTACCTTTGGTAGAGCAGCAGAAAACGGCCGAATAATATTATCTTCAATAAAACAATTTGACCCGGAAATCCCTCGATCCAAAGAAATCGGATCAAGAAAACTGCCAAAGAAGACCTTGTTGACTTGAGTTGGAGCGATCATCATTGGGGCCGGAGGAGCCACCGGCGGCGGCGTGAAGGAGCCAAACTTGATGGGAAGCACATCAGCATTATCATGAATAGATGAATCAACGAGACCAAACTTAGACAATTCAGCCGATGAAGAAGTATGATCCAGAGATGCACTTTTAGCTAGGAAGTTCAAGTTAGGCCGAATCAGTGTCGGACTTCTCTGAGCAACATGTAAATCTTGTTCAGTAGAAAACCAGGATCCACCAGAACCAAAGGGGCTGAATCAACAGAAGGTTTTTCGCCTCTATACAGATGAAAGTGGCAAATAAAATCCGGCCAAACTCGATCTTTAAGCCCATAAATGAAATGTCCAACTTTACTCGAGGCCAGGGAAAACCGAAATCTTCTATCGCTGAGTTTGAAAACCCTGAGAGCCTCATGATCCCCACCAATGCAAGATTGCAGGGCCAAACCAACAGATTCTTCAGAGAGTCTAAAGGAGGCGGAGGAGAAGGACACCACCAGAAAGAACTCCGATGCGCCCCGAGAGGGGGAGAAATGAACCGAAGAGCCAAACCTCTTACGAACCTGATCCGCCACGGCCAAGCCTGGCGAGAAATCCCAATGAAGGAGAGCGTCCATGGTCTTCGGATCCTAGACGCCATAGGCAGCGGCGGTGGAAAGGGGGGGAACAGCGGTGAGGAGGGTGGCGGCGGCGGGGGTGGGAGAGGGGAGGGTGCGGGAGAGAGCCATCGCAAACCCCTCCCTCGCCAAATTCTTTCCTCTACGAATCATACACCATCAATCTAATGGGAGGTCCGCAAACCTCCAAGCATATGAAGATGCTAGAGCTGGCATTGGCAAGATTGTTTGTACTGCAGGTTACAGCCTACAAACTTCTGTAGTCAAGAACAGTAAGTTCACCTTTACAATTTACAATTGCATCACAAGATGTGACAAACATAAGAGGTAAAACGATAACAGATTTCATCTATACTAAGCCTATCATGTCAAAGGACGGAAAGAATATATGATTTCTTCCCTACATCCTTTTCCACAATCCTCGCAGGTGTCACTCTAGCTATCTCTTCTTATTTCGGCTTCTTGAGAGAAGGATGTTGAAGCTTTGGACCCTATATATTAGTAAATAGAGTTACAATTGTTAAATACATATGCTAAAACAAATACACTATGAATTTAAGCAAACTGAAAAGATATCTTACCTATGTCTTGAGGTGGCTCTTATTGATGAACCGGAGCAGCCAACACACGGCTTGTCAACAAGATATTGCGATGTCAGCAGCTTCATAGGATGCCTGACAACGATCATCCTTTCCATGGAGGCCACCACCGGCTCTAGATTTTTTATGCAGTGTCACCGAAATCTAATCTAATACGTCACCGATGTGACATTTCGGTGACACTGTATAAAACACTCTTACTTAAAAAAGTATTTTATGCAGTGTACCAAAACGTCACAATAGCGACGGTGGATATGTATGGTGGAGTTTGAAAGGGAACAACTTGATATCCCTAAATGTAAATAAGGATTTATGTTAGTTCTGACACTACTAGATAGAACAAACAATTTAACACAATAATATGAAGTATACAGTAGTATATAGTGTGTACTGACCTGTGTATATAATTGGAGGCCATTATGGGAAAGTCAACAAACACTACTCTCTTGAGTAATGTTCGTTGTTTGTTCTGTGTCTCCGACTTTTTTATGCAGTGTCACCGAAATAGACTCCTGTTTTCACATGGACTAGTTAGCTAAACTACAACCGGTTGCAAGTGTACAATAGGCAAGTTAACTACATCAAGAAATGATCTAGATAGAACTACCGGATGTGAACTGAACTACTTTCAACAAGTTAGCTAAACTACAACTAGTTGCAAGTGCACAATAAGCAAGTTAACTACATCAAGAAATGATCTAGATAGAACTACCGGATGTGAACTGAACTACTTTCAACAAGTTAGCTAAACTACAACTAGTTGCAAGTGCACAATAGGCAAGTTAACTACATCAAGAAATGATCTAGATAGAACTACCGGATGTGAACTGAATTACTTTCAACAAGTTAGCTAAACTACAACTAGTTGCAAGTGCACAATAGACAAGTTAACTACATCAAGAAATGATCTAGATAGAACTACCGGATGTGAACTGAACTACTATCAACAAGTAAGCTAAACTACAACTAGTTGCAAGTGCACAATAGGCAAGTTAACTACATCAAGAAATGATCTAGATAGAACTACCGGATGTGGATCTGATACCTTCTTCACGTCGCCGTTGGATCGATCTATCAGATCCGGAAGTGGTGGAGGCAGAGGAAGCGGACAGAGCGACGACCTCGCCGTGTCGGGCGAGATGGCGAAGACCTCGCCGTGTTGGGGGACATGGCGAACACCTCGCCGTGTCGGGGGAGATGGCAAAGACCTCGCCGTGATAGCCGTCGTCTGGGAGGAGACGGCGCCGCCACGGCGCCGGCGATGGCCGCAACGCCAGGAGGCGCCGCCACGAACAGATCTAGCATACTGGGACAGAGTGAGGAAACGAGTGTTAGGTTTTGCTCTGTATGCCCATATATATAGGTAAAACATAGGAAACGGTTCTTTAGAACGACCGTTTCCTTTGTGTTTCTTCCACTGAGGCGTGGGACCTACGCGCCCACTCTGTGGAATCTCTTCTACTCTCTGGAATAATATTTTCCTAATCTCTACTATATGGAGAAAACCACTTATAGGATACTTATATTAATATTAGTGATTACTACATTACATACGCAGTACATATTAATAATAATAAAGTAAATTACAGTTGGAGAACTTATAGAACTACTACTAGCTACTTCTTGTTTTTCTTGCGCCCTGCTTCCGCGCAATCCTCGTCCTTCTCACGGCCTCGCTTATTGGGGGCCATTGGAGGTGGTGGCGGCGGCGGCGGCAGCATATCGGAGGCGGTGGCGGCGGCTTTCTTCTCCGTCGCTGGGGCTCCCTTCTTCGGGACCGGCGCCTCCGCCTCGTCCTCCTCCTCCTCCTCCTCCTCCTCCTCCTTCTCCTCTTCGGTTGAATCGTCATCAGAATCAACCTTCGGCGGGCCCAGCATCAAGGTGGGATCATGGAAGTTGGCGTATTCGTCGTCGCTCGTCTCCGGCGTCGGTCCTTCAACGGACTCGCCGCTGACGGGGGGACTGTCCCGCGGCGACTCAGTGTGCTCCTGTGTGTCGTTGCTGCGAGGCATCTTCGCTAATCAGTAGGAGGGAGCGAGCGAGCGAGAGAGAGAGAGCAGATTCGGTGGCGTCTTGAGCTAGCAAGGATTGGGGTTTTCAAGGAGTAGTGGGCGGTGCCACTACGCCATGGCATTTACTCGTCTCGCTTCGAATTCCAAGATGGAACGTGTCCACATTGGAAACGGACACCCAAAAGTCTCCGTTGCTATAGAGGCACATATCGGAAACGGAGCCAGAATTAAGACCATTGCCAATACTATGGGTAACGAAGTTAATACTTTCTCCGTTACCTATGTTGACGGGCCAGCCGCGGCCCAGGTCAGGTTTGTACGCACTGGCCGCACGAAAAGCACGATTCTCCGTCGCCTAATGCCTGCCGTTTCCATAGAGGGGTATCCGATGTGTCGTTCTGTACTAGTGTCCCCAACATGACTCCTCTACATGGTTAGTATCAACAAAAACACTAGAGGAAGTAGAAGTTTCATTGTTAGAGCAACAAGGCATGAAAAGTAATTCATCACAAGATGTAGCAATATTGTGAGTGGATGAATCACTAGGACTAGCACAAGACAATATATCATTAAGAGTAGAAGTTGTGCCATTGTCCACATGAGGCTCACAAGATGTTACCTTTGACATAATGGCCTCATGAGCTAACTTTAGCCTTGCATGGGATGCTAGAAGATCTTCATTAGAGCTAGCGAGCTTTTCATGACTTTCTTCCAATTTCCCATACTTGCTAGTTAGCAACTCAAGTTGAGCCCTTAGCTCAACATTCTCCTTCAAAATAGATGCTTCACAAGAAGTGGAGTTAGTAGCACAAGCATCATCAACATTAGAATTGGAAGAAGACAACTTGGCAAGCTTATCATTTTTAGATAGTTGAGTTTGGAGTTGATCATGAGACTTGATAAGGAGAGAGTGTTCACTTTCTAAAGCCTTGTGAGCTTTGTCAAGTCTTTCTATGTCCTCACTTAGTCTAGCATTGCCAACACCAAATTCAACCTTTTCCTTTTTAAACACTTTACATTTAGCAAGAGCATGATCTCTTTCCTTCATGATTTTAGCAATAATAAGATCATTTAACCCATCAAGAGATTCAAGTCTCTCTTCAAGAGAAGCCCTAAGCTCTTCTTCTTCTTCTTCTTCTTCTTCTTCTTCTTCTTCTTCTTCAAGAGAAGCTCTCAAGGAAGCTATAGTAATTGAGTCATCTCTCTCAATTTCACATTTCTCATCAAATTGAGTTTCCAAATCTTCAATGATTTCCCTACTCTTATTAACATAAGCAATAATTTCACATAGAGGAGGGATAGCTTTGCTACCTTTGGGGAGAGCACGAAATACCATCTCACCCTTCTTGGTTAAGGATTCAATATCAAATTGTTCTTCATGAGAATCCTCATCCATGTCATCACAAGATATGTCGGGATTCGAGGTAGGAGATACCTCGGACTCCTTAGCCATAAGCCAAAAGTGAGTAGTGGACAAAGATGATGAAGAATTACTTGAAGCACCATTGAGGTTCATGTCTTGTTCCAACAAACGTTGGGATTCCTCTACATTGTTAGTCATGCAAGCACTAGAGGAAATAGAAGCATTTTTATCAAGGCAACAAGACATAGAGAGCATATCATCATGAGATTTAGTTAAGCAACTATTACATGATATGCAAGGACTATCAACTCTAGCATGAATGGCATTTGGAGTGCTAGAAGAGTTTAAGTCCAAAGATAGAACATTGCAATGGTCAATAGAATATTCACCATCGACAAGGGAATTTCTATCACCACTCACCATATCATTACCTTGTGACAAATCACATGTTGGTGAAGTGGAAGAAGTTGTGAACTCATCACGGTCGGAGGTGGAGGGAGAACAATCATCCTCAATAATATTGGACACTTCATATTTATCTTGAAGCTTCGTCCAAAGCTCATGAGCGTTCCGAAAAGGCATGATTGATGCAAGGACTACACATCGCTCAAAACACATATAAGACTATTAGATACAAGAGTATCGAGATAAGAGTTTTCCTCATCCTCCTTTGGAGAAGAAAAACCCATATCTACAATTCTCTTAACATGTGGGTCTATGTCCCGAAGAAGGTTAAGCACGCGAATTTTCCAAACATCATAATTTGTGCCATCGAATTTAAAAATGGGATTGTGCACTAAATCTCTAAACGACATCTTTACTCTCTAGGAGGTAAAGCCCAAAAGGAGAGCCCAGGCTCTGATACCAATTGAAAGGACAAGGATGTCGCCTAGAGGGGGGTGAATAGGTGATTAAAACTTTTCCGATTTAGGCTTGCTAATTGCGGAATAAAACTAGGTGTTTAAATTAACAAGCCAACAACCTAAATAAACTAGGTTCACCTATGTGCACCAACAACTTATGCTAGGTAAGACAAGCAACAAGGTGATAGCAATATAGAATACTTCAAACACAAAGGCTATCACAATGTAAAGGCATAAGTAAAGAGCTCGGGTATAGAAATAACCGAGGCACGCGGAGACGAGGATGTATTCCTGAGTTCCTCCTCTGAAGGGAGTACGTCTCGTTGGAGAGGTGTGAACCAACACAATGGTTCAACAACCACAAAGGTTTCACCTTCTTCTCCGATGAACCGCACCACAATGGTTTGGTTCACCTTCCACTATTGGAATTCCTTCGAGGCGGAATCTGGAGCCTTTCAACAACAATCCAGGGCACAACCCACAACGGGATTGGGGGCTCCCGAACGGCTACAAGTGACCACCAAGGGTCTCAACCACCACACGGGCGTCTAGGGTCCAAAGACCCAAGAGTAACAAGTTCACAAGCTTTCAACTTCCACGAAACCTCGTGGAGAGCACAAACCGATGCACAAAGCAATGGCAAGAGCACAAGTGCTCAAATCCTTCACCCTTGAATCCCACCAAAAGCAACTAATGCTTATTGGGGGAGAAGAGAGGAAGAGCAAAGTAGGAGAAACACCAAGAACTCCAAGATCAAGATCTACTAGGTTCCCCTCACTTAGAGGAGGAATGCATTGGTGGAATTGTAGATCTAGATCTCCTCTCTTAAATCCCTCAATGATATGCAAGAATCATGGGAGGAATTGGGAGAGGGGCAAGCTTTCCAAGGTCAACAATGGAGGTGAGAGAGGGGGAAATTTCGTGCTTGGAAGAGCTAAACTCTTTGGGGAAGAAGGGGGCCTTAAATAGGTCCCACGAAAAAAGAGCCGTTGCAGGAAAACTAGGGCCGGAATATCCGGCCCAAAAATCAAATAGTCCGGCCCAAATGTCCGGCCCCCGGAATATCCGGCCTATAAATCAAAAGGTCTGGCCCAAATGTCTGGTTTTACCAGAGACTCGCAAAACTGGCTGGAAGCTGGTCCTTAGCTGAAAATCCAAGGACCCCGGAATATCCGGCCCAAAATTCGAATAGTCCGGCCCAATATTCCGGTTTTTCCAGAGCAACGCACGCATGGTCCTTAGCAAGAAAACCTTGACACCGGAATATCCGGCCCGGAAACAAAAGGTCCGGCCCAATATTCCGGTTTTGCAAACTCGCAGAAACAGCAGAACAAGCGTAACAATTGCAAGGAAAATCCAAATGGAATGAAACCAATTTTGTTGAAAATATTAAGAACCATAAAATAGAGTAAAGTCACCACACATGGGAAGGTGTGGGACTTTCCTCAAGGATAAACCGATAATATTTTCAACACGAAAACGCAACAAGTTTTCCATCCAAACATCGTTTTCGAAGAACATGGGCTTGTCATGAAGATCACGACAAGCACCAAAACCCAACAAGGAGAAGAACCAAATAAGAACCAAGAAAGATGATATGCAAAGTTTGCAAAGGTTTGAGCTCTCCACAAAGATGCGATCAAGTTACTTGAGAATCCCCTCTTGATACTTCGTCGTCTATCCTATAACCCGGTCTCCCACTAACACCATGAGACCGGTAAAATAGAAACCCTATCAAGATCATACCTTTGCCTTGCGCATTCCACTTGAGTTAGATGATGACGATCTTGATCTCTTCAAGTGGACCACCTTTCTTGATTTGCGCTTTGCTTGGTGAAGACTTACATAACGCTCCCCCATACACCAAGATGGGAGAGCCTCTCTTAGGAACATCTTCACATGACCATTATCTCCAAATGGGTTCCAAGCTTCAAGCATATGATATATTCTAGATGTCCATCTTGAACTTGCACATCTCAAACTTGATGACGATCACCACTTGACGTCATCCTCCATGAGCTATAAGAAATCTTCCTTTTGATACAAGCCCATGGAGAGATACCTAACCCCAACAAAGGAATGCCACACACACATAATGGGTTAGTTCACAAAGCTATATGGACAATTTATTACCATACCATTGGATCACATGATCCCACATGGTATATCATTTAGCTTTGTGTGTTGATCAACTTGAAGCCACTCTTTGCACTTAGCCATGATCAACCTTGTATCTTTTCATCTTCTTGATCATATCAAATATGTCCATCATAATCAATGATCTTGATGGCATACAACCTTGAATCTAACACATGGAGTTCAAGCGATGCCAATGGACAAACCTACAAGAATAACTCAATACAAACATTAGTCCATAAGGATTTTCATTAATTACCAAAACCACGCATGGGGCAACACATGCACTTTCACCAGGCTATGTTCGATCGATGTCGATAGGTGTAGCGTAGGTGTTTTGGGTGGCAGCGCTTGGTTGACATCGAAGCCGTCGTCGAGAATAAGATTTTCTGGTACAACGCTTTGACGACGCTCTACGACGACATGGAGGAGCCACAGATCTTTGTTTGTGGCCCTCGTCCAAGACGATGAATCTAGGGTTTCTAGGAAAGTTCTTTGAGACAATGGCGAATATATTGCTGATGATTCATGTCGATGTCCCCTCCAACACCGCTTAGAAGACAAAAAATGTTGTGAGCTTTCACCGGTGTCCTGGTGAGGTCGGTGACGGTCTGGCTGATGGCGAGAACCATGCGGGGCTTTGTGGCCCGAGGCGAATTTGGTTCTCCACCCCTCGACGCGGTCGAGGGTGTAGAAAATTAGGTCTTAGGAGCTATTCGGTCTACCCTTTATTCCTCTGCCTTATCGGTTGTGCCGCTCACAATGCATATTGAGGCTAGAGGGTGGGACCTTTATATAGACTCCAAATTCCAGATAACTCAATCTGTTTCCAGATAGGACTAGTGACTTGTTAAACCAACCACTATCATTAACAACCATTAACCGAGTCTATTACTGTTAAACAATTAGGTCCCAGCACGCACGTGTGAGTCATGCGCCGAGTTCGAGTACAAAATCAAACTCGCAGGCTTTAACAATCCATAGAGCCAATCCTACGAACAACCTGTCATTCCGCTATATACTGTTCCTGGGTATAATTCCAGCATATTAATATACACTGTGATCCAGTATAGCCGTACCGGCTTCCTTAAGTATATTTCCTTAAGTACAATTCCACATCATTAATTCCCTGTTATTTCTGTGATGCTTCCACATTGAAGTTAATTTCAGACAATGTAGTAAATATATAAAATGTTGCAAGACACAATTTCCTACATCTCCCACTTGACTGAAAAGATTTTATTTCAGCTAAGTGAATTCCCATGCTATTACATGGTTAGGCGTTAATTCCTTCCTTCAATGCACTCACGTTGTATATAAACCTTCGTGACTTTTCGAGTCAAATTATCACAAAGTAACAGGTTATGATGCACCTTTCCACGACCTTAAGTTCACAAAGAAAATTCCTTAGCCATAGACCTTCCTTCAATGCTTGATGCATCAAAGTATTCAAATTTCATAAATAATGAGTACTAAATCATATTTCCTTTGTACACCATAAAGACCTACAAAAGTAAATATTAACACATAACCTAAAATAGATTACCTTTCACCAAGATCACAAATAGCGTCAATATATCCACGTAGTTGAAGGTTGAGATCATCAATGAATAATGAGTAATCCATATTTCCTTGACATTGCGCGACAAGTCCATTATGTGATTCCAAAAAAATTCAATAAGATTCATATTCCATTTGCTAATAATTCCAGCAAATCGTTTCCGTGCTAATCAAAATAGCAACAATTACAACGGCATGGCTAAGATCAGGTCGCACGAATAATGTCCCACAATAACTGAGGATGATAATTATTCTTTCTTTTTCCTCACGAGTTTAAATATAATTCCTCGCAGAGTATCATTCCCTTCATCAAAAGGTACATAACAGGTTTGCACTTTTCCATAGAAAAATATATCAAAATATTATCTATATAATTCCACTCCCAAAATACAGGAAGCTTTAGACACACCTTTCATATGAAAGTTAGAATTGAACCAAGCTTTCACTTCCATCAATGTGATATTTTAAAACCAATAAGAACATAGTTAGCACATATAATGATAACACAAAACAATTCACACTAACCTTTGTGTATGAATATCTTCCATCAGTAAAAAAACCGTATGACCTGATATTCCATTGATGTGAAGCTTGTTCCAAAAAACATGAATTGATCAATTCAATTAGCAAACACTGTCATTGTTCCCACCTCCTCTAAATTCCAGAGTTTCCACAAAGTATAACAATTCCTTTGTGTAAATAATTAAACAACAACCTTCTCTAAATTTCAGAGTTTCCACAAAGTATAAATATTTCATTTGTGTAAAGAATTAAACAACAAACTTAGAATTGTAACTTCTACTAAGAATGTTGCATTAAACTTCCTTGTAAATAAATCCAATAACAACCTATAGGCATGTGGTTGTTTGGTAAAATAACAAGTCCCAAAATTTTATTATTCATCATTGAGTTTATTCCTTCCCACAATGTTTCCACCCATAGTTAACATTAGAAACAAGTTTAGTATTTTTCTTTCCTCTAAAATATAGAGTAACTTCCTCAAATAACACACAATAGTAGCCAAGATATGATGGCCCAATTTAATTCCTCCCACTTTTCCTAAGCATATTAGTGTTGGGAGTGTAACTTGGTGTTTTCCTTTGAGTTTAGCACATATATTTCGGTGTGACTATTAATAAACACACCCTTCATGAGAAAATATCATATTCCTACTTTCCACCAATTTTCCCTTTTCCGGATCAAAAACAAAATGTCATTTGATCCACTAGAATATTAACATTAAAAATAAAATCTTGGTGTGCTATGTAGTAAACAATGATTCCAATTCCATACTACCAAATTATAAATAGAATACTTCCTTCAGTTCACAAAATATAAACAGTGACTGTGATAAATAATGACTTACTCAACAAATAGTAGTATGTAATGCTTTTATAATCCAGTGAATAACCAAGAGTTGTATTCCTCCATTCAATCATGGAGTATATGCCATAAGACAACAGTGAATAATTTCATGCTCATCACATTAGTTTCAATTAATAATCCTGAAGTGTACTTCCCCCATCAATCAGTTTCAAACCTTGTAATCCTTTGATGAACTGATTTTCCATTTCAGTATGAGATGTTAATACAACAAAAACCTTCCGACTTGTATTGTCAAAGATATTAATAACCATATCAAATGAATCATGAAATAAATAAATATATCCACCTCAAGTAGGAGTGTCCAAAAATACCGTAAATATGTGTTGATAAAGTATCATAATCCTCCCACTAAAGCTTAGAATTCTAGAATTTAATAATCCACCAATTCTGTTCCTTGATATGTGATCAAGTTGTAAATGAGATAAAATAATTGAACCTCTAATGGGAGTGTAAAACCAAATGTCACACTGAAGAGAAATCCATAACTGATAGTCCTCCCACTTAAAGTTTATAATTCCAGAATTAACAAGCGTAATTATGTTTGTAGAGTATGACCAAGTCGTAAATAACATCAATGATAAATTCCGAGCATGTGTTCCTATTATCAGTATTCCTCCCTATGGAGTTATCTTCATAACAAACTTCCAACGGAATTAATAGAACATGAGACGGTTGTGTTAAATTCCATATTGCACTAACCTTTCCATTGAGCAATAATTTCACTCTTCCTTTTCCAAATAGCATACATAATCAACAAATTCCGATAGAGAAGTGTAAATTAAAATTCCTTCTCATCGTAAGTGACAAAAAGAAAGTTCCTCCATAAATAGAGTTCGATTACATAATTTCCAATTCCAAGTATATACAATTTATCATTAGTGACTAATTAATACACTTATTATTCCTTTGGAATTGTTCACATGTCAGTAAATTTTCTATTGTATTCATCAAATTATGATATAGAGGCAAAGTCCATTATCCAACTATATGGAAAAGTAGTGACAAACAAATATTTAGTGCAAGAAATAACATTGGACATACCGTTGAGTAAATACCGATTTCCTCTTCCATTGGAGTATTTCCCATATTCCTCCAAAATAATAAGTAATGTCACTTCCATTATAAACATGCTTCATGCATGTCGCCTCATCATCGTTGCGCCAGAGAATTCCGATGAATTATTAAAATACTCCGATCAATTCCGAAGTAATCCAATGAGTCCAATATATTCCGGTGTTAATGTAAATCCCGAGGCAAATTAATCCGTCTGACAATGAGTTTAATAAATTTCCTCGGAGTGAATTGTAACTTCCTCTAAAAGCGAGTGGTGTCCAATAAAGAAGTACACAATAAATACAATTCCAGGTTACGTGTAATATTCCGTAATCTGTACGCTCTCATATTAATAAGCTGACCTTACGCGAGTTCGTGGACCGCGTCATGAAGCCTAACCTCCACGTTGCCGTCACGGCCTCACGGGCACCATCTCATCCTGGCGATCCTGCGAGGATAGGACGCTCGCCGGCCGCTTGCTGGTTGCGGCGGTGGTTGATTCTGCTTGCTAGTTGCGGCCGTACATGAGGTAGCTCCGGCGCCAGAACACGTGTTCCACCGGCGTTCGCGAACAGCCGCAGGTCGCGCCACCCCAGCTACATCCTCAGCCGGGGCCAGGCCGCCACGGCTCCCGCGTAGCCTCGTTACATCCTCACCGTCGGGGGACGCCAGGGAGTCGAACCACGGCTCAACCCGCTCGCCCCATCGGCACCTCTTCCAGCTTCACGCGCCGCCGTCCCGCAAGAGCAACATGCAAGACCACCCGAGCCACCGCCAGCCATGATTCGCAAAGGGACGTGGTAGCCAGGAATGATCAGGCGGTAGACTCGTCTAGGTCAAGGCTCCACCCTGATGCGGCAGACTCGTCTAGGCAGGGGCTCCACAACGCTGACTCCGAAGCGGCGGAGCGGCGAGATACGTCGCGGGATGGGGCTGGAGGTCGGAGGAATGCGAGCAAGGCGGCCAGAGGTGTCGCCGGCGGCTCAGCTTCGCTACTTCAATCCAGCTTGAGTGCAGACTGGGGATAAATTCGGAGGGGAATAGAAGCACCGGTACGGGTTGTATTTCTGCTTCTAGTTTTTTTCGGAAGGAAATAGGCGGAGCCGTTCGATGAGTTCCACGCGTGCTGGCCGCACGGATGGTCGCACGGGTGCGGCACAGGCAAGCCCCGTCCCGATCTTATTGGACTTGCCTGCGCCGCACATATGCGCCCATCCGTGCGGCCGCTCCGTTAATTCACCATCGCACGGTCGAGGCAATTTTCCTCCCCTCGTCTTTTTTAATGGCTAATTAAAACACGAACTAACTCTGTATTTCCATCTTTTCTTTCTCGCCGGAAGGACGCGACGAGACGCACGTCACCGGCTCGAGCGAGGCAAGCCCCGCGCCCCACGCCCTACCGCACTACCACTCGTCGTTGGCGGAAACAGCCAGCTGCCGCTCTGTTCGCTCCATCTCCGACGAACGCCGGAGCAACGGATGGAACGCTGGCTCGCACTTCCACGCTTGACCAGATGGACGACGGCCGGGTGAAGGTAGTGCCGTGGTGAGGCAAGTGCACGGGCGTCGCTGACCTTACGCGAGTTCGTGGACCGCGTCATGAAGCCTAACCTCCACGTTGCCGTCACGGCCTCACAGGCACCATCTCATCCTGGCGATCCTGCGAGGATAGGACGCTCGCCGGCCGCTTGCTGGTTGCGGCGGTGGTTGATTCTGCTTGCTGGTTGCGGTCGTACAGGAGGTAGCTTCGGCGCCAGAACACGTGTTCCGCCGGCGTTCGCGAACAGCCGCAGGTCACGCCACCCTAGCTACATCCTCAGCCGGGGCCAGGCCGCCACGGCTCCCGCGAAGCCTCGTTACATCCTCACCGTCGGGGGACGCCAGGGAGTCGAACCACGGCTCAACCCGCTCGCCCCATCGGCACCTCTTCCAGCTTCACGCGCCGCCGTCCCGCAAGAGCAACATGCAAGACCACCCGAGCCACCGCCAGCCATGATTCGCAAAGGGACGTGGTAGCCAGGAATGATCTGGCGGTAGACTCGTCCAGGCAGAGGCTCCACAACGCTGACTCCGAAGCGGCGGAGCGGCGAGATACGTCGCGGGATGGGGCTGGAGGTCGGAGGAATGTGAGCACGGCAGCCAGAGTTGTCGCCGGCGGCTCAGCTTCGCTACTTCAGTCCAGCTTGAGTGCAGACAGGGGATAAATTCGGAGGGGAATAGAAGCACCGGTACGGGTTGTATTTCTGCTTCTAGTTTTTTTCGGAAGGAAATAGGCGGAGCCGTTCGATGAGTTCCACGCGTGCTGGCCGCACGGATGGTCGCACGGGTGTGGCACAGGCAAGCCCCGTCCGAGAAAGAAATGGCAGCGAAGATTCCGACGCCCAGTGCGCGTAATTATTTCCTTCACAACTTTCCGTTGCCCTGCCATATTTGCCGAGTTGACTAGGAGAAAATGGGTAGGAGAAACAATAATCCAGGTCCAGACTCCAAATATGCAAAATAATTCCACGTTGTTCCAGCTCGACAACAAAAATTAGTTTCCAGATTCGATACGAAACAAATCTGTCGTTGAATCTTTGATTCCTTAATCAACGTACTACAGGCTACAGCAACAATCTTCCAGCAATAGTTTTCTCTTCCAGCAATCTAGACAGCGAGACAGGGGGCGGCTAGATGACATGCTTGACAGACTTTTCGTGACCGCACGTCGCCTCTCCTCCTCATCTAGCAGCTAGCGTCGGAGGGCTGCGCTCTTTTGTTTTTCCCACCATACCCTACCCCTTGCTTTTCTAACTCTTTTATCTTGTTGTTGGGCTTACTTGTGCTGTTGCCCCAGCAAACTCTTCTAACTTTTTTTTCGAATACTTGCATCTTTGTATGAACTTGCTTGGCATGTTGCTTTATTTATAAAGCGGGGCGAAAGCCTGTTTCGAGGATAGTTTTCTCTTCCTCACTTAAACGTGTGTGGCTAATCAAACATAGTATTCTTATAATCCCAATTGCTCTATCGAGTTCCAGAGAACACCAAATTCCGATGCACGTCCGTCAAGTGCAGTGCAAAAAACAATCTTTCCCAAACAGTTAATTGATCCTTCTAATTAGCAATTCCTTCAGCGACCTGTGCAGCTTCCCCGAGTCAGAATCGTACTAGTCTTTTCCTCGATCTGTGCTTGCAAAAGAATTGACGAATCTAGTTTGATTTCCAGATCGAGTGATCAGGCCCCAACTTGTACGAAACCTGTGCAACACATGTCGATGCTCCCCCAGAGCAATCTTGATCGGCGTCCGATCGATTCCACACGGGCAAAGCGCGCGATGGCGACGAGGTGCAGCGGAACAGCCGTGCGGAACCGATCGACAACAAATCCATACGACGAAATCAATTTGCGGCCGTTCGAGGAACCGCGGCGACGAACCTTCGACTCTGATATCAATGTGAAAATTAGGTCTTAGGAGCTATTCGGTCTACCCTCTATTTCTCTGCCTTATCGGTGGTGCCGCTCACAATGTATATTGAGTCTAGAGGGTGAGACATTTATATAGACTCTAAATTTTAGATAACTCAATCTGTTTTCAGATAGGACTCGTGACTTGTTAAACCAACCACTATCATTAACAGCCATTAACCGAGCCGATTACTGTTAAACAATTAAGTTCCAACACGCACATGTGAGTCATGCGCCGAGTTCGAATACAAAATCAAACTCGCAGGTTTTAACAATCCATAGAACCAATTCTACGAACAACCTGACATTCCGCTCTATACTGTTTCCGGGTATAATTCCAGCATATTAATATACACTGTGTTTCAGTATAGCCGTACCGGCTTTCTTAAGTATATTTCCTTTAAGTACAATTTCATATCATTAATTGCCTGTTATTTCTGTGATGCTTCCACCCTGAAGTTAATTTCGGACAATGTAGTAAATATATAAAATATTGCAAGACACAATTTCCTACAGAGGGGTGTGATGACTACGGAGATCAAAGCGATGCTTCGGTGGATTGACTCCCAACGACACGGTATGCGCTTTCGCCGCTCTGCTTTTGAGGTGCACAAAACCTATGTGTGGCGAACTGGCAATGGAGCTGCATCGACCTCGGGATTGATGGCTTGTAGGTTCACACCAAGGGTGTTCATCCGTTGTGTGTCGCTGTCTCCGTGTCCAGTACTCCAGTATCATGCTTTGATCCAATGAAATTATATTCAGCCAAGTCGCAGAAAAAATAATCATATTCAGCCTAGAAAAAGAAACATGTGCTGGCCTCGCAAAATCTCGTCCAAGAGAACAAGGGGGCTATCAGTATCAGCAAAAGTGGACCGGTGGCAGTGGGCCGGCGGAGTACCATCTCTCAGTCTCTCCTCTGTCCATCTCCAGAAAGGAAAAAAAATCTCTCCCCTGTTCTCGTCGTCTAGTCTTCCACGCCTCCTCTGTTCTGCCACCTGGCGTCCCGCTCCACTGTCGTTTACTATCAAGACTGCCTGTTCCGCGTTTGATCGCGTACCAAAAGCCCCAACGCCACGCCGTTCCGCCTCTCCAAAACCCAAACCCCAACCGCCCCGAAACCCTAAGCCGGCGGCCGGCGGCCGGCGGCGATCGCCGGCGCCCACCGCGGCCTCCCGCGGAGGCCTCGGGCACCTCCCCATTGCCTCGGCTCCGTCTCCCTGCCTCCCTGGGCGGTCGCCGTAGGTGGTATGTGCGTTTGTTGTTCCGAATTGGGTTTTTGCTTTGCTTTTAATTTTCGGTCCATTTCTCTGCGGATTCTGACGCGCTCTCTTCCTTTTCGGGCGCGGCCAGTCCGGGGTTTCCAGCCGCTCCGCCGCCGGGGGAGCCTCGGGAGGAGGCGCGGCCGTCCAGATCCTCTGCTTCGAATCCGGTTTCTGTACGGAGGACGACGAGGTATGCTGCGCGTGTTTGTCGTCTCCGTTTTGGTGCGGAATGCGGGCTTTGTGATGATTTTTGCGGGTTCAGTTGTTGCGGATTCAATTCCCATGTCTTTGTTGCTTTGCTTGGGCTCAGTCTGAGTCTGGGGAGGTAGTTCGTGTCATGGGTGACTGCAGGGGCCTGGCGCCTGGGTGATTGGATATGCGCTTCTTCGCCGTTTTGAGTTTGCAGGCTTGTGTGGTGATGATAATACGACTGGACTGGATGCTCTGCTTTAGATTATACATGAAAGTTTCCAACTTTCGGATGATATGTTGGTGCACTAGCCATACAAGGCCTACTAGTACGTGCAATGAAGTCACAATCACTGACGGCATTGCGAAATTTCAACAACATAGCAAAATAAGGCATATCCCGCTACGTGCAGTAGTAGTTCTGGACTACTACACATAATATATGATTTTTCCTTTTTGTGTTCTCAATGTGTGTATGGAAATTAGATAATGTTTGCAATTTTATATGCCTTCTGTGTTGATATTGTTTAATTTATTCAAACTTCCCAATGACAATTAGAGGTTCTAACCGAGTCTCTGTACACACAAATTGCTCCCAAGTTCTGGGGCATACATTTAGTGCTGTCGGTCCGAAATGTGTGTTGATTTGCATCAGGTTATTCGCTTTCCCATGTCAGTTGCATCTTAGGAACTGGATTTGCATGCATGCTGCATTTGGTGTTAACAAGTCTGTATCCGGTGCGTCCCGGCTTTTGGTGTGGTGCATCTCATGAGAAAACCTTGTGGACACTAGACAGACATGTAAATTCAGAGAATTCGGTGGCACACTCAAATTTATCATGTCAGCAAATTTCAAGTCTAAATTCTGTATACATGAATAGAAAAAAGGGCAGATACCCTGCTCTGAGAATTATAAGGAAAAAAAGGTTAGAAAAACTGTGCCTTTCAGTGTTGTATTTTTTTCTCCGTATGTAGGTCGAACTAAGAATTGAAATTTGGTGGCTAGGTGATAGAAAGAAATTTGTAGTTGTTTTGGCAGGCCTTCAGCATTGTTGTATCGACCGGTGCTCTAGCTGGTGGCATTTCTTTCATGACTATCTGCTAGCGAACATTAGGAACACCTTTTTTTTGTCAACTAGGATTCTAGTTTCCTATATATTTGTTACTTTTCCAGAACCATGAGTTAGTTTCGAGATCTTGTGGGTTTCACCTCTAGCCTACTCCAACTTGCTTGGGAATGAAAGGCTTTGTTGTTGTTGGAATGTTTGTGACACAAAGTTATTTTGAATATTATTCCAATTTTAAAGATAACGGTAGTTTCAGTATTGTAAGCATCCTATTCAAGCAAGAGTAAAGCATATGTCTAATCCCCTCTTTGTTCCTTCTTTTCAAGAAATTGTGAGCTATACCTCACTTTAAGTAGATCAATATGCATAAAGAATATGAAATATGAGAATCGAGATAAGAATATTGTCCATACAATGTTTCAATCTTCGAATGCACAGCCTGACATGGGAAAATTTGTGACAACATCGATATCTTGTCTCTTTTCTTAATCTTCAGATAATGCTAAGTTTATACTTTTGGGATGGTTCTGGATGTGTTGCTAACTATTTTATTTTTCCTTAGTTTTGAAGTTTGGAGAGTTGAAAGAGTAACTAGGGTACGGCCAAGGTGTCAGTAATAAACAACATAACAGCGAACAAGGAGATTCAAGGAAAGATTTGAAATCAAAATAGTTGCAACCCTAGTCCAAGTATGAATTGGCTGCTTATAACTAATACACTCTCCCATTGTTGTCCCCTTCAACCAATCTTGCATTCACTCATTAGTTACACAACTTTTCGTAAGTTGTTTGCCATAACTAGCTTAACTTCGTAAGTTACAAAACTAATATTCATCTGCACAGTATGCCTTCATAATTTGTTTGCCATAACTAGCTTAACTTATTATGTGTATTTATGTTTCTTATCACTTCGTTTTATGAGAATTTCACCTTCTTTCTGATGTGCTATGCTGATTTCTTCCATTGCATGCAGGATGACATCTTCAAAGCTTTCCAAGGAAAGATTTGATGCTGTTGTCACATATCTACATGCTGCTATTGGAGTCAAAAGAAAAACAGTTTCCCAAGTGTTGGATGATCTACTAAAGGTGTACGACTACAACTGGGAGTTTATAGAAGCTGATGATTTTCGGGTTCTAACCGATGCTATATTCGACGAGCCTGATCCCAAAGTACAGTATGATCACTTTCTTTGATTTTTAGTTGGAATGTAATGTCTTGAGGGGCAACATTCCCCGTGTAACTCGTTATTCTACTACTGTTGGTATGATTTAACCTATACTTTTTTACAGGAAGGACAGAAATGTCAATCTAAGGGGAGGAAGGACAGAAATAGCAATCTTGATTCTGATCACCGTAACAAGAAGCTTAAGGTAAAGCACGAAAGTCAAGACCTTCCTATTTTCGAGGCCCCACTGGCAGGTGTGCGCCCACCAGTTCAAGATTCCAGCCATCAGAGAGGTAATTTCGTATTAAGCAAATACCTCACACTTTCATTGACTTACTTGGTGAGCTCCCACATTTTATATGCATTTCTGCTATACATACACAAAATGAATATTTTTCGATCAGGTCTGTTATATCTATCTGGATGTCTTGAATTTGATAGTTTTGTATGGCTTACAAGTATAGTCTGCTTGCAGAATGCAAAACTTTCAGTATTAGCAGTTGTCATGGTACCTATATTTGCCTCCTAAAAATACTAGTAAATTGACCACCAGTTACTTTCCAAATATAGTTTGTAGTGTGACAGAAGTTATTAAAGTCATAAACGTTATAGCTGATACACTTAAAAGTCGCACACTCTACATTCATCCTAACGTCGTGGAAAATTTGGTGGCTACGCAATCAGCGGCGGAGACAGGGGGGGCCAGCAGGAATCGTGATTCTGATCAGCGTAACAAGAAGATTAAGGTAAAACAAGAAAGTCAAGACCTTCCTGTTTTCGAGGCCCCACTGGCAGGTGTCCGCCCACTAGTTCAAGATTCCAGCCATCAGAGAGGTAATTTCTGTTTAAGCAAATACCTCACACTTTTCATTGACTTACTTGGCGAGCTCCCACATTTTATATGCATTTCTACTATACATATACAAAATAAATATTTTTCCATCAGGTCTGTTATATATATCTGGATGTCTTGAGTTTGATAGTTTTCTATGGTTTACAAGTATAGTCTGCTCACGGAATGCAAAACTTTCAGTATTAGCAGTTGACTTGTCATGGTACCTAAATTTGCTCCTAAACAATATTAGTAAATGGACCACCAGTTACTTTCCTAATATAATTTGTAGTGTGACAGAAGTTAAATTCATAAATGTTATAGCTGGTACACTTAAAAGTCATACACTCTACGTTCATCCTAACGTCGTGGAAAATTTGGTGGCCACGCAATCAGGGGCGCAGACAGGGCAGAGGGGACCAGCAGGGGCGTGCCCCCTCTAACTTGCAATTTTTGTTGCTTATAACCCTGCTTTTCTCTGCTAAAAACTGTGTCTTTTAGTGATCCCCCCCCCCCCCTAATAGTTGTCTTTTCTGCTCTGCCCCCCATGATAAATGTTTCCTGCCTCCGCCCCTGCACGAAGCAGAGCTGTGACAGATAGCTGGAGCCAAGGCGCTTCGATAGTTGCTGCGCAGCCCACTCTAGGCTTCCTTAACATTTCTAATTTAGATATTATTGCCCATTGGTTTGCTCTTATTTTTAGTCCTTTTGTGGGGTTAGATAGTTAATAAAGGCTCTTGTTTACCAGTTCTGTTCTTAGTTTTTGGGGTATGTTTCTACTTTCGCTACTGCGATACACTCCTTGATATAGAAAAGATGGCACAGATCTTAATGTGTGTTAAAAAAAACTGAAAAGTCAGTTATGACTTTTAGGAATTCTTGTTTAATCCCTTAAAAAAAGGAATTCTTGTTTAATTTCAGTGTATTTCCTCTATGCATCACTAGTTTTTTTTGCACTGTTTACCAATTTGTCTAAGACCCTTAGTATATGTGTAAGCCTATATGGCCTAAGGGCATAGGAAGTGTACTGTTGTGAACTCTGAATTGATAAAACAATGCCATAATTCTTTAGTGATAACAGTATATGTACTGCAACTGCTCCAGAAATATTTTGTTTTTCCTGCAAATATTGCGCATCTTGTTGTGGCTTCCCTGTTAATATTATTTTCAGTGCCTTGTTCATATGGGATAATCTCTAATAACTTCTAACTACTTCAGAATTTCTGTATTTTGTTTTCTATCCTCCAGCTAACAAGGATGCACGCATGATTTCTGGTGCGGAGCATGCTGTGAAAGGTGTTTCTGTTGCTCATGAAAGAACCATGGCTGATACACGCAAAAGTCAAGCAATCACAAACAGAAAAGATTCATTGACCAGCTTTGAGGATGCACACATGACTTCTGGTGTGCAGCGTGCTGTGGAAGGTGTTTCTCTTGCTCATGAAAGAACCATGCTGATACACGCAAAAGTCAAGCAATCACGAACAGAAAAGATTCATCGATCAACTTTGATGTAGCTTTGTCACATTCTGGAACAGGGAAACTATCATTTACATATAACTCGGCAAGTCCTGATTTCAACATGCCTGACATGGAGTTGGTATGCAAGGAAATGGAAGCTAGATATCTCAGGACATCCAAGTTCCTAGAACCCATTTTCTTTCATGAAACTTCTGCAAGATGTTTGCCAGTGTATCATTGACATTGGCTGTGAATCGAGTGGACCTAGAGAAAAAGAAATGATACAAATAATTCCTGTCGTAGACTTTTTGTCTAAGCCTTTAGTGCCACGAGTATTGCAATCAAATCAAGCTGGTTTCTCGATTATGTCACCTAACAGTCGCATCGTCCATGGTGGTATTTGCTCTTCTAGTGCTATTGCTGAAGAACAGAATATTTCCAGCAGTATGCAGGTCATTGCCAAGAGATTAGCTCATGATGTCAATGATATATCAAAAGGGGAAGAAAATGTCACTATTCCGATAATCAATGAACATGGCAATGGCATTCTCCCTCCTCCCTTCCAATACATACCATTCAATATCACGTTCCAGAATGCGCATGTCAGTTTTTCTCTTGCTAGAATAGGAGATGAAAATTGCTGCTCAGAATGCTTTGGTGATTGTCTAGAAGAACCAATTCCATGTGCATGTGCATCCGAAACGGGAGGGAACTTCGCTTATACAAGAGATGGCCTGCTTACAGAAGTATTTCTCGATTCTTGTATCTCCATGCTTCGGGAACCACATAAACATCCTGTAGTCTACTGCAAAATTTGTCCTAATGAACTAGTGAAGATTAAAGTAAATTCGGATTCACTAAACACCAAAGTGAATCCTGATCCTTGTAAAGGACATCAGATAACCAAATTTATCAAGGAATGCTGGAGTAAGTGCGGCTGCAACAGAAATTGTGGAAATCGCGTGGTGCAGCGAGGCATTACTCGACATCTACAGGTAAGTCATATATACCCATTTAAGCTTTTAGTATTTACCATTTTGTACCAAAGATAAAGTTGTGATTAATCAGTGCCAATTGGCAAATATGATGGAACTAACTATTCATATGCAATCATGCAGCTACATATGCATATACTGAAAATAGAGTTCTGTTTATTATCCAGTTTAATGCTCATGATTCAAAATATAGCTATATTTGTTATCTGACCTCAACAGGTTTAATGTATACATGATTACACCGAACAAATAATTTCTATATACTTTTTTTGTTCTATTAATGTGGAAATGTTGAGCCTGTTTCTTTCTATTTTACTTACAGTTTATGTTGCAATGTTGATCCAACGTAGAATCCCATTTTGACCTTGTGTATTAATATAATCCAGCATGACGGCAACTGCAGAATGTTTAATCTTATGGTGCCGTGCAATCTGAGTATTCTCATGTGCTCAGCATATCAAACCGCATAGCGGTACATGTTTCTTATATTCATTTGTAATGAATATATCATCGTTTCAGGTATTCTTAACCAATGGAAAAAAAGGATGGGGACTTCGGGCTGCTGAGGAACTTCCTCGAGGCGCGTTTATTTGTGAGTACGTTGGTGAAATATTAACGAACAATGAGTTGTATGAGCGAAATGTTCAAATGGCAGCCAATGAGAAGCACACGTACCCTGTGAATCTTGATGGTGATTGGGCCACTGAAGGAGTTCTGGAGGACGACAATTCTCTCTCTCTAGATGCTACCTTCTATGGAAACGTGGCAAGGTTTATAAACCATAGGTAATATTCCTTAGACGATTTGTCATCAGGCAGTTTGCTATTTTAAACAGAAACACATAACGATCCTTTGCAGTTCCCTATAATACATGATGGTGTTGGTTTCATGCATATTTACAAAGCCAGTGGGTGGGGGGCAGTGGTTCCTGTTAGTTACTGGTTTCTTTTCCATTGTGGACTAGGTGCACTTTAGGGTTAAGATTGGTAGTCGGGGTCTATTTGTGCACGATTGGACAAGCAATACATGCTGTTTGGAGTTATAGCTGTATAAAAGTGCCCCCTTGAGAAAGAAATCATAACAATTGCCTGTAAGCTAATAGTGGGTATGCCTGTATTATTTCTTATGTCAACACTTTATAGAGAATTAGAGATACACAAGTTGATTCTACTCTTTTTTGAAGCTAACTAATAATGCATCCTAACCCAATAATTGAATACAGAGGTAATTTAAGAGAATATTAAAATTCTGCTTCCGTACTATGCTGAATCAATATTTTTGACTTATTGACTTCTTATGTTTTTGTCTTGTTGACTTGGTATTTCGTTGTATGTTGCAGATGTTTTGATGCCAATCTTGTTGGAATACCTGTTGAGATTGAGACACCCGACCACCACTACTACCATGTATGTATGCAACTCTAGCTAGTTATTGACGTTTGTGTATTAATGCAATTTGAAGCGTTTGAAGATTGTTTATTTATTCTTTTTTTTTCAGCTGGCATTTTTCACCACAAGGCAAACAAAGCCATTTGAAGAACTGACATGGGTAGGTTGGTCTTAGTGCAGTTAGCCTGTTACATGTAAGCTCCATTTTACTGCATCATCCTGCTCCTGCATGCACTATGAACCCGAGGACTATAAGATATGGGTTAACCGGTGACCATCCTAAGTGAATTCAGTTTTAGTTGGATTGTATCACTGCAGATCAATCAATAGTTTTACCAAGCTATTGTTCATTTATTTGTTTAGTGAAATCGTCTTCACTAGGTTATTGTCTACTTTAAGTCATATGTCAAAATGCATAATCTTGTTTTATGTACATTTTGACCACAGGATTACAGAATTCATTTTGACGATATGAGCCACCCTATCAAGGCGTTCAAATGTCTTTGTGGAAGCGAGTATTGCCGGGGAAAAGGAAAAAAGAAGCATCTCAAGTAGGTGCCTCAAATAGTTACCGTTGCTTAATTTCTCAACCTTCTTTACCATTCCCTCATTTTTGCTAAATACTCCCTCTGTTCCGTATTAGTTGTTGCTGATTTAGTACAAATTTGTCCTAAATCAGCGACAACTAATACGGAATCAGAGGGAGTAGTTGCCCTCGAGATTCTCAGTTTTAGAATATATATGTCCATAGAATCAAGAGTGTAGTTAATGTAGTATTCCAACCCTACTCTAATGATTTGGAACATGGTAATGGTTTTAGCCTGCCATTTAATAGGGTATGTATGGTTATTTCTGATTGACTCTTTTTTTTGAGTTAGTACTTTTCTCCCTATGCACATGGTGGGCAATGGAGTGTATATGTGTGACCACTTAGCAGAAGAACTAGTGTATGCCCTTTGCTCATGTGTACCGCCCATATGATGTCTGTGATATGGTAGTACCAATTAAAAACAACCAAATCACCATGAGAATTCAGAAGATAGACATAGAGGTGATTGAGTTTGATCTTGAAAAAAATAACCTCCCCAACATCTAACGTTCTTAAGAATATCTAGAAACTTCAAAAATGCGTAAAAATGGAAATTTCT
This sequence comes from Poa pratensis, assembly GCA_947311845.1. Classification (NCBI taxonomy): domain Eukaryota; kingdom Viridiplantae; phylum Streptophyta; class Magnoliopsida; order Poales; family Poaceae; genus Poa; species Poa pratensis. The sequence goes on from CAMZMU010000098.1 coordinate 5,232,763, forward strand.
GTCCGATTTTTTGTTGATACTTTCTCCCTGTTTTCATCTGATATTTAGAGTGATATGATTTGTCATTAAGTTACATCAGCTGACCACAAATGTTGATATGCTGCTACAGGATCTAAATCCAGAGCCCTGGTACTACTGTGAGTACTGGTCAAGATAATATAAGACGAAAAGGAGAATCGAGATAACACAGCATCTGCCAACTCTTCTTCGATAGGTCATATTTTGCTTTGTGTACAGACGTTCCAGATGACTCGTCACCTACATATCCGGATTGCCTGCTCAATTGTTATCCTACCAAACTCGTTTCCATGTAGTGCATTTTGGTTGCCGGCCGGATCATCACTCTTTTGTTTTGAAAGGGTTCTTACATTCCTTTTCAATATATGCACAAATTGACAAAGTATGTTGTTTTCCATGTTCCAACGTTGAAGTCTGGTGCGTTTAAATTATATCAGCTGTATGGGGTCGTGGCACACGCCGTTCACCTGAGAATGAAAGTGTGACATGATTTCTGATGACTGATGAGAGAGACATACTCAGCATGCACCACGACACGTCTACACCCGTACACGCCATGTACACATTAAGGCTATATGTTTGGATGCAAAATATTTAAAAGCTACACATGTAGGCATGAAATACCACAATTTGGAAATACAACTGTATTAACCGAGTGGCATTTGGCAATTGTGGTATTTACTAGTAGAATATACTACTCCCTCCGTCCAAAAATAAGTGTCTCAAGTTTGTTAAAAAGTGGATGTATCTATACATGAAACATGTCTAGATACCTCCACTTTTGAGCAAACTTGAGACACTTATTTTTGAACGGAGGGAGTATTTCATTTTCATAGAATAATTAAAACATTATGCCTGGAGATGCATGCACGCAGTAGGATTAGCTTGCCTATCGACCTACGAATTAATTTTAGTCCTTGCGCATGAAAAGCTTGAAACGTTATCCGTACAAATCTCCTTGGGATACATCTACCCTTTTCTATCTACTATCTACGCGAAAGCTAGCATCTATAGATGCATCCAAAAGGAGAGTGCTTCAAACCTCCGTAGTTGCGTGTATGCAGATGGATCGATATATGGTGCATGCTGGCCAGCATATAAAGGTCTGGGTAGATATTTTTATACCCCAACTCGAGTAAAATGTATAGTTTGTACTTCAACTTACAGGAGATGTTCAGTTTAGTACACTATGTTGCATAAGTGATGGATAAAAAGTCATCTGCATTTATAGCCATACCCGGCCCCCTTGCTAAAAATGCAGCTGGCAAGGGTTCCTTTACGACCGGGTTTGGGATGGGGATATTTAACAAAGTTGCAATCTAACTTTGTAGTTTAGTCTTTCAGCCTCGGAGCTTCTCTACCGGATCTCTCGAAAGGCCCCATGAATGGACCAATCGGCATATAGGCAAAAAAAAGGCCCAAACGGCACCCTATCGTTTCGAGCCACCTGGCAAAATGTCGGGCATTCTGGAGGCGCCGAACACATCCGGACACGCACTCCGATAGACGGGGCCAATGTGTCATAGACACGCAAGGAGGCTAACGGCCGATCAACTTAGATTAATGGTGTCCACCCACGTCGTTGGTTCCCCAGTCGGGTGCCTACTGTTTTCCCCATGTCAGCTTCCCCACGTGTTCTCATTAATGCGCTGCTGACATTAACGCACCACTTCGCCTACCAGAGATCTTTAGGGCGTGTTTGGTTGCTCAGACCGTTTTTGGGCCTCCCGTCTTTGTGGCCCTAGCGGGTCTGGCCCCGAAGAAACGTGGCCTGAGCCATGTTGTGCAGCCCATTTGGTTGCCTACATATCTTTTTTTTCCTATTTATTTCGCATTTTCGTGTTTGGTTGCCTGCAAACTTGGCATTGGGTTGTTTAGCTGCAACACACACCTGTTTGATTGCATGCTAGTTTAGTGTTGTGCTCACCACTTTCAAAACTGGTGATCTTACCACCTCCTAAGACACATGAACACAAGCACAATCAAAAGCAGCTTAATACCAGGGGAAGCATCAACCAAAACAACAAGCATATATACTAGCACGGTGGAGGATCAAGTTCACTGCAATCTACTTAACTACATCACACCAGGGGAAAGAAAACACCCTGATGAACAAACAAGGGAAGCCACCCTGATCAAAACAAGTTCTGGGCATACTAAGCCCAGGTTAACAGCTAGCAGGGGCATCCCATGCCCCTGATCAACACTAACAGTGCATCACATGCCCCTGATAAAAATGCACTTACCTTAGCACGCTGGTACTAGCCGTGCTCATGACAAGTGTAGGAGCCGTCGAGTCCATGTTCTTGTAGATGTCCATCTTGAAGACTGTAGCGGCGAGCTTGAAGACTAGGACGTCGTCCTCCTCCAAATTGTACCTATAGACGACATCTGGCCAGTTCCTCCCGATCACAATCTCGCCGGTGTTCTTGTAGTACATGAGCTGAACATGCTCGCCGCAGTACGTGCAGGCGCCGATCGCAATGCAGCGAGGAAGGGGGATCATCAGCCACTCCTTCAAGCTAGCATGGAAGGACCTTGGGATGAGTAGCATGTGCAGGTCATCCCGGTACAGCTGCACGTAGAAGCGCCGTGGCAGTCCCGGTCTTGGCATGTGGCCGATCTTGGGCTTCTTCCCCTTGACTGGCTTCAGCAACTTATGCGCCTCCTCTTCCCTCCCAGGCACCACTGGCTTCTCAAGCCGGCTGTTGAAGGGGATGATGCCGGGCAATGGCACCAGCGGCTGAAAGCCAGGAGGAGGTCCATCTTGCTCGGCCTTGGGTACCTTGTCATGGAGGTTGACGTTCGTTAGCAATGCACGATCAAGCAATGCACAAAGGCGGCAAGGAACGATCAATGCACAAACAATGCAGAAAAATCAAGCAATGCACATCTTCATTTGGGGCAAAAAACCCCAAATCAAGCAGTGCACAAGCAAGCTATGCTCAAGCAAGCTATGCATGTGTGGATTTGGGACATCTAAACCCCAAATCAACCACTGGCCAAGACATGCACAATGAGGAAATGCACAAAAAACCCCAAAGTCAAGCACATGTCCATTTGGGGCAAAAAAAAAAACCAAATCAAGCAATGAACAAGGTTCTAGATCACTAGATCAGACCATCTAGTACACAATCTAACATGTAGTACACAAATTTAGCATCTACAAGCGCGGATTGAAGACCTACATGTGCATATTGGTACTAACATCAAACCCTAACCAAATCAGATGGATAGATTGGTACTTACCATGGCAGTTGTAGGCGGTGCAGGCGCTGGAGGGGGTGGAGGCGGCGCCCGGGGTCCGGTCGAGCAACCGGGCATGAAAATAGGCACCAGCGGCGGCGCGGGCATCGGCGCCATGAAGCCAATAGGCGCCGCAGGCCAGGCCGTGGATGGCCCCGCAATCGATGCGGCGACTGTTGCCGCGGCCGATGATGGCGCAGGCGGCAGACGGGGGAGGACGCGTGGAAGTGCCGCCTCAGCTCCTCTGGCGACATCTGCTTGGCAAAGATGTTGGACACCGACCGGGAGTGCGCGTCCTCGCCGGGGGGCGGTGGACGAGGACCCGCCATTCTGTCAGGCGGTGCCGGTGAGGAGAGGGGCGAAGAAGTTGAGGGGATTGGGCGGTGAGGGGAGTGGGGAGTTAACCCGAAACGTCCCGTCCCGCGCTTCCCAACGTGCCACTGCGCTGCACGCGTGACTCTCCACAGCCTGGCCCTGGAAAAATGGCCGATTCGGCCGTTCCTACTCGGCCAAGCCCAGCGTGCTTTAAGTTTCATGCGCATGCAGGCACGCGGGCTAGCCAGGCAACCAAATGGCCGTTTTTTCACCGCCCCGGCCTGTTTGAGGAGGTCGTGGGCTACCAAACACGCCCTTATATGCCACAACCGGCTGCGCATTGCACACGTCAATGCAGCCGCAACAACCAGTGGTGGAGCCGTCAGGCTGCAGCAACAGCCGAAGCCGGAGTTCGGCGGCGGCAGCGTCATCAGCCTCGACGACGGTAGATCTAGATTTAGATTAGGTTTTATATTTAAATTTTGTTCAAATTTGTGTAATTTTAAAAATTTGACTGAATGTGGTTTGAAATTTGGGTGTTCGACATTTTCGGGCGGGGAGCTGGGGCAGCCCCCATTGGGCCGGACATGTGTCATGTACCCCCGATAGCGGACACATTTTCGTGGGTGCCAGACACATCTTCGAGCGTCCTGGTGGTGATTCTCTCATGTCATGTTTAGCCATACCCCATACCAATAGTACGAGAAAATCGTTTGAGCCTGTGCCTAGTAGAGTGGTAAAACGTTCTTATCACTTTCAGCTCGTCCACCGCGTAACTAGGAGGGGAGGAAAACCCTATCCGTGACTAGTCCTGGCCATGAGCAGTCCAGCCCAATCCGACCCAGCCCGAGAATTTCGGGCCAGGCTCGGGCCTGATTTTTTTGCCTGAAGAGCAGATTGGGCTGGGCTCGGGTTTGACATATGTATAGGTTATAATAAAGGCTTGGCCGACGACCTACGTTTTTGACCCTGTTGGTGCTGGACTCGGGTCTGATTTTTCAGCCCGACGGTTGGGCCGGGGTCGGGTCTGGATTTTCAGCACATGACCTTTTTTTTTGGCTTGTTAGCAAAGCCCGACCTGACCCGAGATATAGCCAGGTCCCCCGTGACCATGTTGTGCCGTTGGTCGCCTAGTGCTTGCTGCCATTGTTCCAAGGCTAGGCATATCCACGCCTTGATCAGACTTTTTACACTGCTACAACTTGGGAGGAGCAACTGATCGAGGGTGTGGGCCGAGCATGTCTGTAACTCAAAGTCACCTGACTTGGGAAACACTTCGGAGGTGCGCCATCCGAAATAGAATCCGAGTCCGAACTGAGCGTTGTGTTATTTTCTGATGATTGTATTCTCAACAAGCTGAAATAGCTGAAATGCAGTACAACTAGAAAACCGTTGCTTCATTCATGAGTACAATTTCGTCTCATGGATCCACCATGACAGGTTGGCTTAAGAGGACTTTAGACGGACAATAGTGGCCATTGCGCTAGCTTTTGCACCAAGATTAAACTCCTGAGATTTAAGTCCATAGGCGAAAACAGGGCATTACTAATTAGATAGGGACGGGCGTGACATTTCAATCTTGCGTTTTCATATTCCTGCATTTTTGAATCATGTGAATCAAAGAAGAACAAAAAATATTTTGTCACACTCATTGCAAGTTCAAACTCAAGGGAGAAGCAAATGATAGTAGTCCTCTCATACCTAATCTTTCTTCTTACCACATCCCTTTGACTCGGAGGTCCGACAAATCAGTCATTTTGATTATTTTTTATTGAACTCAAACACCAAAGGCGTGTTTGGTTTCTTGCATCCACCCCCAAACAGGCCCGAGGGATACAAAAATCGGTTGTATGGATGCATGCACGATGGCTGGACCTAATGCTTGGATCGACCGCTTTCGTGGAGCCAGGCAGGACTATGTGGGGGGGGGGGGGGGGGGGGGGGGGGGGCGTGCGTGGGGCTGTAATGCTAGAGATAGTGGGGGACAAATATTTCTGACACATTTTGCTGGGAAAGATAATCTCACTTCCCTCTTTACTCTTTCATCTCATTTTATAGAAAAAATCCATACGTCTTCTTTCAGCACCGGCGGCGGCGCGAACGCCAACCTCTACCACCGGCTTTTCCCCTATGTCTCTAGTAAGCGCTCCTCTGGCACCGGCACAGGGTCCTCCCTTCATGTCCAGCACGAGTTCTTCCACTTCGCCTTTATCATCAGCGGATCTATTTTACGACAGTAGTTTTAGTTGTGACAATGTGTGTTGATTCAATGCCGGACTCAAAGCCATGGAAATGGAATTTTAATAGGTCAAGAGGATAAGTTGTTGTGCAAATCTTGGTCAGCCACAAGTATGGATCCCATTGGTGGAACAAAGACCTTGGATTTTTGGGCAAAAATCCACCAATTTTATCATGAACAGCTGAACAGCCGCATACAATCCACACCACCCACACCGATGCCTCTCTCCGCCATAAATGGGCATGCATCCAACACTCCGCGAACAAGTTTACCGGTGCTATGACCTTAGTGCAAAATGTAAGTTTTGTCTGCTTCAAGTTTGTTGTTGCTTCACTTTTATTGCATTAGGTTGAGTGATTCTTATTTGCTAGATGTAGTCGGCCGCCATTTTGTATCATCAACTTGAGAAAAATCCATTTATGTTTGACCATGTTGGAACATATTGATGGGGGTACCTGGCTACCCGCCCCGGAAATGACATGGGGAAGGGAAAATCCGGTGATGAGATCAACAAACACAACAGGAAGGACGTTTAACTCATCCGTGTACGAATGACCGAATTTGTGATGGCGTTATTTTGTGACGACTTGTTGAGTTATGTTGAATGTATTTGATCTATGTGCATGTGTTTGCATGTTTTGAGGGTTTGAATATGAGGGGTGTGGTTATCCGGGTAGACAAATAGGTGTTGGCCGGCTGTTGTCGCGGTCAAATTAGCCTGATTCAGTTGGAGATGCTCTAACCTCACCACTTCACCACATCACCCTTTTGCGCATAACTAAATAGCCAACATTTAGACGAGCCCGGTCGAAAACCCGAAACGCATCCAACAAAACAATGCACTATCTGTTCGTGCTCTCATGCTGGCAACCAAAAAGGTTTCAGAACATGACCCCGCCCAACCAGCCTCCCACGGTTGGTGCTCCAAATCAGATGATATTTTCCTTTATCCTCTAATAGCATTGAATTTATAACAGATTACTAAATAGGAAGATCGTTCAGTATTGCATTGTCTAATAATGGTCAACGTTGTAATCTGGTCTATGTGTTCTAGTTTACACATTTGCTGAAGTTATTATGCTTTTGGATTAATTTTGTTGATAAAAACTAGTTCTTTTTTTGTTGCAAGGAGGACAAAAACTACTCCTTGGTTGCCAAAATTCAAAAAACCGCTGCAGGAAACCATACAAACCCTTACGAAAGAACTAAATGGCAAAACGTTGCTTTGATTAACTAGGAAGACACAAGTACGTATTGTAGAAATATACTAGGAGCACAATGGGCCCAGCAACCACAAACAACAAAGACACACTTATTTGCAACGAGGTTCGGCAATGTGCACGTTCCAGCCTTCCAGGAGCCCAAAGAGAAGCAATCACAAGTTCACAACCAACAAAGACAGAGCATTTGTTAACGAGGTTCAGCAGTGTGCCTACGTCCCCGGGAGCCGAATTGCGGCGGCTCCATCCGTATATTTTCTTATCCACAGTCAGGTACATCAGCGGTATATATCCATGTATGTATTTAGCCTATTTTCTGTACACAACACAGCTATCCATAGGATCATTCTCATTGTTCAACTTATCGGATGTGGTTGAAGCTGTTGAACATCCCAGTGTGGGAAGTCTTGGCTGCAGGCTTTGCTACTTCAGGAGAGCCAAAAACGTTCCAGAAGCGGAGGGTCTCATCCGCAGCAGCTGATGCTACCGTGCAACCGTCCGGGCTCTGCAGTTTCACAGAATGAGAAGATTGCCAAGGAATGAACTAAATTAACATGTCGATAGTATCTGTTAAAAAATGGCGAGAAGAGCTCACCTGAGCCATGAAAAGCACACGGGAGGTGTGTCCTGTGAGTTCAGCCATCTTGACCATGGAAGGGTACTTCCACAGCGTCAGTTGGTTCTGTGTGAATCCGTGTGAACTCAGCAGCTCTCTCTCATTCTTGTTCCACAGAAGAGCGCACACCTGTGATCCGGTATCCACAGAGCTCAGGCATGCACCGGTGTGCGTGTTCCAGAACTTGATGCAACGATCACTACCGCCACCACCAGTTGCCAGCAGGTTGCTCTGGAACGGGCACCATGCGAGCGCCTTCACAGCAGCCGTGTGGTCCTCAAGCCTGTGCAGCCACTGGTTGCGGCCTGCAGATGGCATGGATGATGCCATCGACACATCCCAAATGTGTAGAAGGTTGTCGTTACCCCCACTCGCCAGCTGCTGCCCAGACCCAGACCACTTGAGTCCGCACACCTCCTGGCTATGCCCCTGGTATGTCTGCACGGCATGGTCCCTGATCCGTACATCATTGTTCACAATCCGACCATCCATGCCACCAGTCGTCAGGATGTTGTTGTTCCATGCCAGCGAACCGACCCTCGACTCATGCACACCTTTCAGAGTTCTCAACTGCAAAGAAAGAACAATGTAATCAGCATCTGATCAAGCTCATTGGAAAACAAACACCTTTTGATGCTGGGCAGTGTACTTACCAGTCGGTTGGAGCTGGTGTCCCAGAGCTGGATGTTAGACGAGTTGAGCCCAATGGCAAGGTGCCGGCCATCAGGAGCCCAGCTGACGCTGGTGATGGGGCCGTTGTCCTCGTTGACTGTCACAAGCTCAGATGTTGATCCAGTGGAGGCATCCCACAGGTACATGGTGTCGCCCAGCGCAATGGACAATACGTTGCTGCTCCCCCAGTCCATGAGGTTGAGGTAGTAGTCGTCGACGAGGTCCGGTGCATCCAGAGTCCTCTCGGCAGACTGCAATGTTGAGCCACATCAGTAACCAAACGCTATGCTGCTAGTACATCGGTAGGGTCAATGAATTAGTAGAACCACAAGTATGCGCATACCTGGGGAATGTAGCGCCTCTGCTTGGCCGGCTTGGCCTGGTAAGAAGAAACCGCGTCGGCAGCCGAGACGGTCTCAGGCTCCGGCGGCTTGTTCCTGAAGGCGAGGATCCGCGTCCGGTTGTTGAGCAACTTCTCGGCGAGAAGCCTCCGGTATGCCTCCTTGGACGGGGACGCGTTCTCCTTGTCCTTCTTGGGCTCCGTGAGCAGGTACTGCGCTATGTCCATGTCCATCGCCGACCGGTCAGGGATAAACCTGTCTCCCTGCACGCACGAAAGGGGAACAGAAACAATACCCGGTCAGTCATTCCGTCGAACACCATACATACGCGCACGCGATCTGCAGGATGGAACAGGGGAAGAAGAAACTCACGTAGCACTTGGCCGACGGGTTGCGCGAGGTGGTGCTGAGCGATGGCATGTAGGTCCGGGAGCCGGCCTCCTGGAGCGGCACGGCGGCGCGGGTCTTCTCCGACGAGATCGAGCGGGAGCCTGCGTCCATGGTTAGAAGAAACAGAACAGAACCGAACAGAACGAATTGCACAAGAATAATAACAAATCAACAACAGCAGCAGCAACAGGAAAGAATTAAACGCGGATGAACAGATCGATCGAACAAAAATAAAAGCAAGAAACAAGACGGCGCGATTGAGCAGCGCGGATTAGCGAGGAGGCGCGGGGATCTTTCGAGAGCGAGAAGGCGTCGTCTCCCCGGATCGGCTAGGGAAGGCGGCGCGGAGACAGGAGAGAGGGAAAGAAAGACACGGATTGCTTCGTGGCTTGTGGGATTTAGGGATTCGATCGTGGGATGTATTTGTAGGGTATGAGGGGCAGCCGCAAGAACGCAACGGCTAGTCCCGCAACGGCGTCGGGCGGATCTCAGCCAGCTCACTAGCCGTCCGATCACGCGATGCGTCCGTCTGGCTTATGTCCACTCTCCGTGTTAACGCGTTTTGTCCTCCTCTACCGTGCACGAGGAATACGGTGGAAATCTAAATTTGCTTTTTTTTTCAAACCACCTAAATGGATTTGGTTTAGAACTTGAAATTTTACATGTCAGTAGAACATCGTCTCCCCAAATAATGTTTTTTTTATAATTCTTAGAAATTCCGAGAAAAACTTTTTTACTTGATTTTTACTGGTTTCCACAGTAATTCACGAGATATTTTCTCATTGCGCACAGTTAGGTCATAAGTTTGTTAAACTAGTTTTGTGTTCATTGCTCTAGAGAGGCAACCGAGGCAGGTGATGAACTAGCTAGGCAGGCCACACAATCTCCTCCCAAGACGTGGTTAGAGCATCTCTAGCAGAACCCGCAAAAGGGGCAGACCCGCAAAATTCCGGCGAGTTTACGGGTTTGGTGCTCGTTTTGGGCCAGACCAGAGGCTGCATATTTAGCCCAGCCCGCAAACGTTTTGCGGGGGCCCGAGAAACGAAGCGGCGAGCCCGTATTTAACCGGATTGCAACCGCTGATGCGGGTCGAAATCCCCACTCCTCCTCGCACGCATCGAGAAATCCACCCGCCCCTCCGCCGTCTCCGACGAGCAATCCTGCCGCCCCTCCCGTAGATCCGGCGTCCCCGAGCCGCCATGGCGCCGAAGAGGGAGGCTACTCCGCCCCTCCCCGGCGACGACTCCGAGTTCGGCGGAGACTTCTCCGCCGAAAAGCGGGCGCAGGTCGTCCGCAGCGACGGCGCCCGGAAGCGCGGCTCCCGCAAGTACAAGCTCGGGGAGCCGATTCCGGCCGGGTGGAACGTCCGCAAGTTGCCGGAGTTCGACCGGCTCCGGCGCGAGCGCGAGATTGAGATCTGCCGCCGCCAGCAGCTGCGCCTCCGCCACGGCGAGGGCAGCTCCTCCGCGGGCGCCAGCAGCTCCTCCGCGGCCCCAGGTGCTCCGCCGCCGGAGGACTACGACCCCGAGCATTTCGGGGTCACGCTCGGGCCGGTTTGATCGGCGGCGAACTAGGCCACATTTTGTGTAAAGAATCAACTGCTGCTGCTGCTGCTGTCGAATATGAACTAGTTCGTTCCCGCGAATTCTCAAATTTCCAAATCGAAGAAATGCAGGTTGCGTTTGCGGGTTCTGTTCTTCGCTGCACGAAATACCGAGCAAAAACACGAAAAACGCGACCCGCAAAATGCTTTTGCGGTTTCTGGTTTTGCGGGTTCTGCTAGAGATGCTCTTAGAAGACACAGAGTTTCGTAATGCCTATTCTTGTAAGCGATCTGACCATTGTTGTGAAGAACAAAGGTTACTGTTGCTTTAACCCTACAAAACGAAAGGATTGTCACCGTAAAAACAACAACAACATCACATCACAATGTTAGGTCTTCCTCACCCCGCGAGATGCCTGTTTTGCGACTAGGTGACACAGACGATGGAATACCTCCTCCAGGACGATCTAGCATGAGGTGCTATCATAGATTCGATTGACGACCCCCCACCCCCCGGGTGTGGGGGACGGCTTCGTGGAGCGGTGGACCACATAAGTCTCTTACCATTCCTCGCATGCTGCACAGAGGCACCTCGTCGGTTATCATGCTCACGGCTTAATGGATATGGAAGCATCGCAACGCGGTCGTCTTTGACAATGCCCGTCCCTCGATTTCAACCCTGCTTGACACCATCAAAGATGAATCACGATCGTGGGCAAGCGCGGGGAGCAGGGGTCTTCGCCAGCTACTCCCCTAGGATAGTGGGTTGAGTTGTATGGTGTGGCGTTATCCCCCCTTGGTTGGACATGTACATAAAACATGTCTAGAACTCTTCTAGAGCTATCTATCTATACAATATAAACTTAGCGTGTGGAGGAGATCTCTCGGGAGTAATGGCTGGTGAGACAAGGTTCCACTTAGCCCACCCGGTTTCCAGCCTCCTCACCTTCTAAAAACAAAGCTGAGGTGTTTCTTCCCCCTTAATCCTAGTTTGTATTAACTTAGTGTGTGCAATATGTTATTTTTATCTATGCAACAAGGTGTGCAATATTTACTTCCCAATGCAACTAAGCATGGAAAAACACAAGCAACAAAATGAATGAATAGATAAAGAAAAGTTGTGTATCATAGACAACCAAAACACTTCCGGCACCCGTCATAGAAATCTACAACAAAAACTTATGCAACTATAGACAAATAAGTTTATGCAGTAGTGAAGATACACATATGCAACATTCAGCGAAACATGGTGGTGCTGCTCCAATGGTGGGGCGAACACGAGAGGAGGACAAGAGAGGTGAAGCAACTCACCATGGTGGGGAAGGAGGTTGGAGAGGGATATAGCAGAATGGTTTGACGACATCGATGGAGGTTTCCTACATCGACAGAGGCCTTACATTGCACGAAATTAGTCTCAACTATACAACCGCCTCGCCCAAAAGCACTGACTGTATGTGCTCGGTGAGAGCTGAGTGGGCGTTTACTGATGAATCCATACCGTCGTGTCAATTCACTGTCTTCCTCAACTGGCATTTGGAGTTGGCATGTACAACAAGAGCTAACAATTTATTGTACACTAAACATCTCTGATAGAGATTCTCTGCCTCTTCCACTTTCCTTTTACCGTTTTTAAGTTGGCATGTACAAGAGCAGCTAACAATTAATTTCCTACAGAGCTGTAGGAGGAGAATGCTGCACCGGTAGGGGCTCTAGCAGATTAGATGATCAACTGCAGACAACATCAGAGTAGAAGCCTATCGTCCTCCGCTGGCAGTCCTCCACGGAGAGTAGTTCAACATCAAATACTTCGAACTGCTTCGCGCTGAAGAACGTCGATGGCCCAACCTTCAACCGATGAAACACGGATGTCAGAAACAGTATATCATTTTTGCTGCAAAGTGTGACTAGGACTCTTTTTTATGCCAAAGATATTTCGCACATGGCAGCATCACACACGATGTAACTCGGGAACAATCTGTGTTGCAATCACTATAATCCGGTTCGGTGCGCTCGATGAAATTTTTAACATATAATCTTAAATTCCTTTCCACAAAAAAGTCTTAAATTCCTTTGATTGTTCCTTCTCATTTGTCATTGTTTCTATAAGCTACTTGTCCAGATGGACCAGATGTGAGATTCTTGAGCTAATATAGATTGTAGTCCAAAGATACTCTTAAATAACATGCCTCCAAAAATTACATTTGGATGGACATAAATAATCATGCTATACGATATAGAGTTACTTAAATGCAGGATGTCTACTCTACTTGTCTACAGACTACAGCCATTGTTGGGCTAATTTTCTTTCTTTCTTTTGGTTTCCAACTACTCCAATAATTGTTGTGCACTAGTGGTTCCATAAAGGAAAGAACCGTACCAATGAGACCAGTGCAATAATGCATGCAATGCAACCAGCATAGTTTGCAAGCTATCAAAGAAATTTTTTTGTTCTACCAAGTTACTTTTTGCCTCTACCCAAGAAGGAAGTTGTAAGCATCAGGTATTGTTCACAAGTTCTATATGTATGTAGTTTTTAATACTGAATATAACCGGAAAAGGCCTGTGATGGTTACTAACTAGTGTAATAGAAAGTACTAAAGGACAAGGTAAAATACACAAGAAGTCAACAAGTGAAATCCTTCCATGCAAGAGATGACAATAACTTACAGGAGGACCAAGCTCAGGAGGTATAATAAGTCTTCTCTTGCCACCTGGTTTCATGTTCCGAATCCCCTCTTCAAATCCTGCATCAGAAAAGCGTGAAATGAGTCATAGTGTTACAGCGCTATGCCCCAAGAAGTTCAACCGAGTAATCCGACCCAGGGTGGTTTTGCAAACCCAGAAACAACTCAGAATATAATTGATCTTGAAGACTGAGAGATGAACAGGCAGAAGTTTAAGAATTCAGGAAAACGAAGGAGGCCATACTATGTAACTAGCTAATACTTTCCTGGAACTAATGATTTGTTGCCTAGCCGAATTTTGGCAGGCGAGCCCTGAATGTACGTGCTATCTATCCTTCGTCCTGATTCGTTGTAGCCAACATAGTGAAATATAACCTGTAGTTCGGCAGATGGAAGTCAATATCATGCAAGTAGAGTAGAACAGTAGTATTAGCATATGCTGCAAATATTAAAACTCAAGGTAGTTCCCTACAGTAGTCACCTACTTTAGAAAAAAATGTAAAATTTCATGTTTGCCTTTAAACTTTGCAACATCATTATCCCAATATCCTTAATCATCCTTTAGTTAGTATTACTGTAGAAGAACAAACTAGTCCATGCATAACAAATCAATATGAGAGGATGCGATTGAAAAGTTATGTACAACATGTTCACACACAACATATAAAATATGGAACAACAAACAGTTGATTCGTATCTCAAGAAAACATGAATGGCAGAACACACATAAATATATTATAGTTGAGAGTGTTAGACAGAAGAAAGCAATAAATGTAACTGCGGCGGGAGAACCTGCTGACCATCCTTCGGGCAATCGCCTGTACCAACTTTGACCTCCTCATATATTAATCCGGAGTCGCTTGTTATATAGTTGTCAGGTGTCACTACTTTCACCTGAAAACCTGAAATGTATTTAGTCAATATAGTGTAATATTTAGGAGGGAAGAACAAAGCTTATTTCAGGAAGGTTAATTTATCATTCAGGTTCCAGAATTAGAAGATAGAAACAAATACCATACATACAATGGTTCCTTGAGTAACCAAACATCAACTAAATTGTAAATTCTGATGATCTGAAATTTGCATTTGACTTATAAATAAATTAGTGTAGGCACAAGAAGAAGGGCTATAAATTCCATTGATGTTTGTGTAAGCGAAAAAATTACAAGTTACTGGCTTATAGTCTGGACTTCCCAAATCCTCTTGGAATCACATGGAATCATATTCAGTTGTAAACTATATCTACAAAACATCCGTCGTTAACTACCAGGTATTGCTACATAATGTAAAGAAAAAACAAAATCTACATCATCAGAAATGGGTTTCTCACCTTCTCTGATGAAGCTTGGAAAATCATCAGGTGCACGGTTGGCTTCCTGAATTTTCTTGTTCTGTTGAAGCAACCGCCTTTCGTCGTAAGGGCTCATGCCTTTGGTCCTGCCATGGGCCGAGAACGTAACCGACAGCGCCGGTGTAGCCAGCAGCAGAGCAAGAGCTGCCGCCTCCTGATCCTCCCCTCCACACACTCTTCTGCTCGCCATTGCATCGCCCTCGCTTGCCACCCAAGACACTGGATCAGTTGCACAAAAAGGGTCTCCATGAAGCATTAAAAAACGACGAGAAGTATAACATACAAGTTCTACTAAATGTTAAAGAGTCCACGCAGCGCGATGAATGTAGAGTCGCTTTGTTGATTCAGTATGCAAAAAGTAACAGAACTAGAGGTCGATATTCTGCAGTTCAGAACGACGCTATAGCCTATATCCTTCCAGTTACCAAACCGTTTGCCTAGACTCGAAGCAGTTGAGCTTTAACTGCGCTAATGGTCTCACATTGGTCTATATGGAATCAAAAATTGATTCACTACAAATAACAACAACTCAATTCCTATCGAATTCCCACGGAGGAATCCCCATATGGTAGAAGCTAGCAACCAAAATCAAGCGTTTCATTTCTTCAAAAAGGGGAATTACCATACTAATCCCCTCTTCCCGTCGCGCCTAGCAGCCGCGGATGCCGTCCTGGACGGAGCGACCAATCCTGCAAGAACCGCGAGAAACATGAGCAAATGAACAAGCTAGCATCGTCGTTTAGGGAGGCGAGCAACCAATCCTCACGGTTGCAAGAGGACATGATGGAGCGGGAGGAGGACACCAGCTCCATCTCCTTCTCCTCCAATGGCGGCCGCTTCTCCAAGCTCGCAGGGGAAGAGAAGAATCAGGAGGGGATAAGCCGATGGGGGTTTTGGGTTCTGCGTGCGTGAGCTCGGTGCACGAGCCGAGGTGGACCGCGCCCAGCCACACCCTCGGGCCCTAGACGAGAAGCGAATGGGGCCCACTGTCAGCGGCCAGAGGTGTGTACTTCTGTGGCTGGACCCACCGCGGCGTGTCCGCAGCCATAACCATCCCTCGATTTCTCTCCACGCCGCACCGCACCGCCCGCCCGCCAGGCCGCTTCTCCCCGGCGGCTTCGAAGCGCGAGCGAAGGGAGCCATGTCGCGGTGGCGCGCCGTCGCATCCCGCCTCTCCGCGGCGGCGGACTCCCACTCCTCCCCAGGGCCTTCTCCAGGGGTCCCTCGCCGCTTCCCCAGGCTCTGTCCAGGACCTTCTCCAAGGCCGCCGCCGCCGCCGCCACGTCGCACAGCCCTAGCGCCGCGCCCTCCTCCGCTGCTTCCACGGGGCCGAGGCCCGAGGTACGGACCGCCGCTCTCGCATCCAAAGACGACATTTTGCTCGCTTATTGTTGGGCTCATAGCGTGATCTGGCGGATTTGGTTGGGGTTTAGAACATCACCTGTGTCGGTCCAGCGCGAATCGGTGTTGCAAGTAGGCAGCTATTGGGGTTTGCGGGTGTGGTGGTTGGGTCGGCATTCTAGGTCTCGGGTGCTGCATCTCCACCTAGGTTGCAGTTCGATCAGCTATTTGTGTTGTGCTGCTCTGCTCCAAGCGTTAGCGTAAAGTAGGTTTATATTTACTGAACTTTATCCTTGTCTTCTGCTATGCGTCACAGATCAAGCTCTTACAGAGCTGTTCTGACTCATGTAATCACCTGTGCAACAGCAAGAGAGAGGGGATATATCTCGTGCAAAGTTAACCTAGATCCTTCGGACCTCATTAATGGAGCTTGCACTCTTTTTTCCAAGTTAAAAGTCGCAAAATGGGAAATATTCACGTGGTTGATATCTTCTTCCGTCTTTCCGCATTATAGATTTCAAAATTATTGGGTTTCTTGTATGTTATTTATTTCCTATTTTGGTTCATGGATGACTGTAATCTACCTAGCAACGCTAGAATCATAACAAGAAATTGGCACATACAAGTGTTATGCTTGTTAAAGCTTGTGCTCTGTAAAGATGTGCATTTCATGAGTATGTAAGGTAGAAATGGAAGGATCTTACAACATCATTAAACAAGTTGTTGCTTACTCAGAACATTTATTTAGTGATATTCGTAGCTACTTACTGTATACCTGCATATCTCACATAATGCAAGGTGCAAGGGCTTAATTTAAACTGATATGTTTGCAACTCGTATTCTGTTGTTAAGGATGAATTGTTTGTTTTATAGGTCAGAATAAATTCTTTGTTCCTGTCCAAGCCCTGTTCACTGGCATTGCCTCCTGACTCCCCTCTTAGAGCGGAAGATCCACACTATGAGGGCATTAAGCGCGTGATGCTCACACTGCTGTTGTTCTACAGTAAGCAAAGCAAGTCCATCAGAGGAGCAAATGCTGTTTATCACCGCATCACTTCTCATGTTGACAGGCCTGATATCTATGAAGGTATACTTGTTGGGAAAATTGCTTCTTTTTAACTTACGTTCAGCATGTCATTGATCATTTTGTATTTGGTGTTTTTTTTTGTCTGTTTATTTCTGTTTTGCATTAAGACTAAATCTGCATACTCTGGTACTTTTACTACTTATCCAGAGAAATACGCTGGCTATTCATGTCTTTCTGCATGATTGGTATTGACAATGATTTAGCAATATAACTTAAATTCTTATATCTGAAATCCTGGGAGCTATATAGATCCGTAATTATTCAGTTTGAGCCGTGTGGTAGAAATTAGTTTCCTGCTTCTCCGAACAAACTAGTACCTTAAATGGTGAGCACCAACTAGGCAACCGCAGCCAAAGATACAAAATTGCTACTGGTACATGGTTTTCTTTTTCCATTGAGGATTCTACTTTTCCTGCTCTTGCAGGCAGATGCTTTACAAGTTCTTGGGTTTTGAAAAGTTGTAGGAGATAAAGTCTGGGCTTGTACATATTTAGTCCGGTACATAGAAGAACATTAAATTCAGTGAATTCTCAGCTTTGTTTGCAAATGAGAATTGCTGGTTACTAGAGCATTAGTGTCCACCAGTTACATCATGTTTCCAGAAATTGCATGATTGCATCACTGAACCACTTTATCTTACACGTGTTATTTATATAGGTACATTACATTTTGCTTAACTTGTATGTTTACGGAAGGTGAATAATGCATGTGCATTCTGAGACTCTGAGCACATAAAAAATCAATTAATGTCATGTTATGTTATGTGTTAAGGCTTTATGTCAACAAACACTTATCAGTTATCACTGATAAACATTAACTGCTGATACCCATTTTGTTAACTGCTTTGTGAATACTTTGTAGCCTCTAATTGTTAATGAATTTGGGCTGGGATAGCACGTTCTTCGCATCTAATAGAAGTTAATCTTGTCATTTCACTTTTTTATGCTTGATATTTATGTAGACAGCAATTTCTTGTGTCTCTTTTGCAGTGTTTCAGTTGGAGAAAACATTTAAAACAACATTTTCATTGCTTGTTCTTCATATGTGGCTCATTCTACGTCGCTTGAAGGAAGAAGGGAAGGATGGTGTTAAATTTGGACAGTACATCTATGAAACTTACAATCATGATGTAGAGCTCAGAGTTTCTAAAGCCGGGGTAAGTTGTCCAGAATTCTAAAAGAGTATGTCTGATGTTAAATTATCTAATGCAGCCCTTCAAAAAAAAATTATCTAATGCATCTCTGTTTTCTTGATTGTTAACTCTGACGGTTTTAATCCTCCTTATTGATTGCCCTAATGAACTACAAGTGACTTGTAACACATGCATTACCATCACATACATGATACATGTGATGTCAGGCTTCTTTATTATATCTGCCAGAAATGTGATACATAGGTGAATACTAATGAGTTGGTTCAAAGCAAGCTACAGTATCTATTGTGCTTTCTTTGTTCATCAATGTCAAAAAAGAACTGGATAATTGCTCGACCTATCTAACTGATACATCTTCATTTGTCTATGTAATACACCCTTGAATAAACATGTATAGTAAGAGGCTTCCAAATGAACCAAACTAGTGTATAAACAGTCCACCATCCTTAGGTTGCCACAGCACCACACTTGAGTCAAGTGAGGAAATTGTGGCCTATCTAGGGTTGGACTTGTGGCAAGAAGCATCACCTAGATGTAGCTGGCATCTTGATACCCACAGTTTCTATTAGAATTGGTTAGCAAAAATTTGAATATTTTACGATGTAAGCGGCGACGCTCTTTTTATTTATTTCGAGTTTGTATTTGTACTGTATTTTTTTTGCATTGGCTGCATTTACTGTCATTTTTGCGGTGGGTTCGTTATGACACAGGGAGATGGAATCACCATAGTATACATAAACTAGACTGAAAAGATTAAATTGGTAGTCCCTCCGTTCCTAAATATAAGATGGTTTATCTTTTGTCCACATTCACATGTATTTAGACATGTTTTAGTGTCTATGTTCACTCATTTGGGTCCGCACCTAGTCAACATGTGATGGAACTAAAACATCTTACATTTAGGAACGGAGGGAGTAGCAGCTTATTAACCCATTAGGCCATTATCATGAGTTACTAGTATGGAACCAAAAGTAGAACTGGGTCTTTCTTGTGAGAAAAAGCTAGTATTATGTGTGCAATGCTGAAAAGGACATTTCTGTTTTTTTTCGTAATTGGAATAAAAAATGCAAATAATATTGTCATGCCTGGAATCCATAGTGTTTGATCATCCATTTCACTTGGGCTTGCATGATCTGAAGACATACTTCTCTTTCTGCATGCTATCCCTTGTGAAAGTTAAGTGTGTGACATACTAGCGCCTCTGCAGGTTAACTTGCTATTGACAAAATGGATGAAAGAGTTAGAGAAGATATTCTATGGGAACATTGTCAAATATGATACTGCAATAAGCCAAGAAGCACGCCAGGATGATCTTGTAGATGTCATCTGGAGGTAATAATTTTGTTATCTTCTTTAAATATGTAGATGATCGTTCCATAAAGATGAAAATGGACGATCCATGATCCCAAGGTCCCATCTAATTGCAAGATCTACCTTTCTATAAACTGTTTCGTGGCTTCATCTTATTGGATTTTCCTTGTGATTTACGGAGTAATAGCCAATAGATACTGGAAACAGGTAACATGGTCTTCTCCAGTATAATAGGAATAAGAATAATACCATTATACATGTTAAGTAGTTAAATCAAGAGATTTAATTATCTAGGCTGATGCTTGTTCATTCTGTTAAATGCACCTATTGGCCAGATGATAAAACATGTGTTAGCTTAGCTTACCGGTCATTCATTATTCTTAATAAGCTAGTACAGTATTGTCAAGGAAATTAAAGACTTTTCTGGCAAAATAAAATGTTTTATCAAGGAAAGGAATAGTTCACTAGATTTATAGATTAAGTATAGAACCTAATTCTGCTTCTGTTGTCATCTCAACTGGATAATTTTGACATGAAGATGACAGCTTTGTACTTACTGACCAGCAGTAAATCTTAAGTTTGACCATTTGTTTTGCAAAGTTGTGCATAAACAATTGGTTCGTATTGGGTGAACGTTGATTCCGGGCAGATCTTATCAGCTTTCAGTCTGATGCTTTACAGTCGGGCTTGGTTGGTGTGTCATATTTTCTAAATTAAATTGCTGAAACCTCATGAATAGCTTAATGAACACCATCCTTGTATGGTTATACTGCCCTAGCAATCTCTATTTTTCATTGGAAGTCGCGTGGGTTGACCTGCCTTACCTTGCAGCTTTTACCCATGTGGAACTCCATGTGCACCATTCTTACTTTTGTGCTAATCCATTGAAAGATATACAACGGCCGATTAGCAATTTAATTTAACAGCTAGGTTTTTACAAAGATTGAAGGGTCTGTCCAAACTTACCTATCCATTTTGGCATATCTATCTTGATAGACTTAGCAGGAAGATGAGCATGTATGCTTTTCCTGTTGGTCCAGGAACGGCATATATTAATAGACTCTGGTCATAACTATCATGTTGTCTCATTAATTGTGAGGACCAATATTTCCAAACTATCCTGGGGCACATAGTCGTTCCACACGTTTCGTACTGTTAACTGAATGACAGGCTATCCTAGTGGCAGTTTGATCATTTGGAGGTATGGTGGATTCTAATCTAAGGAGCATGCACAAGGATACTGCAACTCTGATTCTGTATTCATGCAAAGTTTAATTAGTTGATAAGAATATGTATTTATACTGCAGCTTTCGAACATCAAAGCTGTAACTTCTTATCGTTACGGCACTCGTAGTAATTATGTGATGTAGTCGCTTAAATTATGATGTATTTCTTTCAGAATGAAACACTGTGACATTATGTGTGATAGTTACTTGTGTTGAATTGTTAGGAATGTGTACGCGGATGAAGCTTCACAGCCTATGGACGCAGCTGCTACTCCTGCTGTCCAGGCAAGTTCCTTTTCGGATGGAGACAACTTTAGGAAGTAGCTGATGACCTATCATATTTCACAAAACCTAAGACTACCTGTTCTCTTGAATCTCAGGCATTGGCAAGATATACTCGAAGGGAGGCAACTTGTCTATCATTGACAGGTTAGTGTTGACTAACTCTCCCCTTTCCCTCTCCCATGCACGATCGCCCACATCCTTACAGAAACGCAAACACCTGTCTGCACACACAAACTAACATCCTTTTCTTGTATATTAATTGAAAACTCACAAGTTCTGGTTCTGAACATTTGAACAACAGATAAAGAAGCTATGTTCTCTGGCAACTTCAAATTTTCCAACGTGCTGCCAAACGTTCCCAGCCCAGCGAAGCAACGGCGATGAGCGTTGCCATGGTAGATCGGTATTTCATATGAAGCTTGGTATACATGGACAAGAAAGACTGAAAGACCCATCAGCATTTCAAATAATAGGATTTTTTCAGTATTTATTTATGGTCGATTCTCAGCATTTTGTGCCGTTTTGACGGGGTGTACCTTGCTCAAGCTTAGGGACTTTCTTTATGTTTATCCTGCGCGAGAAATACATCCTTAATTGGATGTCCTCTTGGAATGGAGCACATGGTGGAAACATTTTGGTTGTTGAATACTCGGCAGTCTTTATGATTCCGTTTGGTAGCTGATTTCGACTAGCACCATTCACGTATGTGATAGAACAGTACCAATCTACTGTCGATCTCAAGCAGGGTTTTGCTCTCGAAAAACAATTGTAAACAAAGCTTGGAATCTATTTCGTGAGTGCTGACAAACTTTCTTCATCTGTTTTATGATGTAACTTTTTCGAGCAACTTATGTGGTCAGGGTCGAGAGGTGGTACAGATATCCGGAAAAACATCCGAGGATAACGAGCACACACTCTTGACTTGCATGGCCTTATTTTGTTCCTTTTGCCGCCAGTTGCATGAAATTCTTTTTTTCTCACTTCTGTTTTGCTAATACTTGTCTTGTTCGTGGTTGAAGAAACCTGGGTGCGCACGGACCATCTGAACTTTTGAAGTGGTCCTCCTGCCCAACACGGCAGCGTCGACCTCTGGCTGTCACTCGACCGTATGTGAATGCCATCACTATCACTAATCGGTGCTCGGTTTGGAAGACTAGTTTCCCTCTTTCGCGTTTAAAGTCAATGGCCCAACCGCGTAGTCGGTGATTAGCCGTCTCCAGTTGAAGGCGGTAGAAAGAGCGCGACAGGCTCCCGGTTCGACAAAACATTTTCTAAATGTTTAATTTTTTTGAAAAAAGTTGCGCGTGTAGATCTGCATGTTCCATTTGTGCATAGAAATTTTCACGGAGAAATGACTTAAGCCCCGCTTGGAATGCAGTTTTAAATTTCGGAACCGTAAAGTTTACGGAGCTTCGTGCAGGATTTTTTGCCGGACCTATACAGGTCCGTGAAAATCTACCCCGGTATTGGCTAGAATATGCCATGCCAAGCGGGGCCTTATTAGTTGGCCTATGTAAAATAGACAAAATATGTCACATGATTACTGTTATATAGTACCAAAACTTTTTTTTATGGAGACAAAGTAAATAGTAATTTCGTCACGAAACTCATGTGCAGGTACATATTTTGTGAAACATATACATGGAATTTTTGTTTTATTTTTTTGGACATGTTTTTGACATTTTAATTAGGAGGAGCATATGCCCCATGTTCACTATATTTACTCTCGGGCTATCGGGTGCTTCACCCGAAAACCATAAAGGTAGACCGAGCTACATGGAGCCCTTTATTTTGAAAATTTTGAAAATCATATTTAGAAGCTTAAAAAACCCTGAAATTTGCAGCAGTACCCAGTAAGCGCGTGGCCTTTTATTTTGCAGAAAATTCCTTTTCCCTTGTTTGTTTCCTCCAGCTGACGCCCTCTCTTCTTTTCTTGTGCCAGTTTAGATATATATTTTGAGTCTTTGAACCGAACCAGCATCATGCATTCGCTTTTTCTATCTGACAACAAATATCGATGCTCTGCTATGTATCGAATCGGCTCATAGGCTTGCTTGAATAGCTTTTCGGCCACATACTGGATGGTCTGACAAGGCAAAACTAGACATCAAGTCAGATCCTAATGCCATTCACTCGGTTTAGGAAACATGCAACTGGTAATTCCCGAACTTTAGTAATTTGTCTGGTATACATAAAAAATGTTTAGATCTACCAGTGAAAATGTTACTCCCTCCGGTCCTATTTAACGGTTGCAGAAAATGAACTTAGTAGGTACAAATCCATAGTTGTGCTGGCGACATGGGATCAGAGGAATTACTATATAATTGTTACATCACTATCATATAGTTTATGTCCATATCAAAAGTGAATGTAAAAGTTGCATGTTATAACCCGTGTTCATATCGAAAGCATCGTCTATCTGTGACCTCAATCCCTATGTTTTCTAACAATGTGTTGTGAGCACATTTTACCCGGCTATATTGCCATTGATGATTTTTCTCTAAGTACTCATTTTTGTTGATCTCCAAACATATATGGTTCCACACACCGAAAAAACCATGGTTCAGTTGACGCACATGGAATGTTCATTGATTGAGTCGGTGTACTCTCTATGTTCCTAAATATAAGTCGTCCTAGCGGTTTAATTTAAACTGGCAGAACATCTTATATTTAAGAACAGAGAGAAGAAACATCGTTTGCAACTCTCTATCTCATGAAGATGTATAGCGTATTGGATGGCATGCACACTTGTGGATAAGAAAACAAAGATGGCAACATTGTTTGACCCTTGGTGAACGACGGGGGGAGGGGGTGTGAATAGCTGGCTACAGATTTTAACCAATTTTGTTGATTTTTTGCGGATAAATAAGGTAAGCCTAAAATAAAACTAGATTAATAATTCTATATGGTGTGATACAAGATACAAGCAAGTAAAGAGAGGATCGAAACAATCGGAAGCCGAAGGATACGGCGATGATGTATCCCGAAGTTTCAAGTCCTTGGGGGGGGACTCTAATCTTCGGTGGAGAGGTTGTGACAAACCAAACCCACACGATCCCTTCCCGATATTCTTCTCCCATGAGCTCTCTTAACCAAGTGAAAGAAAGGACGAAGGCTTGATTGAATGCCATCATGTCATTCCTTTATTAAACGGATGGGAGCAACTATTGAATCAGCTCTTGTGTTGAAGAAATAGGGAACCTGGAGAATGTGTTTCTACTTTCTACTATCGAAAACTAAATGCAACAACCATGTTTTTCCAAATACCCCACTCCTATCGTAGAAGACTGATACTTTTGATGAGGTGTGAATTAACATAGACTTGAGGGCTCGTTATCACCAAATAAGAATGAAAGGAAGAGGATATCTACGAAACAACCTCAAGGACCGGCGTTTTGAATTCAAGAAAGGATGCAACCTTGAATAGCGACTAAATGTGGATACGTAGAGAATCGATCTAAGAACAATATGCCTAGCAGATTAGGTTCTTAACCTAAGAGAATATATCCCCAAAAATCCAAGAGTAACAAGACGAAACTTACTCAAGATGGGGAAACAACTTTTGTTTGGATATAGATCAAGTGTTCCTCTTTCTTCCCTCCCTCATAGAATGCCAAGATTGAGTGGAGGGAAAAAGAGGAAACAAAGTTTGGAGCTCAACAATGGAGGTGGTCAATGGAAGTGTTCGTTGGTACCTCTTCAATGAAGAAGAAAATGCTTATATGTGACCCCTCGAAAAGTGGCTGCTGTGGGAAAATCCTACATGGCCAGCCGATCCGGAATAGTCCAGTCGGCTCGAACTTTTGGCCGCTCAGACCACCTGCGCAAAATTCCAGGTTTTAGTCCAGATCCAACAGTGCCGAAACTAGCTTGGCGAAGAAGTACGGAACAAGGTAGGTCCGAAGGAGAAAGAAAACTTGATCGAAAGAAGTCGAAATGGAGAGGTAGAAGTGTACGTGGTGTAGGAAAAAGTGGGGGGGAAGTGTTTAGGGAAGTTGTTACCCAACTTTTGCAAGCTTGATCCCTTCTTTATATTGTATGGCCTCGTACGACTTAAAACGGTAATCTAGACGATAAAAAATAAGACGTCGTCTTCTCGGTAACCCCTCGATTATTCCTTTTAAGTAGGGGTAACCATTTGCCTCGCCTTACCCACGACCAGTACTAAATCCTATGTATAAAACTTGTAAACACATTAATTTTTTAATTTGATGGTCATTAACACCAAAATCTACATGGTATGATTTGTCCCTTCACTTTCCCCCTCTCACCGACGCCTTGCTGGCCATGGAGTATGTGGGAGAGAAGGCCGACTTCCTCATGTGAATAGTAGTAGAAGTAGGATTAGGTTTAGGATTTTTCTAGTGTTTCCTCTATGGAGACGATGCTCTGCCGTGAGGATTTCCCTTCACGACGATTCTGCACAGTGTTCGGTGGTTGCTGGCATCGCTCTCCGACGAATCTCTATGGTGGAGATTAAGTCGTGGAAATGGAACTGGCAAGATCCACTTCAATAAGCGTATGAGCATTCCAGATCGAGCTGAAAGTGGGCAATGCTCTTCTTCCGACTGGCCATCGAGGTGTTATAGAAGGAAGGTGGCAGCGATCTTTCCCCACTTCACTCTAGTGTGCATGGAAGATCGGAGACAGCATCCATGGATATCTACGGGAGCTCATCCTCAACGACAAATTCATGGACAACATACCGTCGTCCAGTTGCTGACCCTCATGGCCGAGAGGCGGTCGCTCTGAGCTCTAGCGTCGGTGGTGTACGTGCTGGTGCTATCTCACCTTCTTCCTCCCGTCCGACGTGACAAAAGGGATGATATTTTGCAGCTTCACCGCGACAAGCAACACCTGCCCCTTCCCAAGTGGTGTCGTCCCCGGGACGACACAAGTGGTCATGGCGTGGAGCTCATCTGCAATTCTGTTGAGAAGGGTCTAATGACGTTTTCCATTTTATGTTCATGTCCTTAAAAAACACGGACTATGATGTAATCAAGTATTTTCATTGAGGTCTAAAACGTGTCTATATACATTTGTATACCTGTGAATATGGAGAAATGCTAAAACATCTTATATTTAGGGAGTACTAGTTTGTTTACAGTGTGGAACATAGAGAATAGTAGATAGTTGAATAATTCCACCTGTCTTGTTTCTGTTCATTGCCTTTCAATTCAAGGTGGCAAGTTCTGCAGCGAAAAAGCACGGCGAAACTCACGTTTGTTGTCCAATTTCAGAGGTTGACAAGTGGATCGAGTTGCGAGCATGAGAAATTCAGGATCTGGCCACAGGTTCAACTCACCCCCACCCACCAACTATTCCGTTTCCGACATGTGGGCCCGGATCATGGTGGCGCTTTAGATGCGGGCCCCACATGACTAGCACAACTTTGGTGTACAATTATTTGTTGTTTTCTCGAGATTACACTTTGAATCTTTGATTTATTGATTTCCTTTTATTTACCTGCACTTAATTAGATTTTTTCTCACGATTTTCTAAGGTCTCCTCCTGCTCTCGTCGTCGTCTTCTCCTGCGCGGCCCGACCAATAGACCGACACATCACCGGGAGAGTGGAAGCGACGGCGGCCGGCGGCGGCCATGGCGGGAGTTGCCGGGAGGGAACCGCTCCTCCGCTCCGAGATCCACGGCTTCATCACCTACGCAGGTCGCCCTCTCCAGTCCGAGCGCCGCCGCTACTCCCTTTCCTGCCCCCTTTCTCTGTTTTTTTCTCGGTGGACCGCCGATTCTGTAGCTGGACTGGGCTTCCTCGTTCGTGCTCTCTTGCTCGAGCCGTGATTCTTTCGGGCTCTGTAGTTGCTACCACTTGACGCCTCGCTCTCCCTAGCTCTCGTCGTTCTTCAAGCGTCGCTGTTCATGCATTTCCCAATCTCAATACATGTGCTCTTTTAGGGGCTAATTCGTGCTGTTTGTGATTCGGATTGCCGATTGCAATTTTTTTGGGGGTCGATTTTCGATTTCCTAGTGTTTTGTGGTTGCTGGAAATGTCGTCCAATGCTCAGTTTCATGGTTCATCCGATTCTTCCTGACTTTTTTACCCTCGAAACTTTGACCTTCTAAGCTTTAGGGCTTTGCGATTAGCGTGGTTTTTTTAGTCTCTCTTGTCGTTATTATGATCAAGTAGACTGCAATTTACGTTTAGTTCGTTTCTATCTTCTGCTGTTGAAAGAAGGCTGAGTTCTCGTTTGTGTTTCTTGCTTTGGTGGTTGGTGGACAGACCTCAACTTTGACAAGCTCAAGGCGGAGGCCGCGGCGCGCTGGTTCCGGCCAAATGAGATCTACGCCGTCCTGGCCAACCATGAGAGATTCAAGGTCCATGCACAGCCCATCGACAAGCCCGTCAGTATGTGTCTCGCACCAACCCTAAACCTCTTGAGATCCATGCACTGTGCTCTTGACATCCATCCGTACTTTTGGGGTGTTGAATCTCCATCACTGGTCTTTCTTCTTCTCTCTTAAGGAGAAACAAATGCTTTGTGTCTTGATGCATTGATAGATAATGAATATCAGCACAACCTCTGTACATGTCCAAAGAAGGGCCATCTTGAGCAAACAAACACTATTACATCAAGATAACAACATTCGTTGAATAGAAGAAGCCCAGCAGTCAGTAATTTGTTGCTGGGATTTGGGGGAGATGCTGTAGATTGAATTCGTGCCAGCTTTGGTAGTAAAATCGGCAATCAAAGAGGAGGTGCTGCATCATCCGTGCATTTTGATCACCCATCCTACGCCTTTAGAACACAATAGATGAATGGCTGCATGTTGAGAGCTGGAGTATAAGTATAATAAGCATGATTTCCATAAAGTTCCCTCGTTCCGAAATGTTTGTGCACTCAGCCTTTTTCTTATTGTTCTCCTCAGTATACAATCTGTTGGGTTATAAGAG
The DNA here is from genome assembly GCA_947311845.1 of Poa pratensis. Lineage (NCBI taxonomy): Eukaryota > Viridiplantae > Streptophyta > Magnoliopsida > Poales > Poaceae > Poa > Poa pratensis. The sequence continues at coordinate 5,260,711 of CAMZMU010000098.1, forward strand.
ATTATTCAATTATGAATGTAATAAAGTAATAAATATACACCACCAGGAGCAGTTATGCTTGTCTCCCTTGTCTGCAAGAATCAGTGTGTACAAAATATAAAATCGATGATAACTATGCTACCATAAGTAAAATAAACAGTTTTTCCTATCCCTAATGCACATGTGCACTTAACTCTTGCTTGTTTTGAATCAGCTATTTGTGCATACTTATCTCATTTCGAGCAGACAACCCTCTTGGTATTGAATTTGCTACCTGTGTTTTCTTTAGAGGACCGTCTGGGAAACACAAATAATGGCCGCGGCTAAAAACTTCATTAAGAGAAACCATCGATTCGTGATAATTTTTTGTGAAAGTAAACAGTGTTCACGTCATTGTGTTTAGATACCAGTTGGGCTATACGCTCTATAAATTCTACATTGTTCTGATTGCAGTTTCTTGCAAGAATGTCTAAGTCTTGAAGTTTTATTGAAAATGTTGCCTTTGTGTTGTTCTTTGAAATATAATCCTATCATGTTTGTACTTGACCACTTCAACCATCTGTTGTAACTTTCTTGTAAACCAGGCGGTACTATTGTTCTATATGATCGTAAAGTTGTTCGGAACTTCCGAAAGGATGGTCATAATTGGAAAAAAAAGAAGGATGGCAAGACTGTCCAAGAAGCCCATGAAAAATTGAAGGTGAGACTACCCCTCCCTAAGAAACTAAAATTTCACTGCTGTTGTTACATTCTAGTATCCCCACAAGTATTGTTGTTAATTTCTGTCATTTCATAGATTGGTAACGAAGAGAGGGTTCATGTCTATTACGCTCGAGGTGAGCATAATGCAAATTTCTTTAGGAGATGCTACTGGCTACTTGACAAGTAAGAGCTCAGCTCTATCAGTTTTTTTGTGTGCAGTATGCGTTGCATTGATTTTTGTTTGCGCGATTCGTTTCTTGTTTCTGTGTTCTATAGTATACATAGGAAGTGAAACTTTTACCAGATTGTCAGAACTGTTCGGTTATCTAAAGCTAATACAAGCTTCTAGAGATATTTGTTGTCAACATTGTTTCCTGTCTATGACCTGTCTGAATTTTTTGTTCTATGTTCGTTTCATCTAGTCTGAGAAACAGCTTTATATTAGCAGTGGGTAAGTGTCATCACCATATTAATTGGGACCTGATCTATAGCAGTGAAATTTCTTTCAAGGCTTTCAGAATGCAGAGTGGCATACAATTAACATTTTCCACTGCATGTATCAGATACAAACTCAGATATAATTACATTTTCTTGCTGACATGGTTCTTGGTTGTTTCTTATTTCAGAGAGGCTGAACGCATAGTTCTTGTGCATTATCGTCAAACATCTGAGGTTATTTTTCCCCATCGCTTTTTTCTATTTTGAAGTATAATTAAAAGGCGTGTGCCATGGTTTTTGAGTCGACGAGTCGACGAGTCGTTTAGGGTAGCGACTCTTGACTAGTCGTGACTAGTCGAGACTCATGTTTGACTCATGAAATTACCATATTATATGCATGCATATAATTATATACTTATTAATAGTCTAAAATACAAACCTGGGCATCTCCATATAGTGTCCAAGTCAAACACTAAAAGCAATCAGATTTGCATAAAAAGTAGGAAACTAAGAATGAAATTCAACACTCAGTCCAGCCCAATGATCAAATATCAAACACATCAAGAATATGGTAGCAAATAAAGAAGTACTACAATGAAATTAAGACACAACAGTTCAGGTCCAACGTTAAGTTACATGCAACCATATCCAAATGAAAGTAAATAAGTTCAACACTTCAACACCACATGAATGGCAGATAGAAACAACACATGAGTCGAGTTCGACTCAAAAACATGGACTAGTCGAGACTAGTCGATTGAGTCGCTCGACTCAACCAATGAGTCGAGTCGAGATGCCGAGTCGGACTTTGTATTGCAACTCATCGACTAGTCGTCGACTAGTCGCGACTAGTCGCTCGACTCAAAAACAGAGGCGTGTGCTAGGTTAATCATGTTTGTTCTGTTGTTCATACTATTGTACATATGTCCTAAGCATATCTATATGTTCTGTTACACAGTCTCCTAATCTGGTTCCTCTTGACCAGGAAAATACCATAGCACATCTGAGCACAGAAGTTGAAGTCGAAGTGCCCACAGTAAATGTGATTCAGTACAATACCTCTACTCCAGCTTCAGCAGATTCAGTCTCTGCTCATACTGAGCTATCATTCTCTAATCCTGCTCCAGAGGAAATTAACTCACATGTTGGCAGTGCAATTTCTAATGGTGAGATATGCTTTAGTCCTAATGATGTGTTGAACGTCTATGCACTGTTTGGGAGCGTCTTGAGAAAATTTTATGCTCCAGTGAGCTAACATTTAGTTTTATTTCACTCTCCGATGATATCATAATACTTGCCGACTGTTTGCTGTACTTATGATTCTACTACTCTATCTTGGATTGCTATCATGCAGAAACTGGCGGCTCTACTCTGGAGGAATTTTGGGCACATCTACTGGAGTCATCTATGAATAAGGATACTTCTTCTTGCGGTGGGACTTTTGGACAGAGCTGCAATATTTCATATTACTTTTACATAAAATGTAATATTGCTCATTATATAAAACAGGAGGATCCGGCGCATTCAGTCAGCAAATTGAATACGGACAGAAGAATTCTGGAAGTAACATCAACACCTCAAATAATGTAAGTGAGCTGCTTTATTAAATTGCAATACTAGTATACTATACAATTAAAATTGTGTACAAAAGTAACTACTACATTGCCAAATTCGATGTTGTCGCGGTCCTTAATTGATTAGTCTTTATTCCATATTTAAAGTACAAGTTACAATATTGAAACGAGCCTTTACCTCTCTCAACCACCTTTCTTTGTCAATACTCATGGTGTTTTATGTATATGTTATTTGCCGTGTACCTGCAACGTTTTTATATTGCGACCCAATAGGTCTTCTGTTCTGTCTGCCACAATATATCTTTATATTTTTTTCCTATAAAATATCAAGCTTATTTTTGGGGCTCTGGAAAACATGTCTAAGATTACGTTCTTCATTTTGCCATTGTAAGTTTCCTGGTATTTTCTCAGATAAGATGTTATCGGTATTTTTTTTGTACCATTGGGTTTCCATGGAGATTAATGTGCCATGTGTGTGTGTGTGGATTATATTGTTAATTCCATACTGACACATGGCATGGGAAGTCAGTTAATGAATTAGTTCTGATAGTCTGGTTCTATGCTGCAAAGAGAGTGCACGAGCCATAGGTATTTCCTTGTTCTTGAGCTAAAGTACGCTCTATCCTTCATCCATTGTTGGGAGAGGGGCATTAGTCAAACATGTGATGTGAGCATGTGTACATATGCACATGGGTGCAAATTTTATTTCATTGTCACTTTGTGACTCTAAATTGGCAGCTTAGATGGATCACTAATTATCTTATGCAGGCTATATAAGTTTCACTAGTTAATTGGATACCTGAAGCTTATCCTACTAATTACGCCCTTCAATCAGGTACCTGCAAACCATATCGGAGCTCTGGATCATCAAGTAGACCAGCCTCAGTATCTTCTACAAGAAGATCTGGATTCTCTACCACAGCAATTTCTAAGTTCTCCGCAAAAAACTCCAGTGGATGGTAACATTCCTAATGATATGCCTGCTAGGGAGAACAGTCTCGGACTGTGGAAGTACTTGAATGATGACAGTCCTTGTTTAGGGGATAATATTGCGAGCAACGAAAAACTCTTCAACATCACTGATTTCTCCCCAGAATGGGCTTGTTCAACAGAGCATACCAAGGTTTGCCCCATTTATGTTATACTGAAATACCATCGTTGTTTTACTATAGTTGTGTATTTTCATTCCAACTGTTCAATTCTAATGGAAATGTTCCACTACATCTTCATCTGGCACCTGTTACCAAAATCATTTTTTAATTATCTATCAGGTACTTCTCCTAGTAGGATGGTTGCTTTACTGCAATGTAGTGAATGGACGTACATATATAATGTATTATATAGAAAAAATTGCATGCACAAGCCACATGAGCTCATATATTTGTAAATTGTAATATTCTATCATACAAAATTATTGACAGTTGCTGAATTGTAGATCCTGGTGATTGGGCACTACAATGAGCAATACACACATCTATCTGGCTCCAATCTATACGGTATCTTTGGTGATAACTGTGTTGCTGCAAGTATGGTTCAAACTGGTGTCTATCGTTTTATGATTGGACCACATACACCTGGACGAGTGGATTTTTATTTGACTCTAGATGGGACAACACCAATCACCGAGGTTTTGAGTTTTGAGTATCGCAGTATGCCTGGAAGCTCACTGCAGAGTGCGTTGAAGCCGTTGGATGATGAGTACACAAAGTCAAAGTTTCGGATGCAGATGAGACTAGCTCGTCTACTGTTTATTACAAACAAGAAAAAGATAGCACCAAAGCTTCTTGTAGAAGGTAGCAAAGTTTCCAATCTCATCTCGGCATCGCCAGAGAAGGAATGGATGGATCTTTGGAAAATTGCTAGTGATTCTGAAGGCACACATGTTCCTGCTACCGAGGACTTGCTTGAATTAGTATTGCGGAATAGATTGCAAGAATGGCTTCTGGAAAGATTAATTGGAGGCCATAAGTCAACCGGCCGTGATGATCTAGGACAAGGACCTATCCATCTATGTTCTTTCCTTGGGTATACTTGGGCTATCCGCTTGTTTTCTGTCTCCGGATTCTCCTTGGATTTCCGTGATTCTTCTGGTTGGACAGCTTTACACTGGGCTGCATACCACGGGAGGTATCCTCTATTTTCTGATTCTCTATCCTTCCTTAGCTGATTAGCATGGAATATAGGAAAATGGGAGCAACAATCATTTTCTATTTGTGTTCTGGTTCTGGCAACTGTGAATGTTTATTAAATTTATGAGTCAAACTTCATTGGACCTAACTGACTAGAAACCGTTACTGTTCGTTAAACAAAATGAGCCATATATTGTTTTCAACAACCTGCTAGCTTTGGAAAGGTGTATGTGAAAAAGATCTCATCTACAGTATTAGATGGTGACCTTAGACATATTTGATTGTTTTCACCTTAGGTGACTAGTAATTATTAATCTTGGAAACATTTGTGTTGGAATCTACATATATCTTGTTACTTACCTTTTTTTTCTACAACTTTTGCCAGGGAAAGAATGGTTGCTGCTCTTTTATCTGCTGGAGCAAATCCAAGCCTGGTTACAGATCCTACTGCAGTGTCCCCTGGTGGATACACTCCTGCTGATCTGGCAGCAAAACAAGGTTATGTGGGCTTAGCTGCATATCTTGCTGAGAAAGGATTGACTGCACATTTTGAGTCTATGTCACTTTCCCAAAATCCTGACCGATCACCATCAAGGGCGAAACTAACAAAAGTACATAGCGAGAAGTTTGAGAATCTTACTGAACAAGAACTTTGCTTAAAAGAATCTTTAGCAGCCTATCGAAATGCAGCTGATGCTGCTAGTAATATCCAAGCCGCACTTAGGGATAGAACCCTTAAGCTCCAAACAAAAGCAATTGAATTGGCCCATCCTGAGATTCAAGCAGCTGCGATAGTTGCTGCTATGAGGATTCAGCATGCATTCAGGAACTACAACAAGAAGAAAGAGATGAGGGCTGCTGCACGAATACAAAATCATTTCCGCACATGGAAGGTCAGAAGGAACTTCACGAACATGCGAAGACAAGCTATCAGAATACAGGTAAGTTGCATGTTCCTATTGCATGATTTGATTTGTTACTTTCTGTGGGTGAATTGATTGCATAAATATCCGCCATACTGCTGAAAATCACTTAATTTTGGTATTCAATGTGTCGGAAGAACAAGGCGATGTCATTTTGAAGTTCTTATTTTTGGGAAGCCAATCGGACATGTGCTGTTATCATGTTATTAGAATATTGTAATGATTATAATATTTCCCCAGGCTGCATACCGAGGCCACCAAGTGAGACGTCAGTACCGCAAGGTAATATGGTCTGTTGGAATCGTGGAGAAAGCTATTTTGCGATGGAGAAAGAAGCGAAAAGGCTTGCGCGGCATTGCAGATGGAATGGCAGTAGAGATGGCAGTGGAAGTAGAACCTGCAAGCACCGCAGAAGAAGGTTTCTTCCAGGCCAGCCGGCAACAAGCTGAGGACAGATTTAATAGATCAGTGGTACGTGTTCAAGCTCTGTTTCGTTGTCACCGGGCACAACATGAGTACCGAAGGATGAGGATCGCTCATGAGGAGGCCAGGGTATGCATTTTACTCTCTTCAATACTTTTTTTTTAAATCGGGTATGTATTACTCAGCCAAAAGAATTTTGGTTACAAAAGTCATTACATTTATCACTGGGTAGATGACAGAGCCTGTGAGAATGCTTGATGTGATATCTAAAATCCTAAATAAAGTTAGTTTAATAGGAAAGTGTGTCTCCGACTATTGCCGTGATTTTATTGTTGCAGTGGTGTTGCCTTTAGAATGCTCAAGCTTAATTTAGAATATGAGTGCAACCGTTCTGAATGGACTGGACCTGTCCCCTGTTTGCAAAATAAATTAGATAAAAGCAAACTCCCAAGTTAGATATAATCGTATATCAGAAACCCACAACCAACTGCATAACAACCGCGCTGCTCCGTTGTCTCTATTACTCTTGATACTTGTTACTACGAAACACCATGATATTTTCTGAATCGTGTGCTTGTCAATGTGTTGGCGCAGCTGGAGTTCAGTGAAGAGCAGAAGCAGGGACCGGCATTCAGGAGCTGAATTGGCTTTGTAGGTGCCTTGTCTTTTTTTTTTTTCTTTGAAACTGAAGGTCTTGTAAATTAAGAAGAACCATAGCTTAATGATGCTGCTGCACATTTTAGGACCATCTGATGGTTGTGGGCCAGTGTGGTGTATGTATTTGCTGCTAGCATGTTACCGTGGTTTGCAATTTGCCAGGGTTTTAGCTATGGCATTGTGCTCCTAGTTGTCTGTAGGTGCAAGTACCGATCATCAGGTTGTAAATGCTTAACAATAAGTGCCGCCTGGGCCAATGACCGAATAGTAATCTAGCCAATTCCTTCTGCTTTCACAGCTTCATTCATATTTATTTTTGAATTGGTTTCGGTTGGTCAATTAAGGTAATCGCATTCCATGAACAAATTTGATGGAGTACCATTTTTGTTGCATGTCGTCAAACGATCAAGAAATTTGATCAAAACTCAATTTGAGATGAATTCGGTGACCAACACAAGATCATCAAGTTGAGATCTTACAGAAGAAATTATATAAGCTACTACTCTTGTAGTGAAATTTCCCCGAGTTTGGAGTAGGTGGCAGAAATCGTTCAGTGCCCAAGAGGTGCCACAGCCAAAAAAGGTGGTGTGGTGTCAACCATGGGCCACCTCTTGCTAAACTAGCTTGATTTTTGGTTGATCTCTAGGACCATAGCTGTAACTCGTCGATCACTCCCTTTAGCAGGCTTTGCCTATATTCTTGTCTTTCCATTCAATATGCGATCATTCCTCATTCGCCAAAGGCCGACAAGGCACGCAGACCTACTCCTCCACTCGTTGGCAGAACTAGGGGATTAACGCGGGCTCCGCCGCGCCCGTGGTTTTTTTTTTTTTTGAATTAGTCGGCTGAAACTGCGGAAGTAGGAAAACCGGTAACATTTTGGATATTATTTAAATTCGGAAGTCATCAATTTGAGGACGGTGGTGCACATATGTTTAAATAAAGTATGTTCGAAATTTGTATAATTTGGAAAAAATTGCGTTGAAAATTTGCTCAAGTCGCGATTTTTTTTGTGGGTGGACCGGTTTCTGGATTTGAATTTGCGGTAATTTCGAAAGAAAAATTATAACCTGTATGGTTAGTATGAAAAGGTATGGAATTTACTGTACATTGGTTGGTTGTGAAGAAATATTTTTTCCTTCAAATTCTGGCATTTTTTTTTGTGTTTTCATAATTGCACATCAAAATATATGGCTCTTTTGGAATTAATTTTTTTGTGTAATTTTTTTTATTTTCTGTAAAAATACATGTCAATGTGTTGGTTGTAAGGGAGTTTTTTCTCTCATTTTTTTTGTTTATGTATATTTTTTCTATTCTTTTGAAATGCACACCGGAAGGTACAAATCTTTTGAATTTTATTTTTTGAAGTAATTATTTTTCATGTTGTACGCGGACTCCGCCGTGTCCGTGGGCTAAAATTTCGAATCGGTCAACTGTAAAGTTATTGCGAATTAAAAGTTGTTGGCATTTTGAAAACTGTTCAAATTTGGAGTTAACCAAATTTTTTTGAATTCGTTGACGCGGTTAAATTCCTTTTAACGTATACGGGAAATACAAATTTTGAAGGTATATGGATAGTTGAGATTTGAATCTTGCTCGTGCATATTTATTTTTATATCACACCGTTGTCATATATTTTTTTTTTGTGAACATTTTTAAAATTGTTAGTTTACATTTTTTAGTATCATTTCAAAATCGTGCGGATAGCGTGAACTGTTTTGGGAAAAAAATGAGTCACCAATTCAAAATATGTAGGCATGTTTGTTTTTTAGTGTATTGTTTTCTTAGCATTTTGACCTTCTTTACATCTTTCTTTGGTTTTTCAATTCCTGTGAGGAAACGATTTTGAATTATATCGGAATGTTCATAAATTTTACATCGTATGAGCACTTGTGGAATCAAATTTATGGTTTGAGGGAATGAATTTGTTTTTTTACAAATATTCGGCGTATTGAACGTTTCAAATATTTTTTGTATTGTGGCATAAGTAATTTTTTTTATGTGGGCATATGCATTTACAAAATCGAATTTATATTTTGGGGAAATAAATTTGAATCATTTCCAAATATTCAACGTATTGAACACTTCAAATATTTTTGTATAGTGGCTTAAGTACGTAGGTTTTTTTTTTGTGGTCATTTTGATATTTTTTCTGTATTTTCCTGGCTAGTACATTTAAAGATATTAAATTTCTATTATTTTTATCGTTTTTATAATTTCCCTGGGAAAACTGACAGGGCGGCCCCACGGCAACGTCGTGCTGACGTCACCGAGGGCCAGCACTGGCGTGGCGCGGCCGTGGCGGCGCGGACGATGCCGGCGATGAATCCCGGCGACCCAGGACGTGCCGCTGGGCTCGGTGGATGCGCCGCGAGGCCGGCGACCTGTAGGAAGCGGCGCCGCCACTTATTGGACGCCGGAGGGTCGCCGGCGGCGCCCGGACGCGGCGACGGCCGCGGAGCGTTGCGAGGACGATTCCGGCGCCGCCGTTGTGTTCCGCCTCCCGATCTTCGGCGAAGTTGGAGAGGAAGCGGCGGCGCACGTCGCTGTGCTCGTCGATCTGAAGCGTGGGGCACGGAGCAGCGAGGTGGCGCGGCGGCCGGCGGCGGCGAACGCGGCGTCGCGGGAGCGAGAGGGTGGTCGGTGGTCTTTTGCATCTGAACCCCTGACTTTGCGAGGAATTACAGTAAGGCCCTCCCGCAGCGGGTGACGTCGGTTTCATGCGAAACTTCAGAAAATGGAGGGTTTGTTTGCAAATTTCCGCGGCGACCGGGTGGGCGACCGGCTGACGGGCTGGCGACCGGCCGGTGACCGGTACACGTGGCGGCACGCCATTGGTTAAAAATCGAAGATGAACAGTGCGGCGGGTTTGGGGGTGGCGTGGTTCGTTCTGTGCCGTTGATCTGGCAGATCGGACGGCCAGGAATGGTTGGTGACGTGGACGAATGACAGGCCGCGGTTTCTTCCCCCTTTTATATATAGTAGAATTGTGCAATTGAGTTCGATGTTGCTGCGAGGGCAGTCAGCTGCAGTTTATCCCAGGCTCAGTTGGAGTGTCTGCGATGCAGGTTGCAGGGCAATGTGGTGTATAGATTTCAGTCGCCGGGCACAGATCACAGCCTGCATGGGCGCACCATTTCTTCCTGACCATGTTGTCCTTTGTGCTGAGGCTACCCCTGAAAGCTAAACAAAGGATCGGGCCATCGGGGAGGAATTTCTCGACGCCAGATCCAGTTATATTATTGGCATCTCTGCCCTCTGTCACTGAGAAGCTTGTATAGGTCAGCAGTAGATGGGGGTTTCCCAGTGGTGACCAGCATTCGACAATCGCTGGCATCAGATAGCTGCAGCTGCAGTGGGTTTTCGTCCAAGTTCTCCTGTAGCATTTCCAGTTGCAGCTGTGCTGTGTGCGCCAGTGTTGGTAGTAGCTGTATAGCGAGAGTGTCTCCCTGGAATTGCAACGCCACCGTGCAAAGTTTGTCAGAGGCGAAGGTTATATAGGATTGGCAGCGAGTCTCTCAGCCGGAGCTAAGCCTCGTGTGCAGGGAGCACGACGACGACGACCAACAACTGAATAGCTGATCCCTTTGCTGGCCGCATCGCGCTCGGATACGACGCCGACGCCGACGACCATGTGCTGGTGTTTCTCGCCTACGAGGAGAAGTACCTGGACACTCGAGAATATAAACTAGCAACGTGCGATGTGTGACCGGTGACATATGGTGGAGTCACGCCCGAGCCTCCGCCAAGACAAACCTAAGGGTCATTTTTCGTACTAGTTCAGTCTCGTTTGTCAAAATAGATAGTCATTTTCATTAGCTTGTGTGAGGTGAGCCCAGTGCCGATGTGCCGCCCACTTACGCCGATGGCAAGATTTAGTGGGTAGTCGACCTGAATCTCGGGCCGAAATCTGATGCGACCTGCCGCGAGCTGATGGTGTTTGACACCATCGAAAGAGAGTTCGAGGTGGTGGAAGGGCCCCCGACCAGCCACGGCGGCGGCCGCGTGTCCTTCGTTGAGCTCCATGGTGCAATTCATGTTGCGTGGTCGGATCGAGACGCGGACGCCATCGACGTATGGAAGATGGAGGACGATGGTGCGTGGAGTGTCACATAAAGCTCACCAAGTACTCGCCGGAGTTCTCATCGATCTGAGAGAACGTTGTTGATAGGCATTGACCGACGGATAGCGGGATTCTGCTCAACATGGGACAGTCGTTAGGATACTACGATCCTAAGACGAGGGAACTCGAAACAGTCTACCACATTCATGCCCGAACGATGATTCCACTTTCGGTGCACTTGTCTACCAAGAAAGTCTAGTCTGCCCATTTATGAATTGACAAGTCTTTAGACATTGTTACCGAATCGATCTGTGAAATAATTTTTACCATCCAGTTAGGTGTTTGGAATTATTTATTTATGTTCGCTTTGTTGGTAGAGGAGATCAATCATGAGTGCTATATTGCGCAACTTCCTTGCGCGAGTTGCGCTAATGAAAGAGAAACGATTTGAAGATGTTTGTCTTTTCCTTTCATTTGCACGTTGTGCTCTTGTGTGGAGTTGGGCTACATCGAACTAGCCCATTTGTTTAGCCCACTAGCTCTGCTAAAACTTTTACCCCTCACATATGATTAAATGCAGTAGAAGTCCCTGTACTTGTCCAAGTGGATCGATTTAGTCCTCGTACTTGGAATTTGAAGAATTTTACCCGCGTACTCGTTAATTAGACTTGATTTAGTCCAGAGGCATGTTTTTCGTGGAATTTGAGCTGACGTGGACGACACGTGGACGCGGGTCCCACTTGCAGTAGAGCAGCTAGCCTGAAAACTTGCATTTAGCCCCTCCCGCCTGACTCCGTTACAGTCAATTAACCTCCCGCCAGTATAAATATGCGACCCCCTCTCCCGTTTGTACTCTGCTCCAAAATCCCCAAATTCCCCACTTCTCTAACCCTAGTTCATCCCGTTCGTCCCTTGTCATCCGCCCGATCTCCTCTGTGACGAGTGGCTCCCGTTGTTTGAGTTCTAAAATGGCGAGCTTCTCCCGTGGTTCGAGCTGAGGTATGTAGAAGGAATATCGTGTTCCCCGAGGTACTTGCCCATCGTCAAGTGCGATCGGTGCAATGTTCGGTATGTGAAGAAGTGCACCTCCTAGACCGACATCCATGGCAATCAGGAAAGGGATTTCTACAAATGTCAACAATGTCATTAATCGCAGCTACAGACAACCAATTGGCATCACAGAATCAAACCAAACAGCTTTTCCATCCACATAGCCTTGGTTCTTTTCGTTCCCAACAAAAATTCCCCATGGAAAAGCATCATAGTGAAGAGACTGTTGTTTCCACCTAAATCAAATATCCAGAAAACCCTCGATTATTCTGTGACAAAAAACCCTAACTTTTGTGCACAATGATAGCATTGGTCGAACAAATAAGCACGCAGAGGTGACTTGTACTCTAGAGAAACGATCCTAAAGTCGAAATCTTTGCAAAAAAGGGCGGTGGAAGGTTCGAGGTGAGGGTCAGGCTTACCGAAAGAGGGCAGTGGTTCCCCTTCGTGGCGGCGGATTGGGGTCATCGCCGCCACGATCAACGCGGCCGCCGGTGTCGCCTCGATGCCGTATCCCCTCCACGAACAGCCGCTACACGTTCCGGTCCAGCGATCGCCGCCTCCGTCGCCTGCCTCCCTTTTCCCTCCCTGGAACAGAACTGTCTGAACTGAAACGGCGTGGAGCGCTGCCTAATGGATCAGATGGGGAGGGGGGTACGTGCAAATTTTTGGCAGCGAAAAAAACGTTCTAGATGCGGGAGGGTGTTCGTGCAAGATTGCAATCCACGTGTCGTCCGCGTCAGCTCAAATTCGACGGCAAACATGCTTCTAACCTAAATCGAGTCCAATTCACATAGAGGCGGGTAAAATTCTTCAAATTCGGAGTCGATCCACTTGGACAAGTACAAGAACTTGTATTGTATTTAACTCCTCGCATAACTAGGGATCTATTCCCCATCTCCTTCCTCCACGATCCACCCTGCCTCACCGCCTCGACTGCCGCCGTCGCCGCACGCAACAGCGGCTTCCCTCCTCCTCGTGTTTGCCGCGACGGCATGGATGCGTCTGAAGCAACCGCAGCGGAGGAGAACCAGGACGCCGAGCCGCTGCCCGAGGTGATCCTCACAGAGATTTTCGCCCGTCTCCCGGCCAAGTCGGCCGGGCGCTTCCGCTGCCTTTCACGCGGGTGGTCCGCGACGCTCTCGTCGGACTACTTCGTGGACCTCCACCTCCTGCGAGCCAACAGGCTAGGACGCCACAGGCTCCTCCTTGCTCCGGTAGGGACCCTCCACGATGGCTACATCTATTCATGGCAGCCCGGTGGTCCCGTTGAGAAGCTCATGCCGGACGATTCACTACTAGAAATCCCCTTATTTCCGACGATACAATATAATAACCGAGGGGCCGTCGGCTAAAACCAAGATAACCGACGGTAGTAGTAATTTCCGACGGTTACTATCAGCCTCTCGGCTATTACCACCAATAACCGACGACATGGTTAAATTTCCGACGGGGAAAACTAACTCTCAGCTATCTTATATGTTACCCGACGGTGAAATCTAATAGCCGACGATGAAAGTAGAACTCTCGGCTATGAGCGCAAATGGCCGACGGTACTTTACTAACCCTCGGTTATAAGCATAAATACCCGACCGTAAATAGTAATAACCGACAGTTAAATTAACACTCGGATATACTATGTTTCACTAACCGGGCTAAGATTGGAGGCCTTGCTTTGATTGTATACCAAAAATTATATGGCGCCATAGTTCGCGGATTGAACAAAAGAAATTTAGAAGATATAAAGTAAACTGTGGCGCCATAATTCGCGGGTTTCCCTCCATGTTCCTTCCCCATTGTCCATATCTTTTTTTTTTTCAAATATACGGAAATCAGTACGTACCTAACGAACTCCCACATCGGATGAAAAAGAAACTCTCCCACGTCCCGAAAATTTCGGTCCACTATTTGACTGGTCCTTCTCCTTCCCCTTCCCCTTCCCCTTTGGGAACGGGATCCTCTGACGTTACCCACCCTGACGTCCTCTGACTTTGGGTCACTGACATGTGGGGGCCACTACATGCGGTACCCACCTGTCAGCGACCCAAAGTCAGAGGACGTCAGGGTGGGTAACGTCAGAGGATCCGGCTCCTCCCCTTCGGCCCTTCGGGTGCACACAATTCACCTAGCCCTAGCCGAGCCCTTCCCCTTCAGGTCCGCCTCGCCGCCGCCACCACCATCCCGCCTCGCGGCTGCCGCCACCACCATCTCTTCAAACCCGTTACCCCGCCGCCAGCCACGCGGTAATCCAATTCATCAACCTCGTCGTCCCGTTTTGCACTAACTGCTTACTCTCAGATCTGGTGATCTCCTGCTCCGTTTGTCTTGTCCAGGATCCGCTCATAGAGGCCTTGCTGCTGGATGGCTTGATATGATACGGATTGGGTGCTACGGCTGTGCACGTACAATGCATCTCTCTTCCTCCTTCCCGGCCAGATCCGGGTGCTGCTCGTCTGATCTGCGCGTGTAAATCAGGAGCGCGGCGGATTGTACCCCCTATCCCCAGCGTTAAACAACGTACGGGTGTGCACAGGCTTCCAGGTCCTAACCCACCATTCATTCACTTTGTTGGTTTAGTTCTTCGGCTCCTGCATGGTATACAGCCGGATGGTGAAGCCGTGTTACAGTATACTTTGTAATGGCAACATATGCTCGTTTCCCTAAAAAAAATTATGCTCGTTGATCCAGTAACTTAGTAACAGGAATAAACTGTCTGTTGTTTTTATTCACCTTAGGCTACTTGCATACTTTTTTAATTATTAATCTGCTATTCACGGTGGTTAATTAATGTTCAACTTTTTCAGTGATCCAGCTGAGCTGAATTTTTGAAAAGGCAACTAGCTCCATCAGAGCGGTATACATTGGATCATGTCAACAGCTGCCTTGTTGACCCGCAGCTTGGAGAGTTCAGAGTTCTGCATTTCAGCCCTCCTGCAATATCAGCCTTTGTGGTAAACCTTGCATCTGTCTTGTGATTCCTAATAAGTGCTAGCATAATTAGAGTGATTAACTAAAATGCAGCAAGAAGACTGATATGACTTGGATTATTGGTCATTAAATGCTTGTATGGTTAGAAGAGGAGTGAAGTAGTGGTGCAATACTAGTACTTGTTCTACACTTGCGTGAGTTCCTAGTTCCAATTCTAAGACGTGATTTTTAGCTTTATATGTCTCTTTGTAGATAATTCCAAAACAATTCATCTAGGTCTCTGTAGCTCAAATAAATTCCAACTAGATTACATTATTTTTCATCTCTTACAAGTTACAACCAGTGTTATCTCTTTCAGGAAATTAGATGAAGTACCAGTTATGAAATGATCATGAATACACCTATGGCAACAAGGGAGATTATCTTTATGCTAGAGGGTGATGATGATATAGCTATGGCGACAAGTTATGTTCCATATGGCGATGGTCGGATGATTGGTTATGGCGTTATGAGTCTGTTGACCTTCCAGTCATGCAACAAATCTAAGTTCTGAAGTCTGGACAATTTACCTTCTTTGACTATTATATCTTAGTTACTTTTTTGATTTGCACGGCACTTCCAAGATGGATAATACACTTTGTGAGGTTATGTTAAATATAATATATGTTCTACTGTCACGTCTGGGTATGTGTAACTATGAGATGTATTTGAAATGTGAATATTCAGAAATATTGTTGTCTTGAATCACGTTTCATTGTTCTGCAACACCCCTAGGTGAAAGCAAGACTTGAAAGGTGTGACCAATGCTCGATGGTGCAACAAATGTGTACCGTATAAAATATCCCAATGGTGACTTTAGAGCGTTTTGGTAAATTTAGACCTGTCAGTTATAAGAATAAATGATGCAACGTACTTACCGTCAGCAATAATAATATCTCATGGTCAAATATGCCTTCGGCTATTATGAAAGCGAGAGGAGGCAACGACTGTCGGAAAGTAAATAACCGAAGTGGCACCGTCGGCTATAAGAGTCTTTGAGGTGCTGGTGCTTAGAGAATGTCCGACGGTTCACCGTCAGCTTATTACCGTCGGCAAAGGTATTACCCGACCGTACCGTCGGATATTCTTGTAATGGCCGACCGAGCATAGCCGACGGGAGATTTCCGACGGTCTACCCTCGGTTATAACAATATCCGACGGTGAACTAAAATATCCGACGGTAATTGCCCCCTCGGTTATATGGAGATATCTAGTAGTGATTTCGCGACGAAAGGCTCGCTTATTCCTAGTGCCAAGCCTTGCCACGGCCTCGTCCTGATGTGGTGCACTGACTATGGTGGGTACTTCGTTTCTAACCCTTCTACTGGTGCGGTCTTACCTCTACCTGACAGCGAGGTGCCATTGAAGATGATCTTGCGGGGCTCCGTTCGTGGCCAACCTGAAGCACCATTCTTCCATGATGTGGCTTACGGCCTCGGCTATTGCTTTATTACCCGACAGCATAAAGTAGTGCGTTTGTTTCACAACAGTGAAGTGTCAAGTTGTGAGGTATTTGACCTTGACACACCTGCATACTGGAGGCCCACTGCTGAACAACCTCCGTTGTGCCGTGTCAAGGAGGAGAACCTGGCTGTTTTCTTCAACGGATATCTGCATTTCCTCTGCACTGATGCTAGCATTACCACTTTCAATACTAGCAGTGAGACCTTTGGTTCGTTGCCACCGCCAACAGGTTTTGTAAACGCGTCGCCAGTGCTGACGGAGCTGGATGGCGTCCTATGCTTCTGCTATGGAGAACCTGATACCGATGATCCTTACCATGTCTTCCTGCTAAGAGATTACATGAAAGGCAGATGGGAGAAGCTCTGTTGCATTGATCGAATGACCTGGCCAGAGTCTGAGCGAATGCTACTGCGATCTCTCTGCATTGCCCCACTTGCCATGTATCATTCAGATGATGGACAGAGGAAAATCATGTTTGGGACTGGATCTTGCAAAGTGTTTGCAGTGGACCTTGACAGCAACACCCCGGAGGTTTTATTCACGCCTGAAGGAACCATCATTGGTAGCTGTGACGACGACTCTAACCTGCCGCTTTGTCTGTTTGAGGAGTACCTTGGTCCAGTGGGACGCACAATTGAGGAGATGGTCTTCTCATCACCGATGACTAAAGCTTGGTCGGACATCCTTAAGTGGATGCCCGCACACTCGGTGTCTGAGCTGAGCTTGGTCTGCAGGGAATGGCGTGCAATGATCATGACTGGCAGTTTCATTCAGTCGCATGTCATCCATGCTAATTTGAATAAGAGCCCTCAGATCATGGTCGTCTACGATGCTCGTTTTGGACATTATATGGATATGAAGGACTTCGCTGATATGGGTGAGCCAATCTTACATGGAAATCTTGTATGCAACCCCCAGCCTTGTCATGGCCTGAATTTAGGGAGCAGCTCATGGGATTTTGTATGCAATCCTGTTATGGGTTATTGTGAACGCATGGAGCCTGACATTGATGATGACACTTTGTTTGTTGGGCGTATCGGATTGGGTTTTGACTCAGATATTAACAAGCATGTACTGGTGCATATTACCTACAAAGAGAAGAACCTGGAAACACGAGAGTATGAACTACAGTGCAAATTTCGGTATTTGGACAACCAGGAGTGGTCTTCAGTAGACCCTCCTCCTAGACCAATTGCCGATATTCCACCCGCATACGCCAGTGACAAAATCTACTGGATGGTAGACCCTGAGCTTGGAAAATTTTCCCTAAACTGCAAAATTGTGGCGTTCAATCTTGAGACAGATGAATTTGAGGTTCTGCAAGGTCCTCCATGCAGCCATGAGAAAGGCCGTATGTCCATCCTCCAGATCCAGGGTGCACTTTGTGTGGCTTGTTCAAACAAGAGCTTGAATGTCATTGACATATGGAAGATGAAGGACACCGGCAACTGGTTGATCTCAAAGAGTTCTCACCAGAGTATTCGGCAGAGAATACTACACCATTGGTTGTTGATCCGAAGGATGGTCGGATTTTGCTCGACACGGGTTTGTCAATGGGCTATTATGATCCGAAGATGGCGGCATTGGAGACCATCTACAGTGTGGGCATCTTGGTGAACGGCGGCAAACTCTGGCCTATGATCTGTGATGAAAGCTTAGTCTGCCCACTTGGACCGTCCTAATGTGTGGTAAGTGCAATCCAACATTATTTAGTACTTGAATTGTCCTTAAATGACCCATTGCTGGAAGGAGTCCTTAACGTGCTTAGCAGGATCATCATCATACCATATGACTAAAACATTTCTCCAACCAATTATACTTCATTTATGTCTCTTGTTTTATTATAGCGTTGTTATGGAGCCTCTTCTGTAGTCTGTAGGCAGCTCTGCTCATTCTCATTGTGACATGGTCATGTAAAAGATTCAGTTTTCTGTGTTGTACTTGCCGAATCTTATTTGAAATGATCAAACGTAGGAAAGTATACCTTTGTGTCATTACCCATAATAAAGGAATGCTTTGGTGCCCACTGAACTTCTTCTTAAGATGATATAAGGGGATGATAGTCATAAGTATCATTTTCCCATACATGGAAACTAAATCAGTCTGATGACAAAAACACAAGATGATTCGCAACTACTAACTCTATACAACAGATTGCATGAACTTCGTAGCAACATGCAGAGCACAGAACTGAACTGATAATCTTCATAGTGGTCCACTGGAAGTCCTGAGCATAGAAAATTGCCAAGTTCGATTAGATATTGCTATGGTGTACCACAAACTACCTATGAGTACCTTTAGTTCATACTGCACATGCTAAGCTTATTTCTTCCTTTATACCCTAAATTTAGTTTACTTATAGTATATTTGTCAGTGTGCTCTATCTTTATCCTAAATTTATGTCTTTAGGTGGAGGTACACCTTCATCTTCCATCTTCCATGGCGCATCTGTAAGTAAAATTTTCATCCTTCTATGTAGCAGTGTTCTTTAATCAGCGGTATTTCTTCTAAAAAGTATAAATTTGTCAGGTTTCTTGCATCCGACAATGTTTCTGTTCCCTGGTTCTAACCAACAGCATCTTCTATCTGTGGTGCAGAAACAAAGGACATAACCCTCAGATGGAACACCGGAACGCTATGTGTTGCATCTTCTTCGCTCCCATTTGACCCGCTCGCTATCTCATGCAAAATCTTGGGCATTCATTTGTCGTCAACTGCAGTGTAGTTTTAGTAATTATCTTGTTGAATGTTTTGCTCGGTATCTTTAAAATTTGTACCTAACGTAAAAGTCGTAATGCAACTTGTTATGAGACTTGTCTAGTTTTTTCAGGGTAATATCGAAACTAATCACTTGTGGTTGGTTTTTTAGTTGGTCTACGGAACGAGAATCGTCGGTTGCTGTTGATTTCTTGTTGACCAAAACTTGCAATGTGGCAGTGGCAGTGTCCTGTCTGCCGGCTCGCTCATCTTCCGAGCAGCAGCCTCTAGGCACTCGATCTTTTTTATAGAATATGCCTTGCCTTGGCTTGTTTGACGCCCGTAGGCACACATGCGTGAAACCTATGCAAAAGTGAAACACATAGTCTGCCGTGCTACCGTTGAAATCTAGAACTGATTCTCAACTTGAGATTTTGGTCAAGTTTAGGGGAATCATCAATGAGACCCGTTGTAAGAGAAAATGTACTACCTCCGATCCGATAAATCTGTCGTGAAGATGGTACTGCCACAGTACAAAAACGTATACAACTTCCGACACATATTGCGGATCGGAGGGAATACCTTTTCTTCTGAGCATTGGGTCTACTTTTCTTGCATTGGGTCTACTTTTCTTTTTTAGAATTTGGTCTGTACTTGTGAAGCTGCAAGTTCATACTCGAAATGATCAAGTCCAGAACTGCTTACCGATAAAGTCCCGTAAGAGATTTCCCGTAGGTCTAGCATTATTGTCTATACTATATCACCAACAAAGGTGAGATTTCTCTCCACCCGCTTGCTTAGGTGCATCGAGCTTAGCTTGTTCCTATTTCTTACATAAACACTCATATTTGCGCCATGTTATCGGTGGGGATATTCAGTTGACGCCTAGTAGAAAACCAATATTTGTCTGGTACGAGAAGGTGTTAGTTTCTCTGCTCTTTTTTGCCACAGGACAACAAAAGGTGTAAATGTGCGGAAAGTCACTTTTCTCCTGAGTTCCAGACTTCCAGTGCTTCCTATATTTAAAAATAAATAAAAAGTATATTTACAAGTTTAGAAAACATCAGAAAAAGGTCCCAGATGTAGTCAAAGATGGATTCCTACTAGCACGAATAATCTCAATGCAAAATTCTTTATATTAGGGGCTACACAAAAATAACAAAATATTGTATATTTTAGAGATCTGAAAGTGTGTAATCAGATACTCTTGTCATATTTTTGTACCTCAAAATATAAAGTATTTCACACTGAAAATTTGGACGTTCGTGGGATAGATCATTAACTACATGCATATATTTTTTTAACTTATAACCATGATTTTTAATTTTTAAAATGAAGTGAGCACTGTATCCCGGAGTAAGAAATCTCCAATCGGAGTCATCTTGCCAACCATTTTGTTAGTAAAGTTATTCATTCCTCACATTCCCTTCGCCGACCGGCTTTGTCCCCGTGCAAGCCTCAACAACTAGGCTCTACCTCTAAGAAAAAACACATACTGCTGTATTTGTAAAACATTCTTACCCATAAGATAGATGTTAATTCTGCATTTGTCTTCAACCAGCTTCCTCCAACTTTCTACTGATGTGCTCCGGGTCTAGACTTGCGACACACCACGCGTTTGCCTCCCACCAGCTACACACAAATTGGAAATATTTGTTGGTAGAAAATATTCCTGATTCTAAAGCTCCGTCGCCTCGCTACACTCGATTTCTTAGCATGTTCTTACACTACTACGGATTCTTATTGTAGGTTCAAATCTGGTTTTATTGAAGATGTGCGTGTATATTGTATGAAATGCGGTAGCCCGCCCAAGACACAAGCTTACTCTGTAGTATACTAGTACAAAGGCATTTTCTATGTTGCTAAAACTGGGTCTTAAGGGATGGGCCATGACGCTTATCTATTATTCTCTTCTTACTTTATGATACTACTTATTCCGGTTGAGGATTAAAATGAGTAGTACAAAAAGCAAGTACATGGGACCCATCCTAAAACCCATAGCGATATTTAAACATTGTATCCTTCCAATAACTAAACTCCCGGGGATTGGAGGCTTGTGAAGCATCCGGCCGGTGAACCCACATGTCTGTGAGCGGTGTGATACCGCCTTTGCAGGCGAAGCGGCCCTCGATCACCACGTGACGTGCGGTCAAAGGCCAAACCCGCGTGGGGCCCATCTTCTCTCCTTCGTTCCAATCCCCATCGCCCATCGGTGATCGAGAGCAGCCGCCCGCCATGGCCTCGCCTCCCCTCCCTCCTCTTTCCATCTCAGCCCACCGTCCGGCGATCCAGAGTCGGCGACGCCGCCGGCGACCGCTATGGAGCCGCGGCGGAGAAGGCGACGACGAGACGTGAGCGAGCCGTCGGTGAGCAAGGCACTTAACGGAGGAGGGTGCGGAGTGTGACCGACACCGGACTCGAGCGGGTGGCGGCGGACCTTCGAGGGAGGTCGGGGGCAGTGGAGGACTTGCGGAGGAGGAGATTTGTGGAGGGCGGTGCGGCGAGGCGGTGTAGGCAGGCGGCCCGGGGGGGGGGGGGGGGTGGAGGTGGTGCGGTGGAGGCGACGGCGGCGAGCCGGCCACGCGCGGGTGCCCGGACGAGCTAGCGCCGCAGGAGGCCGCATGTCAGGACCCTGTCCTGACTACAAGACTGAAGACCAGAACAGACGGCCCAGATGCATCCAGACCGCTTCATCCGATTGAGTGGCTCAGATGCACTCGCTTATTGCCAGCATTGTTTATCGTCTTTCCAGCTATTTTCCCCTTTGACTGTTTTGGTGTCACTGTCATCCTCTGGTGTGGTTATAAGCCGAGAGTAGGTGGGAGAGAGAAACAAGAAGATGGAACAAGCATAGTCCTTAGAATAGCGTAGCTAGGGTTGCTCCTCTTCCTTGTATCACAGTAGACTTGAATCTTCCCTCTTGAAGTAAAGCGATTGTGAGCAATTGTGGGGACCCCGGACTAGCCGTCTGAAATACCCGATTATGCTTAACACAATGATCCCGTGATCAGTCTGTCATTGCACATAATCCGAACTGAATACCAAAGTTTACATCCATTACAGTACCGAATTAAAAGTCTTACATAAATGGTCATTTAGACCAAGTCTTACATAGGTGCCTTCATGGGCCAAACCAAAATAATCAGCGGAAGCTACGGCGTAGTAGGCATCAAATCCTAACGACGACCCGACAGGCAGCTGACTTATGGAGATCCCTAGTTCGCGTAGAAGTCGCCATACTCCTCCTCGGCGTAGTGCTCCTCGAAGTCTGGCTAAGACAATAGCCAGGGACGAAACCAATATGAGTACATTTGATTGTACTCGCAAACTACCCCAACATGAGTATGCACTAGTTTTATTTTACTTTCATACTTTTATGTATTTAAAACATCTCTATATCTTTATTGAAAAAGGTAAGAAGAGTTTTATAACTATCTTTAAAGAAATCACCATTTTATCTGTTTCTCCAAAACTGCTCCTTTTTTCCGACCATAGCCCGTCATGGTCCACTTTCCTCCAACCACCTCATACCGATCCGTTGGTATAGGTGTAGGAAACATTCTCCACTTCATTTTTCTTTAAAACTCAACTCTTTTCAAAACTTGCACATGGTCAAAGTAGGGCCTCCCAACTGTCCATATCCGAGGACTCGGCTATTCGAATAGTTTTAAACCATCTGCAGAGGTAGCACGCTTTTCCCACATCCATCCGGTAACTCATCGTGTCAGCCACGTCTCGCCATACAAGGTGTATGCGAAGTTGAGTCACCGACCCTAGCCTGTCCTTTGCTCATGCTAGTATAGGATCCTGCCCATATGACACTTTCCATCAACACTTAACCCAGCCCGTCGGAATCTAAGTGTGAGGACTAATAGTTTTGCCCGACGGTTTATGGTGGAATCTTCAATCCTCCTCCTTATCTTTTCATAGAGTTTGAGCGAGGACCCGGGTTAGGGGTAGATCAACAATCATCCCCTCATGCATAACGGAGTCCGCTCCGTTGATGAGGCATCCCATACTAATATGAGCAAATTATATGACTAAGCCCTTTTCCCATATGTGGGTAAATGTGGTCGCACAGAATATCGGCTGGTTGACGTAAGTACAGGGACACACTGTGCATTTTTCATAAACAATCTCCATTTCTCCACTTCGAACACCGACATCTCGGCATTCCATATCCATACAAGTATTTTCAAAAGAGTTTTGAATAAACAATATTTTCCCATCCTATAGTTTTATATCAACTATTTTATACTTCTACATAGGGTGGCAAAATAATTTCCATATACTTTTGAAAAGGGTTTTAGAAAATCTTTGCCTTAATAGTAAATCATGTTATGAAAGTAGATGCATGTATTTGGGGTGCAAGCTCAGAGAGTAGCTTGCCTTGCTCGACAAAGTGACCTTGGTCTTGATCTTCAGATTCAACAAACTCTCATTCCTCGATAAATCCGACAGCGTTCTCGTCTAATTAATAAAAAAGCAAACGCAAACAATCACTAATCTACTCAATCAACATCACAACATTACAAATCTTAAAATGCTATAAATAGCCACTGCACACATCAAACAATATAGTTTGGTTTCAAATTAATTGGATTAAACATTATTTCTTTATGTCTAAAATATGGCAGAAACTTGTTGAACATATTTAATTACACAACTTGAGTTCTGTTGGTCACAAAAATACAAACTAAATTTTTACAGAAAGCTACTGATGTGTAGAAGACAATACAATTTGATTTGGATTAATTGGAGTTACCAAACTCCCTACACAAATGTTTTAATCCAGTAACTTAATAATCAAGTTTCAGCTACCAATTAAGTTATGTTGATCCTAAAATTAAATAATTTTAGGGGTAACTAAACATGACTAAATGTGATCGAAAAAAATTGGTCCTAACTCATTTGGATTAACCATTAAACATATTTAATTGTTTTAGTGCAGAAGGGTGTTCTAACTTCAACTTTATACTAAACAATTACCATTGCACAATTAATTCTACCAAAATTAGGGAATCTAATAGATCACAGTACTAAGCTAACAAAATTGGTTTGGAATTATTTGGCTTAGCAGAGTATCAGAAACAAACAAGTTTAGAATTTAAACTTTCTGTAGTATTTTTAATAATACATTTTTATTATTTATCTAACTGAAATGAGACCACTTGTGTTGGTTAAACAATTTCATAAGCTTTCCAGAACAATTAGATTCGATTTATTTGGAGCTATAAATCTCGAGATATTTAATTTTGAAGTTGTGTCCAGTACTGGTTTTCCAGAGAGAAATAAATTAGAAAATCCTTCTTCTCTGGAAAATGTTGAGATCTCTGACATGTGGGCTCCACCAGTCAGTGACTCGGTGCGCGCTGGGATTTAATTAAAACGCTGACGGGTGGGGTCAGCCCGTCAGCCTCTTAGCTAATCGAACCGTTACGCGGCCATTGGATTTAGATCCAACGGCTCCTGGAGCTCGCGTTCATCCTCGACATGAAAACGGCGTCGCCGGAGCTCCGGCGACGGCGAGGTGGATGCTTAGCTCACCTAGGGGGCTCGGGAAGGTGCGCGGATGATGCAGATCGACAGCGGAGGCTCGGGGAAGATCGCTGGAGAAGCGGTGCTTGCTAGGGATGCTCCTGGCGTCGACGGCGAGCAGTTCCTTCTCCGCGGCCGTGCTCCAACTCCGGCGGGCTCCCTGCGTCGTTTCTGTGCACGAGACAGAGGGAGAAAGCGGCGGGTGAGTGAGGTGCTAATGGTGATGCGAGTGAGGGCCAGAGAGGAGAGGAAGAGAGCTCGGGGCGGGCCTTAGAATAGCGTAGCTAGGGTTGCTCCTCTTCGTTGTATCACAGTAGACTTGAATCTTCCCTCTTGAAGTAAAGCGATTGTGAGCAATTCCCCAATTTCTGTGTCAATTTCGTGTTGTTCTCTTGTTGGGTCCTGTCACCGCAACGACCCTTACTCTAGCGCGCCACCGTCGTTGCCCCTGCAATGGAAGCGTGGCCTCCTCTCGCCCCCGCCGCCGTCGACACGCCCTTCCCGCCCCCTTCTCCCGAGCCCGCCGCCGGCGGTGCGGTCCCCTGGGCGTGGGGCGACCCCGCGACGGCGTGGCGGGAGATGGTGGCGAAGGAATCGGCGGCGCAGGCGGTGAGCCGGATCATGTCCAGCTGCGCCGACTCGGGCGGCGTGGCGGTGGCCGTCGTGGACGTCGACGCGGTCATCTCGGGCGGGGTCGCGCTCGCCGCCGCCGCTGGGCCGCCTAGTTACGGTGCCGGAGGTAAGGTGCGGGACGCGGCCGCGCGCATGCGCCTCAAGCTTCTGCCGACACCGGTGGAGACCGTTGAGCCCGTCCTCGAGTTCCTCAAGAAAGGTCGAGACCATTTTGCTCTGCAGTTTCTGGATTAATCCGTTCTAAGTGCTGGTAGAGGTGTTTGTAGTCGGAAATTAGAACTCGAGTAGCAGCAACGGTCACCCTTATTGCACCGTATGAGCAGAACTTTGGAAAACAAGTAGCTCTTGTGGTTTACTCACTGCTTAATAACCTTATTGTTTGATTCTGTTTGGTGTTACTTGAAGTAACCTTTCAGGTCATTAGGCTATACATATGGACCAGCAAGTAGTTTAAGAGGGTGGTAAAATATCAAACTGGTTGTAGATCTTTGGGGCAAACATGTGGCATTACTGGGCTGCTTGACGCTATCATTGTTTGTTTTTTCCTGCTACAATATGGTGACATTTCGCAGCAAGTAGCGTAAAGCTAGCCTTGTACATGGTAGAATTAAGGCCCTTAACTATCAAATTTTCTCTTTATCTAACAATCACATAGTGATAGGAGGAGAGACTGACTTGTACATCATCATTGTTTGCAGTTATCAAGTTCGCCAAGGAAACAGGAGACCTCCAAACACTGTCAGATGTTGATATAAAGATTATCGTTCTAGCATACATGTTGGAGGCTGAGGTCCATGGGACCAGCCATTTGCAGGAGCACCCACCTCCACTACACGTTGTCAGCATTCGGAGCTTGAAAGAGGCCCTACTGCCAGGCTAGGGCTCTAATGTGCCTAACCTGGCAGAGTGGGAAGCATTGGATAAGATGTCTGAAACACAAAGGGATCTTAATTCTCGGATACTTCCACTAAAGGATCTTGAGAACAAACATATCCTAACAAGTGAGACCAACAGTATTTCTGAGACACAAGGGGATGAAGAGTTTCAGCCTTCAAGGAAAGATGAATGTATACCTTGGGAAGATGATGAGAATAATGAAGGTTGGTTGCCTTCTGTTAGCCGCACCACACACGGGAAATGTGATGAGGACATCTGATACCCACAAGTATAGGGGATCGTTGAAATCTTCAATGTGTAAGTATAGTATCGATCCCACGAGGAGTAGAAGGTATAAGTATTTATCCTCTCAAATAAGAGTGTCACTTCTCTTATTATCTATGCACTAGACAAACTAAAATGATTAAATGATGCAAGTGTTTTTGGGTTTTTGGCGTAGAGTTTGCAATAAAGTAAAAAGCTGAAAATAAAATATGACAAGTGAAAGCTCTCAAAGAGAGAAAGCAAGCTCAAGTGTGTGTTTCTTATAAGTGGAGAACGTTCCCAAGGGCTACCTAGACTTCATGGCATAAATATTTCTAGAACAACAAGGTAAGCATTTTGTCAAGTTTTAATCTTCTTTTGGACGGAGCCATAATTAGGGAAAGCTAAATAAATAAACTAAACCCCCTTATGATGGTTCTTATGGCCAAGTAAATGACTGCACAAGAGTTATTAAGACATAGAGTCCCACCATAGCCTTAAACTCTAAGGTCCCCGATACTAATACCCTCATAATGCAACTTCATGACTCGGTCTCAGGTTTACATGTCCTCCCAAGTCTCCCTCACTCCATTACACTACGGTGTTCTCCTATGAGCCCATATAGGTGAAGTGATGTGCAGTCGACGTTCGCACAACACCATCATAGAATTACATAAAAAGATAAACACTAGACAAAATACCAACACATGTCATAAATAAATCATTGCCAATCCATCCTATGCCCCCAGGAACATGAGAGAACTACTCACAACGCGAAGACATGATATGATTCAATGGCATAAGTGATACAACACAATCTGAGAATATAATCTCCCCACAAAACAATGACAAGTAGCAATTCACAAACATGTAGAATAGTACTTAGACAATAGCTAGGGTTCAACAATCTCAAACTATGAGGGGGATGAAGTGGATCACGAAGATGGTGATGGAGATGGTGCTGGTCTTGACGGTGGTGTTGATGGAGACTCCGGAGGGGGGATGGAGGAGCCTTCCGGAGGTGATTCCGGCGGCGTTTCCCCCTCCGATCTTCTCCGGCGGCAGCCTTCTGTCTCCTGTTTCGTGGTTTTTGTTTTCTCCGCCGCCTCTTCGAAACTCCTCGGGGGACTATTTTTATAGTCGTTTTTAGGTCAAGACGAAGGCACGGGGACGAAGATCGACGGCATCGGAGGCTCGAGGCCCAGATGGGGGTCCCACGCGGTCAAGGAATCTGACCGCGTGGGCCCACCTCTTTTGGCCCTCGGGTTTCCGTTTGTTCGCTTCCTTCGCTCCTACGCTTCGTTCCTTCCAAAAACTGACGCCCGTGAAATATTAGGTCATTTGGACGTCGTTTGGGTCCCTGAAAGTCAAAAAGATGGAAAAAGGGTTTTCTGGTTCTGCAGGGTTAATTCCAAATAAATGGGGAAACTGTGAATTATCCCCTAAAATCATTATAAAACATAAATATAACCCATATATGATGCAAATAAGTTGGAATATCAAGTAATAAAATGTAAAGTTCATGTATGCATTTTACATGCATCAACATCCCCAAGCTTAACCAATACTCGTCCTCGAGTATGAAGGTGATAAAACTAACATGGACTTTGCATTTTAATACTATCAATGGATATCAAAGATGATTACTATTGCTACATAAAGTCAAATGATTCATTCTCAAAGGAGTAGCAATATACAAGATAGATTATAAAGTGATATCAAATATTCAATGAAAGGATGTTCAATGATAATTCACAAAGTGTAACATAGAAGAAAGTACTATGGAACAAATGTATGCATAATGAAAAGTAAAAACATCCTATAATGGTCATAGAGTATCTTGTAAAATCTGAATATAAAAGTGGACACTTTGGAAAGATAGATAAATAAGTAGAGGTAAAACATGAATAAGTTTCATCTAGCTTCCAAATGCTTCTACTTAAGTTAATGTTTGCAATGTGGTATTCATTGGTGTGGAGCTCTCATTACCCCTATCATAGCATCTTGAATGGTTAAAGTTTAAAGTGAAAGCAAATATGAGTAATGTGCTTGACAAAGTATGGGTTGAATGCCTCATGCCCCGTGAATACGAGTACCTACACCACGGTGTTACTCAACTCGGGCCACAAAGCAAGTTCAAGTTAAAGTCATTGTAAGTAATATAATAGCGTCATCAAGAGCGTCAACTGGGGTACCTCTTGCCTCAGGACATGGAAACTAGCCCATGTCAAAATGACAAGACAAACAGACAATGAACAATCTCAGCACTCTTTTATTTACTATTTGTATAGCTTTTTATTATGACGTGCATCACTGAATGTTCACTTTGGTGCGCTGTAAATTTCCACCATGAATGATGCATGGCTTAGGTTAGCGGCCCAGGCGTCTCTCTAGCCATTTATACAAACTCCTCAAACTTACTAAGTTTCCGCATTTATTTGGCACCATGATAAGCATCCATAAACAAAAGTACATGATATCAACTAAATATAATTAAGAGCACGTTGAAAGCTTGCCATGTGACAGCACATATGAGCTAACTCCCAACCAAGACTCTTGTCAAGCTCACAACTTCATAATTTTAATCACAATGGTTCATGTTTATTAAGTGCAATAAAAGTAAAGTGTGCATCAAGTTCGTGAGAGCTTTTTAACCAACTTTTCCCATAACAATCAATAACATAAGCATTTTAATTCAGAAGTATAGATAATACAATATAACATGATAAACATACTCGGAATAGCATAAAGCTAATAGGTAGATATGGTGGACTCACTGGAAAAACTTTGGTTGAAGGTGTTGGAAAACAAGTTTTTACTTGTTGGAATTTTTGGGCTAGCAAGAGGGAGAAAGTTGACCGTCTAAATGCATGCATAAGTGTCCATAGAACTAACCAATCCATGTTAAACAAAGTAAAGTAACATTCAGCATCAAAACATGAATAAAAGATAGCTCTTGATAAAACACTTGCAAATTAATACTCATTAAAAAGCACATGAATCATGCAACTATATGTATCTTTTTGAATCAACTCAAACATCCCTTTCCCAATCTTTTTAATAGCATCCAACTTAATTCAACCCAAATTTCCAGTAGCTCTCTCACAACATAAATGATAGTGGTGGTCTCAAAAACAAAACAAAAAATAAAATAAAAAGACGCTCCAAGTTTATGCGATAAAGTGCATTGATCGAAAAACAGAAGTTAGACGTGTGCAAACCGAGAGTGTGTTGGTCCAGTGGGGTTGTCTTCACATCCCCAAGCTTATGGTCTTCACCATCCTTGGATAGCTCTTGGTGCATCTCCTCTAATCCCTGTGAAAAAACTTCAAAACACCGTTTCTCCCATTTCTTTTCTGTGGGGTGACATTAGTAGTGATAGACAAATGAATTGCTTGCTGCATAAAATCCTTAAACAAAAATTCATATGAATGTCCAGAAAGTGTATAATGTTGTATGCCTACTTATAAACTCAATTGGATAAAAAGATTCAAGTTAAAAGTTCAAAGAATGCATCAAACAAAATGGGACAGAATCTGTCCAGAAAAACAGCAGCAGCAAAACGCATTTTTTACCCTACTTAAATATGTCGAAAAAATCTGAAAAATTCATGCTTACAGAGGATGAAAAGTTGCAACTACAGTTCAAATTTGCTCATTCGGAGTTACAGAATAGAATGAAAAATCATACCGTGCACAGATTCGTGCTGGAATAAAATCTCCGAATACAAATAGCAACTTTTTCAAACCAAAAGGGTAAAACTTGGCACTTTATTAAAAATTCCAGAAACAAAACTAAAAACTAAGTCTCTTGTTACAGCAAGAGGACACAAAGAAAATCAAAAATAAAAAAACCGGGTTGCCTCCCGTAAAGCGCTTTCTTTATAGCCATATAGCTAGGCTTACTTACTTGGTATCAAGATGGTTGGAGTGAGGTGGCTTGGCATCCCCAAGCTTGAATTCTTGTACTTATTCGAAATATGTAGGGTGAGCCAGGGGTAACATCCCCAAGCTTGAGTGTTTGTCCCTCTTGATCTTTGTTCATCACCCTCAACTCTTCCACTTGAAAATTTCTTTACACAAAACTCATCATAAAACTTGATTAGGGGTTAGTGTCTCCATAAATTAAATCCACATAGGTATAGCAAAGACATATCATGAGTTGATTCTAAACATTAACTACTGTTACTATGGTTGTGTATTGCTCTTTGATCAATAGAACCACACAAAACACAAGTAATGAGAGTAATGCAAAATAAAGACAGAATCTGTCAAAAACTGGACAGCCCGTAAAGAGTGAATTTTCAGAGGCACTTACGTTGCTCAAATCAGAAAACTTTGAACTAATGAAATGTGTAATAATAACTGAAGATTGCTGTCGTAAAATTTCAGGTCAAAATTCCTTTTCTGTGATTTTTAACATTTTTCGCAGTGAAGCTTAGGAATCTGTTTTCTGGACAGCCATGATAGTTTTAATGATGCTCACATAGGAACAAGAATTGAAATGCAAAAGAGAGCATCAAGAGAAAAATATGAAACACTTTTAAGTCTAACCCACTTCCTATGCATTGGGATCTTGTAAGAAAATAAATCATTGAAACACAAAGCAAGTAGCATAGGAAGATAAAACAAGAGCAATTTCAACACTTTGAACTTAAAGAGAGGAAACGTAATAATATTGAAATGTTTAGAACCATGTTTTCCCCTCTCATAATAACTTTCAGTAGCATCATGAATAAATCCAACAATATAATTATCACATAAAGCATGTCTTTCATGATCTACAAGCATAAAAGTATTAATACTCTCCACATAAGTAAAATCATGTTTTCCCCTCTCATAATAACTTTCAGTAGCATCATGAATAAATCCAACAATATAATTATCACATAAAGCATGTCTTTCATGATCTACAAGCATAAAAGTATTAATACTCTCCACATAAGTAAAATCATTCTTATTAGTGATAGTGGGAGTAAAACATTCATAACCATCATTGTAATCATCATATATAGGAGGCATATCATAGTCATGATAAAATTTATCCTCAATGGTAGGTGGACTGAAAATATCACATTCGTCATTGTAATCATCTTAAATGGGAGACATAGCATCATCATAGTGAATTTTCTCCTCTATAGTGTAATCAAGAGAATTCAAAAATAAAGTAGGACTCTCATGAATGAGAGTATTGTCACAAACAGCAAGTATATCATCTTTATCCTCACAAAATTTAGTAACAAGTTCTAAACATGGAGGATTATCAAGCAAAATAGGACCATCATCTAGAGTACTATCATAAAACATGTCTAAACCATACTCCTCATCATTTTTAAAATTATTATCAATAATATTCTCATTAGGAACAGGTTGATATTCCTACTCATCATCAGAATCATAAAAGCAAAGTTTATCATCAGCAATATATTGAAGGTTACCCTCATCCATAGGTGGTGAAGGTGGAAGTTTCATCTCTTCATTCTCTAGTTGTTCATCATCTTCATCATCTTCTTGGGGTTGCATGGGCATCCCAAGTTTAGGTTTTTATCCTCCTCTTCCTGCAAAACATCAGTGCTCTCTTGGGGAGACTCATTATATTCAACAACATAAATATTTTGAGAGAAGTTGTCTATGCAATATTCAAGAATAAAATCTATCTCTCTTCCAAATTTATTAGCTATAGGGCAAGTTTTATTTTCATGAATGAAGGTTTGCAATTCAAAAGATGCCTTGAAAGTAACAAATTCCTCTACTTGTTCCATTCCTAAATAAGCATAATCACCAGTATGGTAAGATGCAATAACACATTCTTCATGGAACCTACATTGAAATTCAAAATGTTTATCTTTTTGTTCAGAGCAAAAAATACAAGTTACATCATGGTGTAAAAGCAACTCCTCAGCAATATAATTTAATTCCATCATGAAACCTTTTAGTATTTTCCCTTCCTTTGATTCCCTATATTCCTTGGCAATCTTAGCAGCATTCAAGTGTCTAAAAAAAGCATCATTTATATCCGTACTTATGCCCATAACACGAGTTTTTTTTGGTATTTTTCATTTTCTATTTTTTTTTTGTTTTTTGATATATATAACTGAAAGCAAAACTAAACTAAATGCAAAACTGAAAGTAAACTAGAGTATATGCAAAACTGAAAATAAATATCTAGTGCAAACAAGAATAAAAACTTAAGCGCTACACTCCCCGGCAACGACGCCAGAAAATGTCTTGATAATCATTTCATCACTGCATATCGTGCGTGTAGTTTCACCCAACCATTTCCTTCTTGAGATCCTAATTTCAGTTTAGTAATAATATATGTACGTCGTTCTCCTATTCTGATCATGTGACTAATATGAAGTGCAATGTATATCCATCTTCAGGGGAGCTACAGCCCCAGCGACCATCTTTCATGGCGCATCTGTAAGTGAACTTCATCAGTCTGTGTAGCAGTTATTCCACCAGTAATATTTCTTAAACAAACGAATGTGTCTGGTGCCTTCTATTCTACCATGTTTTTGTTCGCAGATTCTAATTTCCTTACACCCTCGTCTATGTATCGTGCAGAAAGAACCGAGCTCAACTATTCGGTACCTCTCGTATCCCCGTCCCTCCCATTCACCATCACTCTAGGAAAACTTCCCATGGATTTAATAGACGGCACTAGTAGAGTTTTAGTACTAACCAACATTTCGCTCGCACTGTCGTTCGCTAATTATGACTAAATGAAAGATACGTTACCTGACTTAACTGAAGAAAATGACAGAGTGGAGGTGTTGCAGCCTCTTACGAGGGCTGATGTGGGTTACAAGATGCAGCCTTACGAGGTGGCTCGCCGGTTCAGTGCACTCAACAAGACTGTATAGCTCGTGTATAAATGAATTGTTCCAATCTACCATATAAATTGGGACTCACCATGTGTTCTTGTATGTTACGATCTACCGCCAATGTTGGGTCCAAATATGTTTGTCGTCCTAATTCATGCTTGATCGGTTCTAGATTGTCTATGGCAGATAAAGACAGAAACAACGACAGTTGGGCCACCCGTATTTTCTGTCTATTACATTGGGGTCATTCTAACATCTGTAGTGGTTAGTGGTAATTAATGAAGTAATTTCAAATTTTCATTGGGGGTGAACTGACCCATCGCTCTAAGAGCATCTCTAAGCGTGTGTTTGGTACGTGGACTAAGAAGGGTGGGGTGGGCTGGCCCAGATTTTTGGGGTGGGATGGTTCTAATTCGCTTTTGGTGTTCTGTTTGGTTGAGCGATGGATGGTCCAGATTCAAACGCTAATACCAAAGGGTTAACAGACCATTAATTGCTAGCTTAAAAAATGGTGAACGGAGGTGGAGAGCGCACATATTCAACGTGGAGGCATTGGGACGACACACTCGCGAGCTGCGGCGCCGCGACGGATACCAGCCCCAGGGAAGAGGTTTGAGAGGACGGCGGCGCGGGAGGGCTTCCGGGCTCGACGACGCCTGCAAGGAATAGCGTGGCGGCGCTGGCGAGCAGCGGTGCCGCCGTAGCATAGACCAGGGCCAAGTAGGGAGGTTGGAGACGAGGAACGGCGTCTCCGGCAGTGCGCCGTCGCTGGCGAGCAGTGGCGCCGCCACAACATAGACCAGGGCCAAGTAGGAGGTTGGAGACGAGGAACGGCGTCTCCGGCAGTGCGCCGTCGCTCGCGAGCAGCAGCGCCGCCGCGAGGGATACCAGGACGAGGGAGGAGGTTGGAGAGGACCAGTGGCGGACCCAGAAAAAAGCTGAAGGGTTGGCACACTCTCAAAAAAAAAAAAATCGGTCGGCGAGCTCTTTTTTGCCAAATGGATACTATAAATAGCAAATCGATTCGCTATAATATAAAATCATAATATAAAAATCGTACCGCAATTAGTTCGTACATATGTTTTAAATGTGTATGATTCTAATATAAATAGTTTAAAACATGAACAAAGCGAGCACATCACCTAAAAGCGAGCCACAATATCACTATGCCTAGTCATAATCCATTTTACAATTACAACACACACAAAAGCAAAAATTAGAAATTAATTTGGGGATTTTGACAATATCAGTACACATTAACAATTAACACAAGCAAACTAGCGATCGAGCAGTCAGGGAGGGGACTGGGGAGATCGAGGGAACACGAGCTGGTCCCTCTTGTTCCGGTACAAGAAAGTAGCATGATTTGGGCATATTGGGCCATGTGGAGATGTTCTAATCTTCTGATTCAGAGTAGGTAAAAAACAAGTTTTCAGAAATCTGGGTGGGCCACGGCCCACCCGGCCCACCCTCTGGGTCCGCCAGTGGAGAGGACGGCTGGCGGCGGGATATGGCCGTGAGGCAGCATGCTCAAGCGGTGGGGCACCAGCGAGTCTCGACGGCGAGCTTTGGCGGCGCGCTTGAGGTTGCCGTCCTCCATGCTAGCGACGGGATTAAGAATTAACGATGGGGGAAGAGAGATTAGAACGGGTCACCATGCGCGGTAATCACGTGGACCAAACGAGCCGGCCGATTTCGAGAAACCGATTGGTTCAGCATCTTCACGGTATATTCCATGGTCGTGGGCGGTTCCATCCACCTGTTGTATAACCAAACACACCTAAAAACCGGACCATCCCACCCCATCCCTTTTAACTCCTGGAACCAAACACACGCTAACCGGTCC
This sequence comes from Poa pratensis, assembly GCA_947311845.1. Taxonomy (NCBI): domain Eukaryota; kingdom Viridiplantae; phylum Streptophyta; class Magnoliopsida; order Poales; family Poaceae; genus Poa; species Poa pratensis. The sequence continues at coordinate 5,295,760 of CAMZMU010000098.1, forward strand.
CTAAAACTGGTATTTGTGTCCGGACGGACAGCCCGGACAGAAAGAGGAGCAAAATTGCTACCCAACCGGTTCCCCCAAACTGGTTGTATTTGGCCAGACTGTTCGGTACTCCCTATAGTCAGCCCATATGGGCTAAGTATGAGGGCGTCCGGGCGTGTCCGGACTGTCCGCCTGGGCCACTCGGGACGACATTTACATACAGTTTCTTTTTCTTTCTTTTGTCCTTCTTTTATCCTTCTCTATTCTTCTACCAATCACATGCAACTGACCATACAATTTTAGGGACATGGTTAGAGACACACATTTTTTAGGGTGCAAAGCGGACACGTCCGCGTATGTCCGCGTGTACTTTAAGGACAAATTTTGTACATCCCGGTTGGAGATGCTCTAATGGCAGCTCTATCTCGTCGCATCTCAATAAAGTGTTTTGTATTATTATGCTTTATAGTTTTCCCCATGCCGTTGCACGGACTCCGCTCCTATGGCATGCCTAAAAAATGCCGTCAGGATGCAATCAAGGAAGCAAAGAGGCGTCGTGCTGTACTACCGAACACAATAAGCATACGAAAAAAATCTGAAAATAACATTGTCTGTTAATAGTAAAATGCATTCATTGTTAAAACACTACAACATTCAGTTCAGCTAAGAGCATACGCTGATTCCTATGGGACAGCTTGCTCCATTCCCGTTAGACTAGCCATAGTGTGAGTAATATAGGTAATAAATAGATGACACATAGGCAAAAAAGATGATGTGACATGTAGTTAATGAAGAGATAGGCAAATTGAGTACATAGGCAGCCAAGTAAGTAGTTGGGCAGTTGGATGTTGATCCATTCACACAAGTGAAGAGTTCACTTAGATAGCCCTCCTCAGTTACAACACCCATACTCTCGTGTACGTGCTGTCGGGATTTCTACCTCTGTTAGGTAGTGATCTAGAGAATATCCCGGAGAGCTCATCTACTCCAACGTTCTCGTGGCGTCAGCAGATTGGGGCACGTGACGTGCACGGGGACGCTTCCTCCGGCACGCGTGGATACCTCGGGGTTTTTGTGATTTTGACACTTGACCGTGGGAGCTGAGTGGGAATCGGCAGGGAGTCGGCTTCGACGGGAATCGGCTTCGACGGAGTCGTGCTCCGACTCGGGACCTGGCGCGGTCTCGGGCGGGAGTCACCTTCGACAACGAGGAGATATTCTCGCGGCTAGGAGGTATCGCCTAGCTGCGGGAATCAGCGACAACTACACCGACCACACGACCACGTTTGTAAAACGTTTCCGCCCGTGTTCTTCAAGGGTATGAAGATCTACTCTCTCTGGTTACAAGCATTCTCCTAGATTAGATCTTGGTTGTTTGCATCCACTAAAAAAGAAAAAACGTACAGCAAAAAAAAAGACAGGCCACACCTAACAAACAACCATCAAGCCCAGACAACTAATCGCTAGAAAAAAACATCACAAAGCCCACCCCCCAGCTGAAACTCTCCAGCCTAGCCCAGTTATACACACGGGCCAACCCACCGCCATGTCTCTCCGGAAAAAAAAAACGGCGCGCGAATTCAAGCCCAACAACAGAAAACACACACACAAACGAGCCAACCCACCAAATGCACGAATCGCGAAGCAGAGACCGGATCGGACGGACACGGATGTGACTGAGACCTAAGCTAAATCTCAGCTAGGTGAGAATTAGCAAAACCGATATTTTTTCTGTTTCCTTCTTTCCGTTTGTATTTCGAATCAAAATCGATACGTGTTCTTTGTTCAGCCAAATCTTTTCGCGCGTATATGCACTGCTCTCTGTAAATTTGGCAGTCAGCCCACAACCGGGCTGCAGATAATTGTAAGTGTGGCTAATCCATCTCATTGGTTGTCTGTTCTAAAGAAAAATTGTGATTAGTTGTCCGATCGAATAAACATACTTTAATTTTTTTTTTTTTGAGATTTCCTGGTCTTTAGTACATCTTGTAGTATCTGAACTCACGCACTACACACTCCACACACACACAACACCACACACACGCCACCTGTGCGCAAGCTAGACCTAACCAGACTATACTAAGACTTGAGCCTCCGCGAGCCTAGATCTTCCGGGAAACCCTGCGGTGGTGGGCACACCACAATACCAGTGTAGAACCGCGGTGGAAATTGGCTCCAGAACACTGTTCACGTGAACAGTGTTTGCGCTGGACACTGTTCACGTGAACAGTGCCGCGCAGGTGAGACGCTCGGTAAATTCGCTCCCAGGGAGTCGAACTCACGAGCGGGCAGCCAGCCACTGCTGGGCTTACCAACGCGCCACGCGCGCTCCTCTACATACTTTAAATTAACCGGCTCTCTCCTCCCATCGTATCCAATGTCGCCCAGATGCAGTGTAAGGATGTGATGAGTAAAGCCAAAACTTGGTCGACGTGAAGGTGCTGGTGTCAAGACCCCTGACTGACACATGGCGGGCGCGCATTGGTCAAGGCTGTGTCATCGCTGCCAAGTCAAGGCTGAGGTGGACGCTTCTTTGGCAACGCACTCCTGGGCGTTATGTAGGCTAGGAGGTTGTCTGTCAACGAGATGGAATTATTGTATCTCTGTTGAGATTGTCTTTCTCCTGAACCTCTTGCTTTCCGTCTCTTCCCGAACCTCTCTGTTCCTCTCCCGAATCCCCTTCTCCAACTGAATTCATATGCACTTGTGATTGAGATCGGGAGTAGTATTGTTACATCTGGTATCAAGAGCCATCATCGCTGCGTCGTGTTCGATTCTGACAGAATTCGTGAGAAATTAATTTTTCTCCTGATCGAAAGGGTGCGATTCAGTCACGCAAAATTCCTTTGGGGATACCCACGATCGGTTGATTCCGTCGTTTCCGAGCGGCCGGAGAGCTGGCGCCCCGTAGAGGACAGCAACAGATCGAGGAAGCCCTGACCTCCAAGATGGGCGATCTGGCGGCGCAGAACGCGGGATTGGAGGCGCTCGTGAAGCAAGTGCTCGATCGCGTGTCCGATTTGGATCTCAAGATGGAGGGCATGCAAGTGCAGCTCAACACGAACTCGGATCGCGCGGATCGACTGGAGGCGAGGCTGGAGGCCGCGATTCCACCTCACCAAGCCGATGGGAAGGCTCCGGCGGTTCCCGAGGCCAACAAACAAGGGTCAACGGTAGCAGATTCCGACCGCGAGCAGCCACCTCATCAAGCTGCTGCGCATCGTGAAGCCACGCCGTCGCGCCCACCTGCGTCGAGCTCGGGCTTTGGGTCAAGTGACCGCCGCGACGACCACCTTCGCCGGGGTGATGCTCCTGGGCTCTTTGGGAACCCAGCGCATGCCCCGGGAGCAGGTACCTCCCGTAATCACCGTGCTATGATCTATGTTCCTGATGATCCAGGCGATCCTTATATCATGCATGATCATAGACCTCGTCCACATGCAACTCCAAAAATGGATTTCCCTAAATTCGATGGGGAAAATCCTAAACTATGGCAACAGGAGTGTGAAACCTATTTTGAGCTATACCAAGTTATGCCTGGCTTGCGCACACGCTATGCTTCACTCAATTTCAAGGGCACTGCTGCTTTATGGCTTAGGAATGTGCAAGCTAAGGGTAGAGTAGAACACTGGGAAGAGCTATGTAACCTTGTGCACGAGAAGTTTGGTAAAAACAAGTATACTCACTACCGTAGACAGCTCAGACAGCTTAAGCAAGTTGATTCTGTAGCAGCTTATGTAGAAGCTTTTGAAAAACTTAGAAACCAGCTGTTACTTTACAATCCTGCCTTAGATGAGAGCTTCTTTGTTGTGGAGTTTATAGAAGGTCTTAAACCTGCTTTACGCACTGCTGTTCGGTTACATCTTCCTGAAGACCTCGATACTGCTAGTCTCTTGGCATTGTTGCAGGAAGAAGAATTGGAGAATACCCCACCAAACTATCATGAGAAGCAATACCGAGCATCTAATCGTCCTGACCGTGCAACCAAGGACAAAACTGACACCAAGGGTGATGATAAAAAGAAACAGGACACTGGCCGTTGGGAGGACAAGCTGGATACTCTGAAGGCCTATCGCAGAGCCAAGGGCTTGTGCTTCACTTGTGGCGAAAAATACAGTCGAACGCACAAGTGCCCCGAGCAAATACCACTGCATATTATTGAAGAGCTCATGGACGTTTTGCCTGGCAGTAAGGCATTTGAGCACACCAGTTCTGACACAGAGTCGGAAGATGGAGAAATCTGTATGTTAGCAGCAGTTGGTGATCAAAATGTTGCAGGAAGCAAGGCCAAGTGTACCATTCGGTTGCCAGGCACAGTGGGCAAACATCATTTGCTGATACTGGTGGACTCGGGGAGTGCTTCTTCGTTTGTGAGTCAGAAGTTGGTGGATACTATCCATATTGTTACCACGGAGATGCCGGGAGTGCAGTTTACTGTGGCGAATGGGGATCCAATGAACTGTAACAAATGTGTGCCTGACTTTCAATGGGCAGTGCAGGGCCATTCTTTTACACATACAGTCAATGTACTGCCAATTGGTTGTTATGATATGATTCTCGGAAGGATTGGTTGGATATTCATAGTCCTATGTGGGTGCACTGGAAGAAGCAAATGATGCGATTCACTCATTCTGGTAAACGCATTACCCTGAAAGGAGTTCAATCTACTCCCTTGCAGTGCAAACAAGTGGCAGCCTCTAAGCTGAAAGGAATGCTTAAAAGGGTGCGCTGACACATTTGGTGCAAATTACCAATAAGAAGTGTGATGGCATTTATGCTTTGAATCCAGCTGGAGAACAGACTGACACGAAACTGGACGAGCCTATTCCAGCTCTGATTGAGGAGCTGCTAGAGGAATACAAACAGTTGTTTTCTGAACCAAAAGAGCTGCCGCCGAGAAGAGCACAGGATCATCGCATTCCGCTGATTACTGGTGCTCAACCTGTCAAAACAAGGCCGTATCGATATACACCACATCAGAAAGATGAAATTGAGCGTCAAGTGTATGACATGCTCAGCAGTGGCATCATTCAGAAGAGCTGTAGTTCATTTGCTTCCCCAGTTCTTTTAGTGCGCAAGAAAGATGGCCAGTGGCGTTTTTGTGTGGACTATCGACTGCTGAATGAATTAACAATCAAAAACAAGCATCCACTTCCAGTCATAGATGAGTTGTTGGATGAATTGGCAGGAGCGACAGTGTTCACTAAGCTGGATTTGCGTTCAGGTTACCATCAAATCCGCATGGCAGAAGGTGAAGAACATAAAACTGCGTTTCAAACGCATCAAGGGTTGTATGAATTCTTGGTTATGCCTTTTGGTCTGACCTCTGCGCCTGCAACATTTCAAGGGACAATGAATCAAATCCTAGCACCATATCTGCGAAAAAGCGTGCTGGTGTTTATCGACGACATATTGATTTACAGCCCTTCTCTGGAAGCTCATGTCAAACATCTGCAGGAAGTGTTTGAACTACTCAAGCAAAACCAGCTGTTCATCAAGCGGAGTAAATGCTCTTTTGCTCTGACGGAGTTGGAGTATCTTGGACATGTGATCAGTGCCAAAGGGGTTGCCACAGATAAGTCCAAGATACAAGCAATTCTCAAATGGCCAGTTCCTACTAATCTGAAGAGTTTGAGGGGTCTGTTGGGTACCACAGGGTACTACAGGAAATACATTGAACACTATGGCATTCTCGCACAGCCTCTAACTCATTTGCTCAAGAAGGGAGTGATGTTTCAATGGGGTCCGGCGCAGCAAACAGCTTTTGAGCAATTAAAACTGGCCATGAGCACAGCTCCAGTGTTGGCACTGCCTAATTTTCAAGTACCTTTTGCTGTCGAAACTGATGCTTCTAATACTGGCATTGGAGCAGTTTTGTTGCAAGCTGGGCATCCCGTGGCTTATCTTAGCAAGGCACTGAGTTCCCGTAACCAGACACTGTCTGCCTACGAGAAAGAGTGTCTCGCTATTCTCTTTGCTGTTGAAAAATGGAGACCATGCCTGCAACACAGAGAATTCGAAATTCATACAGACCACAAAAGTCTGTTGCATTTAACAGAACAAAGACTGCACACACCACTCCAGCACAAAGCTTTTGTGAAGTTAATGGGCCTGCAATTCAAACTGGTGTATAAAAAGTGGATCAACAATTCAGTGGCAGATGGGCTGTCACGGCAAACTCATGAACTACATGTAGTGAACGTATCTGCAGCCTCTCCAGCCTGGCTTGAGAGTTTACAAAGAGGCTACGAGGATGATCCGGTAGCCCGTACACTGCTACAGGAATTGAGCATTTCCAAGCAAAATGACAAGGGTTACACTTTACATGATGGTGTCATTAGATGGAAGGATCGCATTTGGGTGGGTGATAACCCTTAGCCCAACAACATATCTTGCAAGCCCTGCACAGCAGTGGTCTGGGCGGTCATTCTGGTGTGGCAGCCACCTATCACCGTGTTAAACGATACTTTGCTTGGGCAAAAATGAAGGAGACGATCCAATAGTTTGTGGCTAGTTGTTCTATTTGTCAACAGGCCAAAACTGAGCATGTCAAGCAACCAGGTCTGCTTCAACCTCTCCCAGTTCCCACTGAAGCATGGCAGGTAATTTGCATGGATTTCATTGAAGGATTACCGCTGTCGAATCATTATGACGTCATTTTGGTGGTGATTGACAAATTCTCCAAGTATAGCCACTTTATACCTTTAAAGCATCCTTTCACTGCTTTTAAAGTGGCCACTGAATTCATGAATCATATCTACCGGTTACACGGTATGCCGGGCATGATAATTTCAGACAGGGATCGCATCTTCACCAGTCGTTTATGGCAAGAGCTATTTCGTCTGGCTGACACAACTCTCCACATGAGTTCGTCCTATCACCCCCAGACGGACGGGCAAACAGAGAGGATTAACCAGTGTTTGGAGGGATTCTTGCGATGCATGGTGCACTCGTGTCCAAAGAAATGGGCAGCCTGGTTGCCGCTGGCGGAATATTGGTACAATACCTCATTTCACTCTGCTTTGGGACGAACACCTTTTGAAGTCCTGTATGGATATCCTCCTCGCCAACTGGGCATTTCTCCAAGTGATTGTGCTTCTGCTGAATTGGATGTGTGGCTCAAGGAGCGGGCAACCATGATCGATTTGATCAGACAACAATTACTCCGAGCACAACAACGAATGAAAAACCAAGCTGACAAGAATAGAAGCGAGCGAACCTTTCAGGTCGGAGATCTAGTCTACCTGAAGTTACAACCATACATACAACAATCAGTGGCAGTGAGAGGGAATCAAAAACTGTCTTTCAGATACTTTGGGCCCTATAAGGTGCTCAAACGGTGGGCGAAGTGGCTTATAAGTTGGACCTGCCAGAGACAAGCAAAGTGCATTCGGTTGTCCATGTCTCCCAATTGAAGCGTCATATTCCTCCTCACATCCAGGTATGCGCTTCCATTCTGGAGTTCGATCCTGCTAACTGTGCCAGTGAGCCACTTCAGATCATCGAGCATGCCTTGATCAACACCGGGGGAGCCACGGCTTCACGAGTGCGTGTCAACTGGACCGGTTTACCAGCGGCATGGACGACATGGGAAGACGCTGAAGATCTCTGTCGACGTTTTCCGAGGGCACCTGCTTGGGGACAAGCAGTTCTTCAAGGGCAGGGGAATGTCAAGACCCCTGACTGACACATGGCGGGCGCGCATTGGTCAAGGCTGTGTCATCGCTGCCAAGTCAAGGCTGAGGTGGACGCTTCTCTGGCAACGCACTCCTGGGCGTTATGTAGGCTAGGAGGTTGTCTGTCAACGAGATGGAATTATTGTATCTCTGTTGAGATTGTCTTTCTCCTGAACCTCTTGCTTTCCGTCTCTTCCCGAACCTCTCTGTTCCTCTCCCGAATCCCCTTCTCCAACTGAATTCATATGCACTTGTGATTGAGATCGGGAGTAGTATTGTTACATCTGGAGCCTCTTATGGCTGATGTGGGTTCTGCAATGAAGCAAGGACGAGATGGTTCACCGGTTCAAGGGGTTCAACAATACCGCACAACTTGTGTACAAAAGAAACTGTTCCGAACTCCCGTATAAATTGTGACTCACCCTGTCTTTTCTGATATGTTATGATCTGGCGCCGATGTTGGATCCCTGATATGTTAGTCGTCCTAATTAAGGCTTGATCAGTCCTAGCTTGTCTATGGCTACGTCGCATCTCTTCGTCATAACAATAGAGTGTTCCGTAGTATTATGCTTTTCAGTTTGCCTATGCTATTGCACAGACTCCACTCGTATGGGGTGCCTCAAGAATAGCCGGGACGCTGCAATCAAAAGAAGGAACGGGGCGCCGTGTTGTCTATACAACATTACAGCGCGCTACACCGACGCCTATCTTCTCATTGGAGCGTGCTACAAGGGCTTTGAACCAAGGGTGGTGCATCGCCTAATGCATCTGGTCAAGGGTGGCCAGACTACAATCAACATCAGCAGAGGTGGGACCCTAGCTACTTCCCTAACTCTAGACGGGTGCGTCAAGGCGACCCTCTCTCACCGATTCGCTTCGACTTGCTCGTCAACGCCCTAGCTAGCTATAATTCTAGAAAGAGCCAGAAATGTTGGGCATATCTGAGGGCTGGTGTGACACCTCATCCCAGAGGGGGTTTCCCACCTCCAGTACGTGTATGATACTATGATTCTCATTAAGCCGAGCAATCTAGGTATTGCTAACCTTAAGTTCTATCGCTTCTGTGTTTTGAGAACATATCGTGACTCAAAATCAATTTTACAAGAGTGAGGTTGTTATCTTGGGGGCTGGACCACGTGGAGTAGCGAAATTTGGCCATTCTTTTAAACTACAAGCTTAGCACTTTCACTGTTACTTACTTAGGCATGCCATTGAGCAAAAATGCCTTTTGATGAAGGAATGAGAATTTCTTTCCGAGGGGTGGGGGGGGCAACATGTGGACCCCTAGTAGGGCAACTTCATGTCGTCAGCTGCTAGATTAATTCTCACTAACTCCTTCCTTACGAGCTTGACGATTTTCTCCATGAGTCTACACCTCCTTTATGACAGGACCCACCAGTCTTTCTTGAGCTGCTCAGCCGCCACCCCCTTGATGTAGGTTGGTCCCGATTTTCACGGATTTGTGCGGAGGGAGCGATGAACACGAAGAACACGCGATAAACACGAAGAACACAAAGAGGGGAAATCAACACACAAGGGTAAATAGCAAGTAGCAACTCGGCAAGACTCAATTGGTAACAAATCTCCGAGGGTAGCCCCCAATTCTCCTCTCCCAAGCACACCTTACTCTTAGGATTGTTTGTCCAATTGGTCAATCAAACCAACCCAATCTAGCCACTCAAAGAGGGAAGATTAGCAAGTAATCGCAACTACAAGCGGAAGCCTTGGTATCCACGCAGGGATCTTCTCCTCAAGAGGAGGCCTTGGTTCATCTCCACAAGGGGAGGCCTTGATTCATCTCCATAGGAGGAAAGAGACACTTTGAGAAGAAGGAGCAAGGCTCTACTTTAGTTCCCAAATCATTGTCTAACCCTAACCCTAGGAAGGGGACGCACTATTTATACTCTAGATCCAAAAGGGGATAAGGTTACAAGGCACGGGAGCCTTTTCAGCGCGCAGGCCCGCCCGCAGCGGTAGTACTGGCCTGAACCCGGTAGTACCGGTTGTGCGGTAGTACCGGGCCAGTACCGGGGCCACTACCGGGTTAGAACTCGACGATACCCGTAGCTCCCGGGAGATCCGGTAGTTGACCCGGTAGTGGACGCGGTAGTACCGCGCCGGCGTGTGGCGGTAGTACCGGGGCGGAAAGGCGCGGTAGTACCGGCCCCGGTAGACGCTCTGGAAGGTGACACGTCAGGCGGAGGCGGTAGTACCGGGTCATGCTCGGTAGTACCGGCCGATGCAGTTTGGGCTTCTTCTTCTTCTTCTTGGCTGCTCTCTTGGCCACCTTCTTGGGTCTTCTCTTGGTCATCTTCTCCGCTCCATTGTGGGCCGTCGTCAAGGTGGTTCCTGAGTATGCACGAAGTTTCCGTATGAAGTAGCAACCCATTCAAAGGAGTGTCGAGATCACACATAGATAGGAGTGAATTCACCTTATCATGGAGAGCTTTGACTCTTGCTCTTGTCATTGGGCCACTTGATGTAGGAGCCGTAGGTTGGGCTACATCACCCCTTCTCCTGGGGTGCTCCGTATCTCGCCCGACTCGTCCACTGCCACCGGCGCCGCCTCGATTTGGAGGAAAATTTCTTACATTCGTTCAAATTCGTAGTTTAAGAATTTCACCCCGATTTATCTGCGGCCGCCGCTCATATGGAGGTTAACTATGTAGACGAGTTCGTTATTGAGACGCACCGTTTTTTTCGAGGACTCTTCGTCGTCCAAAGATGATGAGACGACGATGTCGAGCATCTCATCTTTCTTCTCGCCGTGAAGACACTGGAGGGTACTAAGAAAAGGAAGCGGAGAGGATCAAAAATCGTCTGTGTTTGTATTCCTCGGATAGAGCTCTTGAGCACGACATGCTCATGAAAGATTACTTCACTGAAGTTAGCACCTACATGCTCATCGCTTTCCTAGGCACTCTCAAATGCGAAGAAATCTGTTTGTTCATGTTGTCGAAGCTTGCGAGGCCAACCCTCGCTTTTTCATTCTCCATAGGAACGTTGGCGGCCTCCTTTGATTAAGTTTGTATCAAAATATTTCGGCAGCAATACGGGTGATTGCATACAATATTCTGGCCGGCTACACCGTTGGTTATTTGCGAAGGTGTTGATCAGGGTTTTCGGTGCCGAGTACGAGATCCCAATGAGGAGGACACAAAAAGGTTGATGGCAATGAATGAAGCAAGAAGAATGTGTGGGCATGCTTGGCAGCGTGGATTGCATACACTAGAGGTGGAAGAACTGACATGCGGCTTGGCATGGACAGTACACCGATCCTCATCATGATCCAGCTATTGTGCTTGAAGCAGTGGCCTCATAGGACTTATGGGTTTTGCATTGCTTATTTGATTTGTTGGGTTCTCTCATGACATCAATACTTTACAGAATTGCCCTATTTTCGCTAGGTTTGATAGTGGAGATGCTCCATATTGAATATTCGGTTTAACAGTTTACCTTGGTGGAATTTGTTCTGCTGTTTCCCGCGATGTAGCAATTTTTTGTTTCCCTTTAAACCCTTTTGCGGTACAACGATATAAGGGTTCAGCCATAGTTGGTAAAATATCATGCGCACCTTACATTATGGGACAAAGAGAGTATCTCAACTTAATAAAATGATTAATTTGTGGAAGAAATACACGCCACGTTCCTCTTGGGACGTAAGAACAAAACAATATGACTGGCGACATCGGGTTTATTGCTATTGTCTTTCTAGTGGGTACTACAAGTTTTACAGAAATCTACGTACCTAAATTTCCATGTTAATTTCGTACAACAACTTGTTATTTCCATGTTTAGGGTTTAGGGTTTAGTGTTTTGCGCTGGACACTGTTCACGTGAACAGTGCCGCGCAGGTGAGACGCTCGGTAAATTCGCTCCCAGGGAGTCGAACTCACGAGCGGGCAGCCAGCCACTGCTGGGCTTACCAACGCGCCACGCGCGCTCCTCTACATACTTTAAATTAACCGGCTCTCTCCACCCATCGTATCCAATGTCGCCCAGATGCAGTGTAAGGATGTGATGAGTAAAGCCAAAACTTGGTCGACGTGAAGGTGCTGGTGTCAAGACCCCTGACTGACACATGGCGGGCGCGCATTGGTCAAGGCTGTGTCATCGCTGCCAAGTCAAGGCTGAGGTGGACGCTTCTCTGGCAACGCACTCCTGGGCGTTATGTAGGCTAGGAGGTTGTCTGTCAACGAGATGGAATTATTGTATCTCTGTTGAGATTGTCTTTCTCCTGAACCTCTTGCTTTCCGTCTCTTCCCGAACCTCTCTGTTCCTCTCCCGAATCCCCTTCTCCAACTTAATTCATATGCACTTGTGATTGAGATCGGGAGTAGTATTGTTACATCTGGTATCAAGAGCCATCATCGCTGCGTCGTGTTCGATTCTGACAGAATTCGTGAGAAATTAATTTTTCTCCTGATCGAAAGGGTGCGATTCAGTCACGCAAAATTCCTTTGGGGATACCCACGATCGGTTGATTCCGTCGTTTCCGAGCGGCCGGAGAGCTGGCGCCCCGTAGAGGATAGCAACAGATCGAGGAAGCCCTGACCTCCAAGATGGGCGATCTGGCGGCGCAGAACGCGGGATTGGAAGCGCTCGTGAAGCAAGTGCTCGATCGCGTGTCCGATTTGGATCTCAAGATGGAGGGCATGCAAGTGCAGCTCAACACGAACTCGGATCGCGCGGATCGACTGGAGGCGAGGCTGGAGGCCGCGATTCCACCTCACCAAGCCGATGGGAAGGCTCCGGCGGTTCCCGAGGCCAACAAACAAGGGTCAACGGTAGCAGATTCCGACCGCGAGCAGCCACCTCATCAAGCTGCTGCGCATCGTGAAGCCACGCCGTCGCGCCCACCTGCGTCGAGCTCGGGCTTTGGGTCAAGTGACCGCCGCGACGACCACCTTCGCCGGGGTGATGCTCCTGGGCTCTTTGGGAACCCAGCGCATGCCCCGGGAGCAGGTACCTCCCGTAATCACCGTGCTATGATCTATGTTCCTGATGATCCAGGCGATCCTTATATCATGCATGATCATAGACCTCGTCCACATGCAACTCCAAAAATGGATTTCCCTAAATTCGATGGGGAAAATCCTAAACTATGGCAACAGGAGTGTGAAACCTATTTTGAGCTATACCAAGTTATGCCTGGCCTGCGCACACGCTATGCTTCACTCAATTTCAAGGGCACTGCTGCTTTATGGCTTAGGAATGTGCAAGCTAAGGGTAGAGTAGAACACTGGGAAGAGCTATGTAACCTTGTGCACGAGAAGTTTGGTAAAAACAAGTATACTCACTACCGTAGACAGCTCAGACAGCTTAAGCAAGTTGATTCTGTAGCAGCTTATGTAGAAGCTTTTGAAAAACTTAGAAACCAGCTGTTACTTTACAATCCTGCCTTAGATGAGAGCTTCTTTGTTGAGGAGTTTATAGAAGGTCTTAAACCTGCTTTACGCACTGCTGTTCGGTTACATCTTCCTGAAGACCTCGATACTGCTAGTCTCTTGGCATTGTTGCAGGAAGAAGAATTGGAGAATACCCCACCAAACTATCATGAGAAGCAATACCGAGCATCTAATCGTCCTGACCGTGCAACCAAGGACAAAACTGACACCAAGGGTGATGATAAAAAGAAACAGGACACTGGCCGTTGGGAGGACAAGCTGGATACTCTGAAGGCCTATCGCAGAGCCAAGGGCTTGTGCTTCACTTGTGGCGAAAAATACAGTCGAACGCACAAGTGCCCCGAGCAAATACCACTGCATATTATTGAAGAGCTCATGGACGTTTTGCCTGGCAGTAAGGCATTTGAGCACACCAGTTCTGACACAGAGTCGGAAGATGGAGAAATCTGTATGTTAGCAGCAGTTGCACCAACTGATGATCAAAATGTTGCAGGAAGCAAGGCCAAGTGTACCATTCGGTTGCCAGGCACAGTGGGCAAACATCATTTGCTGATACTGGTGGACTCGGGGAGTGCTTCTTCGTTTGTGAGTCAGAAGTTGGTGGATACTATCCATATTGTTACCACGGAGATGCCGGGAGTGCAGTTTACTGTGGCGAATGGGGATCCAATGAACTGTAACAAATGTGTGCCTGACTTTCAATGGGTAGTGCAGGGCCATTCTTTTACACATACAGTCAATGTACTGCCAATTGGTTGTTATGATATGATTCTCGGGAAGGATTGGTTGGATATTCATAGTCCTATGTGGGTGCACTGGAAGAAGAAAATGATGCGATTCACTCATTCTGGTAAACGCATTACCCTGAAAGGAGTTCAATCTACTCCCTTGCAGTGCAAACAAGTGGCAGCCTCTAAGCTGAAAGGAATGCTTAAAAGGGGTGCGCTGACACATTTGGTGCAAATTACCAATAAGAAGTGTGATGGCATTTATGCTTTGAATCCAGCTGGAGAACAGACTGACACGAAACTGGACGAGCCTATTCCAGCTCTGATTGAGGAGCTGCTAGAGGAATACAAACAGTTGTTTTCTGAACCAAAAGAGCTGCCGCCGAGAAGAGCACAGGATCATCGCATTCCGCTGATTACTGGTGCTCAACCTGTCAAAACAAGGCCGTATCGATATACACCACATCAGAAAGATGAAATTGAGCGTCAAGTGTATGACATGCTCAGCAGTGGCATCATTCAGAAGAGCTGTAGTTCATTTGCTTCCCCAGTTCTTTTAGTGCGCAAGAAAGATGGCCAGTGGCGTTTTTGTGTGGACTATCGACTGCTGAATGAATTAACAATCAAAAACAAGCATCCACTTCCAGTCATAGATGAGTTGTTGGATGAATTGGCAGGAGCGACAGTGTTCACTAAGCTGGATTTGCGTTCAGGTTACCATCAAATCCGCATGGCAGAAGGTGAAGAACATAAAACTGCGTTTCAAACGCATCAAGGGTTGTATGAATTCTTGGTTATGCCTTTTGGTCTGACCTCTGCGCCTGCAACATTTCAAGGGACAATGAATCAAATCCTAGCACCATATCTGCGAAAAAGCGTGCTGGTGTTTATCGACGACATATTGATTTACAGCCCTTCTCTGGAAGCTCATGTCAAACATCTGCAGGAAGTGTTTGAACTACTCAAGCAAAACCAGCTGTTCATCAAGCGGAGTAAATGCTCTTTTGCTCTGACGGAGTTGGAGTATCTTGGACATGTGATCAGTGCCAAAGGGGTTGCCACAGATAAGTCCAAGATACAAGCAATTCTCAAATGGCCAGTTCCTACTAATCTGAAGAGTTTGAGGGGTCTGTTGGGTACCACAGGGTACTACAGGAAATACATTGAACACTATGGCATTCTCGCACAGCCTCTAACTCATTTGCTCAAGAAGGGAGTGATGTTTCAATGGGGTCCGGCGCAGCAAACAGCTTTTGAGCAATTAAAACTGGCCATGAGCACAGCTCCAGTGTTGGCACTGCCTAATTTTCAAGTACCTTTTGCTGTCGAAACTGATGCTTCTAATACTGGCATTGGAGCAGTTTTGTTGCAAGCTGGGCATCCCGTGGCTTATCTTAGCAAGGCACTGAGTTCCCGTAACCAGACACTGTCTGCCTACGAGAAAGAGTGTCTCGCTATTCTCTTTGCTGTTGAAAAATGGAGACCATGCCTGCAACACAGAGAATTCGAAATTCATACAGACCACAAAAGTCTGTTGCATTTAACAGAACAAAGACTGCACACACCACTCCAGCACAAAGCTTTTGTGAAGTTAATGGGCCTGCAATTCAAACTGGTGTATAAAAAGTGGATCAACAATTCAGTGGCAGATGGGCTGTCACGGCAAACTCATGAACTACATGTAGTGAACGTATCTGCAGCCTCTCCAGCCTGGCTTGAGAGTTTACAAAGAGGCTACGAGGATGATCCGGTAGCCCGTACACTGCTACAGGAATTGAGCATTTCCAAGCAAAATGACAAGGGTTACACTTTACATGATGGTGTCATTAGATGGAAGGATCGCATTTGGGTGGGTGATAACCCCTTAGCCCAACAACATATCTTGCAAGCCCTGCACAGCAGTGGTCTGGGCGGTCATTCTGGTGTGGCAGCCACCTATCACCGTGTTAAACGATACTTTGCTTGGGCAAAAATGAAGGAGACGATCCAATAGTTTGTGGCTAGTTGTTCTATTTGTCAACAGGCCAAAACTAAGCATGTCAAGCAACCAGGTCTGCTTCAACCTCTCCCAGTTCCCACTGAAGCATGGCAGGTAATTTGCATGGATTTCATTGAAGGATTACCGCTGTCGAATCATTATGATGTCATTTTGGTGGTGATTGACAAATTCTCCAAGTATAGCCACTTTATACCTTTAAAGCATCCTTTCACTGCTTTTAAAGTGGCCACTGAATTCATGAATCATATCTACCGGTTACACGGTATGCCGGGCATGATAATTTCAGACAGGGATCGCATCTTCACCAGTCGTTTATGGCAAGAGCTATTTCGTCTGGCTGACACAACTCTCCACATGAGTTCGTCCTATCACCCCCAGACGGACGGGCAAACAGAGAGGATTAACCAGTGTTTGGAGGGATTCTTGCGATGCATGGTGCACTCGTGTCCAAAGAAATGGGCAGCCTGGTTGCCGCTGGCGGAATATTGGTACAATACCTCATTTCACTCTGCTTTGGGACGAACACCTTTTGAAGTCCTGTATGGATATCCTCCTCGCCAACTGGGCATTTCTCCAAGTGATTGTGCTTCTGCTGAATTGGATGTGTGGCTCAAGGAGCGGGCAACCATGATCGATTTGATCAGACAACAATTACTCCGAGCACAACAACGAATGAAAAACCAAGCTGACAAGAATAGAAGCGAGCGAACCTTTCAGGTCGGAGATCTAGTCTACCTGAAGTTACAACCATACATACAACAATCAGTGGCAGTGAGAGGGAATCAAAAACTGTCTTTCAGATACTTTGGGCCCTATAAGGTGCTCAAACGAGTGGGCGAAGTGGCTTATAAGTTGGACCTGCCAGAGACAAGCAAAGTGCATTCGGTTGTCCATGTCTCCCAATTGAAGCGTCATATTCCTCCTCACATCCAGGTATGCGCTTCCATTCTGGAGTTCGATCCTGCTAACTGTGCCAGTGAGCCACTTCAGATCATCGAGCATGCCTTGATCAACACCGGGGGAGCCACGGCTTCACGAGTGCGTGTCAACTGGACCGGTTTACCAGCGGCATGGACGACATGGGAAGACGCTGAAGATCTCTGTCGACGTTTTCCGAGGGCACCTGCTTGGAGACAAGCAGTTCTTCAAGGGCAGGGGAATGTCAAGACCCCTGACTGACACATGGCGGGCGCGCATTGGTCAAGGCTGTGTCATCGCTGCCAAGTCAAGGATGAGGTGGACGCTTCTCTGGCAACGCACTCCTGGGCGTTATGTAGGCTAGGAGGTTGTCTGTCAACGAGATGGAATTATTGTATCTCTGTTGAGATTGTCTTTCTCCTGAACCTCTTGCTTTCCGTCTCTTCCCGAACCTCTCTGTTCCTCTCCCGAATCCCCTTCTCCAACTGAATTCATATGCACTTGTGATTGAGATCGGGAGTAGTATTGTTACATCTGGAGCCTCTTATGGCTGATGTGGGTTCTGCAATGAAGCAAGGACGAGATGGTTCACCGGTTCAAGGGGTTCAACAATACCGCACAACTTGTGTACAAAAGAAACTGTTCCGAACTCCCGTATAAATTGTGACTCACCCTGTCTTTTCTGATATGTTATGATCTGGCGTCGATGTTGGATCCCTGATATGTTAGTCGTCCTAATTAAGGCTTGATCAGTCCTAGCTTGTCTATGGCTACGTCGCATCTCTTCGTCATAACAATAGAGTGTTCCGTAGTATTATGCTTTTCAGTTTGCCTATGCTATCGCACAGACTCCACTCGTATGGGGTGCCTCAAGAATAGCCGGGACGCTGCAATCAAAAGAAGGAACGGGGCGCCGTGTTGTCTATACAACATTACAGCGCGCTACACCGACGCCTATCTTCTCATTGGAGCGTGCTACAAGGGCTTTGAACCAAGGGTGGTGCATCGCCTAATGCATCTGGTCAAGGGTGGCCAGACTACAATCAACATCAGCAGAGGTGGGACCCTAGCTACTTCCCTAACTCTAGACGGGTGCGTCAGGGCGACCCTCTCTCACCGATTCGCTTCGACTTGCTCGTCAACGCCCTAGCTAGCTATAATTCTAGAAAGAGCCAGAAATGTTGGGCATATCTGAGGGCTGGTGTGACACCTCATCCCAGAGGGGGTTTCCCACCTCCAGTACGTGTATGATACTATGATTCTCATTAAGCCGAGCAATCTAGGTATTGCTAACCTTAAGTTCTATCGCTTCTGTGTTTTGAGAACATATCGTGACTCAAAATCAATTTTACAAGAGTGAGGTTGTTATCTTGGGGGCTGGACCACGTGGAGTAGCGAAATTTGGCCATTCTTTTAAACTACAAGCTTAGCACTTTCACTGTTACTTACTTAGGCATGCCATTGAGCGAAAAATGGCTTTTGATGAAGGAATGAGAATTTCTTTCCGAGGGGTGGGGGGGGCAACATGTGGACCCCTAGTAGGGCAACTTCATGTCGTCAGCTGCTAGATTAATTCTCACTAACTCCTTCCTTACGAGCTTGACGATTTTCTCCATGAGTCTACACCTCCTTTATGACAGGACCCACCAGTCTTTCTTGAGCTGCTCAGCCGCCACCCCCTTGATGTAGGTTGGTCCCGATTTTCACGGATTTGTGCGGAGGGAGCGATGAACACGAAGAACACGCGATAAACACGAAGAACACAAAGAGGGGAAATCAACACACAAGGGTAAATAGCAAGTAGCAACTCGGCAAGACTCAATTGTAACAAATCTCCGAGGGTAGCCCCCAATTCTCCTCTCCCAAGCACACCTTACTCTTAGGATTGTTTGTCCAATTGGTCAATCCAACCAACCCAATCTAGCCACTCAAAGAGGGAAGATTAGCAAGTAATCGCAACTACAAGCGGAAGCCTTGGTATCCACGCAGGGATCTTCTCCTCAAGAGGAGGCCTTGGTTCATCTCCACAAGGGGAGGCCTTGATTCATCTCCATAGGAGGAAAGAGACACTTTGAGAAGAAGGAGCAAGGCTCTACTTTAGTTCCCAAATCATTGTCTAACCCTAACCCTAGGAAGGGACGCACTATTTATACTCTAGATCCAAAAGGGGATAAGGTTACAAGGCACGGGAGCCTTTTCAGCGCGCAGGCCCGCCCGCAGCGGTAGTACTGGCCTGAACCCGGTAGTACCGGTTGTGCGGTAGTACCGGGCCAGTACCGGGGCCACTACCGGGTTAGAACTCGACGATACCCGTAGCTCCCGGGAGATCCGGTAGTTGACCCGGTAGTGGACGCGGTAGTACCGCGCCGGCGTGTGGCGGTAGTACCGGGGCGGAAAGGCGCGGTAGTACCGGCCCCGGTAGACGCTCTGGAAGGTGACACGTCAGGCGGAGGCGGTAGTACCGGGTCATGCCCGGTAGTACCGGCCGATGCAGTTTGGGCTTCTTCTTCTTCTTCTTGGCTGCTCTCTTGGCCACCTTCTTGGGTCTTCTCTTGGTCATCTTCTCCGCTCCATTGTGGGCCGTCGTCAAGGTGGTTCCTGAGTATGCACAAAGTTTCCGTATGAAGTAGCAACCCATTCAAAGGAGTGTCGAGATCACACATAGATAGGAGTGAATTCACCTTATCATGGAGAGCTTTGACTCTTGCTCTTGTCATTGGGCCACTTGATGTAGGAGCCGTAGGTTGGGCTACATCACCCCTTCTCCTGGGGTGCTCCGTATCTCGCCCGACTCGTCCACTGCCACCGGCGCCGCCTCGATTTGGAGGAAAATTTCCTACATTCGTTCAAATTCGTAGTTTAAGAATTTCACCCCGATTTATCTGCGGCCGCCGCTCATATGGAGGTTAACTATGTAGACGAGTTCGTTATTGAGACGCACCGTTTTTTTCGAGGACTCTTCGTCGTCCAAAGATGATGAGACGACGATGTCGAGCATCTCATCTTTCTTCTCGCCGTGAAGACACTGGAGGGTACTAAGAAAAGGAAGCGGAGAGGATCAAAAATCGTCTGTGTTTGTATTCCTCGGATAGAGCTCTTGAGCACGACATGCTCATGAAAGATTACTTCACTGAAGTTAGCACCTACATGCTCATCGCTTTCCTAGGCACTCTCAAATGCGAAGAAATCTGTTTGTGCATGTTGTCGAAGCTTGCGAGGCCAACCCTCGTTTTTTCATTCTCCATAGGAACGTTGGCGGCCTCCTTTGATTAAGTTTGTATCAAAATATTTCGGCAGCAATACGGGTGATTGCATACAATATTCTGGCCGGCTACACCGTTGGTTATTTGCGAAGGTGTTGATCAGGGTTTTCGGTGCCGAGTACGAGATCCCAATGAGGAGGACACAAAAAGGTTGATGGCAATGAATGAAGCAAGAAGAATGTGTGGGCATGCTTGGCAGCGTGGATTGCATACACTAGAGGTGGAAGAACTGACATGCGGCTTGGCATGGACAGTACACCGATCCTCATCATGATCCAGCTATTGTGCTTGAAGCAGTGGCCTCATAGGACTTATGGGTTTTGCATTGCTTATTTGATTTGTTGGGTTCTCTCATGACATCAATACTTTACAGAATTGCCCTATTTTCGCTAGGTTTGATAGTGGAGATGCTCCATATTGAATATTCGGTTTAACAGTTTACCTTGGTGGAATTTGTTCTGCTGTTTCCCGCGATGTAGCAATTTTTTGTTTCCCTTTAAACCCTTTTGCGGTACAACGATATAAGGGATCAGCCATAGTTGGTAAAATATCATGCGCACCTTACATTATGGGACAAAGAGAGTATCTCAACTTAATAAAATGATTAATTTGTGGAAGAAATACACGCCACGTTCCTCTTGGGACGTAAGAACAAAACAATATGACTGGCGACATCGGGTTTATTGCTATTGTCTTTCTAGTGGGTACTACAAGTTTTACAGAAATCTACGTACCTAAATTTCCATGTTAATTTCGTACAACAACTTGTTATTTCATAAACTGGCGGAGGACTTCTGTACATCAAATGGTAACAATCACACTGCATAAAGAGGATATTAAATAATAAAATTTGCATACGTAAACATATTAGAGTTCAGACTATTTTTTTCGTTATTGATTACTCTAAGCATTGTTTGTTTCAATACCAAGTACGAAGCATGCACCCTTAACCAGTACTAATATTGGTTCAGTTTATAATCTACTTATTCATACATTAGAAACTTCTATTTAGACATTTTTAGATCTTACTTTTTATTGATCTTTACCATAAATAATTATATACACCCTCCATTCCTATATATAAGGTGTATTTGGTTTTGAGAAAAATTCCAGAATATAAGATGTATTGAGTCCACCACTCATCTGAAAACTTCTTTAAGAATTTGATTACGTTCCATTATCTTATGCAAACTCCCTTTTCCATGTCAACTAGCCAGAAATATTTCCATCCGAAATTGGTGTTATTTTCCCGTCCACGATATTGCTTTAATTTCCGAGCCAAAAACTCTACAGCCTTCAAATAGAAACAGAGAGAGTGTAATATAGATTATGTATTGTAGAAAACATATTTCTTGAATAGACATTGTTACAAAATATTTCAACGAATTCACTAAAAAAACACAAACTTATATTTAGTTATGTGGTTAAACTATGAGAACAAACAACAAATTATACTTATAATACTATAACATGCTAAAAATAAGACCGAAAAGGTATAAAAGTTCAGTATAAATTGTAGATGCGAACCGCCTTCGAATAGGTAATTGCATAGCTGGATACGCTCAAGAAACTCGGCGATCTGGACAGTCGGGGTCGCGCCATCGCAAAACGCTCGTACGAGGTCGTTCTCGGTGGGCCGAGAGGCAGCGGCGGCGATTGCCGAGACTCGGCCTCGACGTGTGCGGCCAAAAGGCATCGCGTTGGCATCGAGGCACAGGATGGCGTCCGCCATGGGGATCGATTGTTAAGAACACGGGGATTCAGGAGGATTTAGGAATCGGGAGCAGGTGGGGATATGTCACTACTGAAAACTTAGGTATTTGTACACGGTTCTCTTCCAGTCTACGCTTATTTTCTTATTGTATGTATTTCGAACCTGAATCGGTACGGGAGATCGCGGAGAAGCTACGCTTTCCTTTTGGTGATAGGGATGTACGTGTACGATACATATTATTTTTTCGAGCTCTTTTTTTCCCTTAGGCTGACATGGACCCTAAACACTATTGCAAAATCCTTTCCTGTCCATGTATGAGTTTATGCACTACTCTCTGCAATATGCTTTCTCGTTTGCCCATGGTGTGGCGTGTCCTCGGCTCATGTGGCGCGCCTCAAGGATACCCGTGAGAGGCGGCAATTTGCTGAGTAAATTTCAAAAAACCAAAACATTTTGAATTAGGATAAAAAAGCATCAAGATGTGATTTTTTCCCTAAAAAAGCCACTTAGATTTTAGTACCACTGTAATAAAAAAGACTAACCAGTCACTTGACGCGTGTTAAGCCTGTTTCTGGCACTGGGTCCCACTATCAGGCCCATGTGGCAGGGGGTAACTGGGTGGCCGATGGCCGTTAACGACCCTTGTCTGAATCGCACACGTTCAGAAAGGTCGCGGTTGTCACTCTCTCCCCCTTCTTTCTCCCGCGCTTCCCCTCTCACGTCGTCATGGACCGCGGTGGCGGCGACAGCGAGCCAAGCTTCGTGGGATTGGGTTGTGGTGGCACAGGCGGCGGGGTGTAGGAGGGTTTCGGCAACGATGATGAGTACTAGGGCAGATCGAACCCATTGTGTCGAGACATTTGTTGTTCCCGAAAGCTGTGGCGGCCCTGGCCAAGGTCTAGAGCGTGAATCCGACACAGAGCCATCAATACACCTCCTCTATCGGTGTTTAGTAAGTGTTCTCTCTGCCTTTGTTGATTCAGATTTCAGCGCATTTGGATTTAGATTTGGTAGCTACCGTTAGCAAATGCAGTACTTAGCAAACATATTTTTTCCGTACATCATTGTAGCTGAAGGGAATCGTAGGCAGAAAACAAAATTTTCCTAACAACGATAACCATAAACTAGCCAGAATCTATTACTATGCAGATATACTGTAACGGAGGAGATCGATGTACATACCCTTGTAGACCGAAAGCGGGGATTACGCTCCCGCACAAGCGTTGTTGATGAAGCCGACGAAACCGACCTCAAGGTCGTGTAGAGGAAGAAGACAACTTCCAGTGCCACCCGTGTAGCACCTCGTAGTTCCACACACGTACGGTGTAGATGACGACCCCCGGGCTCCAGATCCAGCAGAGCAACGGAAGCGGAAGATTGGATCTAGTAGCACGGCGGTGTGCGTATAGTGGAGAGACTTCCCTCCTCGTACGCAGCTCCAGAAACGAAACTACGCTCAAGGTAGGAGAGAAGAAGAAGGAGAAGGATGGATTTTCAAGGCATGGGGGCACCCATATATATAGGTGGAGGGAGGATGCCCATCTTGGTGGCTTGGCCATGTGGGACTAAACCACATGGCCAGCCGCACCATGGGGGACTGTGCTGGCCCTAGGTGGGCCCCAGGCCGGCTGGCCCTCCTCCCCTTTTTCCCTTTGGGGTTTTTCCCCTAATGGGCCTCTAAGACCCATTTAGGTTTAATGCCTTTAAAAATTCAAAATTAATTAAATAAAATTTATTTAATCACTAATAACACTTATTAATATTAAATACATATTATTTAATTCATTCCAGCTCCGAAACATATTTCGTTGCCTCCGATCAACATTGGACATGTCCCGGAATGCTTCCGGAGTCTCAGGTTTCTTTCTCTCTTATATCCAATCCAATCGTCACCTACCCTTAAGTGTGTTACCCTTCGGTTCGAGATCACACAGACATGAACGAGACACGTTCTCCGATCAATGACTAACAGCGGGATCTGGATACCCATGATAGCCCCTGTCCGTCCACGAAAGTCTTTTATCGTTCGAACCTTTAGACATCCAGTCTCAACTTTTTGCCTGGCAATACTTAGATTGTCCGAGCAACGTTCTCTGGTATCATGATTACCGAGCATGATCTCGTCATTGACAAATCTATCTTTACTCGTCTGTGATATTACATCCCCGTGACCTAGTCACATGCTTGCAAGCTCATTGATGTAATCTCACCGAGTGGGCCCAGAGTATCTATCCTGCTATGTGGATTGGCAAATCCCGCTCTTGATCACTCGCCTCCACTGCTTCCTTCGGATACCCGAAAGTGTCACCTTTATTGTCACGCTATATAAGACATGCCGTTTGATGCAATCAAAACACCTTCCAGAAGCAGCGATTTGATATGACCTCACAGTCGAAGGTATGAGCACTACGTTTCTATATCTTTTGGGTATGTCCATCACATCATTCACCTAACGACA
This sequence comes from Poa pratensis, assembly GCA_947311845.1. Lineage (NCBI taxonomy): Eukaryota > Viridiplantae > Streptophyta > Magnoliopsida > Poales > Poaceae > Poa > Poa pratensis. The sequence continues at coordinate 5,319,903 of CAMZMU010000098.1, forward strand.
TGACTCCGTTGTCAACCGACGTAATTATCCATGATCAGGAAACCTTGATCATCTGTTACCCAACGGACTAGTTAAATAGAGACTACTAGGAACCTGGTTGTTTATATACCACACATGTATTAATGTTTCCGCTTAATACAGTTATAGCATGGTACAAAAACATACTATGAACAATTGAATATGACAAATAAAATCACTTTATTAATTGCCTCTAGGGCATATCTCCAACAGTCTCCCACTTGCACTAGAGTACAGATTAATCTAGTTTACAACTTGGTAAAAGCTTAACACCTATAGCAATATGGTGCATGCTTGTCTCGTGGAAAAGGTATTCAGTCAACAAATTTTCCACATTGAGATCTATGTGCTTTGCAACACTTCTATGTCACCTAGTTTGACATCATCCCGTATCTTATGATAACGGTGAAATACATGTTTGTCGATGGAGTGAGACTCGCGTAGCATGTGACTTAAAAGTCTAAGAGATCTATTAAGGGAAACCACACATGCTCAAAAAGCCGCTCAGTCCAATCACACTTGCTACTTCTGAAGTAGCCATATATTCCTATACCTATGTAGATTATGCAACAATGCATTCATATGCAACTTTGCAAGCTAACCATGTCTTTCTTTAAAACAAAGGACTTCTCCTGTATGATATTTCTAGTCGTATGGGATAGTGTCATAACTTGCATCATCGTAACCTTTTACGGCAAGTTGTCTTTTCACTCTCATCCCATACAGAAAACATATCTTCAGTTCTCTTTAGACACTGGAGGACATACTTAACGTTTGTTCATTGATACATCCAGGGATCGCTCTAGAACTCGTTCTTCAACAAATAACTTGGGTCACACCAAGTTGAGCATTCAGTATGATAGAATCTATGGCTGAGGCATAGAGGATGTCGGACATCCGTTTCTTTCAATAACTATCACTGAAACACCAAGATAAACTTAATATTTTACCTAGTCATAGAAGTAAGAACCTTTTCTTCGCTTGTTCTATTCTGAAACATTTCAGAATCTTAACCTAGGAAAATATTCCGACCTAATGTTATTAAGCCCCTTTTGATCTATACAAATTATAAATCTAAAGCCTAATACTTTTAACTTCATTCATAGAAAACTTAAATAATCATTTATATTTTACTAGAGGTCTGTATCATTCTTAATATGTCATTACATATAAAATTAGGAATGACACCTAGCTCCCACTTAAATACGCCATCCGTATATAAGACCAGGGAATTTCTTTAGCTCCCACTCAAATATGGCATTCACATATAAGATCAAGAAAAGCTACTTAGCTCCCACTCACTTCTTTGTAAATGCAGGTTTCTTCAACTATTTTGGATGACTCCAAAATCCTTTGATCCAATTATCAAATTTAAGATTCCAGCTCCGATATGCTTGCTTCAGCCCATGAATGGTCAACTGAAGTTTGCATACGTGTCTAGCATCCTTAGGATCAACAAAACCTACTTGTTGTACCAATTACAACTCTTCTGTAATATTGCCATTAGGGAACACGGTTTTTTATCCATCCATCAATTTCTCAATTGAAAATAATTGCTAGAACAATCCTAAATAGACTTAGGCATTGCCACTTGAGACAAAATCTCATTGTGGTCAACTTTTGAATTTGTCAAAACTGTTTTGTGACAAATCGATCCTTATAGACGGTTGCCTTTCCGTCAGTGTCTATTTTGTCATAAAATTCCATTTACTCTCAACGGCCTGGAGCCCATCAAGAAGATTTACCCAAGTCTTTACTTGGTAATTGTACATGGATTTTATCTCAGATTATGTATGGCTCGTAGCCATTTCTCGGACTTAGTTTCACCATCGCTTCTTTGTAGTTCGTAGGTTAGTCATGTTCCATTAACATGACGTTCATAACAATATTGTCGTACCACACAGTGCGGAACACATTCTCATATGCCTACGATCTTAGTATGAGCTCAGAGCATCATGATCATTATCATCAGCTTCCTTCCAGTTGTGGAGGATGGTACCGGAACGGTTTCCGTTGCGCCACTCTGATGCCTGGAGAGAAAGTTCATTAACTTCGTCTTGCTCTACTTTCTTTCCCACTTATACCCTTGGACAAGAAACTATTTCTTGATCGAGGTATGTTCCGGCAGCCAATTTGCCTTTGTCGTGAGAAATGTATCCAACTGATTTCTTAGATACACTACAAAGATGAATTTATCTGTTTTAGGATTGATCAAATCAAAACACTAAAATATCAAAACAACAATCTAGGCTAAAAGCCATGCCATCACTCATATGGTATTGTCTCCACGGATTTAGATGGTTTCCCTACTATCTAACGTGAATGTTTTGTTTCTACCATATGACTTCAATGATCACAATAATTCAGTCCTTTTTGGTAGTTTCTCTGATCCGATTTCTTTGGAGCCCGGGAATTCAGTGCAGCGCACCTTTTTTGGAGATAATTTCGTAAGGAAATACTTTGCCTCTATTCTTAAAGTTGTGCTGGAGCACATTAATGAATTACGATTTGCTAATTATCCTGAAAAGGATATTCTAATTGCTCTAGATCTGTCGGTTATCCCGCCCAGAGATTTGTTGTTTGAATTGTTGGGTCCTTGTTCGCGTTGTGGGCTTCATGATCATCTCAGCCCGGCTTGCCCAGGTATATGTCCAGACTGCCAATTCCTGGGCCATAAATGCTCACACTGCTTGGATAAAAAAGCTATTCGCCAATCTAAATGTTGGGCTTGTAAGTCTATGGGCCATCGACGTGCTGCTTTCCCTAAGCGCGTTCAATGGAGGCCCAAGGCATCGGCGCCGTCTGCGCCTTCTCCTCTGCTACGGAAAGTTTGGGTGCCTAAACAGAAACAGCTAACAGAAAAGTCAAGGGAGGATTTTCCCCTGTTTTCTAGCGATTCTAGTCTGGCCGTTTCATCTCCCTTCATGCCTATCCCCCAAGCAACAGTAAAACCCTTGCAAGCGACCGAGGCGACTGACGCAGAGGCGGCAGAAGCAATGGCTAACTTTCCTGTCAATCCGCTGGCGTTCCTTCCTGATGGCATGACGGTCGACCACGACCCAGCTGACCGACCGGCGAGGACGCGGCTGGTGGTTCCTCCAATCCAACCGCTACAGCACGACAGAGTGGTAATCGCTGAAACTAATCGCTTTATCCCGATTTAGATGAGAGAACAGATGCGTGAGGAGGTTAGAGGATTCCTGTCTGAGTCTGGTTGCCCGGCTGGCCATTGGGATGACCATCCTTTTGGATTGGGTGTGTTCCGTCTAGCCGATACTCTGGCGGCAGATACTGCAATTGGTTTGACATACGAGCTTGATGAGATCACGACAGTCACATTTGTTAGGCACGATCAGGCCAAGAATATGCGTTTGACTTCTTTTGGCAGAGAGACATGGATCCGTTTGCTTGGGTTTCCTCTAGATTATCAGACTAGCTTTTATATTAATAGAGCTGTCGAGGACTTTGGTCTGCTTTCTGTTTGGCATCAGCCTCGAGGGAATCTCAAATTTGTGTTAGCCAAAGTCTGGATTGTTCACCCGAAGTTTGTTCCTTGGAGTATAGTTGTCACTCAACTTGGTGGCGCTAGGCAGAGTTGGGCTGTACCATTGTTTATGCTTCGCAGTGCTGATTGGAATGCTCATTTTCATGATGTCCCTGCCCCCCAAGAGGACCCTGAACCAGAAGATGGTAACCCACATCCCCTGTATGGCGCTGATGTCTCTGCTGAACAGATTTATCAAAACCAATTAGCTGCTTGGTTGCAAAGAACATGGCCCACAATGCATAGTTCAACAATCTTGGACACTAGCATAATGCTCTTGGGCAGCAGGCAAATGTACCTCTGAACCAAAACCAAGCCTCAATCGGTGATGTTCAGCCTCAGGGCCAAATTGATGTGGTGGCTGTGGATGCTATGATGGTGGATCCACCCCTTGTGGACTTCCATGCAATTCTGGCTGATCAGGGGTGCCTTTGCATGTTGGTGTGCCCCCACCTGCCTCCAACTTGACTGACAGCCCAATGCAGGCTTGGACTGATTCCATTAGCAGCCCAGAAACAGATCAAGAGGAGGTGCAGATCCAAGTTATGTTCAACAATGATGATGCCTTCTATAATGCCAATGCTACTGTCCTGGCGTGATTTGAGTGCAACACACTGGTCAACAAAAGTTACTCAGCATTTCAGGTAGACAGCAAGCACTTTGCTCAGGCCCTTGCCCTGGGATTAACTCCTTTCAAAAATGCAACGATTACTCAAATCTCTATGGTGGAATCGCTTGTGAAGAGGGTTCTCATACCCAGCCCATATCCTCTACGGTTAAGTGATAACCTGAAGTTCAGCTACATATCCATCATTGCTGGCAAGCGAACTGCCTCTGCTATGAGTTTTTTCATTCAGCCACCAAGGAAACTCGCCAGAATTGTTGATCTATCTGATGATGAGGCTGTTCAGATGGCCCCTCACACTAATGGCTTGGAGCTAGCCCTACAGGAAGTTGACAATGCCTTAATTTGTTCCAGCTCACAGACCACTGTCACACCGTTTGTTACACAGCAGGTGAGGAGAAGCCCCCGTGCAAACAAGTTCAATGGATTCAGGGTGCCTCTTATTTTTTATGCTAAAGCCAAGAAGTCAAAGGTCAAAGCTATCAAAAAACCTAGCATTGTTGATTCCATTATCTACACTGATGGCCAGGTCCAAGATAACTCAGCTGTTGATGCATCAGTGCCTCCACCAACGCCTATTCCTGTCCTGCAGTGCATTGGAGTTCAGCTCTGTGGAGTTCCTCCAGAAGATCTATCCCCTGTCAAGCTTCTAGCCGGCCTGCAGGACAAGGAGAGCTCTAAAGATTAAGCTCTATCTTTTTTGTAATGAATTATTTGAGGAAATGGTTAGTTTTATGCTGGAACATTAGGGGCCTTAATGCTAAGACTAAACAGTTGGCTTTGATGAATGCTATTAAGACTAGTGGTTGTGCTATTGTGTGCTTGCAAGAAACCAAGAAATCACATTTCGATATGGCTTTTATTAAATCTTGCTGCCCTAGCTCTTTTGATGAATTTGTTTATGTCCCTTCTAATGGTGCTTCTGGAGGTTTGGTAATTATTTGGAACAACTCTGTTTTCAGTGGTATGGTCATGCACTGCCAGCCTTTTGCTCTGTCTGTTCATTTCACCTTAAAACATGATAATTTTTCTTGGACCCTTATGAACATTTATGAGCCTTGTACTGGTGATTTGAGAGATGACTTCATGAATTGGATGTATAATCTTGCTATTCTAGATAGTGAAGACTGGCTGATTGTTGGGGACTTTAACTTCATTCGCTCGCCAGAAAATCAGAATAAACCAGGAGGAGATGTTGATGACATGCTGCTTTTTAATGATATAATACGATCACAAAACCTGACTGAAATTCCAATCAAAGGTCGGTGCTTTACTTGGAGTAACATGCAGCAAGATCCTTTATTAGAGCAGCTGGATTGGTTTTTCACGTCACTGCATTGGACAAGCTCTTACCCTGACACGGTAGTTAATCCCCAAGGAAAGCCTACCTCGGACCATACTCCCTGTGTGGTTTCTATTCAGACGTCTATATCGGCCTGCAAGCTCTTTCGCTTTGAAAACTACTGGACTGCTCACTCGGGTTTTTGCAAACTGTTCCCGCCAGTTGGGCTAAACCAACACATAAAAAGAACAGTGCAGCCAACCTCAATGCGAAGCTCAAACGGTTGAGATATGATTTAAAATTCTGGAGTAAGAGCATCTCTCGTTTATCGATCTGTATTGAAAACTGTAACAAGGCTATTTTGGAGCTGGACAATTTAGAGGACCAAAGAGGTCTCACTCTACCTGAATTAAACTTCAGGAAGATTATCAAAAACCACCTGCTGAAGCTCCTGGATTATCAAAGACTATATTGGAAGAAGCGCTGTACAATTAGATGGACTAAATTTGGGGATGAAAACACAAAGTTCTTCCAAGCTATGGCGACTGATAGATACAGAAGAAATTCAATATCTCAGCTCACTCCGTCAGACGGCACACAAGTCTCTTCGCATGCGGACAAAGAAATGTCTATTTATGCTGCGTTCAAGGAAAGGCTTGGAACTTCTCATCATCCAAATATGGGTTTTGATTTAGCCTCCTTGATTGAACCTATAGAGGGACTGGAATGCTTGACTGTTCCCTTCTCTCATGAAGAGATTGATATAGTGATAAAGGAAATGCCGACTGACAAAGCACCTGGTCCGGATGGATTCAATGGGTAGTTCATGAAAAGTTGTTGGCATATAATCAAGGAAGACATCTATCAGCTCTGTCAGGATTTCTTTGATGGTACTCTGAACTTGGAAAGTATAAATACTGGCTACATCACGCTCATACCTAAGATAGGGTCCCCTGCCACAGTAAATGATTTCAGGCCAATCACACTGCTCAATTGTTGTCTAAAGCTGATAACTAAGGTGTTGGCAAATAGACTGCAGAAGGTTATTCTCAAAATTGTCCACAAGAACCAATATGGTTTCCTGAAGGGAAGAACAATCCAAGACTGCATTGCTTGGGCCTTTGAATTCATACATCAATGTGAAACTTCGAAACGAGAGATTATACTGCTCAAATTGGACTTTGCCAAGGCATTGGATACTATTGATCATGCTGCAATGCTTTCAATTATGAAACAGATGGGATTTGATCATAAATGGCTGAAATGGATTGAGCTAATCTTTGGCTCCGGGATGTCTTCAGTATTGCTGAATGGGGTTCCAGGCAGACAGTTTCACTGTAAAAGAGGTGTGCATCAAGGAGATCCTCTGTCACCTCTGATTTTTGTGCTAGCAGCTGATCTTCTTCAATCAGCCATAAACAAAGCATTTCGGGAACAAACCCTAAAGGCCCCTTTCTCTCCTGACTTTGATATGGATTATCCTGTAGTTTAATATGCCGATGATACCATCATCATTATGCCAGCGTGTACAACTCAAGTAGTGAAAATGAAGGAGATATTGGATACATATGCTGAGTCCACTGGGTTGCGAATTAATTATCATAAATCGATTTTGATCCCCATAAACACACCACAACAAAGAGCAATAGACATTGCTTCCATCCTTGGATGTGATATTGGTGTGATGCCATTTACATATCTGGGCTTGCCGCTTGGGACTACAAAGCCTACTGTTCATGATCTGATGCCTCTCGTGGACAGGATTGAGAGAGCAATGTCTGCTAATTTCATGATGATGTCGTACAGTGGAAGGGTTACTGTCATTAACACTCTCCTGACTTCAATTGCCTTGTTTACTATGTGTGCTCTGAAGGTGCATCCGAAAATTCTTGAGCACATTGATAAAATCAGGCGGCACTGCTTGTGGAACAAGAAAAATGAGCATGGTGAACATTGCAACCCCTTGATTGCCTGGGATAAGGTATGCAGACCCAAGAACAAAGGTGGGATGGGAGTACTGAATTTAAAAGTTCAGAATGAGGGGCTTTTATTAAAATACCTCCATAAATTTTACAACAAGGCTGACACACCTTGGGTGAGGCTGGTTTGGCAGGCTTACTATGCTGACAAAGTCCCACACGCTGTAGACCTATGTGGTTCATTTTGGTGGAGGGATATATTTAAGCTGTCACCTATTTACAGAGGTATCACGCAATGTACAATTGTTTCTGGTGACACCATCTTGTTCTGGAAAGATCCATGGAACATTATACTTGCTACATAATCATATCCAAGAGCCTACTCTTTTGTGTTGAATGAAGACGTCTCGGCTAGGGATTTTTTGACAGCACAAACTCTTAGTGCTAACTTTTTTCTGCCTTTGTCTACACAAGCACTCCAGGAATTACGACAAGCGCAAGAAGATACGACACATATAGTCGTTGACACTGAGACCCATGATCAATGGCTTATTTGTGGGGGTCTGATACATACTCTTCTAGTCAATATTACAGATTTTGCTTCATAAATATTACTCCACATGAAGCATTTGGCTGGATTTGGAAGGGAAAGAGCATTCCAAAGATCAAATTTTTCTGCTGGTTATTGCTTTCTGACAGACTGAACACAAGAAATATGTTGCGAAGATGGCACTTCAATGTTGGAAATACCTTTGAGTGCACTATGTGTGCTGTTGGTGTGGAGGAAACTGTAGAACATCTTTTCTTTCACTGTGACTTCAGCAAGGAATGTTGGGGCCTTCTTCACTTCCCTATCTCGACGAATCTTCTGGCAAACAGACTTGATCTGATCTCACACTCCAAAAATAATTGGAAAAAGGCCATGTTCATAGATGTCTTTTCGGTTGCAGCTTGGAGCATATGGAAGGAGAGAAATAATTTCTATTTCAATGGCATTATGCCGACAACATCTTCATGGTCAGCTAGATTCAAAGAGGACTTCAGACTCTTGGTTCATAGAACTAAGGAGGATAAACATACTTTTATCAACACTTTAGCTGATAGTTTATAGGCCTACAAACATTGCTCTAACTTAGTCTGTAAATATGTAACTTCTGATTTGCCCCTTCGTGGGTCATTATTAATATAGAGGCAGTAGGGCCCTCCCCTACTGTCATAAAGTTCTAAAAAATGATCACAATAATTCGATAAGAGATTTTATTTACCATACACTATCTGATAGTGTGTGATTACGACGTCCTAACACACCATAACATTGTGGTGTTCCATGCAGCATAATTTGCGGAACTCTTTTCACAAGTCTTCCAATGATATGCCAAACTCATAACTCAAATCCATGTTTTCTCGATCTGTATCGCGGGAATTTGATTTTCTTGTTAAGTTTATTTCTCTTACTTCACTCCGAACTTGTTTGATCTTATCAAACTTTTCAGACCAGCATTTCATTAAGTGGATATGCCATATCTACTCAAATCATTGGTGAAGTTTACAAAATAATGATTTCCACTACATATTGAAGTACTTCATTGATTCACACACATCGATATGTATGATTCTCAACAAGTTAGATGCCCGTTTTCAGAGAACGGTGTCTCAGTTATTTTGCAAGTGTCATAAGATCGAAATCTAAAGACTTGGAGATCCATCTGAATGGAGTTTCTTAATGCATATAACATTGACATGACTTAAAACGTTAGTGCCACAATAATGTGGTGTCATTATTAAGTTTGTATCTTTGGTATTAATGTTATAAATGTGAGAGCTACTACCATCTAGATTCAAATAACAACATTCCATTCATAATCGGTGTATGATCATTAAAGATATCACTCATAAATATAGGACAACGATTTGTCACTAACAAATATGAATAATTGTCACGCTAGAGGCAAGACACACTTATAATGATCATGCTAACAAGCGATCTAATGGAATGTGTTCAAATCAAATTTAATCTAAATGGTAGATGCAGGGAGAGTGTCTATGGCCATCACAACATATTGCCTGCCTTCATCAACACACTCATTGTCTCCTCATCCTTCCAAGCTACCCAAGCAGAAAATCTTGTTTTCATAAAACATGACTAGTATCAAAGCTTAGTCACTGCTGCAAGTACTTGTTTAGGTAAAACATTCATAACTTGTATATCATATATACACCATCATCATTGATGACTTCCTGGTGATTCGTTTCATCTTCTTGATTCTTCAACGTAATCAAGAATTCATGAAGGTGAATGATTCCCTTGCATGACATAGTCTATGACAAAAACATTTGCATCTGGCAACATTTTCTGTCATCCAGTGATCGAGCTGAGCGAGGCGTCTCAATGTCATCAAGTATGATCAATGTCATCAAGTATGACTAGTGTCATCAGGTATGACCAATGTCATCAAGTATGACTGCCACGTGCTCCTTTAATGCGAGTGTTCTCTTCCATCTTGGTTGAGAAGAAAAACTTGATTTACGGTGGATACAGATCATCAGTCTCAGCGACCATTCCAAATGTTCGCGATCTGTCAACACGCACCCACAGTTCATTCTATATGGGAGAGATCATAGCATACACTGGACTATGATGAAATTATCCGCACAAAACTTGATAATCCAAATTATTCTTTTGTTAGCGGAATTTCCGGTTTTATCTCCTAGCGGGTTTTTGTATCATGTAGAGCTAAAAGGTTTAAAACAAGGAGTATCCTCAAGCTATGGTACTCCCTCTGTTCCTAAAGATAAGATGTTTTAGACTTTTCTGTCCCACACGTATCTAGACGCATTTTCGTGTGTAGATTCATGTGCATCTTAAACTAAAACACGTCTAGATACGCGTGGTGCACAAAAGGCTAAAACATCTTATATTTACGAATGGAGGGAGTATAAAACTATGAAGTTTGGACCCAACCTTTTAAGTTTCTCAATCGCAGGAATGCACCTAAGTTTAAAAAATCTATCAAACAGGTTATTATATACAAATGTTTTGCAAAACATAAAGATTTTGTTCATAATAAAATATGGGTTCAAGTTTTAATAAAATAAAACTACCAGAACTCCCACTCAAAACGAATATCCCTCTCTTCGTTTTAGTGATTACACGATCCTCTTCCGATATACTATCCCCGATCGTCACGGCCGATTGCATTGCTTCAAAGATAGACATCGTTTATGTCAATCACAACAACTATGTGACTCGTGCTTAACCTTTCGGTCACTATGTTCCGAGGCCATGTCTGTACATGATAGGCTCGCCAAAATAACCTATAGCGTATTGCTTGTGCAACGTGGCTTACACCCACGTTATGCGAACGCAGATACGTCTGACACCCGATCATCACGGCCTGCCTAGTAACGGAGAACTTTCGGTGGTGCACGCTATAGGGAGAACACTATATGGTATTTTAGGAGGGATCATCTTATATTACTACCGCCGTGTAACTAATATATAGACATATATATATACACAATATAAGATACACTCAATCTACATAACATCTAAAATGAAATGTAATGCGACATGATATGGTCTTGCGCCGATGGTCTCCTTCACGCCCACAGTTTATAAACAATTTAACAAACCTACCTTGACCATATCACATTGCCCCTGCAAACTAAAGTTAGACGCTTTCTACTTTATCTTTTGCATGTTTTACGTGGCTGCTAGGGCTTTTGCACAAGAACTGTTTCTTACCTACGAATACAACCACAACAGCGATAAGACAATTGTTTCTATTACACCCCTTTCGGGGCCCTCCATTGCAAATGATATATCAACTATTGTAGGAGAGATAGACACTCGCCAGCCACATATACGGTATAAGCCGCATGTCAAGTGTGGAACCAGTCTCGCGTAAGAGTACGCGTAAAGTCGGTCCGGGCCGCTTCATCGAACAATGCCGCGATATGAACAAGTACACGTGAGGGGGTAACAAATGGAGAATCGATGCCCACATTCAACATGTGTTCTAACCGTACATATACTTCTACGCATAGACTGGCTCTGATACCACTGAAGGGAATCGTAGGCAGAAAACAAAATTTTCCTAACAACGATAACCATAAACTAGCCAGAATCTGTTACTATGCAGATATACTGTAACGGAGGAGATCGATGTACATACCCTTGTAGACCGAAAGCGGGGATTACGCTCCCGCACAAGCGTTGTTGATGAAGCCGACGAAGCCGACCTCAAGGTCGTGTAGAGGAAGAAGACAACTTCCAGTGCCACCCGTGTAGCACCTTGTAGTTCCACACACGTACGGTGTAGATGACGACCTCCGGGCTCCAGATCCAGCAGAGCAGCGGAAGCGGAAGATTGGATCTAGTAGCACGGCGGTGTGCGTATAGTGGAGAGACTTCCCTCCTCATACGCAGCTCTAGAAACGGAACCACGCTCAAAGTAAGAGAGAAGAAGAAGGAGAAGGATGGATTTTCAAGGCATGGGGGCACCCATATATATAGATGGAGGGAGGATGCCCATCTTGGTGGCTTGGCCATGTGGGACTAAACCACATGGCCAGCCGCACCATGGGGGACTGCGCCGGCCCTAGGTGGGCCCCATGTGGCCCACCTTGGCCGGCTGGCCCTCCTCCCCTTTTTCCCTTTGGGGTTTTTTCCCTAGTGGGTCTCTAAGGCCCATTTAGCTTTAATGCCTTTAAAAATTCGAAATTAATTGAATAGAAATATATTTAATCACTGTCGGCCCAGTGAAATCCAGGGTGTGCCGGGCCTGTCCCCTACGGCCCTCGACACTTGACGGCCAATTTTCGCTAAGGACCAAGCCTACGGCTTGGAGAGCCTCGCGAGGCGAATTGCCTCGCGAGGGCTTTTGAGGCAGCAGAGGCCTGCGGAGGCCCTCTCCACTGCTGCCCCCTCTTCAAGGTAATCTCCCCTGGAGAGAGGTCAACGCCGAATTCTCTACAGGGCATCCAAGCCCTCGTGGAGATCGCTTCGCTGCAAAGCAACCCCTACAGAGCGCACATGGGCTCTGCAGCGGCCGCAGAGTGACGCGCGCCTCTGTGGTGATAAGGGGACCGGCCGGCGCTACGCTCCACGGCCAACGTCACCGTGGGCACCCCCACGTTCCTCTGCGGCCCCAGCTGGCCGTTCTGCATGGACGGTGGTTACTCTGCCACAGGCTTCAGCTTTACGCCCATGGACCGCGTCCATGGACAGCCGGGCTGCGGTGCACCACGCTCTACCTTCCGCCGCCACGTGATAGCCCTTCCGTAGCACGAGCGCAGGGAGGAAGCCCGGGGCGCCTATAAAAGGAGGAGGAGCAGCACCGTAGGAAGGGATCGCATTCTCATTCCAGCATAGCCACTTACACGCAAGGAAGAAGATGTAGGGTCCCGTGTAGGCTACACTAGCGCAAATCAAAATTTTCTACCGCGACATCCAAGGAACTGCTGCAGTTATAGATCACGGGATTACCACTAGACGCGCTGTGCCGTGCCGAAGTCGGTGAAGCGAGTCGGGGCAGGGTAGACGTACAATCCTCTCCGATCCAGTCGCTCCCACGAACAGCTCCTCTCGGCGGCTCGTCCAAGTGCTCCAAGTGCAGCACCTCTATCGGTATCCACACGTACGGCGTGGAGGCGCCGCTCGCCGGACTGCTAGGTCCGCGCGGGCGGCAGGGTCGTGGTGAGACGGTGGCTGGGTGGATTGTGGTGCGGAATTGGGCAACCCTAAAACGACCAGCCTCCTCTCCTTATATAGACCTCCCCATATTGGGCTGCCTCAACCGAAGCCCATTCTGGAGTCTATTCCAGCCCAACTCGGATCCAATCCGAATTCTGCCTTCACTGCCTTAAGTGTGTGACCCTATAGGTTCACGCACGTTTAGACATGACACGAGTACACCTACTCGGCCAATAGTTGGTAGCGGCTTCTAGCAAAACGTGCCAACTCCCAAACGCACATAAAGATCGTATCGGACGAACCATCACAATGTTTATGCCATTCCCTTTGCCTCACGATATTAGGTCAAGCCTCCAGCTGACCTCTCTTTCTCGATTCTGTGATTTGGAATCCCAAACTAGGTTAACCATTAACCTTATGTAGCATGGCCATGCATTTCTGGATCCGATCACTCGAGGGGCCCAGAGAAATATCTCTCTCATGCAGAGAGGGGCAAATCCCATCTTGACTGACTATGCCTTGCAGCATGTTTCATGACAAACCCGTAAGCTACCTTTATGGCTACCCTTTCACGGTGTAGCATTGGATAGCCCCAAAGTAGGTCAATTCACATCTCAAGTACATACGACAATCTCAGGTCTAGGGACAAAGCAAACACATCGTGTAGAGAGAGAGCTATGAACGTTTGCTTCATTGTATCAAGGTGGGTCAGCCCAACTCTATGTTCACAACATAAGTCCACATTATTAGTTTGACATCTCCATGTCTATGACTTGTGAAACATAGTCATCTACTAATACATGTGCTAGTCTAATATTCAAGTGTGTCCTCACATGAACTCCGACTAGGGACATATTTAGAATAACCATACAAGTAATGAGTTTCACAGACAAGTCCTCAACTCGCCAATCAATACAAGACATTATTCAAGGCACATTATAAATCATGGATACTATCCCTGTTTCGTGGGTGTCATTCTCCGACAATTGGCGCGCCAGGTAGGGGGCTGAGGCGCGTCTTCAACCTTCACCGACCTCTGCACCATGGCGGACACTCGCGCAGCTCGCGCCACCCGGCGGGCGTCAGGCAGGGCAACCACCGAGCCCGCTGCCAACACCACCAACCCTCGCGGCCGTCCCCGCGCCAGCCGTGCCACGGGGCGCAACACCGCTGAACCGCGTGTGGAGCACCCCGAGGACGACGACGGCCACCACGACGACCGCTTCGACGAAGACGTCGACCACGGGCACGGCGAGGACGCTGAGTCCTCGCATCCGTCCCAGCGCCACAGCGCCTCCACTCTTGGGCGTCCAGCGCCCAGCCCAAACACCGCGCTGCTCATGGCCGCGGAGCTCTTCCGCTACCGCCCCACAGCTGAGGCGCACGACAACTGGCTCGGCCGCCTCCAGCACCTCGTCGACATCGCGGCGGCACCGCGCTGCTCCTGCGGCGTCGCGCTCTCTGGTGCACCACAACTCCGGACGCGCTGGAACCACCGCGCATGGCGCACCTCCGCCGCCGCCTCCGCCGCCGCCTCCGCCAGGTCCGCCTCCAGCTGCGGCGCACAAGGCCGCATCCCACGCGTCTTCGCCGCGCGATTGCAAATCGTGCAGCGGACACCCCCAGACGCGCGGGTGGAAATGGAGCGCCAGAAGGACCTCCAGAAGCGCATCGTCGAGGAAATCGGCCAAGCAGGGCGACAGAACCGCCGTGCTCTTCAGGGTGGCATCGCCTCGTACGCCACAGGTTGCGCGGCCTTCACCCGCAACCTGCGTCGCGTCGTCTGGCCACAGAAGTTCAGGCCTGACCTACCCAAGGGCTACGACGGCACGAACAACCCCATCGAGTTCTTGCAGCTCTACACCACCTCCATCCAAGCTGCGGGGGGGACGACAAGGTCATGGCCAACTGGTTCTCCCACGCTCTCAAGGATTCCGCCTTGTCGTGGCTCCTGAACCTTCCCGAGGATCCATTGACTCGTGGGAGGAGCTCTGCCAGCAGTTCGTTGCGAACTTCAAGGGCACGTACGAGCGCGCCCTCACCTACAACGACCTGCGAGCTGTGCGCCAGAAGCCTGGCGAGACCCTCCGCAGGTACATCCAGCGCTTCAGCCAAGTCCGCAACAAGATCCCGAACATCCCGGACTCGCACGTCATTGCGGCCTTCAGAGAGGGCGTCACCAACCACAGGATGCTCGAGAAGCTCGGCATCCATGATACCCTCTCCTCCGTGGTGAAGCTCTTCGACATCGCAGACAAGTGCGCCAAGGCAGAAGAAGGGCTCCTCTTCGTCAAGGTGGGCTCGACAGACGACCCTGTCGAGGGATCCAAGACCCAGAAGAGGCGTGACGAGACAAAGCGCAAGCCTACCGCAGTCCTGGCAGCTGAACCCGACGCCAAGCATGTTCGCGAGGACTCCCAGAGGCTGGCGAGAAAAAGGTGGACAACCGCCCGTTCTGCATCTACCACAACAGGCGCGGCCATGCGACGGAGAACTGCTATGACCTCAAGCAGCTGAGCAAGAAGCGTGAGCAAGAAGAAGGCAGCGGTGGCCGCGGCAGAGGCCGTGGTTACCGCAAAGGTGGACGCAAGGGCAACTTCCAGAGGCCCAGGGAACTCAGGCGAATGCCGCCGAGAAAAACAACAATCTCCCGACGAAGAGCCTGGAGGCTACCAGGCCCCCAAGGGTGCCATGGCATGCATCCTCGGCGGATCCCAGGCGCCCAAGTCGAACAACCAGTTCAAGCAGTTCGCTCGCGAGCTCAACGCAGCGCTTCCCGGGGTCGAGACGTCCCGCCCCCTCAAGTGGTCCCAGTACACCATCGCCTTCGACGCCAAAGATCACCCCAAGTCTACAAGACTGTGGGCACCCTCCCGTTGGTGTGCACCCCCACCATCAACAACATCGCCGTCGGCAAGACGCTCATTGATGGGGGTGCAGGCCTAAACGTCATCTCTGTCGAGACCTTCGAGACGCTTCAAGTGCCCTACGAGTGGCTCATGCCCTCCAGGCCCTTCACCGGGGTCACCAGCGGCTCAATCTCGCCTCTGGGGCAAGTGAGGCTCGCGGTCACTTTGGCACGCAGGAGAACTACCGCACCGAGCTAATTGACTTCGACGTCGCGCACATTGGCCTGCCCTACAACGCCATCCTCGGCTACCCCGCCCTCGCGAAGTTCATGGCCGTCACGCACCACGCCTACAACATGGTCAAGATCCCTGGCAGCGGTGGCACCATCACCATACGTGGTCACGTACAGGACGCCACGCGCGCTGTCGAGATCGCCTACAAGGCCGCTGCCATGGCATTCCCCGCTGACGAGGACATGGAGCCTCTCGAGAGGCCCAAGAAGAAGAAACAGCTGTTCACTCAAGAGCAAGCATCTACAAAGAAGGTGTCGCTGAGCACCAGCGGCTCGGGGGCTGAGGGCTCGGGGGCTAGCGTCACCATAGGCGCTGGCTTGCCTCCCAAATAGGAAAGCGCGCTCGTCGCCTTCCTTCGGGCAAATTCTGACATGTTCGCATGGACTCCGTCAGAAATGTCCGGTGTACCAAGGGAGGTGATCGAGCACCACTTAGCCGTGTGTCCAGACGCACGCCCTGTAAAGCAAAAGCGCGGAAACAAGCCCCCGAGAAGCAAGCGTTCATCATCAAAGAAGTAGAGAAGCTGAAAGCAGCAGACATCATTCGAGAAGTTGCCCACCCCACTTGGCTCTCCAACGGTGTGGTTGTCCCAAAACCCAATGGAGGAGGCCGGCTCTGCATCGACTACACAGACGTAAACAAGGCCTGCCCCAAGGATCCATACCCCATGCCAAGGATAGACCAGATTGTGGACTCCACCGCCGGCTGTGATCTCCTCTGTTTCCTGGATGCCTTCTCAGGCTACCACCAGATCAAAATGGCCAAGGAAGACGAGGAGAAAACAGCATTTCTCACCCCTTGTGGTGTGTATTGCTACACTTGCATGCCCTTTGGCCTGAAAAATGCCGGCGCCACCTTCCAGAGGCTCATGAGGATCGCCTTGGGGGCTCAGATGGGAAGAAATGCAGAAGCTTATGTCGACGACATCGTGGTCAAGTCTCGCGAGGGAGACACTCTCTTGAAGGATCTCGAGGAAACCTTCGCCAGCCTGCGCAAGGTGAACATCAAGTTAAACCCCGCCAAGTGCGTCTTCGGGGTGCCTTCAGGCAAGCTCCTCGGGTTCCTCGTGTCCCACCGCGGCATAGAAGCAAACCCTGACAAGATCAAGGCTATAGAAGACATGCAGCCACCTCGCCGCCTCAAGGACATGCAGCGCCTAGCAGGATGCATGGCCAGCTTAGGCCGCTTCATCTCCAAGTTCGGCGAGAGAGCCTTGCCATTTTTCAAGATCATGAAGAAATCCGGCACCTTCAAGTGGACTCCAGAGGCTGACAAGCATTTGAGGACTTGAAGAAATACTTGGCTAGCTCACCAGTCATGGTAGCCCCCAGGGCAGGCGAGCATCTGAAGCTGTACCTAGCAGCCACTCCACAAACTGCAAGCGCCGTCCTGGTGGTGGAAAGAGAAGAGCCAGTTCTCCCCAAGAAAAGCACTGCCACACCAAGTCCAGAACCTCCCGACGAGGGAACAGTCTCTCCAGACCCAGTGCCAGACCCACAGCCTCAAGTCGAGTCCACCACGAGCACCCCTGCCGAGGCTCCTCCACAGGCAAACCTCGCCAAAGGTCCTGAGGAGCCTCTCGAGGGAGCCGACGCTGCCGCACCATCAACGACCCTCGTCGAGCATCCAGTCTACTTCGTCAGTACTGTACTGCGAGATGCTCGCGAGCGGTACCCAGTGCAGCAGAAGCTCCTCCTCGCGCTACTCATCGCCTCCAGGAAGCTGCGCCACTACTTCCAGGGCCACCCCATCACGGTGGTCACGTCCTTCCCCCTGGAGCAGATCCTGCGCAACCCCAACGCTACTGACCGCGTCGCAGGATGGAACATTGAGCTGCAACCATTCAACTTGCGCTTCGACACCACAAGAGTCATAAAAGGGAGAGCGCTGGCGGATTTCGTCGCCGAGTGGACAGACCCAACTCCTGAAGAGCCTCGCGAAGAAGAAACCGCGTCATCGGGAGATACAATGCCAAGCCACTGGACCATGCACTTCGATGGAGCTTTCGCCTGCCGCAATGGTGGGGCTGGCGTTGTCTTAACCTCACCAAAAGGTGACAAGCTCTACTACGCCATCCAGCTGTGCTTCACAATAGACAAGATCTCCAACAACATCGCCGAGTACGAGGGCCTCCTCGCCGGGCTCAGAGCCGCAATCGCCCTTGGCGTCAAGCACTTACTCATAAAGGGTGATTCCCAGCTCCTGGTTAACTTCTCCAACAAGAGCTACACGCCTAAAGACGACCACATGGCCGCCTACCTTGAAGAGGTCCGCAAGCTCGAGAAGCACTTCAGGGGCATGGAGCTCATGCACATCCCGCGAAAGGAGAACCAGAGGCAGATGACATCGCCAAGCGAGCATCACGAAGGCAGGCCCAGCCGGCCGGCGTCTTTGAAGAGAGACTCTCCAAGGCGTCCATAAAGCAGCCACAAGAAGCAGCAGCCACAAGCACAGACGAAGTACTCCCACCACCTCCTGTAGGTGGGGCACCCAACTGCGGTCCATCCTCAGGGGAGCGTCTGCTGCTGGCTATGGTGCATCAAGAGACAGGCTGGGTTGACGAACTCAAAGACTACCTGCTGAAGGGAGTCCTCCTGAAGAAGACGCGGAGGCAGAACGAGTGGCTCGACAAGCCAAGTCATACTACATCCTCGAGGGAGACCTGTACCGCAAGCGCCCAAATGGAATTGCACTCAAGTGCGTCCCCCCCGAGGAAGGCCGCATGCTGATCAGAGACATTCACAGTGGAGAGTGTGGCCACCATTCCTCTGCACGCACCCTGGCAGGCAAGGTCTTCAGGAGCGGTTTCTACTGGCCCCAAGTGCTTCAAGATGCCACCACCATCGTCCAGTCTTGCGATGCGTGCCAATTCCACGCCAAGCAAGTCCATCAGCCTGCACTGGGACTCCAAACCATCCCGCTCTCGTGGCCTTTCGCGGTCTGGGGCTAGACATCTTGGGACCCTTCCCGAGATCACAAGGGGGCTACCGCTTCCTCTTCGTGGCAGTCGACAAGTTCACCAAGTGGGCAGAGGTTGAAGCAGTGCGCAGCATACCGGCCAGGGCAGCAGTAAAATTCATCAGAGGCCTGGTCTGCCGCTTTGGTGTGCCTAATCGCATCATCACCGACAATGGCTCACAATTCACCAGCGGCATCTTCAGGGCCTACTGCGAGAGCCTCGGCACCAAGCTCTGCTTCGCCTCGGTGGCTCACCCACAGAGCAACGGCCAAGCCGAGCGAGCAAATGCTGAGGTCCTCAAGGGCCTCAAGACAAGAAGCTTCAATCGCCTGAAGGGCTACGGCAAGGGCTGGATAGACGAACTCCCGTCCGTGCTCTGGTCCATCCGCACGAACCCCACGAAGCCCACTGGTGAGACGCCATTTGCCCTCGTGTATGGAGCTGAAGCAGTCCTCCCCACAGAGATCAAGCATGGATCCGCACGGGTCCTTGCCTTCAACGAGGACGATCAAGCAGACCTCCACAGCGACGACCTGCTGCTCCTTGACGGGTTGCGCCGCCGTGCCGCCCTCAGGGCAGCCAAGTACCAGCAAGACCTGCGACGCTACCACAGCCGCCACATACGTCCGCGCACTCTCGAGACAGGCGACCTCGTCCTCAGGAGAATCCTCTCCAGGGAAGGTCTCCACAAGCTCTCGCCAATGTGGGAAGGCCCCTACAGGGTCTCACACATCGCCAGGCCTGGCGCGGTACGCCTCGAAACGGAGGACGGCATCCGGTCAAGAATCCATGGAACATCGCGCATCTACGCAAGTTCTACCCGTGATCATAGTCACGCCAGACATTTTTTGTCTCTAGAGGGAAGCACACAACTTCACCTCCAAGCTTCACAAAAGCTTCTCCTCCCGAGGGCCAGCCCCTCTGAGCTCTCCTGATTACGTGCCGCCGCAGGCCGTGAAGAGTCTCAGCCACTGAATGTGGTCCCCATGCCTCGACATGGAAAACTTTATCTTGGTAAACCAAGTGTAATGAACCAATTCGTTTCTCAATGAAACATTGCGCTGAGGCGCCGCTATGTAATATTTTGGTGGTGAGTTTTTACTTTTCATCATCTTAGTTCATTTCGCGCTCATATTCTTCCCCATGCGCACCTCGCGAGCGGGGGCTGAGTACGGTGACTGTGCCTCAAGAGCACCCCAACAGCACCGCAAAATCCAAAGGATCCGAGCTCTAACACGTGAGCACGCTCTCACGCCTGTTACCTCCCAAAGAGCTCTGGCCCATGGGCTTGCTCCCAAACACGCCACCTCACCAAAGGACCTTGGTACTTACTCTCCTCGCGAGATACCATGAGGAAGCCTATAAGCGCGCATGAGTGTTTACTACCATGTGCCTGCTTTGGGTTTGCCTCTCTAACCAATACAGGGAACAAGAGTCCTCCCCAAGGTCGAGAAGTCACGCTCCGACCCCTAGAGGGAGCGCACCATCAGGGAACCAACGCCAACGCCCTCTACGAGGCCAAAGTCTCGCCAAGCTAAGTCTAGCGCTCGCGCCCTCAGGAGTTTTTCTCCCTCTCACGAGCACCTGTCGTCCCTCGAGCGGTTTTTTCTCTCTCACACTCCATGGACTGCTTGTGCGTCAAAGGGGGCCCTCGAGCACCGCGACTCGAGAGCCCTTACCTCTCCAAGCCTTAAACACCCCCCGGCCTTGCCGAGTCACGCTCCGGCATACCGCAGCGGCGGTGTCATAGCGCAAAGAGATGGGTCCTGACGACGTAGAGCGAAGAAAGACATGGAACAGGGATAAAAGGCCCATCGAGGGGCACACACACACATGTTTGCATACGATCAAAGTATCTTACAAGCCAGATGAATTAAAACAAGTCTTAAAACAAAGATAGTTGCGCGTCAAGCGCATCTTGTTGCAGGAGTGGCCTAGGCAGAGGGTTCACCATCGCCGTCCTCTTCAGCCTTTCTTCTTCGGCGCCTTCATCCTCCTCAGCGGCCTGCTCCGCCTCAACCCTCTTGAAGCGGTCGACGTAATCGTTGACTTCTTCTCGAACCAAGTTGGAGAGCTCCCAGGCTTGGTCCTCCTCGATGGGCTCGGTCACTGACTCGTAGTCGAAGCCGGGGTGAAGGCGCTGGAGGTTGGCGAAGACGCGATCGATCGCCACGGTCAAGAGCTTGCGGCACTCCTCATCAACAACATCGCCAAGTTCCGCCACAGGGCCCTCGAGCGCGGTGAAGAGCTGATCGAAGTAGGCGAGGTATGTGGCGGCGTCAGCGTTCCCATGACGGGAACAGGGGCATCCACTCCTAGCTGCCCCGCGAGAGTGTTCCCCCGGGTCACCAAGGATTGGAACATGCGCTCCCGCTGCTGCGTCAAGACCTGTGCCGCCTGCACGCGATGCTCAGCCTCTTCAGCGCGCTCCACGACAGGGCCCACCTGAGCGGTCAACTCCTTCATGTCAGCCATCAAGAGGCAAAGTTCTGCTCCGCGCGCGCGAGCCTCCGCGGCAGCCTGGAGGCGAGAGTCGAATCGCTTCTTCTGGGCCTCAAGGTCCTTGACGCGAGCCTCAAGCTCGTTGCGTCTCTTCGTGAAGCGATCCTCTTGCTTCTTGGCCTTTCTCCGAAGTCTTTCCTGCAGCTGTCGCGAAAGAGCTTCTCCTTCGTCGCAGACTCCTCCGCCATCTTCTCCTCCTTTTTGCGAAGGTTCTCGTTGGTCTGCACAAGGCGCTTCTGGTAGAACTCCTCGTCTTGGTGACCTTGTTCTCGCGGGCTTCCAGGTGCTCCCGCTGCGCGGATTGATCCTTCTCGATCTGCTCAACCTGTTCTCGCGTTTGCGCGCCTCGGTCTCGCGGGCGTCGAGCTCAACTCCGCGCTGCACGATCAAGTCTTCGCGAATGCTCAAGCTCTCACGGAATTTCTCCAAACTCTGCCGCACATTCTCCGACTCGGCAACGATCCCCGCCTCGCGATCTAGAAGCTCTTTGTGCTTGGCGGAGACCGCCGCTTCGCGCGCCGCCAGCTCCTGGTGTTTGGCCTCGGTCTCTGCCTCAAGAGCCTCGCGCCTAGCACCCAGGTCCGCAAGGGTCTCCTCGACCTCGCGGACCACGCTGATGCGGATCTCCTCAGGAGCGCAGCGCTGCCTCGCGTTGCGCCTGGGCAGCTTCGTTCTTCCGGCGGCAGCTCTCCACGGTCTCATGAAGACAAGCCCAGCCCCGCGCAAGCTCGGCGTCCTCCTCCGCCCTGGAGCGATCCTCCTCAGCAAGCTGGGCCTCAAGCCCGTCGAGAATTTCCCTCGCCGAGCGGAGGACAGCCCCACGGCGAGCTGCAACGGGGCGCCGCCCCCGCAGAACTAAGGCCCATGGCTCGCCGGAAGGCCTGGAAACGCCGGCGCCTGCCGAGGATTCCGGAGCGTCCTGCCTTGGGCTCAGTGGCCTCGAGACGCGCCTGGGGCTCTGGTGCGAGCCCCCCTCTTCGTCCACACAAGGGGCCTTCTGGGGCTCTGATGAGAACCCCCTCGCCTCCCGCGCTGGAGGCCTTCTGGGGGCTCGTGGCACCCTCACCATCAACCCACTATTCTTCTGCCCCTGGGGAGCACTCTCCTCTCCAGGGACAGGGTTGGCCTTCTCAGCTGAGGCCGCCTCCCCAGCGGCCTCAGGGTCCGCTGTGGCCTCTCCAAGTTTCGTGCTCGGTGGGGGCGATGACGCGGCGGCCTCCTCCATTTCGACGTCAGCGCGCGCTCCCGCGGACGCCCCTGTCTCCGCCGCACGCTCCTTCGCCGTGGCGTGAACCTCGCCGCATCCACCTCCGGCGTCCCCTCCGCCGCATGGGGAGACGTCAGGCCGCATAGGCGGAGGCGTCGTCACCTCTGCCTCCCCCTCCTTCTCCTCGCGGCGCTCCTCTGCCTCAGGAGGCGGTGCCGCAGCCTCAGGAGAAGAAGCAGTGCCCTCGGGAGGCACCTCGTCGACTGTACACGCTGCAGACGCCGCTGCAGCGCTGGGGATCTCTCCAAGCCTCCGGAGTCTCCGCCGTTTTGGCACCTCGGGGCGCCTGGAGAGGCAAAAGCTCAAAAACTCCTCGAGGAGCCTACGCAAGAATAAGCTCAAACAGAAAAGGGAGTCGGTTCTTACCCAGATGTCTTGGCGCGTGAGTCAACCCACATCGTGGTGGACGAACGCCACGACCTCGACGAAGCAGCTCCAGACCTCGACGGAACCTCCGGGGCGGTGAAGAGGATGCCCATAATGGAAGCAATGACGTCGGGGGTGTGTGAGCTGCAATGCAGCCGCATCGGGTCCGCCGGGCCTGAATACATCCACATCGGCTTCATGTGCTTCTGGAGAGGAGCAATACGGCGCCTCACGAAGTCTTCAGCAACCATCTGCCCCGTGAGGCCAGCTTCGCGGACGAGCTTCATGCGTGCAACCAAGTCAGCAATCTTCGGGCTTTGGAAGGTTGCACTCGACCAGTTCGAGTTCTTCAGCGGCGGCGCCTCAGGGACGTCGAAGAAGGAGTTCTGCGTCTTGGCGTCCACGAGGAACCACCGCTGGCGGAAATCGTCCACCTTCTTCGTTACCCGTGTGACGGGTTTGTCGCCATCCCAGGACATGGGGATGTAGATGCCTCCCATCCCATCCGCGATGCGGAAGGACACACAACCTGACCGCTCGCCAGGCGCCGTGGAGCGGAGCGCGTAGAAGCTCCGGAAGAAGGCCACGGAAGGCATCACCCCCAAGTACGCCTCGCAAAGATATGCGAAGATGGCGAGGATCAAGATGGAGTTGGGGTGCAGATGCAGAAGTTGGATCTGATAGAAGGCCAGAACCTCCTCCAGGAAGGGGGAAAATGACGGCACCAGACCAGCGAAAATGGTCTGGAAGAAAATGGGATACAGCCCCGCCGCGAGCTTGCCAAAGCGCGCCGCCTTGAGAACAGTGGCGCCGTGCTCGTTGTTCTTGCCTGCGGCCATCAGCCGGATCTTATCCAGCGCCTCCGCCGTGTGGATGCGAGTCCCTACCAGCGCCGGCGCGAACTCGTCCTCCTGCTGCGCCTCGGCCAGTACGTTCGCCATTGCCGCCTTGTCCTTCTTGGGACCCATGGTCGAAGAAAGAAGGGCGGCGGAGAAGATCGGTGAAGGAGGAGGAGCGCCGGAGACACAGGAGCGCAGAAGTCAAGAGCGAGGAGACGGGCGCGCAAATGATGCAGTAACTGCTGCCTGAACCGGTGCTGCAGGCTTTATTCCCCTCAGAGCAGTTACCGAGACGTGGTGGGTCCCCCCACTACGCCCGTCATCTCCGAGGAGAACGTGTCGTCACGGCGTAACTGCCCTACACGTGTCTCAAGCCGGCCGACACTTTGGGCCCATGACGATTCGCCTGCGTCCATTGGACTACATCGTGCCCATCATGGGCCCAGGGGCTACTTTCGGCCCAGTGAAATCCAGGGTGTGCCGGGCCTGTCCTCTACGGCCCTCGACACTTGACGGCCAATTTTCGCTAAGGACCAAGCCTACGGCTTGGAGAGCCTCGCGAGGCGAATTGCCTCGCGAGGGCTTTTGAGGCAGCAGAGGCCTGCGGAGGCCCTCTCCACTGCTGCCCCCTCTTCAAGGTAATCTCCCCTGGAGAGAGGTCAACGCCGAATTCACTACAGGGCATCCAAGCCCTCGTGGAGATCGCTTCGCTGCAAAGCAACCCCTGCAGAGCGCACATGGGCTCTGCAGTGGCCGCAGAGTGACGCGCGCCTCTGCGCGCGGTGACGACGACGCCGCAGTTGCCATTTTGGTGATTAAAGGGGTCAACAAAGCTGCACCATCTGCACCGGACTACAAGGGTTTCCTCTTTGGTGATAAGGGGACCGGCCGGCGCTACGCTCCACGGCCAACGTCACCGTGGGCACCCCCACGTTCCTCTGCGGCCCCAGCTGGCCGTCCTGCATGGACGGTGGTTACTCTGCCACAGGCTTCAGCTTTACGCCCATGGACCGCGTCCATGGACAGCCGGGCTGCGGTGCACCACGCTCTACCTTCCGCCGCCACGTGATAGCCCTTCCGTAGCACGAGCGCAGGGAGGAAGCCCGGGGCGCCTATAAAAGGAGGAGGAGCAGCACCGTAGCAAGGGATCGCATTCTCATTCCAGCATAGCCACTTACACGCAAGGAAGAAGAGGACCCCCGCTTCCCTTCCTCGCGTACACCATTGCCAAAAGAGAGCCCTCGGCAAGCTCATTGTGCTGTAACCTCTACAAGCAGTGCAATACAGACAAGCAGGAGTAGCGGTGTTACCTCCACACGAGGGCCGTGAACCTGGGTACGGGCTGGTGTTCATCTCTGTCGTGATGTCCCTCCACTTGCTCGACGAGCACCGTCGCCGTGCAGGTTGAGTGTTGTTTGACCAACGTGTTCAGCCCCTTACACGAACTCTCTTCGTGAGCTTGACTATCCCTGTTTCGTGGGAGTCATTCTCCGACAATCACTAATAACACTTATTAATATTAAATACATATTATTTAATTCATTCCAGCTCCGAAACATATTTCGTTGCCTCCGATCAACATCGGACATGTCCCGGAACGCTTCCGGAGTCTCAGGTTTCTTTCTCTCTTATATCCAATCCAATCGTCACCTACCCTTAAGTGTGTTACCCTACGGTTCGGGATCACATAGACATGAACGAGACACGTTCTCCGATCACTGACTAACAGCGGGATCTAGATACCCATGATAGCCCCTGTGCGTTCACGAAAGTCTTTTATCGTTCGAACCTTTAGACGTCCAGTCTCAACCTTTTGCATGGCGATACTTAGATTGTCCGAGCATCGTTCTCTGGTATCACGATTACCGAGCATGATCTCGTCATTGACAAATCTATCTTTACTCGTCTGTGATATTACATCCCCGTGACCTAGTCACATGCTTGCAAGCTCATTGATGTAATCTCACCGAGTGGGCCCAGAGTATCTATCCTGCTATGTGGATTGGCAAATCCCGCTCTTGATCACTCGCCTCCACTGCTTCCTCGGATACCCGAAAGTGTCACCTTTATTGTCACGCTATATAAGACATGCCGTTTGATGCAATCAAAACACCTTCCTGAAGCAGTGATTTGATATGACCTCACAGTCGAAGGTATGAGCACTACGTTTCTATATCTTTTGGGTATGTCCATCACATCATTCACCTAACGACATGACTCCGTTGTCAACCGACGTAATTATCCATGATCAGGAAACCTTGATCATATGTTGCCCAACGGACTAGTTAAATAGAGACTACTAGGGACCTGGTTGTTTATATACCACACGTGTATCAATGTTTCCGCTTAATACAGTTATAGCATGGTACAAAAACATATTATGAACAATTGAGATATGACAAATAAAATCACTTTATTAATTGCCTCTAGGGCATATCTCCAACAGTAGCATGGATGACGAGATTTTGGGACATCAGATTCCACTTTGATGACATGGATAATCTTGAAAGAACATTAGGCATATGAGATTTTGCATATATAAATCTGCTGGCACTAATAGAGACACGGGGATAGGACATTTGTGACGAGATGTATTGTGTGAAGGAGGAGGGCAGACTGGTGCATAGGATTTTATTGATTGATGGCATGGCAAAGGTGTATGAAATGGTGAGAAAGTACGAGCAGAAGAAGTGCATAACAATGACTGTTATGAGGCCAATTGTGAGCTTGGTGCACACATTAACACAATGCAAGTGATGAATCTCAAATTCCACTTTCAGATCTAGAAGTTCCTTTAGTTTACTCAGTTGATGATTGAATCTCATAGAGTGCAACTAATTCAGACTATTTGTACCGACGCACTCAAAATAGCAACAACAAAAATATGGGGAAGGAATAACAAATTGTTCTTGTAGAAGAAAGAAATGATCATATGGTCACACAACAGAGCAACATTTTGGGAAAAGAAGAGCAGATTCCTGTGTATGAAAATATGCCATTTTCAGATTGACTTGAATTATATTCGGAAGAAGAAGCAGAACATGCAGATGCAGATTCAGAAGAACAATCATATACCTTGTGTTATTGCCATTAGTACAAAAATTCCGAAGGCCAAAGTCTTCCGGTTTGAAAACCATTGGGTAAAGATGCATGGATTTCTTGATGTTGTCCGTCGTATTTGGGACATCCACTGTCATGGGGATGGGGCAAAATGCCTTTCTTCCAAACTGAAGTTGTTGCGAAAAGGATTTAAAAAATGGAGCTCTAGTATCTCGGTTTTAAATACCCTTGTGGACAATTGTAACGCTGTGATCCTTTTACTGGATGAGATTGAGGAACATAGGCTCCTGGACATTACTGAGTGGAATTTTAGAAATATTGTGAAAGCTCGTTTGAGTCATTTGCTGAGTTGTAAGCTGGATTATTGGAGGAAAAGATGCACGGCTTGTTGGGCCAAATTCGGTAATGAGAACACAGCCTTCTTCCACTCCATGGCCACAATTAGATACAGAAAAAATATCATCTCTACTCTGATTAGACCAGATGGTTCACTTGCATCTGAGCACCATGAAAAAGCTGGAATTTTACATTCCACTTTCTATGAGAGACTTGGTACTGCTGAGGTATTGGATCAGAGTTTTGATTTTTCTGCTTTCTTACAACCAGCACATGGCTTGGAAAATCTGTCACTCCCTTTCACTAACGATGAGATTGACTCGGCAGTGGCCGATCTGCCCTCCGATAAGGCCCCGGGCCCGGATGGCTTTAATGGTCTGTTTATAAAAATTTGTTGGCTTGTCATTAAGTATGACTTCTATCGGCTGGTTCAGGAGTTCTGGGAAGGTTCAGTAAATTTACAATGCATCAATGATGCATTTATCACCTTGATCCCCAAGATCAATGACCCTGAAGGCCCGAATGACTATCGTCCGATATCTCTTCTCAACACGTGCTGCAAGTTGACCACAAAGCTATTAGCCAACCGCCTGCAGAAAAAGATTCTTGATCTAGTTCATGTGAACCAGTATGGTTTTTTAAAAACCAGGACAATTCAAGATTGCATTGCTTGGGCCGATGAGTATATTCACAAATGTGCACAGTCAGAGACAGAGAATATTATTCTGAAACTTGATTTTGCTAAGGCTTTTGACACGATTGGTCACCAAGCTTTGATTCAAATTCTAAAATGCAAAGGCTATGATGATCGTTGGATTGGATGGATTCAATCTATCTTTTCCACGGGCTTTTCTTCAGTGCTGCTCAATGGAGTTCCGGGAAAAAAGTTTCCTTGCCGTAGAGGCGTTCGACAAGGCGATCCTTTGTCTCCCATTCTTTTTGTGGAGGGTGCTGACCTGCTGCAATCCATGGTGAATACGCTTGCCCAGCATGGGACTCTGATTCCCCCTCTGCAGATACCTGACACAGACTTCCCTATAGTGCAATATGCTGACGACACCCTCCTGATTGTCCAAGCCTGTCCTCACCAACTTCTGGCCCTCAAAAACGTCCTTCATCAATTTGCTTCAGCCACAGGATTACATGTGAATTATAGTAAAACATGTATGTTGCCTATTAACATTTCGGATAGCAGACTGAATCAGCTGGCGGTATTTTTGGTTGCTCCACTGGTGTAATGCCTTTTCCCTATCTAGGGCTACCCCTAGGTACCACTAGACCATCTGTTCATGATTTATCTCCTGTGGTGGATCAACTTGAATGAAGCCTGAATGCATGTGGTAGGTTTCTGGATTATGGGGGTCGTGTAACTCTGGTCAACTCAGTGCTTTCCTCACTGCCAACACATTATCTCTGTTCGTTGAAAATACACAAGACCATCATCAAACTTTTTAACAGAGGGCGCCGTCACTGTTTGTGGGCTAAGGAAGATGATGCTAACTCACCTCAGTCCCTAGCTGCTTGGTCCTTGGTTTGTAGGCCAAAAAAACATGGAGGTTTGGGTATCAAAAATCTGGAAATTCAAAACACAGCTCTACTCCTGAAGCAGCTCCATAAATTTTTCTGCAAGGCAGATATTCCCTGGGTAAAACTTGTGTGGTCCTTGTATGGTGACACGCCTCCTCATGCTCAGCCAGTTCGTGGCTCATTCTGGTGGCGGGATGTGTTCAGTTTGATCAACATTTACAGAAGCATAACATCTTCAGTGGTGGGTTCTGGTGAGATGACTTTGTTCTGGAAAGATATTTGGCATGGGGGCTCACTCCTATGTGATACATATCCTCACCTTTTCTCGTTTGCTCTGAATGCGGACATTTCAGTGTCGGAGATGATGCACAGCACTGCTCCTGGACATACCTATGCATTACCCTTATCTGTGGAAGCCTTTGAGGAGCATGAAGATGTTAATGTGATTCTAGCTGACGCTGCTAGAGGTCCGGGTGGCACTGACTCCAGAATGTTTGTGTGGGGTAATACAATGTACACTGCTGCCAAGTACTATAAATTCATCTTCTCACAAGTCACTCAAAACAAAGCTCATGATCTTGTTTGGGCTTCTAAATGCTTGTCGAAGCTCAGAGTTTTCTTGTGGCTTATGATTCATGATCGTTTAAATACTAAGGATCTAATGACCCGAAAACATTGGAACTTTGATGGGTGTCCTCATTGTGTGCTTTGCTCCCAATCCACCTTGGAAACTAGAGATCACTTGTTCTTCAACTGCTCGTTTGCAGCTGTCTGTTGGGATGTTGTTGGAATTATTTGGAACGGCCTAGTGCCTATCACCACTCGTTTTGTCGATGCTAGTCTTGCATTTGCTGGACCCTGCTTCATGGAGGTGGTGGCTTGTGTTGCTTGGAATATTTGGAAGATCCGGAATGACTACATCTTTAGTGAGCAAGCAGCTACACATGGGGCGTGGAAAGTTCGATTTCAGAGTGACATCCTTCTCCACCAACACAGAGTCAAGAATAACTTAGTGGCTCCTCTCATAGTGTGGACTAGAAATCTGTTTACTTAACTCATGTATTTCCCTTTTGCTTTCGACCCCCCCTGAATATTCTTTATTTGTATTGTACTAATCTGAACTTAAGGTGAGGTCATCTTTTTGGTGACTTCATCTGTAAATCGAAAATCACACTGTAGGGGTTCTCCTCTATGGTAATGCCCTTCAAAAAAACAAGGAGAGGGACATATTGATATTGACATGGATGATTGCAGTTTCGTAGCTCGTTAGTCAAGCTATGCAGCTGCGGTTCACTTGTAGCAACGATCCTTGTCGCTTGTAGCATTGGCATATGCTGCTCGTAGCACCACCGCATGTCACTTATAGCACCGCCGCCTAGCGCTTGTAGCACCGCCACAGTTAGCACCGCCTCCTAGCGCTCATATCACCGATACTTGCCAGTTGGAGCACCATGTCCAGTGCTCATAGCACCGCTACCCAACATTGGAAACATCTTGACTCCGCAGAGTTTCTTCACAGCACCACGAGGAGCCTCACTCTCAGCACCGGCCCTGACAGTTTGCACACCGGAGGCGGTCCCCTCGTATCAGCACCAGGACATATATGGTGCGGTAGGAGAGAGAGCCGTGTCTTATGGAAATAGGAATGTGATGGAGATTGGAGGGTAAAGAAGAGAAAAAGAAACGAGAGGAAACGAGTTGAAGGGAAACACTTGGGGTGATGCTGCATCGACCTATGGTCGCACCGCTGCTGACCGTTGGCAGCATCTCCGTCTGTCGTTCCCAGCACCTCCCCCACATATGGTAGCACCGCCGCCGACCGATGTAGCACCATCGTTGGCCGATGGTAAAACCGCTGCTTGCTCCTTACATCACCGACGTCGATCGATGGTAGCACCGACCTCGATCGATGGTAGCACAACCTCCAATCGATGGTAGCGCCTCTGGCCACATATGGTAGCAACGCCGATGACCGATGGTAATACTGTTCAGCCTACAGAAGTATCGCCGCTCTTCATATGCAATCGGTGGAGATCGACGGGGACGTGTCCGGCGCTGGCGGAGCTGGCCATCACGGCAAGAGGCAAGCTCAGCAATGGCATATAACTTAAGCTAGTAAATGTAGCTGATGTGTTCTGTGTTTTTATATCATCATCATTATCTGCATAGATCCTTACATGGACTTAATTAGCCCCGAGCAAAGTAGTCACAATATTTACCTATTCAAGCCTATAGTTTTTGGTGACTTTTTCAAACGTACATCAAGCACACGTTACTGTCGATTTAAAAATGGACAGTGGTAATAAGGGCACGTGCCCCAGATTGTTATAAACGATAGGCAATAAAACGATAAATATAGTGGTGCAAAACCTAAGCCGGCTATAGTCCGACTCGGCAACGATCCGTACCGTACCGCGAGGGGCTGCTACCCCACCCCCCTGCCCGCACCCCCCTCCGTGCGGCAGGGCAATGCGATGGGCTAAGTTCGGCCCAAGCCTCCGGCGACAAGCCTCGCTTCGCTCCATTCGAACTTAGCTTTACCTTTATATGAATTTGGATCACATCAACATAACACAGATTAGTTTTCGAGGGCATGGATAGAATATGATAAGTGAGCCATGCATGTATCCACGCAGGTTCTTTTTTAGTTTTCAAACTTTAAAATGTTTTATCTTTTAAACCGTAAATCAAAATTCGGATCCGTTTTCAATTCTAGTTTCTCGCGCGCCGAACGGATGTACATGATAGGACATGTCTACTAGATAGATTAACCGTTTAGAAAAAGCACACGTTGTCAATCTCATGAAAAAATGCCGACGTTATGGTCTGAGTACTGCGAGCCGTATGTGGTGTCCACGGGTGGCGCGACATTAATTATACAATCATCAAGGCATTGCAGGTGCTTTTCGACTTTTGGAAAGTAGAAAAGGTAAAAGTAGAAATAGAAATAATTTTGAAATAGTCACTCAGTATTAAAATATACTCCTTCTTGTTCTTAAGGTTTTAGTACTACTCAAAGTCGCCACTAATAATTGTGCAATCTGACACTGTGATTAGTGCAAGAAATAACTATTTCTAACCTATCTCTACTATATAATATGAATAAACGACCGTGGTACGTCGTGGCACTTTTTCACAAACCCCCCTAAGAAATACATAAATCAACCCACAGTCCATAGGGAAAGGAGGATCGCTCGCTACCTATTCTCTTCGTTCCCAGTTAACCCCTCGATCCAAAACAGATCGCTCTCTCCCGTGCCTCCGGTAGTGCACCAGCGCCGCGCCTGCTGCTTGGTCTTGGTGGTCTGCGCGTGGATGCCAAGGAGCTCCAGGCTGTCGTCGTTCCCGCAGGTCCAGCACTCGTGGTTCCAGCGTTCGTCGCGTCGCCGGCTGTCGTCATGGCGAACGGGTCTTGCCCACAACCAGCTGGGAGCATGAATGCTGCTGTTCCTCACACCGGCCAGGGTCCGCCGAGCCACAGAGCGAGGTGCCGGGGTGGACGAGAGCAACCGGCGGCAACCTTACACGGCGGCGTCGATCGGCGCTCGGTGCTGGCGGAGCGGTTCCAGTCGCCAGAGAATCAACAAACAGGCTCACCTCGCGCACGCACGGATGGTCAGGGAAGAAGATGCGTGCGTGCCATTTCATTACGGGAAGAGGAACTAGCGATTGGGGATTTTCTTCGATACGGTATTTTTTTTTGTCACGTGAAGTCAACGAGCAGTTGGAAAATTAATTTTACCTTCGTTACTAAGAGAAACGAAGGTGGCCCATGAGTCTAACCGGCCCAGTCAAGGTCTACGTCATAGCCCATCGAACGACCGAAATAGCCAGTCAAAATATGAATCGGAGTACAACTCTGAACCTGTTTGGACACGGAATAGAACTCTGCTTCGACTAGATCCTCCAGCGACCATGGGACGAATATAAAATACTCAAGCTCCTACACCGAAACCACAGCAAGTTACGTCCGAAGCATACAACATCGTTGTTCAACCCCGCCGTCTCGCAGTTTTCACAACTTCGTCGGAACTGCGTCTGTTCGTGCTCCACTCAAGGTAGGTGATTTTTTTTTAAAGTTGAATATACACATCCTGTTTTGCGAAACTGATTAGCTGCCTCGTGATGACTGATATTGATAAAACTGAGTGGTTTAATCCCCCAGATCAGAAGAATCACGATCAGAAAAACAGGTGTTCAGCTAAGGCAATGGCAGAGCAAGGGCAACCAATTTCAAACATTCTAGATGATGACAGAAAACAAGCAAGACGTGAGCGTGATAGAGCTCGACGAAATAGTTTGACGACTGAGCAAAAGGAGAAGATTAATGCACGTAGAAGTAGAAGAGCTAAGCGAAATAGTTTAGCGCCTGAGCAAAAGGAGCAAATTAATGCACGCAGAAGAGCAGCCGAGCAACACACATCTACACAAAGAATAACTGATGAGAAGAGGACTCGGCGTAGGAAAAACGCCGCGGCTAAGAGGGACACCCCATGCACTGAATCCATCGCGATGCCGTGTCCAAATGCAACAATTTTGCCAACAAGCACGCCGGAGTATATCATCAGGACCGATGGTAACAGACAAATATTTACTAACTTATTTATGACATGGCACATTAATGCATCATACTTAACGGATCAAAAAATATTGTAGGTGACATGGAGGCCTTCCTTAGCGGTATCATGGACGAGAATATCATAACCAACAACGTCATGGACGAGGAGTGCTACATGTATGGACGTGAAGGTACGTAGTCCCAACTTTCCATCGACCCTATCTATTACGAGTCAATAAAACAATATTGATGTCACATACTATTTATGTAGGTTTCGACGCTGATGACATGGACCTCGATACACCGATAGACTTATCCAAAGAGGGTGGTATCGACCCTTTTGACTTTGTGTACTCAAACCTCCCAGAAACGCATATACTGGAGCAAGTCCCCGACTGCGAACACTGCCATGCCAAGAAGTTTGAGCATGAGACGCCCGGTTTCTGCTGTCGAAACGGACAGATCGAACTGGCTGAACCAACGCCTATCCCGGAGCTGATGAGGCTATGGTCTAGCGTGGATGCGGACAGTCGACATTTCCGAGAGAGCATACGATTCTTCAACGGCCACTTCTCCTTCACCACCCTTGGCATCAGTCTCGACAACGACTGCACGAACATGAGGTCCGGGGTGTACACATTCCGAGCACAAGGCAAAATGTACCACAACGTGCATTCGTTCGGGCCAGGCTCTCGCCCGGAACATCTACAACTATACTTCTACGACGACGATCCCAGCCTGATCCATCGCAAGGAAGCCACCAAGGAACTAGACCAGGAGGTCGTCAGTAAGGTTGTGGAAATACTGAGAGGAAACCCCTACTCCGAGACGTTTAGGAGATTGGGCGAGCATAAGGATAACCTTGAGGACTACCGCATAGAAATAAACACCGACAAAAAGCTAGATCAACGGAGATACAACACACCGGTGTCAAACGAGGTGGCTGCGATATGGGTCGAGGGCAGCGACCTGGCAAATAGGTTCAAGTGCAACATTATCCTCTACGGTAACAATAACGAGTGGCATAGTATACATGCCACACAAGGATGCTATGACCCGCTCTCGTACCCCCTCTTCTTCCCAAAGGGGGAGCTCGGTTGGCATCCGAATGTACCTAAACGTGATAAGTCTTGGAACCTTGCGCAGCTACCAAGAGCAGATCGTGAAGATGATCCAGGTTCGGCTATCTCGGATCCTTCTGCATTATTTTTATCTATCCTTGGCATATGTTGCATAACCTTCTTTTTTCTGTTACAGAGGGGGGTAGCCGTTTATGCGTCTCCGTCAGGGACTACTACTGTTACCGACTACAGACACGTCCTGCTATATTCAACCCCATACTGCATGGAGGGCGTCTGTTCCAGCAATGGGGGGTGGACATGTACATAAAAATCGAGGGCTGCAGGTTGAATTGGATTAGGAGCACCAACCGCAGATACGTGCTGATCTATATAAAGGCATTGTAGATAGCATCACAGCCGGAGAGACACGAGCAAGCGCTGTTGGCACAAGGATTGTGCTACCTTGGAAATTCCAGGGGTGTTTCCGAGACATGAAGCGGAGGCATATGGACGCCATGGCATTGGTACAGACATACGGCAAGCCCGACATCTTCCTGACGATGACATGCAACCCAAACTGGCACGAGATACAGGATGCCCTACTTCCAGGCCAAACCCCGCAGGACCGGCCAGATATTGTGGCTCAAGTGTTTAGAGCCAAGCTGGAGACGATGAAATATATGCTCACCAAGAAGAACATACTGGGCGTCGTGAAGGCGTGGGTCTACGTGGTCGAGTTTCAGAAGAGGGGCCTCCCGCATGCCCATTTCCTATTGATCATGGATTCCAAATATAAGCTCGTTGTGCCAGAGCAGTATGACCGCCTCATATCAGCAGATCTCCCAGACAAGGATAAGTACACGGAGCTATACGCCATGGTCGTGAAACATATGATGCACGGCCCGTGTGGTGCCCTAAAGCCAAACAACGTGTGTATGCAAGATGGGTCGTGCAAGTGTAGGTACCCACGGACGTTCAATGAGACCACCATACTGTGACACCCCTCCCTGGCACATCTCGCCAGAGAGGCGGTCGTCCCGTGCGCCAGCCCAAGATATCTAGCCGCACGTCGCGACAGTGCAACATTATGGAAATCATTACACAATCAGGCACAAGAAGTGCTACAAATGGTTTACAAGGCCATCAAGGCATGACCAAATATCAAGCCAAGCATGGCTCAGGACAGAGTTTAACTGGCAGCGGAAGACGACTAAGGCAACGGCTTGGAGCGGCTCCACTCCACAGGCACCTGGCTGGGCCACTGATCCTAGCACGCTCTTGCTCCATTTCCTCGCTAAGGTGGAAGATGAATCCTCGCCAAAATCTGGCCACAAACACAAGGCCCGTGAGTACATTTGTATGCACTCAGCAAGAATCGCCACTCACTATAAATAATCCAACAATCATGCAGCAAGATATACATTGGAAATAAAATCCTACAACATGGCAAGGTGTAATCCAGATACATGATATAAAAGTAGCATGGCATTGACAACCAAACAGGTCATTAGCAAGCAATGGGGGTATCACCAGTACATAGTCCAAGCCAGGTGGGGTTGGATCGTGCACCGGCAATCATACAAAGAGATTACCTGTGACGAGTAAACGAGTGTACCAGTTGGTACCAAATAATACACAACAGCACCTGTGATCACTGCTAGGCCCACTGGACTCATCTTTCCACTCTGGTCATGCACGGTTGATGTTGGCTCAGGCCTAACTCTAGGCTCCCAACGATCACACCGCCATCCCATATCATGGGTAACCATTAACATCTCAAGGCAACATTTCCTGCATCATCTTATTTATTCATTTAGTGAGATCGGGTTGTTCATTAATTCTTTCAAACAGATCTTAAGTTTAACCTCCTGACACGACAAAGACACACAGTGTGACCGACACTGAACTGTTGTTCCATATCCCAGGAACGAGGCTAGCTTGCTAGGTTGAGTCTCTCGAGAGTTTGCTTTACCACCTATCAGAATGCACCCTACTCAGCCGACGCTCCAGGTTTCTCACGCCCAAAGTCGTACTAAGCAAAATACACTCACATGACGGTCCACTTGCTAAGACACTCTCCTGCACCACCCTATGCGCGTGGCACAATGGGCAAGTAAATCCGGCACATCCCCCGGCGCTACCGGGTATGCCTAGCTCCGGACTCCCTATCACAGTCGAACCCGTGCCTGTCGACCACTACCCTCGGACAGCACAACCGAACGACTGTGCCCAATGGATGGCACAAAAGGGGCTCAACAACCTACTAGGTCACGGTCCTCCATGAGACGACGATGGTTCTGCTTTCAAAGTTCAGATTAGTGGCACCGTGGACTGACCCTATCGATGTTTGGAGGGGAGTTTCATTTAATCAATTTTCATCATAACAAGTCCAAACAACCGAGAATTAGTCCAGCACAACAATCACAATACAATAATATATCATCAAACAACAAGCCATTAGCAACATAATAATTCAAGCAATAGTTTGTTTGTATTGACCGGGTGACTATGGCGGAGATACCTCCGACCAGCGCCATCGCAGATCAATACAAAAGGTAGCACAAGTGGTTTGCGTTGACCGGGTGACTGTGGCAGAGATACCTCCGACCAGCGCCATCACAGATCAACACAAAAAGGTAGCACAAGTGGTTTGCGCTGACCGGGTGACTGTGGCGGAGCTACCTCCGACCAGCGTGTAACAACCCCAAGTTTGTGAACCTAAAATGTGAACAAAATTTTCACTTTTGCATTTCACTCATGCATCATGGCATTATTTGTTTTAGTATTCAAGTTGAAACAAAGATAAGAAAACAATTTAAAAACAAATGGAAACAAGAGCACCACTTAAATTCAATCCTGGTAATTCAAATGAGTTTGTTTGTGGCAAAACCAATTCAAATAAACTTCCATATTTGTCAAAGAAGTTCCAAGAGCTCAAAAATAATATTTGGAACTTGCTTTAAATTTTCTAAAAGGAGTATAAATTGTTATCTAGAAAAAAAAATGCCATATCCAAACCCTAGGAACAAAAGTGGTTCAAAACATTTTATTTTAAGACACCAATTTTTGTGGAGCTTCTACATGATATGGGGAGGCTACATGAATAATTTCATATTTTTCTGAAATGTTTAAGTGTCCCAAATAATTCAAATACAGTGCTGTTTACTTAGTCCAGAGCTAAAAGGACTTAGTTGAAAAGGGGAAAAGAAACGCAGGGTTTTTTTTCGAAAATAGGTCATCTCTCTCCTCCCACCCGACACGGATGCGCCATTGCCGGCGGGAGAAGGAGGCCCCCCACGATGTCCCGCATCGCGCCGCCCGGACCCCCCTCCTCTCCTCTCCCCTGCGAGGAGTTAAGAAGAGCACCACCCCGCTCCTCTGCTCTCCCTGCCCAGATATTCTCCCTCTCCATTTCTTCCCCCATGGCCGCACCCTAGTTGAGCTCGCCGTCGCTGCCGCCGTCGATTGAAGCCACCCCGAGCGGATCGACGACCACCACCAGCTCCGCCGCGATCTCCTCTCCCTCCTCGTAGAAGGAATCGACCAGGGAAGTTGGGAATCGCCGTCGCCACCGCATCTTCTTCCTCTCCGGCCACCGGACACCGAGCAAGCTCGTGACCTCCTTCGACCTTCTCCGTCACCGCTGCGGGTACCCACGCGTCGAGGGTGAGCTTGCGTTTCTCCCCGTGCCCTCTTTTCGTTCGCGCGTAGTCCGTAGCGTTAGTTCGTTGAAGCTCGCCGCCGGCCGCCGCGGTAGCTCTTCGCCGTCGATGCTCCGGCAACTATTAGCTAGCGCCGCCGCCACCGTTGTGTAGAACTCCGCGAGTAGAGCGTGTAGCGCCTAGCCACGCTTGCACGCGAGCACGGGAACGTTGCCGCCATGCGAGCCCGTGCCGCAGCTCCGGCGTGCGCGTCGCCGCCGCGGTCACCGCGCCAGAGCGCGCCGGTCGTGGCGCCATCGCGGTCAAACAACGCCATGGGCCTCTGCGCTGACGTGGACGCCAGCGTGGCCACGGGCCCCACCCGTCAGTGGCTACGAGTGGCCCACACCCGTGTGAAAAACGTTTCGGTAGCTGCTCTGAAAAATTAATAAAAAGACAGATAATTGTGTAAAACTTCTAAAATCCATAACAAATTAAATACTTGTCCAAAATTTATAAATAATATACCAAAATGTTCAGAAAAATAAATTGAGTCAATTGGTATTACTCACACATCCAAATAAATTAAATTCATTGCTGTTTTATTAAAATGATGGAAATGGCAGAAAAGAAAAGGATTTTAGAAAAACCATAACTTTTTGAATATTGGTCTAAAAATTGCAAATAAGATATCAAAATGATCAGGGGAATAAACTTTACATTCTAACATCATTTTTATGTTGAACTAAATACTGGAAATAGCTTTTTCTTGCATTTTAGTAAAAGGGCAGAATATAAAATGAAATTGGGAAATTCATAACTCTAAAAATAATAATCCAAAAATTAAGTATGAACTATCAAAATTTTCAGCACTTAATATACTTCATGTTTCACCACTTCTCCAAGCATGGATAATTAGTTTTAGTGTTGTTTAAAGTGATTTGCTAAAATGGCAGATTTAAAATGGATTTTATAAATGCAATAACTTTTTATTGGTTTATCAGAAAAATGTGTTTAATATATCAAAATGCTCAGAAAATTATGAACTAACCAGTAACATCATTTGCATGCATATTTGAGCACAATTCCAGTACTGCACTTTTAGGAAGTAAGGAAAACGTTAAATTAAATATGGGGCTTTATTCTCTCTTGCTGAAATAATTATTTTGCACCCCATTTAAATTGGTAGATGTTGTTATAGAAATTCCAGTGCATCTAAATTGTCATGCCATCATGTGTTTGTGCATTGCACAGTTTTGCTTGTGTGATTATTGATTGTTGTCTTTCCGGTGTTTTTATGCATCGATAGATCAAGCAGTCGGGGTTCCACCGCAATACCCCGACGACCAGTATTACCAGCCCCCTGAACAAGGCAAGCGTAATCCCCCCTCTGAGCATGTCTCCTCCTATTTTCCACAATTATTTTCTCCACTATAATATTGCATTCGGTTCTAAATGTCTTTTGCTTGGATTAGGGTATTCCTACTAGTTGCATTAGATACCTGTTGCCATTACCTGTATCCTCCCTAACATCCATAGGATTGAAGTGTTGGCCTGAGATAAGTATATTTGCTATGTATATGCTTAGCCATGCTTAGTTTAAATGCTTAGATGTCCGGTGGATGTTTCATTGTTGGAACAGTTGATGGAATGGACGGATGTGGTGAAAATGGTGGTGACAGATAATAAATTGCGTAAAGGCGGGGATGAGAGGCCACGGGGAATGTGGTGGGTTGTCTCATTCTCGCCGCCTAAGTGCGAGTTCTCGCCTTCGAGCCAAGACCGAGCGTGCAACCATGCGTGGGCCTAGTGAACACCCATCGACTAAATAACTCGGGCGAGGCTAGCCAGGGTCCTCTAGTTTGAGCTTCCATTTGCGTGTGCGTGAAGATGGTGGCCAGGACTGTGATGAGGACGGTGATGTTTAGGAAAATGAGTGGCCACGGGGCAGGGTGTTGGAGGCACTGAACCTGTCCCGTTCTCACTGATGATCCTGGGTTAGTCTCAAGCGAGGGAGAAGTCGTAGCCGCTCCCACTCAGCCGGCTTTCCATGGAAGAAAGCTAAGAGCTAGGCAATGAGCCGGACGGTACGCGTGGCAAACATTGTACACCCCTGCAGGGTTAAATCTTTTCGAAAAGCCGTGTCCACGGTTATGGACGACTTGGTGCCGGATTCAGAGACCATAGAAAACTTGAACGGAATGATTAAAACCTGAGTACTAAAGGTACTGCCAAGAATGCAAGGTTGACTTCCTCGAGGGTGATTCGGGGAGGTGCCTTGGTAGACAGGTGAAGTGATTGATGGTGGTTGTTGATGAAGTTGATCAAAAGAAAAGAGTTTACTTCTTATCCCCTTTTGAAAATATTCTGATTAGTCGATGCCAAATGTCTTTTATAAAGAAAACCAGCTTTACGCAAAACAGCTATAAAACCTTTGAAAGCCAATCATCGAGCTAGTAGCTCTATTAATCTTGCAGAGTTCGTCGAACTCAACGTTGTTTATTTGATTTCAGTGGAGGACTTCACCAACACTGAAGGTGGGTTCTATGTGGACGTCGACGAGTAGTCTGGGGTTCCCAGGTGGCAGCTTGGGACATCCCGGAATAGCTGGCGCTGGAATGTTTATCTATAGGCTTCTTAGGCCATAATTTGGATGTTGTTGTTTAGAACAACTTAATTCGCTTCCGCATGATGTACTGTTGGGTCTGTGACCTCTGGTTGTAATATTTGCTATCTTTCTCTATTATAAGAGTTGAACTATAATGCTTTGAGTCGTAGAGTCTGTGATGTGCCAGTTGTTCCACAAGTCTTGATCTCTCTATTATGCATTGATAGTTGTGCCTGTGTTAAGGCATCAATCGGGGTGTTGTGTTGCCGATGATCAATTTCGAGCAACGCCTGCCAAAGGTTTTGGCCGGGGATTGGTAAACCCGTAACCTCCGGTTGTATCGCTTAACCGGTGACACACAACATCATTGTATAGTTCTGCGGTCGGGGCGCTACACAGCGCCATCACAGATCAACACAAAAAGGTAGCACAAGTGGTTTGCGCTGACCGGGTGACTGTGGCGGAGCTACCTCCGACCAGCGCCATCACAGATCAACACAAAAAGGTAGCACAAGTGGTTTGCGCTGACCGGGTGACTGTGGCGGAGCTACCTCCGACCAGCGCCATCACAGATCAACTAGTTGGTTAGCGTCGACCGGGTGACTGTGGCAGAGATACCTCCGACCAGCGCCATCGCAGATCGACATTAATATTTTAGTGAGACGGCGGCGGTTCCCCCAGTCCATTGTCTCAAGAATGGTGTGTGTTTGATAAATATTAACAATACATAATATAACCAAGCAGGTACGACAAATAAATATGCAACATGATATGCAACAAGGCAGAAGCAATATTACAAGTTCATACTAAACAAGAACAACAAACAGACATGCATAACTATAACAGTAGACAGACAAAAACATAAACACCCGGCATGGTAATAAGCAAATAAACAAACAAACACTGCTGGGCTGCTCATAGCAAGGGGTTAGCTTGCCTTCGAAGACGGGGATCCACCGGGTTCGGAAAGGTCGGGGTGATTCCGCGGCGTAGGGCAGCGATAGCCCCGTTCCGCGGACTCCGGAATGCACGTACAAAAGGGCACCCCATCGAACCATTTTGGAACGAGATGAAATCAGTACCACCGGAAAGATCTCGTTGAGACGAAGATCTAGAAATTTGAATCACTCCAATCGGAGCTACGGTTTAAAAGTTCTGGACGTTTGAAAAACTGTCTCCCAGGAAAAAGAAAAGAAACAGCCGCGGAAAAAAAACGGCGCGGGCCGCTACTGGGCCACGGGCGCGTTGCACGCGCGCGTGCTAGCGCTGCGCCTGGCCGGGCCGCTGGTGGGCTGCGAATCTGCAGCTGGCCCGCTGGGCCAGGGAACGGTTCGTAACGGAAAAAAAAAGAACGGGTAAGGAACGGATCGATCGATCCCCTGTCTTCAACCTCCGGCTCCCGCACGGGAGGGCGCCGTGGTCGCCGGAGCGGGCGGCTCGGCACGTCGGCCGGCCGGCTGTCGGCGGGGACGAGCTCGCCGTGGACCACCGCGGTCGGGGCGGCTCCAAGGCGCGGGGGAGGAGGCGCTGGCGTCGGCGCGCTGCCGCCGGGCTCGGCCGTGGCGGAGGCGAGCACGGACGGCTCCTCCGTCGTGCTGCTCGGCCAGCTCGGGGACGGCAGAGGGCGGCCGAGGGGGGAGAAACGGCTTGGGGAGGGCTCAGGCGGGAGGAGGGGGCCGGGGAGCGTGCTACCGTGAGCTCCGGAGCTTCGGCCATGGTGGCCGAATTTTTGTGGGGAGATTTTTTTGTGGTTTCCTCTCACGTTCATGCACCGAACGAGAAGGCAGGGGAGAGGGAATGGGGTGCAGCAGCCAGGGAAAGGGGTTGGGGTCTCCTTATGTAGCTAGAGGGAGAGGAACGTTGATTGCACCGACGGTGCGCCGATGCACCCACCTTGCTCCAAAATTTAATGGAGGGGATAGGGGTGAGGGGAGGGTGTGGCTGTCGTGCTGGAGGCACAGTGAAGCACGTGGTGTACTGCAGCAGAAGGATCAGCCACCGACCACAGCAGTAAGCGGGGATTAGGTCTTGCCTAAGCGCGCGTCCCGGACGTCCAGAGCGCGACATGGCGACATCGTCGCGTTCCCGACGACTCGGAGCTCCAAACTGAAAAAGGTTTGCAGCACTGAGTTCGTAACGACGAGCACAACACAACCAAACAAGAATCCCTCAAGGATTCCAAACTTTGCAGAGTAAGATTTTCAGAAAACCAAAGGCACCAAAGGTGCTCGATGAAATGACAGGGGCTTTGCACAACTCAGAAAAATCCCCAAAAATTACCACTGATCTTATTT
Source organism: Poa pratensis (assembly GCA_947311845.1). Taxonomy (NCBI): domain Eukaryota; kingdom Viridiplantae; phylum Streptophyta; class Magnoliopsida; order Poales; family Poaceae; genus Poa; species Poa pratensis. The sequence continues at coordinate 5,363,147 of CAMZMU010000098.1, forward strand.
GGTACCAGGAGAGTGTATATGGAGTTTGAGCTCAATTGGACATGGATAAATTGGGTTTTGGCAAGATGTCCGAAAATTGGCATATTGGCATGGTCATGGAAAAGTGATTTTCCACACTTCACCTTGGGGTGATCTTCTGGGTATGTGTGTCTATGGACCATGTGGTCAATGTGGCCAAGTCCCATGGTCATAGGATTTGTCTAGGTATGGGTTTGTTTGGAGATTTCAAAAAGGCATGAAAATGGCCTTACAAAGGAAGTAGGTCAAAAGTTGCTCAAATGGGTTTGGCTCCAAACGATGAAGTGTAGGGAATGCAAAAATATTCATCCCATGAATTTATCAGAATTTATGGAGATGCATAGCTTGACTCAAACATTTCCGGATCAGAAATGGCATTTTGGAAAATAGTGCCCAACTTGGAAATATTGCATTGAAGCATGCAATATTTTTGCATGGATTGTCTTTATATGGATAGGGGAGTCCTCTGGTATTTTTAGTGGAATTTTCTAGCTATGGAAATAGGCTTTCCTTTGGTAGGTGGAGAAAAGGGTTTAAAAGGTTTAATAATTAGGGCTAGGGTTTTCGGGAGAAAACCTAAGCATCAAAATTATCACGGGTGTTGGAGTGGTTCGTGGATCACTGGGAAACATCTTGAGAGAGAAATTCCAAAGTCAATTCATCCCCAGAGATTTGAAGAAATATCTAGGAAAAGAGAAAAAAGTTTTTCAGGTGTCAGAAAACACCGCTAAAATTAGGTTTGAATTTTCGGGGTGTTACACATACAGGGGAAGGACTCATACCCCGTTTATAGGAGACGGAAGGACGACCGTTCAGCGAAGGTCCGCGGTGCAATGCTCGACAATAGATGGGTTGTGCCTTACAACCCTTACCTCTTGCAGATGTTCAACTGCCACATCAACGTGGAGGTGTGCTCCAGCATAAAGGCAGTCAAGTACCGATATAAGTACATATACAAGGGCCACGATCAGACTTCATTCAACATCGACAAGCCCGACACCGATGGTAACATAGACGAGATCAAGAGATTCATTGACGCAAGGTGGATTACACCACCTGAAGCCATGTGGAGGATATTTGGCTTCAAACTCTCCGAGATCTCCACCCGTCTGTACTACAGCTGCCGCTTCATCTCCCAGATATGCAAAGAGTCACGTTCAAAGAGGGGGACAACCTAAACGACGTTGCTGCCCAGGAGAACGCATCCATGCTAACAGAGTATTTTGTGGCTAACCAGAAGCATGAGTGGGCTCGAGATATTCTCTACAGGGATTTTCCAGGATGGTTCACATGGCAACCTGGAAAGTACTGGCAGAAAAGGACAAGGGATCTTCACCAAGTAGGCCGAATCGTGACAGCCAATCCCGCCGAGGAGGAGCGGTACTTTCTTAGGGTGCTTCTAAACCACGTACCAGGCTCGACGTCCTTCGAAGACCTGAAAACCGTTGATGGTGTGCTATGTGATACCTTTCGTGAGGCCGTGGAGAAGAAGGGTCTAATCGAGGCTGACAACACGCTTGATGAGTGTCTTACTGAGTCAGAGCAGTTCACCATGCCAGCCTCACTGAGGAGGCTATTCGCAACGATCTTAGTATTTTGTGAGCCTGGCGATGTGCGCGGCCTTTGGGATCGACACCTTGAGGCGATGTCAGACGACTACCGGCGGCAACACACGTGTCAAAATGCGGTCGAGCAAATGGTGTTGCTTGATATAAGGGGCATGCTACAATCGATGGGCAAAGACATAAAGTCGTTCCCTCTTCCGGACATTGACGTGACGTATGACAACACTGGGGGCGAGGCTAGGGAGGTAATCGAGGAAACCAGCATCAAGGTTGACGAGGAAGACGCTTCTCTGGCGGCCTTACTAAACACCGAGAAAAGGCTTGCCTACGGCGAGATACTACAGGCAGTTGATGGTGACGGTGGCGACGTATTCTTCGTCGATGGTCCGGGAGGTACTGGGAAGACATACCTTTACAGGGCACTGCTCGCTACTGTTCGTGGACAGGGAAATATCGCGGTGGCCACAACGACGTCCGGTGTCGCCGCTTCAATCATGCCTGGAGGCAGGACAGCCCACTCGAGGTTCAAGATCCTACTAAACCTTGAAGAAGGGGCATCATGCAGCTTCACTAAGCAGAGTGGGACAGCCAAGCTCCTGAGGATGGCTAAACTCATACTATGGGATGAGGCCACCATGACGAAACGACAAGCAGTTGAAGCATTGGACAGAAGCATGCGCGATATCATGGGCCGCCAGGACCGACCTTTTGGGGGCAAGACTGTCGTGTTCGGTGGGGACTTCAGGCAGGTGCTTCCGGTAGTGAGGAAAGGGTCACGGGGTCAGATAATCGACGCGAGCCTGCGGAGTTCAAATCTATGGAAGGGCATGCGCCAACTAAGGCTCATAAAGAACATGAGGGCGCAAAGCGACCGATGGTTCGCGGATTACTTGCTGAGGATAGGTAACGGCACCGAGAAAACTGACGAGGAAGGAAACATCCACCTGCCGGAAGATATATGCGTCTCGTCTATGGGCGATGCCGCTGACATAGAGAAGCTGACCGACCATGTGTTTCCTGCCCTAGACCAAAACATGGAAAATCCGGATTATATGACTTCTCGAGCGATCCTCTCCACAAAGAACGACAACGTCGATGGAATAAACATGCGCATGATTGAGCGTTTTCAGGGCGAGGAGATGATCTACCATAGCTTTGATACCGCGGAGGATGATCCACATGGCTTCTATGCTCAAGAGTTTCTCAACTCGCTGACTCCTAATGGGATGCCCCCGCACACGCTTAAACTAAAGATCAACTGCCCCATTATACTATTGAGGAACATTGACCCGGCTAATGGGTTGTGCAACGGCACGAGGCTGGTCGTCCGTGGGTTCCAGAGAAACGCCATCGACGCAGAGATTGTGGTGGGACAGCACGCTGGGGAGAGGGTGTTTCTACCTCGGATAACTCTTTGTCCGTCCGACAGTGACATGTTCCCCTTCAGATTCAAGAGAAAGCAATTCCCGATCAGACTTAGCTTTGCCATGACAATCAACAAGGCGCAAGGACAGACCATCCCGATCGTAGGTGTGTACCTGCCGGAGCCGGTATTCTCTCATGGTCAGTTGTACGTCGCATTGTCCAAAGCCACGGCGAAAAGAAACATCAAGATTCTCGCCCTCAACGTGAATGAAAAGGAGGAGACCAAGAATTCAAAGAAGCGAAAAAGAACCGAGTCCTTAGTAACAACCACGGTGAACATTGTCTACAAGGAAGTCCTTAACACTTGAACACGCTGGACAAGATTTGAGCAGCTTGCATGATGATCATTATATAACTAACGTTAGTGGCGTCTTCACAATATAATGCTTATTATTTAATTTTATAAATACTTATGTGCATTTTACATTTACACGTGAGACGAATGACATGAAAGTACATTTTCTCAATGAGATTGAATTGTATGTGCTATGTTTTTAAATTTTTAATCAATTTCCTTTTGGTTTCGTGATTTGGTATGTACAACACTACATGTATGTTACAACTTTATGTCCCGTAGCAACGCACGGGCATTCAACTAGTAGTCATTAAGAACAAGAAGTGCACTCGTTTTGGTGCCCGATTTTAGAGTGTTGAATTAGTATATTAATTAAATTCTTCTAGAGATAAGTACTATACATTTAGGGCTGAGGGTTCTTTAGGAAAAATAAAACGAACTTTTTTCTCTCTCTAAAAAAAGGTACTCCATTATCGTAAAAAAAAAGGGTACTCCATTTCTAGAGCGAATATTTCCAGAACATACTTAACTAATCAACCCCATCCCATATAAAATCAGGGGAGCCCCTCCGTCTGTTTCACAGCCCCAGTTCCTCCCCTTCCTTATCGAATCATCGATCGCATCCGCCTTTCCCGCGACTCTCTCCCCCAATTCGTGCCGCCATGGAGCAGACTTTCATCATGATCAAGCCCGACGGCGTCCAGAGAGGCCTCGTAATCTCATCCCCCGTCTCTCCATAGATGAATCCGTACGTAGCTGGATGATCTAACCTATGTCTGATTTATGGGTATTCTGTTCAAAAATTATTTTCTGCAGATTGGAGATATTATCAGCCGATTTGAGAAGAAAGGGTTCTACTTGAAGGGTAAGGCGGATCTTCTTTTTCCTTCCTCAATTTGATCATACCACTTTTTTTTTTCCTTATCTCGTTTCTGTTCCTTGATCTGGTATTGGACAGATAAAATTGTGCCACTTAGATCTGCTTTAGGGTCGTATTCTTCTAGAACAGAGAGATATGATGGATTTAATTTTGATTTAATTTGAAAGAAAAATCTACTTGGTATAATGGTATGTGCTGGTGCTTGATTCGTTTTGGCATGGAACGGCGGATGGGTCTTTCCAGTAATATAAAGTCTAGTTCATGTGTTGTGAACTTTGATCGTGCATGCACTAGTTGGACAACAAAAATCCTAAAAATGGTTATTTTTTATAGTAACTAGAAAATCAGACACTTTTGCGATTTAACTATTGACTTTTTTTTTCATCAAAACATGGTTTTCTTGTTACATCGATTAGGGCCACTTGCTTTTTTCTCTGTGTCAATTCCTTATGTGGCACAAATTACAGCCCATTTACACTAGTATTTACATGCAAATTAGTAAATTACTAACCCACTAAAAATATAAGTTACATGTATATACCTTGTCAACACGTTTCATGTATGTCCATTGTAAATTAAGTGTAAAACAAATCGACTCTCGATTAATTAGGAAATAGTCATATGTCCACACATATCATCTTATGAATAGAAAAAATTGACTTATGACGAATTCATAATAAGTCTAGTCCCAAATAGACTCTCCCAAATCAAATGCTCCCTTTTGTTGTGAGAAAGGCATGTCTGATTTCGAAAATGAAATCATTTTGAGCAGAGCTGAAATAGTGCTTTTGTCCAAAACGAAATGTTTCTGCAAACTTTTCCCTTTTTTTGTAAGAGGAAAATTATTAGCCTTGCATCGAAACGGTACTATCTGCCATAGCATAAAGCACATCACAAGTGCACGGGCAAATGATAGCTTCAGCACACATTATATTTCTAAGACAAATTTTTGCTGAGTGACTCACTGTGCGCCAGTTTTTGTGTAACTGGCATGTTGAATTGGATTGAAATAAAATCACTCACTTCACCAGATGTTATAAAGTACTCTTTTTTTGTTGCTAAATGTGGTTCAGTGTGGTGATAGTTTAAAATCTGGTCAGCCTGTTTTTTTAATACAAATATATGGCACACAATGAAATACAATTTTATACCAGGATAATGTCTACTAATTTCTTGCCAAATTTATGTAACAGCCGATCAGAATGTGAATTATTCAAAACGTGATCAGAAACATCACCTGAAACTTATGTATAAAGGAAACATTTGAAACTTATTTCAGTTCACTTTTCCTTATCTTCGTTCTGATGTATCATACTTCGGCCACTCAGCAAATATCTTTGGTAGTAGTATTTATTTAGGTGCTTATGGATTGTTGTCAACTGTGATCATCCAGCGATGAAGTTCATGAATGTGGATAGATCATTCGCGCAGCAGCACTATGCTGACCTCTCCGACAAGCCCTTCTTTCCTAAGTTGGTGGAGTACATCATTTCCGGACCTGTTGTCGCCATGGTGTGGGAGGGGAAGGATGTGGTCTTGACTGGCCGCAGGATTATTGGGGCTACCAGGCCTTGGGAGGCAGCTCCTGGCACCATCCGTGGGGACTATGCCGTGGAAGTTGGCAGGTGAGTAATTTTTTTTTTGCGTTGTTCACTGAACTATTTTTGATTAATTCTCTATATTTTTCTCTGAAATGATCAATTCAAAGTCAAGCCCTGTACTGAACCCATTGCCTGCTGTGTAGGAATGTGATCCATGGAAGTGATTCCGTGGAGAACGGACAGAAGGAGATCGCTCTCTGGTTCCCTGGAGGCCTAGCCGAGTGGAGGAGCAACCTTCACCCTTGGATCTACGAGAATTGAGCTCCAACGGGCATGATCCCCTGCCTCGTGATGACGTCTGGTTGAGGTTGTTCCAGCGCTGTAGCTGGTTTTGGCTACCGAGTAAATAATTGTAATCGTGATCTGTGATGATAATACATCCCAAGTTGAATGTGCTGCCTGAAACATTTGAAACTTATTTCAGTTCACTTTTCCTTAGCTTCGTGTCTATCAGGATATGCGAAGATATCTAGTGATACAACCTGTGTTAGCTGATACAATGCACAGAACGAACATGGGGCGTTTGATCCAAAAAGCAGGGACAGGATTAGTCCACTTATCCCTTCGTATCCCGCGTTGGTCATTTTGCAGTTGGCCCCTTCAAAGAACACGTTAATTCGAAAAACCATGTCAACTGTGCCAACGTTTTTCTCTCTGGAACAACATCTTCTCTCTCGAAAAACCAGGGGATTTAGATCTTGGCGACGAGTCCAGCGAGCGGCGCCGGAGGAGAGGGACTGGTCGGATCTAACGCTGGTGTGCGGCACGGGACCAGGATCCGGAGCTGGCGGAGCTCCCTGACGACGTCGCGCCGCGGGCTTCCCCAGAGAAACCAGCGCCACCCACCGGGTTGCTGGCCCTCGCCGGCGTACCGGCGCACGGTAGCCGGCTTCTCCCCCTGGACCGCATCCTCGTCCTCATAAACAACCCATCCCGCGCCCACCTCCTCAAGGTAACAAACTCTCCCGGCCTCCCCTCTCTCTGTCTTCCTCCCTCTTGGTTTATCTATTCAGAATCTGCAATATGTTGCGACTGGTTGTTATTTGCTTCGATTGATAGAGGCTCCATTGCAAAAGCACGGCGTCGGCAGCGACTTGCCTCTGAAGAAGCCTGACAGGACTCTTTAATGGTGCAGCTCCTAGGGATTGATTCAGGTCAGAAATTCTATGTGTGGCAGTGGTGTATGTTCTTTTCTTTCAGCAGCTTGATTTCTATGCACTTAACTCCCAATCAGTGATTCACGTCTTGTGCTAAAAGCAGTAGTAACTGCCAATTCTTGTGCTGGTTCTCAGTATGAAAGCTCTATATGTTATCCTATCTAGGTCTAGGAACATTACTTACTAACAAGAGGGACACTGGACTTAAGTTAATATCTCATCATTTCATTTTGCTCTGAATTTTGTTCACACATACTTGTGTTATTCAGAACGTAGTACTGTGTTTTTGTCATATGCCAATGGTATGTTTTGGAGCCAAGTGTACAGAAGTACAGATTAGTTAGAGCCATGGAATACCAGCTGTACCTCCTTAAAAAAGTACCTTCCATCTGCAGATATAAGTCGTCTTTTGTTTCACTCAGTCCACACTCACAATGCAAAGATTTAGGCTAGTTTTTTTAATTCTTGAATGGAGGAAAATATACTACAGAAGTATTTTGCCAAAAAAAAGCCAGGAACAGAAGTTCCATGTAGTCATTAATACTCTGTATGTTTTCACATGTACTATGGATCCCATGGCAACCTATATATTTAGAGATGGAGGGGAGTATAATTTACTAACATGGCTTTCTGATTGAATTTGGTTGAGCTTACGTTCTATTTAACGTGGATGTTCTAGAGTCCAGGTGTTCTCCCTTAAGATTTTTTTATCTAAATCGAATTATAAGAGGTAATAATGTTAGGTTAAAGTATATGTCTTTGTTGTCGTGTCATCATGCATAAGTACTATGTTTTTGGTGATTTTATTGGTAGGTCTTTTATGACACATACCTTCAAATGTCCACCATATTAACAACTTAAGCTACTTATGTTTGTATGTACAGCATGATGGATGTGGAATGGTGGTGACACCAAGGTCGCCTAGGCAGTGGTGAGCTACCTTATTAGTTCTTACTTTCAGCACTAATTTATCTTCCATCCGTTTGCTTACCTTTTGTTTCATAGGCTATGGAAGACACATGGGTCAAACGAACATCTTCATGAAGATAAACCCAAGTCTGAGGAAGAGGGTTTGCAGGAAAAGGTTGAGCAAGATCAACCACAGAGAGACTTTGATTCTACATCAAACCACGATGGGTTCTTCAAGTTGGAAAAGGGAAGCTCCCATTGTCAAAAGGAGGCTAGGATTTAAGGAGATGGCAATACCATTTGAGGAGCAAGAATCAGCTGTTACTGAACTGGATGTGTCTGTGCTAAATAGTACTATCACTTCAGTTCATGTAGGATCAGTCGAACACTTCCCATTGCATTTAACAGCATGTAAGAAACATTATCAGTTTATGTTGGATCGTGGAACAAGCACGTTTTCTAACTTGCTATATTCCCATTGAAAATTTGTATCTATTCAAGTACCCTAAAGTGATATCCTACCTGTTGCACACATTCCTTTGATTTCCTTCAGTTGAGCCGATCACTTCGCTTTGCTCTGATGGGATCGCATTATATAGGCATTCGTGAAGTGAGGTGAGGGCATGTGGATGCGTTGAGCTGGCTGGTTTTCACCATTTCATGACTTACTGGTGCAATACAATGAAATGGATGTGAAACACTGATAGAAAATCAATGGAAGACATGTTGATACTTAATCAAACAAGATCCTATTTCAATTTGCCCTACAAATACAATAATTTTTTCTTAGCCTAAGAGGCCAGGATACCAATATTAGTACAGATCTCGGAAAAACAAGTGGGCTGATCAGAACACGCTAAGTTCACTACAGATACTTTCATTTTACTCTCAGATCAATTAAGTTATTCCCCTCTTTTGCTTCACGTACTATTTGACCGACACAACATAGATGAAGAGTAAAAAATGGCAGAAACCATATAGATGTAATAATCAACTCCAAGAAAGTACGTTCATGAAGCAAATATATCTTGTAACTGACCTGATGATTTCCTATATTTGGAGAAGTGAACTTTTCAAAGCACACATTTCTAATATAATTTATCTTAGCGAAGCATGAAGAATATTTTCACAGCAATGGACTCGGTACTTCTTTTAAAACAAGCGGAACAACAGGAACACTAACATACTTTTTTACAATAATTATTAATCTCTTCGAGTACATCAGAACATCAACGACATAAGCTGTTCGCAAAGCACATGTTGCTTGTAAGTTCAGAATAACTAAATATAATACGACACTAAGTATGGACCATCTTGTTCCACGGCCATCCACATCCAAGCACAACAGCAAACCTACATGACAAAAGCAAGAATAAGAAACAATCATATATTCAAAACAAACCATCATAATCAGAGAAATAAGAAAATTACAAGCCATCTATTTTATAGTTCCAAGTTAATGGTTTAAATTAAAAACGTACTTTCATAAAGTTCAATAAGTAGCCTAATCTGTACAATCAGCATGTGAACTATATACACAATTGATCAGTTATTTTTCTACTTAAGCTAGAGGCCCTGGTCCTTGACTTAAAGAAAAAAACTGAACTATGCCAATAACCCAGAAGTTCCTATCTCACTCTGGTTATCCCAGCAATTTCAATGTACTATAATATCAGCATATCAAAGGATGTGTTATCCTCACTCTGGTTCTCAGAATAGCAAAATCCTATCAAACTCTGGTTTGTGATGCCTTCAAGAAAAAGGATCGTGGCAGAACACAGCTTCAGAAAACATATTACACAGCAGCATTATTATGTTCGGATCATGGTAGAAACCCATGTTCCGTGAACTTACATTTTTTTAAACATAAAGAAGTACAGCAAGCAACAGAACGAGTATAATACCACCAGGAACTGTCCTAATTCATAAAGACAAAAAAAATGATGTCTGAAGACCCTGAGATACAGAGAAGGGGACAAAAGAGAACACAATTGTCAACATTCTAGCCATGGCTTATGCTATATGATTTATATTTTGTGATAAGAATCTGCAAGGATTACAACTCATTCATTTCTGCTTGTATCTACCATAAAAACTCTATTGTATTTTTTTTTCATCGGGACAGACAAAGAATGCATTACACCAATATCATAGTAATTCATAACTTGTGTGTATACCTCTCTTCAGCATCTGCATTTAGAAACAACATTAATTCCAACCATCAATAGGTTGGCGATGATAATCATAAGTTTTGGAAGCTCATAGAAAAATATGCTACGTAAGGTCATGAGCTTGGCATAGGCTGATCTACTACTTTGATGTATTATAGAACAGAGTTTTAGCCCTAAAACAACAATCGGCTACTGCTAAGACACAAATTTGGAAATACACAACAGTCATTGTGGGCATAATTTGCAGACTAAATGGGCATGTACTAGCAGATAACTTCAATATAGCAGCAGCGTTGCATAACGCCAAGGGATGAACTAACCAAATTGACTATCTCCTTTTCAAGGTTCCAAAAGGAAGATATCAATTAGTGGCATGCATCCGTCATTTTCAAACACATCTAATAGTATTGACCAAAAAAATTGCAAGTGCGAAGAGGCTCCCTTCTATGACCAGAAATGTCTGAAACACTTGAAAAAATAACTAAACGTCTAGATGTGAAAAGGGATGTACAGAAGCATGCCGACACACTATGCGGTACTTTAGTGTTGACATACGAGAACATTCTTTTTCCTGCCAATGCTACATATTTTGGGAAGACCACAAATACACCTCCTCTCATTTGTAATGATGATTTACTTTACTTTACTTTACTTTACTATGCAACTTAGAAATTTACATACAAACTCTCGTGTTAATAAGAGAACTAAGAAAAATTGCAAGCAATATAATTTGTAGATTTCCAAACACTCAGCCTTCCCTGTCCAGCTTTGTCTATTGTTGTTGGTACGTGGTCAATATTTCATTTCAGGACTGCACATGGCCAAGCTATACTCTAGAATTAAGTGTCACTTATCCACTTTAAATTCATTTTAAATTTACAGTCAGGATAGATTAATGATTTCAGGCATTCAAGTTCCAACGATGTGTAGATTCAGAAACAGCAATTCATAAAATGGAAGAGTGGAATTCACTTGACAATTTTATCAAAGGAATTGTGCGTCCCGCACCCTGTCTCAATGTATTGCAGGAATCAAAGATAAAAGCACATGAACAACATATCAATTTGACCAGAAAATGCATCTGCAAAGTAAATAAGTGTAAACAAACCTTTGTCGGTAAGCGTGGATTCTAGTCCTCTTGCCCCTTCTGGCTGCTTGCAGACCTTACAGAAGCCATATAATGAATTAATTGCTAGCTTTGTACTCCCTCTGTCCTCAAATAAGTGGACATATAGAAATTTGAAGACAAATTATGGAATGGATTAAAAAATGCATTGGGAATGTGCAAATCACCATCTCTCTCTTCCTTAATTGCCCCACCTCCAATGAGCTAAGTGCATGTAAAAAATGAGGATACCATGCATTAGACATTATTGGCCTTGATTCCGGTGTGATGAGAGAGAAGAATTTGTTTTCACTTCAAAGTGCATCGGGAATCTAGACGTACACTCTTTTGTGGAAAAAATTCAAACCTAAATGTCCACTTATTTGAGGACGGAGGGAGTACACAGAAACAAAGGCTATTGACCTAGAGACAGCTTGTTACCTCGTATTTTTTTCCACCTTTTGCCTTCTCTGAGCTCTTCCTAAACCTTTTGCCATTGCCCTTTGTGTGTGCTATAGCTGGTGGATGGATATTGATCTCAGATGGAATTGGTACTCCAATAAATGACTCAAACTCTTGGACCTTAGTTTGCTCACTCGCTGGTCCCATGTGCAAAACATGGTCTATGAGATCGCAAACACCCTTATGCAAATATGTCATCTTCTCCTCACAAAGTTTGGCAGCCATCATGCCCATATTGAACTTAGAGCATGAGAAGATATCTAGTGATACAACATGTGGCAAAGGAGGACAAAAAAATCAGCTAGTTCTAAATACATAGGTTTGGAAACACACAACAGCCCTTGTGGGCATCAGTAACTGAACAAAGAATTGCATACAACTTGTGATATTCATAAAGAAGCGATTAGATGTTCTGAACCGTTGTTCAAAACATGTACTCTGATTCTCTAAAGAATAAATATAAAATGCAAGAGAATATATGCCTAGTACTAGCAGTGTCATTTACTCCTGAAGTTTCAGTGTACATTTAGTAACATATGACATGATCTTGGTCTTCTAGTCGTCAGGAGTACTTTTATTTTTGTGCAATTTCAGGAGTAAGCAAATTCACTGAATCTTGTTGCTGTTGCATGCAAGTTCATGAGTAACAAAGGCATTCAGTGGAAAATTTGCAGAACGAATGGGCATGTACTAGCAGATATCTCAATATAGTAGTAGCGTTTGCAAAATTTAGAGGGATGAACTAACCAAATTGACTTTGTCTCCTCCAATCTTCAAGCCACTTCCCGAGGAATCGGTTGGTCGTACAAGGAGAGCCCCATTACGGGAAGGTCCAGCGCCGCAGGTGGAGGGGGCGGGTCCAGATTCGGCGAACGCAAGAGGCGCTTCGTGCTCCGGAGGCGGAGGCCCTAGAACGAGATGTAGTGACGGAGGCGGAGGCGGCGGAGGCCCTAGGACGAGATGTAGTGACGGAGGCGGAGGCCCTAGGACAAGATGTAGTGATGGAGGCGGAGGCGGAGGCGGCGGCGCAAGGTCCTGCTCGGGCTGCATCTGTGCTTCCCTATTGTAGATGACCCAAAGCTAACCCTAGAACTCCATTTGGCTTTGGAGGCCTCTCTTTCACATCGGACAGAGGTACACGAACAGGAAACAGGTACAGGAAGAGGAAGAAGACGCGTTTCTTTGCTCAATATTGAATAATCCAGGGGGTCTTTTGCATATCAGGCAACGAGGCAACCGAGGTATTGATCCTGTCCCTACGTACGAGATCGAACGGCCCATGTTCTTTGACATGCATTGTATCAGCTAGCAGGTTGTATCACTAGATATCTTCTTAGGATGTACTGTAGAACGACTTGTCCTGTAGTCTAAAATAAAACGGTTTTTGGATGGCTGGAATTTTGATAAATGTAATTCACCTATACTTGCATTTATAAACATATGCAATTTTAGCAGAAATATTTTGCATCCGCAGAAGCTTATTGACGGGTGATGCATGGAAATTATGGTACTCTCTCCGTCCAAAAATAAGTCTCAAGTTTGTTCAAAAGTGGAGGTATCTAGACATGTTTTATGTATAGATACATCCACTTTTTGTCAAACTTGAGAAACTTATTTTTGGACGGAGGGAATATGTATGTACTCCCTTTCTTCCAGAGATTCTTAACCAGAATACTCCTGTTGCAATCAGAACTCGGAACTGTCTGAAACTATAGCAGGACGCAGGTTTCTGGCAGTGAAGTGGTGTGTCAGCGTGTGGACGTGTCCTGTGCCTGCTCTCTGAATCTTCTCCAGGGACGTGTGGCTCCGAATCCTCTAGCGTTGCGAACCCGTCACCGCCACGCTCGTCGCAGCATATGGCGCCTGCTCCCGCAGTTCCTGTCCAAGAAATGCTCACCGTTGCTATGGCACCAATGGGAGCCTCCGTGTACTCTCCTGCTCTTCACCCTTGCTCGTATTCGTCGTGTCCTCGGCGCCGCCGCCGCCGTGATGCCGTGAAGGTCATGGCCTCCGCGTCGTTGTCGTCGACGGAGGAGACCAAGGACATCATCATCGTGGGCGCAGGCATCGCGGGTCTGGCCACGGCGCTCTCCCTGCGTCGGCTCGGCGTGGGCGCCACCGTTCTGGAGCAGGGGCCGTCCCTGCGCGCAGGCGGCACGTCGCTGACGTTGTTCAAGAACGGGTGGCGCGTACTGGACACCATCGGCGTCGCCGACGAGCTCCGGGCTAAGTACATCCGCGTCCAGGGGTACCTAGCTCTGCCTACTCTCCTGTCAGTTCCATGGATCTTCGACCTTAAATCCCGAGGTTTTCAGCTGATCGCAGGATGAGGATGCGGTCATCGGCGGGCGGGCGGGACCTGCGCGAGTTCTCCTTCGAGGAAGAAGCTCCTGGGTATGTACGAGCTCGCTTTCTTCGAGATCTTTGCACCTGGATTGATTTGCTCTGCTTTTGATGCACACAATCAGGCAGGAGGTGCGGGCGGTAGAGAGGCGGGTGCTCCTTGAGACGCTGGCCTCCAAGCTCCCGCCGGGCGCCATCTCCTTCTCCTCCAAGCTCAAGTCCATCGCCGGGCAAGGGCCGGAGGGCACACTCCTGGAGCTCCAGGACGGCAGGCGGCTACGCTCGAAGGTGGTTGTCGGCTGCGACGGCGTAAACTCCCCGATCGCGAGGTGGATGGGGTACTCGGAGCCCCGGTACGTGGGGCACATGGCATTCCGGGGACTCGCGGACTACGCCGGCGCCGGCGGCCAGCCGTTCGAGCCCAAGGTGAACTACATCTACGGCCGGGGCCTCCGTGCCGGCTTCGTGCCGGTCTCCCCGACCAAGGTCTACTGGTTCATCTGCTTCAACAGCCCAACTCCAGGTATCTCTATCCAACTACTAAGACCAGTGGCATGTTGGTAATGGAGGTGGTGTTTGATCTTGCGTGGCAATTGGCAGGGCCGAAGAACACCGACGCGGCGGCGCTGAAGAGGGAGGCCCTGGAGCTGGTGCGGGGCTGGCCGGACGACCTCGTCGCCGTGATGCGGAGCACGCCTGACGACGTCGTGGTGAAGACGCCCCTCGTGGACCGGTGGCTTTGGCCAGGGGTGGCGCCACCGGCGTCGAGGGGCGGCGTGGTGCTCGTCGGAGACGCGTGGCACCCCATGACGCCCAACCTCGGTCAGGGCGCGTGCTGCGCGCTCGAGGACGCCGTCGTGCTTGCGCGCCGCCTCGCGCCAGCGGTGCTCGCGGCCGGCGCGGGCGACAAAGTCGGCGAGGCGTTGCGCGGGTACGAGAGCGAGAGATGGGGCGCGTGTTCCCGCTGACTGCGCGCGCGGGGCTCGTCGGCGCACTCGTGCAGTGGGGCAATCCGGTGGTGTGCGCGGTGAGGGACGGTGTGGTGATCCCGAGGCTGGTCAGGCTGGGACCCTTCCTCGAGCACACCAACTTCGAGTGCGGCTTGCTCGAGCCGGTGGCGCCGTCGCCATGATCCATGGGGTCGAAGGTTGTAGCTCTCTGATTCATCAAGAGATACATTGATCCGGTAAGCTGTACTACAATTAAATTACCGGAGTGAGAAAGGTAGAAATAAGCAATCACGGTTCTATTTGTATAGATACTAGTTGAATGCCCCTGCATTGCCACGGTCTGTTATATTTTTTTTTCACCGCCACATATGTCGAATATAAAGACGTAAAATGCGCACGTACAGAAAAAATATAGCAACATAGTATTGTAAAAAAGTTAGAATTTTCAGTCATGTAATTCGAGAACATATGCATTATGCATGTTCGTTGCTATGGAACAACAATATAATTGAGAGCTATCTGCTACATGGAAACCAAATATCAGAGGCAGTGTAAGGTAAAGTCGTCAAGCTACTCAAGATGTCAGTTTCAAGGAGTGATATTTAGTACTGAACAAGCAATTATTATGAATTATCTTGGAAACCAAGACTAGCAAGTTTGTCCCTCGTCACTTACAAAATTTTATTCCAACAGGAACGAATTTATTTACTACCTCCGATCCATATTAATGGCCTCAACTTTATCTAGATACGGATGTATCTAGTTAAGTGTTTAGACTAGATGCATCCGTATATAGACAATGTTGAGACCATTAATATGGATCGGAGGGAGTATTTATATTACAAAGTTAAGATACTAACATTGCAAATGATATGCCATGAAACACACTAATAAGAGGTTCTGCAAGGAAGCTTTTCATATCACAACGGGAAAGAAAGCTATACAAGAATAATCTCTTATTAGACCGCCAATCGCTACTTGTTATCAATGTACACCCGATCACGCCCCACATCTGTCTCATTATTTATTTCTTAATTTATACTATACCATGAAAACAACAGAACCATGTCAAAACTAACAAATTCAAAACATCAACAAAGCCATTTTGTTACGCTGCCAGGTTTCCAGAAAATTCTTTTCCTTTCATTCAATATCAACTAGCTGTGTGGCCCGCGCGATTGCGCGGCTAGCATTGATATAACTCAGATATATTCATATCAAATGTATAATTTTATTCTGGATACTATATTAGATAACTATTTAAAATCGACGAAAATATATGATTGAATTTGTATACTCGGCTTATTGAGCTGCCAATTGCTTCTATATTCCAATCTACGGCGTATAATATTTGTACATGTTAAAAATGGAAAACCGGAATACATCCAAATCATTGTTTAGGCTTCGAAGTTTTCTTATGCAGAAGTTGGCTGCACCATTATTTTTTATTGTTTCAAAATCCAGCAATCAAATGAGTCTCGGTGCTGGTTGAGTGATTTTTCCATGTCATGCAACATTAATAAATATTGATTTTGTAGTAGCTGGATACATTAACCTGGATACATATCATGCACATCAGCTATAGTAGCTTCGTAATATCGCAGTGTTTTCTCTTCCGCAGCGTATCTATGTTATCTGTCACACCCCCCACATTTTTCTTTACAAATTCAGCATCGATGTCTCTCACACATTATATAGCGTGTTCATCCTTCCAAGGCTCAGTGTATTGTATCGACTGGATACGATGTAATATTTATTGAAGCGTCCTAATACAAAACTTAACACTGTACGTTGCTTACTACTTTTCTTGTGCAACCAAAAATATGTTGTACTTCCTCATTTCTAATAAAATAGCTAGGTTAGACACATTCACGCATTATGGAGACCAGACTATTGTTCTTAAAGGCTTTCATGTGTACCTCCTGTGAGTGGTCTTAGATTAATTCTTGTTTGCCACTTTTGTGCTACTTCCAACCTCGATGAACTCCACCAGTGATCAAGCATCATTTGCTCCTTCAAACAATATGTCCTAATTATTTTTGACCATGTTTTGTATATTGTCCTACCGATGCATGTTAATATATATCAGCAACAAATAAATATTGGTACATAACAGAATGTTAAGCATATATAAATCCAACTATTAATTTTAAATTACAATTTCTTCACAAAATGACCATTTAACGATCTCTTCAGTGGCACGCCTTTGCCTAAATCCTGAATTGATTATTGTTTCACGCGATATCCGCAGCAGCTGGCCCAGAGCTTACACATGTCTCTAGGTGGGTGAAATGATCAATAGCGTATTACAATTTTCCACTGTAAATAAATTCAGAAAATATTATGGTGATATTTCAGTAGAGATGCACAAAGAAACATACAAATAAGAGGATTTTCTCTAATAGCTGCATACTTGAGCCTGCGTGGTACACCAAAAACTTACTTGAGCTGATTACCTCACCAATCGCATGTGCAATCAAAAAAATATTTCAAGAACTACTACTTCTTACCTATTAAGACCATCAATTTTCACCGTTGCCGCTCAGCACAATATCCCCTGTGCTTAAAAGAAATGACAACTATGACAACAATATATCTTGCCTATCATGATGCGCGAGACTCCCAGAATCATAGTTTTGATCAATGTGGTCCTGAAACTTCAAATTTCATTGAAACACCATATGATCTGTCGGTAAAATTGACAATCAAAATCATTATCTTAATTGTGTAATCACCCGGATAATGTATTTTCTCTGCTGATAAGATATTTGTACAACCATAATAGTTATGATAATCAGCTTGATGTTTAATTTCATTTGGCTAAAAACAGCAACCATGAGGTCCTTAAGGAATCAGAATACACATAATTCTAAAGCTGGTCTTCTATAGATATACTCAACGATCTCATAGTGCTTAAAGAGTAAGAGTCAGATCTTCCAAGTGCAAAGAACTGTCCGTCTACCAATATTTCTGCTTCCTATACTTCATCATCAGTATAAATTTAGAGATGAGAAAGGAGATTACCTCGCTTTGATGTTTCCTCATGTATTTTGTACTCTCATGTAGCACAATTTATAGACTGAAGTTTAATTGATCCACTAATAAACCACAGTATACTTTAGCTTGAAGATCTGCAACATCTATGTACCGAGGAGTCCAATCATCTATGGCAACAAATTCAGGATGTAGAACATGAAAGACATGCATGCGACAGTGTTGCAGTTCGTAGCATCAATTAGCATGGATGATGGAGAACGCCTCGTCTTCTGAGGCCAATCTGTAAGCGCGGCATGAATCATGGGCGACTGGACTGCAACATCAGCAGGTCATTAACCGGATAGCTCATCTCAGA
Organism: Poa pratensis; assembly: GCA_947311845.1. Taxonomy (NCBI): domain Eukaryota; kingdom Viridiplantae; phylum Streptophyta; class Magnoliopsida; order Poales; family Poaceae; genus Poa; species Poa pratensis. The sequence continues at coordinate 5,381,380 of CAMZMU010000098.1, forward strand.
TCCAGGTGGTAGCTACGCGATGATCCCTTGCGGCTTGTCTCAGATTTCATCTCCGCTTAAAGTCTGAAAGATGAACATAAGAGCGATGGAGGACACAGATTTCATCTCCGCTTAGAGTTGAACACTGATTTTTCTTGAACACGTGATTCCATTCAAGTCAACATCTACCGTGCATATGCATATGCTGCACGCCCAACGGCTTGTCGGCAAGATTGGAAGGCACACCGGCCGGCCGCAAAACTTCTTCTAGCAAACTCGCCTCCGTGCTTATGCATATGTCCATAATCTGTACGTGAGTCAGCTATTTCTTTGCTTGTGATGGCTGCCGGCATCAAGCGATCAACACCGCTTCATTGGATACACCACGATGGATCACCGACGTAACCTCCAGCCTGAACGCCACACTCTGATAGGATCAATCAGCCCATCACTGTACGTGAGCGACGCCTTCTGTGAGCACGGTCTCACGGCTAGAACCCTGACACTGCCGCCATGTCGTGTATCAATCTGATCGTCGTCATGGCCGTCAAAATTGATCGATCTGATCGTCGTCATGGCCGGCGGCATTGATCAATCTGATCCTCGTCATCGCCAGCAGTAGAAGACGCAAGTTGGAATCCACGAATCTCATGGACGGCAAAATTGATCGATCTAATCGTCTTCACGGCCGACAGCATTGATCGATCTGATCCTCATCATCGCCGGCAGTAGAAGACGCAATTTGGAATCCACGAACCTGTAATGGATCACTTGAATTCATCCACGTTCAGATTACGTAACAACCGTCGAAGGCAGTAGAAGACGCAAGTTGGAATCCACGAACCTGTAATGGAGCACTTGAATTCATCCACGTTCAGATTACGTAACAACCGTCGAAGATGTCGTGGACGATCGGAGGCAGCCCATGCCGCCATGGCATTCAGCTTGGTAACCTTGTTAGGCAGGGGAGAATTGGGGCTAGGTATGTCGTGGTCTTGTGGCGGCTGAGAGGGCGACATCAGGAAGAGAAGCGGACCGGCCATGCCGTGGAGCGATCGTATGTATGGATCGACTGTGCTAGACGATTTCTGGATGGATTGTACATGAGGTCTGGGAGATCTTTCCTACTCCAGTGCGATGGGGAGTCCTGTACGTGGATCATTTATTGATGTACATGGGTGTTCTTTCCTTCCACGATTTCAAGAGGGAGACGTGGGGAAGATGGACTTTCCTTATGCGATTTCAAGTGGGAGACGTGGGGAAGATGGACACTGTATATGCACGTATGGAAATCGACACCGGCCAGACGTTACGAAAAGAAAATCTTGGCCGTTGTTTGTGACTTGATTATGTCTGGCTAATCTTCACCGTTGGTTGTCCTGTGTTTTAATTATATAATAGATATCAACAGAAAATGTGTGCAAGTTCAGCAAGCAAGCTTCTCCTTGCTTCCTCCTTATTTATTTCAGCAGAGAACCTAATAAATCCATAAGTTAATGTATCAGGTATCTATCTCCAAATCACAGGATTATCACCTGCAATGTCGTTGTATCGACCATCATTCGATGTTTCGAAACAAGAATTCTAGCCCGATGTATACAATGATGTTGTACGCTTAATTACCACTATCAGCTTCCCGACGGTTTCTGGTCTCTTGGCGACTTTTATGGTAACGTCATCATCAGCTGCACCTGACGACATCCCGACCTGCACAACATAAATACATCTTCAGCATTCCTAACCTCATATCCATAGACGATGAGAAACAAAAATGCAGGCTCCTACTACAACGTTGCCAATACAAATCATGAGAAATGCAACAAGCACATATGACAGACTGACTCATGATTTCGCTACGGGATTATATGGCGATCTCCTACACCCTTGGTGTCTTGTACATGAAGCATGCCACTGAAGGTGGATATGATGCATCATATCGAAATTATAATGGGATAAATGGTATATATAGCAGCGCTGAGATGAGAAAATGAGCAACTAAACTGACTCAAACACGGTGTCTATCTCAACTCATTATAATAGAAGTGCTTGCAAAAACTGAGAAGGAACTGCTCGACATAGAAGAAAAGGGTCGGACTTAGGCAAAAAAGAAAAGTGTCGGGCTTGAGAATTAAATATGAAGCAGCTAACTCTCCTCGGTAGTGAAGATAAACCTATCTTCATTACCTCACATTCTCTTTCGAAGAAATTCTAGTTGTGTATTTGTTGGCATTCAAGTTGTGTGTTTATTTGTTGCTTAGGGCAATGTTTGGCTTGCTCTACAGAAATGTACTTCAGCCAGTAAGTAACAGAAATAAATTTGCTACACCGAATTAGATTCAATGGAATTCCAAATATTGGAAGAAAATAAGATATATTGCAGGTAAGGTTTACCTTGTATGCACGAATAGATAAAGCAAGAATTGTCAATTGAAGACGGTTACACAAAACAGTGCTTTAGTTTCTCATCATTATAATTACGTAAACCAAATATTATCCTCAGTTGACATTTTGAAGTTTCTGAATATACTACAGGCTGCCGCTAATTAAAAAAAGAAACAGTGATCAGTGCAGGAAAATGCATGAAACCTGTGTAAAATATATCTCATTCACCTCAAACATATATAAACAGACGGCTCCCATGTGATTATATCCATACTTGTCTCTGACGCTTTTCGAAAATGAATACCTACGAGTTGCAATTCTCACTTGGAAAAAAGAAAATATCCACTAAGAAGAGCAGTACACCATGACAACAACATCATAATGAAACATTATAGCAGGACGGAAGAGAAAGCTTAGAACAATGAATTGTAGTAGAACATTCTTGCATATAGAGAATAGAGATGAGTAAGAACTTGAAGATGCAGCGGCGAGGCGTTGTCCTTCAACAGTTACACAAGATGGATTTATTTTGATACATTATTCAGAACGAAAAGAAAAGTAACGACTTATTCCTCTTTTATATGCTAAAACAAATCCTTGTTTTATAAATGGTTCCTAAAAGAGGGAGGAGGGACATGAATTCTGTCATTTGTTGGGATTGCAAGAAAAAACAAATTATTTCCAAGCGACAACAATTTCTGATCACTACTAAGGACAAAAAAGCAGAAATGTTTTAGGATACCTTCCGTCTTAACATCTCTCTTTCTTCCTTTGTCCAATCGGCAGTCATAATGCTTTGTAGTGATTCCTCATCATACAACAATCCTACATGTAGACAAGGCCAATCAGATAAAAAGCGGATTCAGAGTTTTGCTGACGACATGAAAGTTACTAATCGATACAGTAACCATAATCTTACACCAATGTCTACCACTCCATATACTGTAAATGAGGCGGTGTAGATATACAAAACAGCTGCAAGAGTGAACAAACAAAACCAAAATGCAGGCAAGGCAGAGGCACACAAAAGCTCCTCCATGGGAGGTCATTAGCACATCCACGTATTGCTCAGTTCTGCGACCAAGACCAAACTGTAATCAGAACTCGTTCACATGGAAAGTGAAAGCCTCATTCACGTAGGAATTGTTTTTCAACTAACGAGGGCATCAATAAAATTGCTTCATTTTAGGCAGAGAGGAGCGAGTCGTTCAAATGAATGATTACCCAAATGAGTTATCAAAAACAAAAGGAAGCATCCCGGAGAATATTTAGGTTATGAAAAGCTATGAAGCAAGTACCTTCTTAAACTGAGAAACCCATTTGGTTTTCTTTCTTTGAAGGGAGAATTTGCAAATATTCCTGCTGCGATCTGTTGCAACGAGCCAGGTTCCTGTCAAAGCAGAGCAGTAATGTAAAGTGCTAGCCAGTACTATTCCAAAAAACATTCCAGGGTGATCTCCATCAAGAATGGGCATCAAAATCTGCATAGAGAGAATGGGAGAATCGAAAACGGATTGGACATGAGAGGAAGGGGGTGCTAGCAGACCTACAGTTGCGCGTCCGCCCCCTCACTGGAGGTGCTCAGATCACGACACCACCTCCTTCTCCGATCACCCACCCCTGCCACCAGAGCACCAGTGGCGCCTGCCGGAGCTCACCACTTTCAGGCGGATCTAGCTCGTGGAGGTGAGACCCGCTCGTACCTCGAGGAGAAAGGGACCGGAAACGGCCGCGAGTTGCGGAGGCATAGGGGCGCCAGCGGCAAGTCTAGCGCACGCACGTTCGCTTTGGGAGGAGATGGGTACGTGGCGACGGCGGGAGAGGAAGATGCGGCCATGTTAGGAGACGGGAGAGGAGCTCCGTGGGAGCAGATGGGAGGAGTCGCGAGGGCTATTCTACAAAGTGTTGGAGGCGTTGCAAGGGACGGAGAGAATGAAGGAGCTGCCATGGTGGACCGATGCCCTTTATCTAGCCGCGCGTTGCGCCGCCGCACCACGACAGTAAGAAGGGGGAAAGGAGAGGGTTGCGGAGGAAGGGGACGCATCCTGAGCAGCCTATGGGCCGTGTGGACTTTTTGGTGGCCCATGCGGGAGCGAAGATCGAGCGAGCGGGGCGAGCGTGGTTCGCCAGGTTACACGAACGACCAACTCCCATTTAATAGTAAAGATGGTAGAGGGACGTATCCAACCTCTTTGCTGTTCAAAAGTGCAGGCGTCGCAAAACGATTTCGGTGTGCTGGTCTTGCTGTTTCGAACAAAAGAGAAGAACAGAAAAGCATACTCACCATAAGATTGGGTATCGCTAGATAGCGGTCGCGCGGGCCGCTCCAGAACAGAACTCTCCTCTCGAGCGGCTCGCGCGGGCCGCTCCAGAGGACCCCAAACCCTAGAAAAACAAGGCCGCCGGCGCTCTTCTCTTTGGCCGCTGCCGGCGCCGGCGGTGGCGGCCGCGCCTGGCCGTCAAAGGCGGCGGGTGAGGCGAGCGCGCCCCGACGATCTCCCTTCGCGCGGAGGCGAGGAGTCAAGCGGACGGCGCTGGGGAGGCGACTTCGGCGATGTGTGCGGCTGGGAGGCGCAGGGGAGGCGACGGCGACGTGCTGGGGCGGCTCGGCCGCAGCTCCGGTGGTGGTGGCGGCGCCCGGAGCTGCCGACAAGTGGAAGGATGCGGCGGCGCCCCGGGCCCGATCTGGGCCCATGATGGGTCGCGCAGGCTGCCCGTGCTCTTCCTCGAGGATGCCGCTCGGCCTCGGCTCAAGTTGTCGGCGCGGCGGCGGTGCTGAGGGCGGATGGTCTGCGTGGAGGTCTCCGGGAGGCCGGTAGGGTGCGGCGGCCATGGCTTGGCCGTCCGAGTTGGGGAAGGGGCAGGGGCTCTGTGCCCTCCTTCTCGCGCCCTTCTGCATCCGGGCTAGGTCTGGTGCTACGGTAGCCATGGGGCTACCGGTGGTTGACTTGGTGGTGGAGTCTCCTTCCTCGCCTCGCCCTCTTGAGCGGTGCGCGGAGCTAGGATGCCGGGACGGCGGCCCTGGACGATGGGAGTCCTTTGGTTGGGGGGTGTGCCAAGGACTCAGATGTTGGCTGGCGACCTTGGCCACGGGGATGGCTCGGTGGCTGGCGAGTAGACTGCAATGGCGGTGGCTCGGGTGCCGTCTTCGGCGTTCGGCGCCCCGTGTGGAAGTCCGTGAGAGTTTCCCTGGGGAAACCCTTTCCCGGGGTCTTCTCGGGACGCGGTGGCGACGTCCTTGGACGTCGTCCCATTCTTGGAGGCGTCGCAGCGGCTTCTCCGACCTTCTACGCTCCAGATGAAAATCCAAAATCCTCGGATCGGGCGGTGGCGGCGCTTTGGCGTCGTGTGCTTCTTGAAGACGCCGCCTTGGATTCCAGGGCGGGTTGCTCTCCGGATGTGGTGTTCTATCGAGCTTCCTCCGGCCATGCTTGTACTTTGTATTGCACACCGGTGTTTCCTGCTTGGGGTCCTGCTGGCTGAGCCTGTCGGTAGTCTTATGGACAGTGGCGCTGATGATCCTGTTGGTGGTCCTACCTCGGTTGGTGTAGCTGGTCTCGGCGATGTGCCCTGTGTGTTGGTGTGCCCGTGTTCTCGGTGAACTCTGGCCCAACACCTATGCCCGCTCTGCTTGTGCTCTCCCTCTTCGGCGTTACTCACCTTTGGTGTTCACCTGTAATCTCGTCGGTAGCTCTGTATCCTTGGGTGTGTGCGGTGCTGTGGTGTAAGCTGGATTCAGCATCATGTATCTTTCGCCGTTCGTGGCATTATTAATTTAACGTTGGGCCTCGGCCTTTTATTTATAAAAGATAGCGGTCGCCCGCGGACAAACGTGACTCCATCCCCCTCCACCTTATTCCCTGCCTCTGATGCCCTCGCCTCCACATCCGCATTGTACCCACCTCCTCCCATTCTCCCACGCCTCTAATGTCAGCCTAACCGCTTGCTCCCGCCACCCGCGACCGGTGGGATCCGCATTGCTGTTCCGAACAAAAGAGAAGAGATAACAGAAAAGCATACACCTTATTCCGAATCACATGTAACCAACAAGCAATGTATGGATGATCAATGCATGCGCCAATGCGCGATAATACTTGATAACCCTCCACACAAGTATAAACTAGACATCCACGCGACACAAAAATAAGACATCTGAAAGGACATGGATGTCGCCTAGAAGGGGGGTGAATAGGCGATTTAAAATTCTTTACGGTTTAGGCTTGAATAAATGCGGAATAAAACTAGCGTTTAATTTATCAAGCACAAAACCTAAACAAGCTAGGTTTACCTATGTGCACCAACAACTTATGCTAAACAAGATATACAACCATGTGATAGCAAGATATATTACTTCAAGCTCGATGGCTATCACAAAGTAAATTGCATAAGTAAGAAGCTCGGGTATAGAAATATCGAGGCACTTGGAGACGATGATTTATCCCGAAGTTCACTTCCCAATGGAAGCTACGTCTCCGTTGGAGCGGTGTGGAGTCACAAAGTGATCCCCGAATAGCCGTCAAATGGCACACCGTAATCTCCTTCGTGCCTCTACCAATGTTGAGTGCCACGAACCACTATGTGACACTTGAGGGTGGTCATCGAACCCGTACAAGGATGAGGCACACTCCACAACTTAATTGGAGGCTCTCACCGGAATCCCGAGGCTCCCAAAGCCACAAGACTCACAAGGTCGGGGCGCGTCTCCACAACTTAATTGGAGGCCCCCAACTATCCCGCGAGCCACCAAAACTCCGAGATCAACAAGGACCATCTAGGGCACTCCAAGTACCCAAGAGGACAAGCTCTAGGACACCCCAAGTACCCAAGAGTAACAAGCTTCTCAACTTCAATTTCCACGTATCACCGTGGAGAACTCAAACCGATGCAACTAATGCAAGAAGGCAAGACCACTAGAAGTGGTCAAATCCTTCACTCCCAAATCCCACCAAAAGCAACTAATGCTTGTGGGGAGAGAAGAGAGGAAGAACAAGGAAGAACTCAACAAATGGAACTCCAAGATCTAGATCCAAAAGCTTCCCCTCACTTAGAGGAGAGATGGATTGGTGGAACAATAGATCTAGATCTCCTCTCTCTTTTCCCACTAAATGGAGGCAAGAATCATGGAGGAATAGAGAGAATAGCAAGCTCAAAGATGGTCAACAATGGGGAAAACACGAGCTGCAAGCCTTTTTTTGGCTGGAGGTAGGTGGAGGGGTATTTATACCCCTCCCAGAAAAAGAGCCGTTGTAGACAGGAACATCGGATATTCCGATATGAGTCATGACCGGATAATCCGACTGGACCGGATATTCCGAAACACAAAGTATCGGATAATCCGACACAACCGGATAATCCGGGTAGACCTATACCGGATATTCCGAATATCTCCAGTGCGCAACAAAACTGGCTGCGAGAAGTCCTTAGCCGATTTCGAGAGAAAACTTGAGAGTCGGATATTCCGACGAAGTCAAGACCGGATAATCCGGGGAACCGGATAATCCGATTCGACCCATGTCGGATATTCCGAAAAACTCCAGTACGCATTGCTTTTAAAGTCCTTAGCCGAAATCGAGCAAACCTTGAGAATCGGATAATCCGGGTCAGCTAGGACCGGATAATCCGATTCCGCTGCAGAGCAAAACTTGACGGAAACAGCAAACTCAATAACTTTCCCGTTTGAACTCCAAATTAGGTGAAACCAATTTTGTTGGAAATATTAAGAACCATAAATAGAGTTAAGTTGACACACATGGGAAGGTGTGGAACTTCCCTCACGGATAAACCGATAATATTTCCAACACGAAAACGCAACAAGTTTTCAAACCAAAATCCGTTTTCGAAGAACTTGGGCTTGTCATGAAGATCACGACAAGCACCAAAACCCAACTAGGGGAAAAACCAAATAAGAACCAAGAATGATGATATGCCAAGTATGCGAAGGTTTGAGCTCTCTCCAACTGATACGCTTAAGCTTTAGTCGAGATCCCCTCTTGATAGTACGGTATCTATCCTATAACCCGGTCTCCCAACTAGCACCACGAGACCGGTAAAATAGAAACCATATCATACCTTTGCCTTGCACATTCCACTTGAGCTAGATGTTGATGATCTTGATCTTTTCAAGTGGACCACCTTTCTTTATTGCGCTTCGCTTGGTGAAGACTCTCATAACGCTCCCCCATACACCAAGATGGGAGAGCCTCTCTTAGGAACATCTTCACATGACCATTATCGGATAATCCGAGTCAGCTAGGACCGGATAATCCGATTCCCCAAAAGGGTTGCAAGCTTCAAGCATATGATATCTTCGAGATACTTCTCTTGAACTTGCACAACTCAAGCTTGATGACGATCACCACTTGACGATGATCAACCTTGTATCTTTTCTTCTCTTTTCAATAGATGACGTCTTGAAGATAACCATGTATGATTACATAATCCTTTTCTTCAAGACATACTTGCAATATGCTCAACTCGCATATGACCAATCATCGGATAACTCCTCTTATAACAACTTGGTCATCACATACTCTTCTTCACGATCATATCAAATATATCCATACAACTCGATGATCTTGATGCCAAATACTCCATTATATCAATATCTTTATGGCATCAACCTTGAATCCAACATATGGAGTTCAAGCATTTGCCTATGGACAAACACTACAAGAATCCATAGGGATTGTCATTAATTACCAAAACCACACATGGGGGCGCCATGCCCTTTCAACATCATAAGAGATGAAGCACAAATGTTTGCTTCACCCTGGATCGACGCTTTACAGTACGTAGTATTCTTGGCAAGTGGGGGTGGTAACACAGGGTGACTTTGTTAATAGCAATGTTCTTCGAGCATTGTGTATCGAACTCCGAGGTGAAAACTAAGGTCTGGTTGTGCATGACAAATGGTTGTGCATGACAAATGGTGGATTGTAGCTGTGTTCCTTGTTGAATGTTGAAGTCATTGTTTGGAGGATGCTCGGACTTTTTTTAGAGTGAAAACCTATGATCTGCCATTCGTGGTGAGATTGGGGACGATACGATTTGTGCATCGTTTCCTTACTGAAGGCGTCTCTATTGGAGAACCTTTTCCATATTCTGGGTGTTGCCGATGGTGGTGGTTGATATAATGAATCGAGGCGGGTTTTCTCTTCTTTTTTTGCCATATGCAGTCTTAATGTCTCGACTAACTCTTGGTATTATGTTGTTGCAAAGGCTATGTGTAACTGGTATCTACTTAATATTAATATATTCCTTTTATCGGAAAAACATGTTTTAGATAATAAGGATTTTGACATTGTTGTATCACCCTCACCCCCCTTAGAAAGCTGATATAACAGAAGTCTTTACCTGACAGATGAGTTGACTTCTGATCTTCAATGCAAAACTATTGCAAAATTTATTAGTATGCAGTTCCAATTAAAATACAAGAAGAGCATTGACAATGGAGCAGCTGACTCCCTTTATCACGTTGGACATGTGCTCGAGCTGCAGACAATATCCTCCTGTCATCCAAATTTGATTTTTGAAGTGCTTAACTCCTATACAACTGATATTTGCAACAGTTGGCTTGCATTCAGGAAATGAAATATACTTTTCCTTCGATCAAGGCTTGATTTTACAAACAAAATGTTGGCTGCTTTGGATGATAGTGCCCCGGGAGGCCACTCTAGGATCCAAGCAACTTATCAGCGTGCTAAGAAGCTCTACTACTAGTCCGACATGAAATTAGCAGTGTATCTATTTGTTAGGCAGTGCCAAGTGTGTTAGCAGGCAAAACAGACCATATGCCATTCCCTTGGGAGGTAACCATCTAAGCCACATTCCATACTGGACTTCTGCCCCTCTCTTAAGCTTGTGCTCGCCTAAGAGAGGCGATCGGATCTCAAGTCGCGACGCCAGATCTCCAGCCTCCCGTCGGCGCCGCCGTTGCTCTGCCTCGCTGTTGTGGCCTTCGGGCCATGGAGGCGTGGTGGATCTCGGCCCTCGTCGACGGGAGGGCTCCGTTTTCTGGTTTTCTTGTCAAGGTTTGTTGGGTCGGCGTTCTGATGGTGATGGCGTCGTCTCTTTCAATAAGGTCTCCCCGGTTTCAGTCCCATCTCGGCGGCAATGTCGAGAAGCTTGTGGGAGTGGTGTGTTTCTCAAGGGCTTTTTCTGGGGGTGACGATCTCCGGATCGTCGTGGAGCTTCATCGGCGGTTCATCCTTCTTCTTCGGCACCAGGACAGATGTGGTCTTCTTGACTCGTTCGGCGACTTCCCGTCCGCAACCAACAACGTCAAGCCAGCTCAGGGAGGAGCGGCAGCGGCGGCGCGCCGTCGACACGGTCTGGAGGTTGAAGACGAAGGGCGTCTCAAGGATCTCGTCGTAATTTTCGATTTTGTTGAGGTGTTTTGTATGGTTCGGTGTTTCTTTTAATACCAGGGTCCTTTTCGCAAAAAAAGGTGACCAATGACGCCACAAATGAAACAAAAATCCGATAGAGACACGTATTTAAATGGGCACCAAAGCATTCCTTGTTCATCCACCTTCCACCGCGGTACCCCTCATCAGAAGTTTTGCTATCAACATTCTCACCTTTATTCACAATTACCGCCCCACAACTAATCCATTCTCCATTACCGTCCACCTCTAAGTACTCCTTGATCTAGTCCACAAGGGTTCTCGGAGTATCTCTAATCATCAACCCCAATAGAAACTTTGAAATACAAATATAGGTATATTGTTAAAAGCATACCCATTCATATTCTTGCTGAGTTCATCAAAGGTCCATGGATCTCCACTGACGTGTTTCTTCCAACTGCAATCTATATACCTCTTAGTGGGCACCACAACGGCTACAAAGCGTTTGCAATTGCTTCAGCATAAGCAGGTGAGTTTGTGCAACCAGCAGGATGTTGTAGCCTCACTACTACTTAATAAATGATCATTAATTAAGGGCAGCTAAGCTATTTCATAGCCTGAGTTTGACTTAACCAGCTGACCTTACTTCGTAACCTTAGCCTACCTTTCTTTATAAAATGTTCGACTAATATTATGAAATTACAGAGTAGGTTTTTTTTAGTAATACTAAGGAACTGGAAAAAAAGTTCGGAAAAGGAGAAAAGCTAAGGTTACAGACTCACTTATCCGTCTACAAAGGAAAAGGCTTAGATAGATGAAGCGGAAGAAGGAACAAGGCTTGAAGGCGAATTAGCAAGGGAATGAATCTGATGAAGCTGTTCCTCCGCTAGAATAAGGGGGGCATGATCGCTGATTTGACCGGGCAGAGAGCGAGATTGATTGAAAGAACTATGCCAACTTGCGTACAAGATTTTTAGACTATAGTAAATCCTCTTCACAAGTTATTTCGTTTATCAGTCATTAAATTATCCACACCGTCCGAAGTTAGACCACCCGAACTTTGCCTCCTCCCCTTCATCCGATCTTCACTCACCGACATTCATCTGCTGACAGTTTCAAACCTGCTCATCATTCTTTCCATCCCCTCCATCTTCTTGAAACTTCGTGTGACTTTGATCTCCGACATGAGACTAGGAAGTATGTGTTGTACAATCATGTGCGATGTAGCAACTCACTAAATGACACATTTAACAAACTTTTAGAGCATCTCCACTCGCGGCGTCCAAACGGCCGCCCAAAGGCTTTTGGGACGTGCCGGATCAAAATAGGCTCCCACTCGCGGCGCCCAAATGTGATTTTGGTACAGCGCGGCCCCTTTTTTGGTCTGGCACGCCCAGCCCGCGCCCTCCGCTTGGGGAGTCGATGGGCTGTGCGACGAAATGGAGCGCGTCGCCACGTCAGCGTCCGACGCGTGGGCCACGCCTGTTAGCGGCACATCAGACCCAACAAAACCCCGGCTTCCCCCCAATTTCCCCTCCAAAATTTCATTTCTCCCGCCGTGCCCGCCCAGCAAAACCCTATCCCGCCTCGCTCCCATGGCGCCGCCGCGCGTACCGGTGGAGGGGAAGTCGGCCGCAAGGGCAAAAGTGTCGGGGAAGATGCTAGGTGTTCGCAAGCCGCGCAAGGCTCGACCGCCCATGGAGAAGCCAGAGGGGATGTCGAAATCCGACTGGCAGCTGGACGTACTCCGGCGCCGATTGGAGACGCAGAGCCGTGGTGGGTGGCGCGTGGCAAAGAAGAACAAGATGCTTACCGAGAAGCCGTCGGCGCCGTTAACGGCGAAGAACATAGCCGCCATGAACAAGAGTGTCGCCGCCTTGAACCAAGCTTTCGCCGTGGGAGGAGGCCAAAGGAGCGTCGCCCCTCTACGCTGCAAGATCGGCGGCTCGCCGTTGAATTCATCGTTCTACGTCGAAAGCGCCGCCGACATGCCTCTTCCAGGTTTACCCCCAGGATCTCCCCCGAGTACGCCGAGAGCCATCCGCATGGCGGCTTCGACCCCAACTTCGTCTTTGCCACGGGTGGTGCCGCGAGCGGCGGGATCGGCAGCGTCGATCTGAACGAGGCCATCGATTTGAACTCGTCGGCAATGCGGAGGGAACCCCTCACGCAGATCCCAAACCAGTCCGGCCGCAGCCTATCTTTCGACGTCGGCGCCGCACACGTGCTCGACGGAAGGTCCTCTGACATCTTTCACGCCAGCCAGGTATGAGACTATCACATTGGTCGCCGGCATTGTGTTATGTGTGTATATAGGCGAGCCGTGACCGCCGGCGTTGTTTTTTGTGCGTAGGGGAACGCTGACATCATGGACGACTTAATCAATGATGGCGTCCCGGCGGCGGGAAGCAGAGAAGAAGAGGACGACTTTACGAGGATGAGGTGTACTACGAGGAGGATGAGGATGATGACGAGGGCGAGGAGAAGGAGGAGGCGATCGATGCTGCGACCGGCGAGCCAGCACCGGCGAAGAAGGGCAGCCGTGGCATAGTTTGGACGACCAAGGAGGACGAGTGCATGGTTGAATCATGGAAGGCCGTGACCTGCGGCTCAATCACCGGCACAACCCAATCAAGCACCGCCTACTGGAAGAGGATCAAGACAGAGTTCGACGAGCGCAAGTTCACCAAGGACTACTTCAAGGTGAACATGGATCGGAACCAAGGCGTCATCGAGCATAGGTGGCGCATCATTTAGCGGCTCATCAACAAGTTCCACGTCTACCTTGAGAACATCCGCAACTGGGAAGAGAGCGGAAAGGGCCCGTCGGATCAAGTGAGATCATTTCGCCATTGCTTTGATGCGTTCGATGTAGTGTGATTGCCGGCTATCACGAGCGTATTTCTTTCTTGTAGATCATCGACGCCCTCGTGTTGTACCGAACCCACAACAAGGACAAGGAGTTCGGCTTGATGCATTGCTTCCAGCTTCTCCAAAATTGCGAGAAACGGAAGGCGCACCGGAAGACTCTAAACAAGAACGGCCGCGCCAACCTGAACGCCAATCCGGAAAACTCAGAGGGGCGGCCTATCGGGAACAAGAAGGCAAATGCGGCCCTCGCCGCGGCGGCAAAGACGGATAGAGTGCAATCGTCGATCGACAAGATCCTCGCCGATGTCTCCTCCAACTCGATCTTGAGGCGCGTCGAGAACAACGCAAGATGGACGACCTTGATGGACAAGGCCGACATCAAGATCGACCTCGAGAAGAAGAAAGCCGTTGTCAAGATTTCATGATCTTGACAGCCGATGTTTCGACCATGGACCCGCTGGCAAGGGCGACGCACAACATGTTCCGCTCCGCGATCTTGCAAGAACTTGGGCTCGTCCCGCCTGCTGAGACTGGCGGCAACCAGGGGACCATGGGCACGATGACGGCCACGGGCACGACCACGAGGTCCAAGGCAAGGTCGACGACGACGACCTGACCAAGACCGCCGACGACATCTAGGGCGGCAGCGACATCCGGCGGCCGGCAAGCGACATCTCCTGGCATATTTTGGCATATTTTGGCGTATTTTGATTGCCCAACCTTCCAGTTTGTGGTCGAGTGTGGCCGAAACTCTAAAATTGTGGCCGATAGCGGCTCAAACTTTGAATTGCTGCCGTTATTTAAGATTTCTCTATTTTCAGATTAACAAAAAAAACTGTCCTTTGGCCGATTTGGTCTCTGCGAGTGGGAAGCGATGCCACCCATTCCTTTCTACCCGTCCGGACGGCGCCCATTCCGCCTGTCCGGAAAGTCTTTGGGTGGCCATTTGGGCGCCGCGAGTGGAGGTGCTCTTAGGATTCAGATATGAATTTTCGTGCTATGAATGTATGGGGGCATGCTATTATTCGCACGTGCGAAGCTTCGCACGGATATTCCCCCGAATATTCCGCTGCCGGAGAGGAGGAAGACCACCCCCCGCAACCACCACCGGCCGAACCGCCGGCTTCCACCGCCCGCCCTCCTCAAACCGCCTCCCACCGCCGGTCCTCCGCCGCCCGGACCATCCCCTCTAAATCCCCCCTTCTCCGATCTCCAGCGACCCCGGCCGCCCCGCACCCCTCATGTTAAGTTTCTGACTCACCGTCGCCGCCTCCGCCGCGGCCAGCCACGGCTCCGGCTCGGCTGGCCACTGTCGCCGTCGGGAGGAAGAAGACGAAGAGGAAAGAAGTCAACGCGCACGGTCCGCGTCGTGCGAACGCTCGCACGCGCGTAAATAAGCAATTGTGGAATGTATGATTATTGGACTTGACTATCTAGCGACCGTGCCCCAGATTTCTCGTCCCGTACGGCGCCCGTTAACCCACCTCGCGAGCAGCCAACGCGCGCGCCAGCCTGGCAACAGCTTTACGCGCGCCAGCCGATCGACAGACAAAATCTAAAACGCGCCAGCCGATCGACAGCCCAAAAAAAGGCCCAAAACAGGCCCAACTAACACGCACCCAGCTTTGAGACCATAAAGCACCTGATCCATCCGCACACCCACCTAGGGATCGGGGTAGCTTCTTCTTCCTCAAGACATGGACGACGAAGAACAGAGAAACCGGAGAAACCTCCAAGATCCTGACGCCCTGCAGCAAAATCAACAGAGAAAACAGCAGCAGGTATGAAAAGTTCCCAGATCCATCCGCCCCACCCCACCCACCCCCCCCCCCCCTACACTCACCCCTGTGCAGAAAACTAACAACAACTCTGCCACTCCCTGCTCAATTCAGTAGTTCAGAAAAATTTGTTCAAAATCCCCTGCTACAAAACTCTCTACCAGTTTCCCACATGCAAGAGAATCTCCAGAAAACCAGAACAAAAACCAGCAGATGCATAGTGACAGCTGAAAAAACTGACTTGCATTATTATCCATGTTCTGGGAACTACAAAAAAATC
The DNA here is from genome assembly GCA_947311845.1 of Poa pratensis. Lineage (NCBI taxonomy): Eukaryota > Viridiplantae > Streptophyta > Magnoliopsida > Poales > Poaceae > Poa > Poa pratensis. The sequence goes on from CAMZMU010000098.1 coordinate 5,397,015, forward strand.
CCTGCTACAAATAAATCTGGCAACTAGCATCTGTGAACCTGGCAACTCCTTGATCAATCCCTGCTACAAAATAAATCTGGCAACTAGCATCTGTGAACCTGGCAACTAACATCTGTGAACCCCTGCTACAAACTCTAACAGTTTTCCACAAGCAAAAAACAAACTCCAGAACACCAGGACAAAAAGACCAAACAGATGCATAGTGACAGAAGCAAAAATACAAGATCAGTGATATATATGTCTAGAACTGACTAGCATCATGGATAGTAGTAGAGAAAAAAAGTAGTAGTAGAAGAAGGTAGCTAGATAAATTTGCTGCCTGTGTAACTACTAACTACAAATCTGGCAACTAGGAAATAGTGGCCTGGCAATTTGTGTGCTTGGTAAAACTGATGACCAACAGCTTGAACAAATCTGGCAACTAGAATCTAGATCAAAATGTAAGTGGCAACTAAGGAAATGCTGCCTGGTGACTAGTAACTACTAGTCTGGCAACTATGACATGGGGATCTGCCAACCTCCATACATTATGAAAAATATGATGACCAACTGCTTGAAAAAAATCTGGCAACTAGCATTTGTGAACCTGGCAACTAACATCTGTGAACCTGGCAAACTAGCATTATAGTAATTGTCTCCCGCACAACCTCCATCCGTACATACACGTGTGTTTCTTTTATACTTGATCTCCAGCTTGTGGAACCTTCATCAATCATTGGCGCAAAAACAAACGGCTCTGAAACACAAAAAAAAGGATAAGTAGTTGTTAAGTTGCTAACTTTCTGAAAAATACATTGCAGGTTGAAACACAAAACGTGTTTGAATGTGGAACAAAAAAGAATGTAAATAAAAGAGCATCAATCATTATCTCAGATGACAACACGCAGCGCAACAATGGGGTGGATGCATTTGCACAAGCAGTACACAAGGTGAGTTGTTGGACACGAAAAAAATCTAATATACATGTAAGTTTACTGCCTGCATCTTATGCCGCCTTGTGTCTTTTGTTTGACCAAAAAAAAACCACAACAGAAACCCAGGATGCCTGCAGCTACTTCAGGAGTAATGGTTGGAGTGACCAAGAACCCAACAACACAACTTGCCCTGCTCCCAAGCACAGGTTTGTATTCCCCCTTATATATATTGTTTGCCAGGACACTTGTATTAGTTTGCCAGATTATACTGAGCTAAGTTACCAGATTACTAAAAAACTTCATAAAATATTCGTTGGAAATTTCAGGTGATGGCCTTGCTGCCCCCACTGCTATTGCTGGCTCCTCTGCCCAAGGTGCTACTAGTACATTGGTCAGAAACACTAATTCAGAGGGCGGAAACTCATTGTCACAACAAGTGTCTGCGGGGGCTTCAAGCCAGAATGCCGAGTCATTTTTTACCCTAGGTGAATCAAGTTGTCACACGCCTAACACTGCTGATGATTCAGCCATCGAAGGAATCGCAGAGGTGAATTCGCCTGCTCAGCCACCGTTCGTGATGATGAGGTTTGATACACTAGAAGAAGCTGAAATGCATTACAGAATGTATGCAAAAAAGAAGGGCTTTGGCATAAGGTATGACTACAGGAGGAAGTCAGATGTAGATGGTGAGTATGCACGAGCATCAATTGTGTGCCACAAGCAAGGCAAGAAACAAGTGCAGAAAGAAAACCCTGAAAAACCAGTTCTTAAAGAAAGGAAAAGGAACATTGTGGAAAGATGTGAGTGCCCAGCCAGGATGTTTGTTAAGCGTAGACAGTTTGGATGGCTAGTTACCGAGTTCAATGACAACCATAACCACCCTCTGCTACCTAAATGGTCATTGACTCGATACCTAAGATCACACAAGAACATTCCAGAGGATGAGGTTGAGTTCTTGAGGTTGCTGCACTCATGCAACCTAGAAACAAGCCGTCAGATGCAGATAATGAGCAGATTGGCTGGGAGCATTGAAAATATGACGTATGGACCAAAGGAAATAGCCAACCTACGTGCTTCTTTCCGCCATGAGGATCAATACAAAGACATGGAGGGCACGCTTGAGTACTTCCTGCTGATGAAAGACCAGGACAAGGACTTCTACTGTAAATTCCTAAAGGATGATGAGGGCATGGTAGAATGCATGTACTGGATAGATGGTCCTGCAAGAAGGGAATACAAGCACTACAATGATTTCTTGGCATTCGACACGACATACTGTACTAACACTTACAAGATGCCATGTGCTCCTTTTATAGGCATAAACAGTCATGGTCAGTCAATTCAGTTTGGTTGTGCGTTTCTGAGGAATGAGTTAACAGATAGCTTCATTTGGCTATTCCAAACTTTCCTAGAAGCTATGGATGGGCTGGCACCACTCAACATTATCACTGACCAGGACTTTGCTATGAGGGCTGGCATTGATGAAGTTTTCCCACAAGCAAGACACAGGAACTGCAGACTTCACATCATCAGGAAAGCGCAGGAACTGATTGGGCCTCTCATGGCAAGGAACCTCGAACTGAACGATGAGTTCAAAGATTGCCTGAATAACAGCTTAACTCCGCAAGAATTTGAGACTAAGTGGCTAGCAATGCTAGAAACGCATGGCGTTGCAGGCAACAAAGACCTAGCAGCTCTGTATGAGAAGAGAGATTGTTGGGTGCCAGCATACTTCATGCACAACTTCTATCCATTCCTCCAAACAACAGGAAGGAGTGAGGGTTTCAATGCAGTGCTTAAAAAGTATGTGAACCCCAACAATTCGATCTCCGAATTTGTTCGTCAGTATGCAGACATACAAGAGAAATATCATAATGCTGAAAACAGGGAGGAGGCAGTCACACTTATTACAAAAGCATCAAAATGGTGTCACCACCCAATAGAGTTCCAAATGTCGCAAACTTATACCCGTGAAATATTCTATAGGTTCCAACATGAAATGGAGAAGCTTATGTCCTACAACTGCAAACATATCATGGGCGACATCTACGAGACGATTTGTATTACAGATTTTGTGCCTGACTATGGTGACAGGACATATACTGTGCATGCAAATGTCGGTGCAGAACACTATGAGTGTCAATGTAGTAAAATGGAGAGGGATGGCATGGTCTGCTGCCATATACTAAAGGTACGAGAAAAATGCTTATGTAATTGCCATCCTACTAAGACTAAATTGCCATATTACTTACACCCACTTGCCAACCTACACAATGTAAGTTGCCAGATTTTTAAAAGGCAGGTTGCCCACTAGCTAGATGCAAGTTAACAGCTTATTTAGACCCCCCCATCTTTCCAAAATGTATTTTACAGAGGTGATGCCACGTTTTAACTAGCAAAAAAATATTTACCACAGGTTATGATCCATTTGGGAGTTACCAAGATGCCGGATGCCTACATCCTTAGAAGGTGGACTCCTAATGCAGAGCTCAACCCATCAACCGTGACTGCAGCTGCCCGACAAGGTGAGATGCCGGATGAATCACGAAGAAAGATGAAGTATGCGGTATACTGCAATGACCTAACAAGCCTAGCAAAGGTTGCATGCCAATCGGATGATGGTCAGCGCATATTGTCGATGCATATAAAACAACTTAAGACTGAGCTAAATGCACTGAAGAAAAGACAACAGCGTGCAGCTGCGGCTGCACGATCTACAGGCCCGTCTAGGACCAGAGGGCCATCGGTGTCAGTGCGCAAGTCTGTGTACCATCTGCAGGAACAGCGCCAAGGCAGGAGGGATCTAATGCATCCCGGCCCAATGCCAGAGCTACCGCGTCACGTCCAGTTGAGACAGTTTGCCCGACTGGCACTACTATTGTGCTTGTTAACAATTCTATGGTCGAGGATATTAATGCAGATACAGCAGTGTCAGAAAGCTCAGACACAGTAGTGCTACATGATCCGCCCATGTCAAACACAAAAGGTAGAAAAAAGGCAACGGCATTCCAAAATCCTCTGGACATACAAGTTAAAACCAAGAGGAAATGCAAAGTGTGCGGTTCTGTTCGCCACGACGCGCGCAACTGCCCGGAAAGATTGAAGTAGGCTTGATCTTAATGTTTATTTCTCTGAATAAATGAACAGAAACTTGTAATTTAACTTAGTGTGACTCTGGATGCCTTCTGCTTTCTAGCTTATTTATAAGCACACATCAAAAAGCTATCTCTTATGCAATTATCAAGCATGGTGTATGAGCTTGTACCTTCATAGCTTGTTGTTGTCCAAGTGGAATCTCCACTTCCTTGTTTCATTCAACTGCGAAGATAACAGCCTGAGTGGCCATTTTTTTTTTGCATATTCAACATGGTGAGGCTGCATGTCTGGTATTTCCTGACCGAACCACCTTTCAAGAATGTTGAGCATGTGGAATCCACAATCATTCCTAAAAACAGGATGGGACAAAACACTTTAGGGACTCAAAAAAACAAAAAATATGAACAGACGGCGTAAAAATGAACTGCTGTGTGTCGCATTACTCACGGCGTTCCTTGGAGAGGAACCTCGATTATCCTGGTCTCGAAAGCTTCAATCTTGTTCTTTGCGTTTTCGTAGAAAACATCCCATGCTTCCTTCAGCTTGTTTATAACCCTACCGGAATGCCGAATAAGGCTTGGACTGTTGGGTCCACGCAGTGAGTCCAAAACCTCAAATCTTTTGGCCACCATGTTAATACCCACAACATACCAATGATGGGGATCATCTGGTTTTGTTCCGAAGTTCTCCATCACAGCAAACAACGCCTACAAAAAAAACGCAAAAACATTAGAGAAATTTGCCGCGATACTAGAACAGAGTTACCAGATAATTATTTCTTATTTACCACGGGGGGTTAGTAGCAGTTGCCAAGATAAATTCAGAAAGAACATGTGATGCCTCATGGGGAAGGGACAAAAAAAAGACAAAACAAGATAGTTGCCACATTATGAAAACTCAATTACCAGATGGAGTAAAAGCAGTTTTGCATGCATAAAAAATCTTTTAAAAAGGCATAAACCAACACATGAGAAAATGGAAAAAAGGAAATGTGGTTACCAAATTCATAACAGTTAATTGCCAGGTGAGACACAAACAGTTGCCAACTATTTTTTAAAAAACACAGTTGCCAGATTAGTGACTCACAATTACCAGTTTGGGTTATAACAATTGCCACAATGATATATTCCTAGTTACCAAGTGAGTTTGCCACAGCCATGACAAAAAGTGTTAGGGGATTATACCTGATTTTGAACAGTCAGTGAGTAATCTTTCTGCTTCCTGAAAGCCTTTGTTACAATTCTCTTTGCGAACTCATTGGCAAGCAAATGGTCGACCACCAGATAAGGGAAGACAACCCTCTTTTCAACTCTGCAGTTATTCCTTATGTACTCTACAGCAACGTCGCACACTCGTGTTGACAGCTGAGCCCTTGGCTTCATAGAGTCAGCCAACTCAACAGTGTGTATCCAGCTCTGTGGATATTTAACAATGTCCAGCCTACAAAAAATATGTAGATAAAGGATTTTATGGTTACAAAACTGAAGCTGTTTTGTGCATAGAAACTTTAAGAAAAAAATGAAACCTAAAAAAGAGAAAACGATAGTCAACTCGTGCGTACTTACTTCTTGATATTGGATGCCCTTGAGTTTGTGGTACTCATCATCAGCTTCTTGTACACATCTTCTTCATCTTCAGATACACTGAAAAACTCATCATAAGGCGATGACTTGAACCGAGATGGTTTCATTACTCTTGTTCTCCTTGCAAAAGGTTTTGGTGTTACACTCAACACACCCCCTTCTTCAGCATCTCCTCCATTGGCAGCGGCAGTTTCACGCATCCTCTTTATGTCTTCTCTTGCATCATTCTCCATCTTGTCAAGCAACTCACCTACTTCATCGTCGACTGTTTCGATGGTTCCATCCAAGTAGGCCCCAAGTTTCTCCTCTTTCCTAAGCTTGTCCACGGGATCTGTCGGAGGGAAAAGAAACAACGTAAAGAACACAGTAACCCAAAACAACCAACTACAGCGTCGGGGGGGAACCCAAAAGTTGGAAAAATGAAAAATTACCTTCATTTCGTGCCCAGGCAAGCGGGGGTGCGTTGATTGGGGCTGATATACCACATACAAAGCCATCTCTGTCAGGGCTGCTGTCGACATTCATATCATCATACTCGCTGGAAGATGGTGAGGACTGTGACAACAAATGGAATGATGGAGGTGTAAACATGCCCGGACGCGGATCCCTTGGTTTACGCTTCTTCTTTTTCTTCGACCCACTTGCAGCAGAATCAGAAACAACTGTCTTTCCTTTTTCCTTGGCCTTGACCGCTGCCGAAAGTTCAGAAACAATTCTTCGTAGCTCGCTGGAGACTACAAACGGTGAGCCATCTGCATTCCGTGCTAAATTTGATCTTGGTAAGGGACCATGCGGACTAGGTGTGCGATATAATGATGCCAACACATTCTCCCTTAATGCAGTGCTCACCAAATTTGATTCTGCACGGACAGTGGGAGAGATAATGATCGCTGTACTAGTACTCTTGCCAGCCTCACATGCTCTTCCCTCACCTCCATTGCCTGTAATATCTGCTGTTGGTGACAACAGAATTGCACTGCTGTAGCTTGACCCGGCAATGTCGTTTGCTTTGCCCCCGCCAATTGGTGCATCAGCTGAAGCAGGGTTACCTTGTCCTTCTGTCAGTGCCTCCTCAACATTGTTCAACCTATTTGCCTGGTCTAGGCCACCATCTATTACGGCATCAGAACTTTTAGCTTGCTTATACAGAGGGCCTTCAGCATTTACTTGAGGGGATCCCCTTGGGTAAACTCTCTTCAGTCTTGTTCCTTTAGGTGTCCCGCTGCTTCCCCTGTTTTCATGCACACACAAAAAAGCAACAAAAAAAAAGGTGTAAGCAACCAGATGAAGAATGCCTTCTGAAAATTACCAAGTATCAAGCATCTGATTGCCAGGTGTGAAACAAAAATCAATTACCAGAACATACATACTTAATTGCCATGAAAAAAAATAGGAAAAAAATGTAGAACTGCCAAAACTAAAAAAATTCTTACCCTGCTGTTCTTGTTAGTCCTGAGGGCGGCGTGCTTGGAGTATCCTTCAGCAATCCCAGTTCGCATGCTACCATACGCTTCACCTCTGAATGTATCTGCTCATCATGGATGTGTCCTTTGGCTTTATCTGCAGTTGCTTGACGGCCCTTCAAACCACTTAACCTCATGGCCATGGATGCAGCCTCGCTCCTTATCTTGCTGTCAACATGTTGACTGCTCGTCTGTGACTCAGTAATGACATAATCGTCGACGCCAGTAGCAGTTTCAGACAAAGAAGCGTCACTGTCCATAAGAGGGATCATCTGCGACCCGGTGTTGTCAGTCGGCATTGTTGCAAAATCCGTATCCTGATGTCTGCTGTTCTCAGATGACTGAATGCCGCCATCAATGCTTCCTCTGTCCATGTCGATCTGATCAGCCCCCTCTCCCAAGTTCATATTGCTGGTACCAAAGCTGCCTGCATTTTCAGTATGCTTGGTACTGTTGCATTGGGATGGTGATGCCCCAGCAGACTTCTCCCGTGAGTAACGAGCAGAACGGGGTGTAATCCTAGTTGATGCCCCAATAGACATTTCTCCTGATGCCGGATTGAGACGGGGGCTACGCCTAGGTGAAGCCGGATTGAGACGGGGGCTACGCCTAGGTGATGCCCCAGAAGGCTGTCTTCCTGAGGAATGAGTGATATGGGGGCTACGGCTTGTGTTCTGGATAGAACTGGTTCGTACCGTTTCAGTTCTATCAGTCCTGTCATTCGAAGACTCGGAATCAGAAGACGATTCTTCAGCAAGCGAATCATCTTTCCCCTGCTGTTGACAAGATCTGGGTGGTGGCCTTGCTCTCGGTACAGACAAAAGGTTGAATGAATCTTCCATACAAGCGCTTGCAGCTGGACCTAGAGCTGTCCACCCTTGCGCAAGCTTGCTCAATAGACCATTTAGCCCGACCGCGTGATCAAAAAGCAGTGAGCCAATTCTTTTCTTTTCCTGCGAACACAGAAGATGATAACAAAAAAGTAAGAACCAGTTGCCCTAATCGGGGGGGGGGGGGGGTACCGTCACACACACACCTAGTTGCCACTTAAAATATCTCCTTAATTACCACCACATGAAAACTTGGTTGCCAGCTTAAATATACTTAATTACCAACACACCCATACTTGGTTGCCAGCTTATGGATGCACACAGAAAGAGACAAAACAAAAATGAAAAATTGCCTACTCGGGGGGGTACCGTCACACACACACCTAGTTGCCGCTTAATATCTCCTTAATTACCACCACATGAAAACTTGGTTGCCAGCTTAAAAAAACTTAAATGCCTACTCGGGGGTTACCGTCACACACACACCTAGTTGCCAGTTAAAAAATCTCATTAATTACCACCACATGAAAACTTGGTTGCCAGTTTATAAAATATTCACAGAACACAAAAAAGGTTTTACCAGTTTTACACACACGTGGGGGTAACATCATGCAGAAAACTAGTTGCCAGTTTTAAAAAAATGCTTAATTGCCATCACATGCATAGATGGTTGCCAGATTATGTGCACCTACCTCCGCGCTGCAACTATGGTGTGTATTGTGGGTCATCCACTTCTCAAACCCAGCTGGTCCACCAAAAAGCTCTAGCTTCGCAGCGAACTCTTCCTTTAGCTACAGAAAAGAAATTTCGCAGTGTGAACAGATGAAACTCAAAAAAAAAGTATCACAAAAAAGTTGTGCTCCGCCTCATCCTTACCTGAAGTTTGCCAAATGAATTAGGATCATCGTCCTGTGTGTCCAAAGCAGCTATTGCCTCAACTGCCTGCCTCGTCCATAGATTAATCCCAAACTCTGATTCCCCCAAGTCAACTACGTAATCATCGCAATTGAGGGAGGAGATGTATTTTAACTGAAAACATCATCAGAAATCATGATTAGTAAAAAAAGTTGCCCCATGCAAAAAATCTTCACAGACATAACTGAGTGTGAGATTGCATTACCAAAATGCAAAGCAAGCATGCATTGTTGAACTTCCCACTTGATAAACTCTCATGCATGTAATCGGCAACAAATTTGCATAGATTATACTCTCCAAAACCAGCAACGTTTACCTGAAAAAAAATTGAACACACTTGTCAAATAACTTTGGGGTAAAAATAATGCAGATTAAGAAGAAAAACATGTTCACTGGCAAAAGAAAAAATGCTCACCAGCATGGGGTAAACTTTGTTGCTAATTCTGGTTCCAGTGGTCGGTGCCAGAAAACCGCAGGTAACATATACCATCCACAACCTCTTGAATTTGTCATCTGCCTCCTTGTACCCAGCTAAAAGCTCGGCAACCCTAGTTAACTTTGGCCTGTTGCCGTCATTTGGGAATAGCTCCTTGACTAACCCATCCTCTATGTTATAGTCAACATAGTATGGGACAGTGAGTCTGCCCCTAGGTAGGCCTGTGGTCTCATAGACAACCTGCTCGTTAAGAGGGATGCTTCCACGCCCAGGGATAATAAGAGCCCTATCCTTAGGACAATACAACTTGGTCACCCATGCTAGTAAAGCATTGCTCAGCTGATCACATTTTATATCCAGTAGGGTACCCTGCTTCAGATCATCTCTAATCATGATCTTCTGTTTATCCTCCAAATGAGGATAGAGCTTCACAAGTCCAAATGAAGAAGCCCTATTCCTATTCACGCCAGCTTTCGCCTATGTACACATGGGTGAAAAAAACAGACCAAAAAAGGAAGGTAAGTAAAAACCTAAAGCAAAAAGCATACAACTGCCAGAATTTAAAAGAAGGATATGCTACAAATAACATGGCTACCTACTCAGAAAAAATGGCCACAAAAAAATATGAATACTATTGTTGCCGTATAATACACAAAAATTAGCATTTATGATAGGAAGTTGCCACCCCATGGTTGCTTAGTTACCAGAAAATAACAATTAGGTAAGCATGATGAACTTACATCGTCACAAAAAAACTTATGTAAAAAAATCTTACTAACATAAATTTCCCCCCGGTAAAAATGTATGTACTGTTGCCACATATTGTACACTGAATTACCATGTAACAAGAAGGAAAAGGTGACAGGAAAAAACAAAGGTAGGCCAGAAAACTAGCGTAAAATAAAACAGTTGCCATCACTTGCGCCTATCGTTGCCAGACACATTGTGCTTAGTTACCAGAAAAACCCAATTAGGTGGCATGCTGAATTTACATGGTCACATAACTAATGTCGAAAAAATCTTCTGTCAGAAAGTTCCCATGGTAAAAATATGGACAACCAAGGTAGACAGGTAACTTATGGCCCCGGGTTGTAGACAGGTAACTTATGTATGCATCTTTGCATGATTATGCATGTTTGTGCACATACCTTCTTCAGCATTGGACCCATGACTCTTCCATTGCATTCGTCGTTGCTCGGAGCTTTCCTGCGTCTACCCATTATGAAACAGCCTCAATTGTTGCTCTGCAAAAAACCATACCAAAAACCGTGAGCACAACAAAACACATCCAGGGACTCAGCATCCAGGAACCTATCTCTAGTGCCGAAAAAACAGAGAAATCCTCACTGTTTGACGCGCATGCACAAGCAAAAATTCCCCCAAGCTGCTTGAACACTGGAGAACCACCGATGGCTTCACCCCACGACAGCAACTCACCTCGCTACCGGAAAACCAAAAAATCGACGCCCCCAAAATCCCATAACATCGCCCCAGATTCCCCGCGTTCGACGTGCATCACGGCACGCACATCACCGCTCAAGGCGAAACCCCACCCCCGAGACAAAATTCAAAAGCAAAAATCCCCACCACAGCGAGACAGATCCACTCGCGGCGGAGCTCTGCCCGTCGATGGCGAGCACATGAACCATATCGGAACAAGCTCTACTCACCACCCCCAAATCCCTCTACTCACGGCGGAGCTCTAGCAGTTAGGAAGCAAACAAAAACGGACGCGCGCGTGCGAGAGGAGGAGCCGGAGAAGAACTACTCACCGCGCCGAACCTCCGTTCGACGGACCGCCGGCCAAATCCGGCGAGCTCGCAATCCCTCTACTCACGGCGGAGCTCTAGCAGTTAGGAAAGCAACAAAATCGGACGCGCGCGTGCGAGAGGAGGAGCCGGAGAAGAAGTACTCACCGCGTCCGAACCTCCGTTCGCCGGACCGCCGGCCAAACCGGCGAGGTGGCAAACCCTAGCGCGGAATCGCCTCTGCCTCCGCCGCGAGAGCAGAGAACAGTAACGGCCAGGAGAAAATGGGGAATGGGGGCGGTGAAGCGATAACCACGGTGCTTTGCTTTGCACGCATCCCAAAATTCGAAAACACGTCGCTGACCGGTGGGACCACCTACACGGTCGGGACAAGTAACGGGTCCACCCCGCCCGCGCGCCCGTTAATAGCGGGAGACGGTTCTCTTGACGCACGCGACGTCCGATCGCGCGCAGCGCGCATTTTGGAACGCCGGACGGGGATGGTTTCCTGGGGCACGTCCCCTACTTAGATAATCCGATGATTATTATACCAACTTCGCACCCGTTAGGACCGGACCCCGGGTGAACTAGCGTGACCGGTAAAACCAAAGGGTCCCTCGGAAAAGCCAGATTGGAAACGTTGAGCCCCGTACCTTCCATCCGTGCGGGTTAATAACCGTCAGGTTCGAGCAGGCCGCGTAGGAGGAGTCGAGCTCAAATCTTCCCAGCCCCGTCCCGTCGCGAAGGGAATTTCCTCTCCCGCGAGATTGGAGCGCGCCACGGGAAGATCCCGATCTCGCCATGAATCCCGAGTAGTAAGTCGCTTCCTTCCTCTCGCCTCTGCTTGAATTGGGGTCCCGTGAGGTCGGGATCTCGCTGGATCTGGCGCGGGCACGGGCGTTTGTATTTCTTCCCTCGCTCTTGATCCCATCCGATGCAACCCTTAGAGTTTATGCTGGCCAATCGGGATGTGATCGCGGTTCTTGTAATCTCGGCTAGATTTTCGTTGATGTTTTGGGACGCGTTGTTATTGTGGATTCTATTACGGCCTTGCGGGATGTCAGAGAAATAATAATCGATGTGTAGTAAGAACGGTGCAGTTTTGGCTGCGATTTGCACCAGAAGGTTGCGTCTAATGCACTTTCACAGAGTGAATATGGACATTGGGGTTGGAGTAGAGTTATTGGCGTTGTTGTTCGTTAGGAGGATCTCTGCTCACAACTTATTTAAGAGGAAACTACCTTGATATGTTTAAGGCGATATGAACACTCTTTTATTGTTTTCTGATGAATGTTGCTGGTTAGAAGGATCTTTGCTTGCAACTGCTAGGTTAAATGACGAGTCAATGGCTCCAATCTGATGGTGTAGTGTAGCCCTACAAACACGATTAGATGCTCGTTGATGTTTTTGTACTGTGATGAGCATGGATTATAAATGATTAAGAGTCAACATGAGTATTGCTTGTTCGTATATTTTGGGTTCGAATGAATGTTATTGTTGATGGATTTGTTCTCTTGGTTAGTGTTGTATCTGTTGTTAACTTCAATATTTCATCTTAATGTTACGTATTGACATTAGAAATTTACTTATCTATTTAAATTTTGTTTTATCTTTCAATATGACTCTTCAAATTTTTAATACGTAGTAGTAGTACTAGTATAGATAGTAACTATTATTGAGCACAATTGACTCAGTTTTTCTGAATATTACATATAGAGTACCAAATTACTGGTCTAAGGATTGATACACAATCTTCTAATCCTCAAAATGCTGATTTTATCTAGTTTTCGTATAGTTATCTACTTATCTTATGTATTAATCTTTGCATTGCCGCTCATCGATCCAAGCCTGGAGATAACGACTATATCCTGTATTACATTTTATCGAGACTAATATCCTGTTAATTGATATGGCAGTGACTATCTCTTTAAGCTTTTGCTTATTGGAGACTCGGGTGTTGGCAAGTCATGCCTTCTCTTAAGATTTGCTGTAAGAATCCTTATCTAAAGCATGATTCGTTAATCATATTTCCTCTCTGTATATAATTGGTTCTCCTTTCTTTGTATCCATCTTCTTTAGATGTAAGTTGGCTGATGGATATCATAGAATCAATCGTATTTCCTTCAGATTTAGCAAACTATATGATTCCTCACAGGCTCTGACAACTGAACGTCTGCAATGTGAATGGCTTCATTGTTGCTAGCACTGAAATAACGATGATCCCTATATTTTACTAAACAAACGTAGTTAATTGTTAATTTGTTCTGTTTTGAACTCTCTCCATCGATTTTGTCAACTTCCTTAACATTGGCTCTGTTGGCAGGACGACTCATATCTGGAGAGTTATATCAGTACAATTGGAGTTGATTTCGTAAGTATATTTACTTTCTCGGGTGAATGTTTTCTGTCCTGGCTACCTTCAGTGAACTTAATTTCTTATTTCCTTCCACTTATATTGATAGAAAATACGTACTGTGGAGCAAGATGGAAAGACTATGAAGCTGCAAATTGTGAGTCTTATGTTTTGTGATTTATTTGATTTGCATGTTTATGGCCAAGCATACCTTTTCTTATGTCCTGTATGCATCTATCACCAATTCATATTTCCTTGACAGATTAAAGATTTTATCAGGACATAGCTCATTTATTGGCCCCTTTTCTTTCTTGAAGTTTGCTTGATTTGGCCCTTGCATGATAGAGGATGTGCTATTAAGTTCCCTCCATTCCGAATTATAAGATGTTTTAGCTTATTTCTAAATCGCATGTATCTGGACACGTTTCAGTGTGTCGATTCACTCATTTCAGTCCGTATGTAGTCCACATTGAAATATCCAAACCATCTTATAATTTGGAACTGAGGGAGTATGGCAGGAAACAGACACACCATTGTTGCTTGAATATGTGCAGCCACACAGATATCTTTTAACTTCTGATTTTCCTAGTTTCATCCATTGAATTATTTTAGTCCATTAAATGTTTATTATTTGTCTTCCGGCTGAAGAATGATTCTTTCAGGATGATTTGATATACCAAGTAGACGTAGCTTAATTTGAATACCTTATATATTAGGTTGTTGGTACCTCCTCTCTTAGTCTTGTGCATTGCATCTAATGATGCAAACTGTTCTTTCCATTCGAAAATTTAATCCCATCTACGTGGCCACCTCTTTTCTATTTCAGTGGGACACTGCTGGGCAAGAACGCTTCAGAACTATTACTAGCAGCTACTATCGAGGGGCTCACGGGATCATTGTAAGTTTGTTTATGCAAACTCTTAATTTGATTTTGCTCACGCTGTTCTGACGTGTGCAAATGGAATTGCAGATTGTCTATGATGTGACAGACCAAGATAGCTTCAACAATGTGAAGCAGTGGTTGAACGAGATTGATCGCTATGCTAGTGATAATGTGAACAAGCTTCTTGTAGGGAACAAATGTGATCTCACTGACAAAAAAGTTGTATCATATGAGACAGCCAAGGTATCTTATTTAACACTGTTTCTTACTCATGATGATTTCATCAGTGTTTAATTTGCTGGAGGCATTCTTCTGCTATTTGAGTTTATATTTGATGTATACAGGCATTTGCTGATGAGATTGGCATCCCATTCATGGAGACCAGTGCAAAGAATGCCTTGAATGTTGAGCAGGCTTTCATGGCTATGTCTGCTTCAATCAAGGACAGGTGTGTTCCCAGACAATTTAATTAGCACAAGTTATCCTATGCAATATATTTACTGCTCATTGATGCTACGTTCCTAGTATCCTAATAATCAAAATGGCTCTACACTCCTTAACACTCCTTAATGTGTTTGTGCGCTTGCTCCGCCCACCCAGGTCCGAGTTCTGAACTCCCTGTGGTGCTCGGTAGTCAGGTGCTAGGGCCTGTTGGAGTTATTCCACTCCCTTAGCTATAACAATTTGCACTGAATTTGATTTATCGTCCCTTAGCATGTTTTTTCCACTTTAGAGGAAGAGTAATGAATAATACCATCTTCCTTTCCAGGATGGCAAGCCAGCCAGCTGCAAACAACGCTCGTCCAGCCACAGTGCAGATCCGTGGGCAACCTGTCGAACAGAAGACAAGCTGCTGCTCTTCTTAAAAAACCACGCGGCCCGAATTGAGATTCAAATTTGTCAGATCCATCCTTCAATCCATGTTTTTACATAGGTGTATTTCGTACCTTTATATCTCTTTTTCTAGTGCACTTTGCCCTTGACTTGTAACAACGGAGTTTGGAGACAGTATCTTCTAGTAGTAATTCTGTAACTTGGATGGCTATGTTACATTTGCAGTTATTGCTTTGTTGAAATTGAGAAGGCTTCGGCCCATTGAAAATGGCATAAAATCCTTGAGATGGTGCAATGGGCGGCCTCCATTGTTCGCCATGCAGCTTGTAATATGTTTGAGCTGTGATGGCTCCAAAAACGTTATTTGCCAGTATTGCTTATTATGGTGAAACCAATTAGTGTTGCGTATTTTTCATGCTATGTACAAGGGAAGTCCACGTCGAGGACACAGCCGATGAAAATAAATAGTAACTGTGGAGCTAGATTATCATCACATAGGGGCTAGATTCGCCAACAACAACAAAAACTCCGAACTAGAGGCAGAAGCACAACCAGAGGAACACATAGAAGGCCGACAAGGCTCCCGTGTTGCCAATGCCCCCCACACTGCAAGTCAACCTTCCCGTCCCACATGCCGTATCAGTATCTCAATATATTCTCGGGAACTGTGTCCAAACTTTGATTTGTAATTGACCGAATCATTTCTATATGCAACCAAAGTAACAACTACCACTATACAAGTCGATTTCAATGGATCCTCGGCATTTCTCCTAGATTTCCAGATATCACTTCACCAATGACATGCTTTAGCAGCTACAGCGATGTGCAGGCAACAAGATCACAATCACTTTGACATCATAGAGTCTTGATTAACTTATTGATCATGTAGAAACTAAATGTTTTCAATGCACCTTATCCGACAAACAGATGCAACCAATCATTTTTAGATCAAGGCACAACAGATAACTCCAGGTTGATTCTAGATGAGCATATTACACACCAACCAGAGTCAAAAGAAACCTATTACTGAGCAACATGTGGTCAACTAGCATCATCTCCGGTTCTCAGCACACCAGCATGATGTCCTGTATTTACATCACCAGCAGTACTCTATCGTGAAGCCTGTCTATGCGCTCTTCGCAAGGCCTTCACACCTTCCAGAATCTCTGAAGATATGCATAGACAAGCTGTAATTCAGGAGCTTGTGCACAGAAATTTCGTCTAATCTGTTACACATGGGACAGAGAGTGTCAAGTTCTAACCCCGACAACTAAGACTCATCCGGATAGGTAGGCTGTTATGGGCCAAGCACCAGAGGAACATGCAAACTTTGTGTGGTAGTTGCAGCTTCCAGATCGACAGAGTACAATACTGTTGTCGGACGAGCTACAGTACAAGTGTCAATTTGCAGACAAGTGCCACTCCATACAAGTACACTCGCATCGCGAGCACTTCCTTGCAAGCTCCATGATAGAGCCGACGGGCTAGCCACAGCTCATGCATTCTCGGTATCTCATTAATTTCCAGCTCTGTTACTTGGGTTTCCTTGCTGCGCCATCGGTTATCTTGACACCAGGCAGCCGCAAAGCATGCGCAAACAGCCTTTTAGCAGCTCCAGCCTGTTCTTTCTTCAGTGTCTCAGCGCTAACATTCGATGTATGTCGGCTTTGAGTGGACGGGTTCCGATGCGGATCCCCACCGGGCGAGCTTGAGTTGCATTTTCCAATATAGTTCTCTTCTCTTCTGGCTGGTTTAACTGCATACAGCTCATTCATGCTACCTGTCCGAATATTTCGTCCATTTACCAGTTCCTTCTTTTTGTTTTTCACCACATCAGCTCTCTCTTTTGTATCTTCAACTCTTTTACCAAGTGCGTGTGCGATCATCCGCTGAGCAACTACAGGAACATGTCTAGATTTTAGCCCTGATGAATCCTTTTTTTTCCTTGACATCATCCTTAGAGAAGATTCGCTCACGAGCAGCTTGATAAGCAGCTTCCCTCTCCTTGATCGACACTGCTGAAAGTGGCACTGACTGCTGCAATGGCTTGGCATCTGCAACAGACAGGTTATCTGATTACTTATTTGTTTTCCAAACCTACAAGCTTAAATGTCACAACCATGTGGAGATCCAAGCTCATTACAGTTTGAAAGTGCAGCAATACAAGATGTTCGGGGGAGAGGTGGTCATTTTACCTGTATCAGTTTTCAGATGCAGGCTTTCAACAGAAATAGAGTTTTCAACATCTTCCGTCTCATAAGTTCTCTGAAGATCTGCTAGAAGCCAGTGTTAATTAGCAACAAGAAGCTTGTTTTCTTTAACAAACATGCAGGAGCTATGTGCCTAATTACCTTATACAAGGAAAAGAATGGCTAGTTGCCAGCAAAAAGGCCGGCCAAAGAGTAGCTAAATGCAGGTTACTAGCTAAACTGTAGAAGAGCTGAAAGATAGACAGGTGGGACAGCTAGAATCTTTGTATACCTCCTAGTTTCGAATATCTTGACGAATTTTGGAGGCAGTAATCTCAAACTTGTAGAACGAAGGAATACATGAAATGAGAGACCATGATCATATATGTACAGAAATAAATTTTGCCAATGATGTTTAGAGTTTCTGAAGATAATAACGCTAAGAAGTACATCCCAGATATTGGTGAATATCAGACGATGCCAACAGAAGCAACAAAAGGTTGTGAAGCAAGCTTGGGACAAATTTTAAGCGCGTACAAGTGCAGCTGCTTATTTTGTTTCACCTGGAACCATAATTTTAACCATTTCTTTGACCAGTGTTGCCTTATTAGCCATGGCAAATGAAGTAAACTTAACCATGGCAAAGGACTATCCACCCTTTACTTCCTGAGCAGAGCTCACTTCTTAGGAAGAAGCCTCAAACTATTTGTTCCAAACAAGCATCTGTGCAATCATTACAAGATCCCAACAAATAGATGCGTGAAGAATGATTCACCTGTCCCATTTCTCGTTAGCACAACAGAAGCTGAAGGACCATCACACTCGTCATAGTTCCATAGCACATCACTAACAAGGACAGGAGGGCTGCAACAAATAATATAACTACAAATTCACAACAAGGCTGCCATGATAACTGCTACGAATTTAGCCAACTAACAATGTGTAGCAGAGTTTTCGAGTTAAATATGAAGTGGGTAAAAAGAGAAAATTGGTAAGAGCAGCAACAGAAGGTGAGTCTACCACGAAGCAGGCATCATATGACACACAACGGTCATGAGTTCTTACAAGTTACGAGAGGAATATCCAAATCACGAGAAAACTATGATTTCAGAATCCACGTTCTTAGACACAATGCTACAGTGGGCAATTGGTATAATTATCTTTAACTTTGCAGATGACCACATACTTCGAGGTGGGAAATTGTAGGTAGCGGATATGTGCATAATTGAGCAGGATGGCATGGACTAACTAAGATATGCATAGTTCTGATTTCTTGTAGTGCACATGTTTTCTGGTGTAAAGTGAGCAGTGGTAGTGAGACACCATTAGCAGTATTTTTGTATGATATATGTATGGAGGTCGTAACTGAACCGGGCCAAACAGGAAAAGTTAAGAATGGTTTACTATGCAGCAGAAACAATGCATAACAGAATGAAAGAGGATCCAATTCGCAAAAAAAAAATGAAAGAGGATACATAGCAAGAGTGAACATATATGTGGCGACATACATGGCTGTTTCCGGGCAGCGTTGGAGAACTAAATTCCGGTCATCTCCCTCACCAACAGATTCATGAGCGAACCTACGAGTGACGATAAATTAGCAAACGATTGGTTACAGCAAGATTATTATTCAGCGACTTAAGCACGTCAGGACAGTGAAGCAGGTGGGGGCATGAATGGAACAGGAAGGAGTACCCATAGATGTCGGCGAGGCGATGCAAAAGAAGGCGATTGTAAGAGCTAGTGGGCTGGAGCTCTAAGATATTCCCAACTGTCCCACGATGTGTATCAGTTGCGTCGCGGTCGTGCTTTTCGTCATGGTCATCATGGTAGTGGTGCTGCAGGAGAGTGACGAGGGCCTCCTCGGTGGAGAGGACGAGGTGCTTGCTGTAGAGGTTGTCCTTGATGAGTGAAGCCAGCTCCTCAATCTGCTCATCCAGAAGCACAAAACCAGGTAGGTAAGCATAGTCTATTACACGCAGAAACGTACTCAGATATCTTCGTGCAGCTAGTCTAGCAAGGAATTACGAATTACCATGGCGAATTGGGTGGTGTCCATCTCGCCCCTGAAATTCAGCTAAGACATATAATCTTTGGGCTGCGCTCGGGATGAAGAAGAAGGAGAAAAATCACACAGTTGAATCAAATCAAAGCACGGATAGCAGGGACGGATCTAGATGGGGGGTGAACCCAGAAACTTTGGAGGTCAGCGGGGTTTAACAAACTATAAACACTCAATGAAAACAAGATAGCTCATACCGGAAACCCCAAGATTGCAGACGGGTGGGGTGGAGGCAGCAGCAGGCACGCGACGAGGAACAGCGGGAACGGGCGATTGCGGCAACGTGCGTAAAATTGATGCGGGGGGTGTTTAGGATTGAGGCGTCGGCGGCTGGAAGACACAGGATAGTAGGCTGGACTCGGATTCAGACCCAGGGGAGGAAGAGGAAAGAAAGGTACGGAAAAGATTAGAGTTTGGCGAATATAAATTTGTTTATTAGATTTCCTTTTTCTTTCTCAGAGTTTCATCAAAAAGGGAGTACTCCAAGTCAAGATTCATAGTCTGTTTACTTTACACGCTTTCGTTTGTTAAAGCATAGTACTGACGCAGACACTCATAAAACGCACACCCCAATCTCATGTGTCTATACGATCGAGGGTTAAGATTTTTTTTTAAAGAGTAAAACTAGGATTCAATAAATCCAATGAAAGAAGAAAACAAATTTTCAAAATTACATATAGTAGTATAGCATCTATTTGCTATAAGCACATTCTACTACATCTTTCGTCAGAGTTTGGGCTCCAAGTCTGCTTGAATTAAACTCAACAGACAAGGGAATCAACAACAACTAGTCTCAATCAGTTGTCGTCGACGGCTACAATTACCAACATTCAGTCACGTATTAAGTGCAAGGCGAACTACTTGAATTTCAAACACATTGCTGCTTCCGCCCCTCCTTACTCTTTGAGAGGACCAACTTGGTATGATGTTATCTCGGAACGCCTGCCCGTGTGGTGTCCAGCAACCGACTTCCAATCCAAAACTAAGATGACAACAACCAGGATGAATTTGAAGTAAACACACATGCACAAATATTTGAATGGAACGATTAGTTCCCTCCGACCACAGCAACTCTATACGGGCATTGCCTTTACATTTGGAGGACATATCTATCCCTTTAGCCTAACAAAAATGAAGCATCCCAGCTGATCCTCCACCATATCTATCCTCCTATCTCTGCACTAGCCATTGTTGATTTCGTCTCCATCTTTCCTCCTTTCCACAACATAGATCCTACTTTCGATATTTCTATCTATCATCACAACCAAGTAGCAGCCAACCATGTCATCAAAACCACCACGACAGGTACCATCCTCCCAACCAGTGAAGCTCCCGAGTATTGGATCCTATGGGATTGCTCTCTGCATGAATAAACCAACATCTACTGTTACTGTTATATCACTCTTCCTCCGCATCCATTCCTTGCCAGGAACGAAAAAAGAAAAAGCAGAGAGTGAAGCTCACTTCTGTAAGCTCGATAGTGCGCCGCAGAAGATTGTGTTATCCGGAAGAGGAAGCACCGTCTTGTCGCTGTTGTCCTCCGGGTTAACCACACTTATGTACAATTCTTGCCCCAGGTACCAACTGTCCAGGTTCTCCACACGCAGATTCCATATCCCCGCGTTGTCCAAGAACACTAGCACAGCACTCCAAGCGCCCGGGAATACCTGCATTCTCGTACAAACCTCCCCAATCAATCAACAAAACCCATGACAAACTAAATAATCAAAGTTCAGATAGGGCAGCTTCCATGAATCATCATACTAAAGCGAAATGCATTATACTATCTCAGGTTTCTACAGACACCAAAATAGACATCCATAAGAAAAAGAGACACTCATTTCAGCACCTGGATTGTGGAGCGTGCAACACCATCCCATTTGTTATAGGTACCTCGACTGGTCTCAGTCCAATATCCATAGTCCATGCTGACAATGAGAACAACCAGCCATAAGTAAGCAAAGCAGACCAGGATGAAGAAATGGGCGGTAAAGGTTGTTGTGAGAGAGTTACCCAACGACAAAGAATGCATATCCATCCAAGTGATAGCTCTGCACTGTCGTGGCGTTGTTTTGGAATATGATCTCCATAAAGCCTTTATATGTGCCATTTATAATGGAGGTGTCTACTTTCGGTAGCCTATTCATCGGATGATTAGGAAAATCCATTTTGTACACTCCGGGGACGTTAAAGAGCTGCGCAAGTATCAACGGAGTGGATGGAGCAATGTAAGAAATTCCGTTAATAGTTGAACGGAGCTGCCCGTCTATGAGCTCCGGCGGTCGACTCTGCAGCAAGTACACATCGGTCACTGTAATATCACCATAATGGAATGAACCCTGTGGATTGGGGCGAGCACCACTGGCGGTGACATTCCACCTGAAAGAAGTGTAATGATTAACATCCTCGTTTACAGGATATGGACTGAATATCACAAACCAAACATGTAGCATCCAGGAAGGAATACCTGATGGATCTGGCCTGGTTTATGGAGAATACAGTGTCATACTGGTCATCCGGTGCGTCAGGAAGAGGACCAGATGCCGGACCCTGGGAGTTCGAGTAATGGAGAATCGCCACGCCGGTGAGTTTATCGACGGCGCTGGCATCGACAAAGCGGGCACTGGCGACGACGTAGTAGTCGGTGGTGGCATTCTGGTCCATGGTGACCAGGAAGGAGTATGACTGTCCGACATGGATGTCCATGTTGGTGTAGTTCTGCTGCGAGGTGTAGGAGCCCTCGGTCTCGACGAGGAGCAGGTTGTGGCCCTGGATCCTGAAATTGAGGCTGGTGGAGACCCCCACATTGTGCACCCGCAGCCTGTAGGTCCTCCCCGGCTCGACATTGATCCTCTCGTAGGCGATCGCCGGCGGGACGACGGAGTCGTTGAAGCGGTAGGGGCCCAGCCCGTTGATCAGAACCCCGTCGGGAGCCCCGAGAGGCGTGCCGGCGTCGAGGGATCTCCGGAGGTCCTTGTGGGACCTGGCGTACCAGTCGCCGAGGAAGAGGGTGATGTCGCCGCCGTCGGGGAAGGGGAAGGGGATGGGGACGACGCCGGCGCGGTTGTTGACGACGACGGAGCCGTACCCGCCGGCGGCGCGGTGGAGGGGCGCGGCGGAGGGGAAGTAGAAGAAGCTGCCGATCTGGTCCTTGACCTGGAAGGTGTAGGTCCAGTTCCAGCCGGCGGGGATGGGGCAGTTGGTGCCGAGGACG
Source organism: Poa pratensis (assembly GCA_947311845.1). Classification (NCBI taxonomy): domain Eukaryota; kingdom Viridiplantae; phylum Streptophyta; class Magnoliopsida; order Poales; family Poaceae; genus Poa; species Poa pratensis. Next base: position 5,419,535 of record CAMZMU010000098.1, read on the forward strand.
CCGTCCTGCCAGGGGGTCTTGCGGTTCTGGATGCCGTTGAAGGTGAGGAGGAGCGGCTCGTCGAGGGCGTTGCGGACGTTGACGACCACGTTCCAGTTGGTGGTGACGTTCAGCGGCGGGCCCGGGAACTGGCCGTTGATGGCGATGACCTTCTGGGCGACGCCGAGGGGGCGTGCGGACAGGTAGGAGACCTCCCAGTCGAAGTAGGCGAAGGGGTCCCCCGCCAGCGCCGGCGCCGGCAAGTAGCCGCCGCAGAGTAGGAGGAGGACGAAGAAGAGCACCATTCCTTTGCTGCTGCCAGCTGAAGTGAAGTGGAGTGTGACTTTTTCTTTTGAAAAGAAGTGGAGGTGGGAAGCCAGAGGAGGAATGGATTGGCTTTTTCAGCATTTTCTGGGTGCACGTACGAAAATCAATCAACCGGACAACTACAGTATATTTAACTCAATATAATTTTGCTGTCTCGACGGGAAAAAGTCACTCACTCCAGAAAGCTCATCGTCTGACTAAGGTACAAATTTTGTACTGTACTACTTTCAGTTTTACATAATAATACCATCGACGACGTCAGGCTAAGGAATGCACTCTTCAGTCAATGCAATTCAACAATTTTGCTTCACTATTTCTAGTAGTATCGTCGTTGCATATTACTGAAAAAAAAACGCTAGACGAACAATCTGCTGCTGTCAAAACTTTGAATCAGGCCTTATGCTCCCTCATGATAATTCCTCGGGAGCTTTGGAGTGAGTGAAACGTTAAGGTATTCCACAATGAGTTCAAGAGCCCGTCCTCTATCTTCCTCAAGATCAAAGCTAGACTCGAAGAGTTGGGCCATCACCGGCCTTAGATATTTGAATGCTATTTTGCTTAGAGAGTAATCCCTTCGTGTTTTTTCGGGATTGCCATTTCCTCGAACTTGTTGGTACCTTTTTACTCTCCTCCTTATTTAATGAGACGAGGTAGATTTTTTCTTTCCTTTGGTTAAAAAAACTATGTTTTGGTTCCCATTCTAAATAAAGTTCTCAAACAATTTTGAAGCCATTGGAGGAACTCTCATAGGAACAGGGGCCATAAATTAGCAGTCTACTCGTCAACATAATACCTGAAAACCACATAATAAACAAGTTAATGCCAATAAAAATCAACTATGCCAAAGTGCTTTATCTTATCTTTCTGCTCTTTGAAGCACGACCATCAAGAAGTTTTATCTTCTTGTGCTGCTTCTTTTTCAGAGCATAAAATGCAGACGCTGAAAGCAGTGCATCAGCATGGTTCATCAGTGACAAGTGCAGATTGCGCAATAGTTGAATATGAACTAACCCGATGCTCCTATATCACATGACTTGAGAAATTCCTTAAAAAGTTGATGATAAGTTCAGGACCACCTTCCACATTCTTCCCCTTACAGAAAGGGAAGAACATGTGAGACCAGGAAGTGCACTACACACGTAAGGTCTAATTGTATCAGTGGGTATTTGAAAGGACGTTTATTTACCCCTATGAGTTTTGTGTGTTAGATAACAACACCGGTGATATTTTAATATGATGCTAAGTGCTTTCAGAAATTATTAAGATTTATAAGAATACAAAAAGAAGAAAGAAATCGTCCGGAATCGCATCGGTGTTGAAAACCCTGGGAAGCCAGCCCCCAGGCCGGCCAGGCCGGGCTCCAGGCCGGCTGTCTTGGCAGGGCAACCGGCCCCCAGGCCGGCCTCCCAGTTTTCTTCAACGGCCATCTTTTTGGGAGGAGCTATAAATGCTTCTCCACCTACCTTGGACAGGTAGCTCGCCCAAACTTGAAGACACCATTATTGCAAGCTCAAGAAACATCTAGATCTCCCAATCCCTTCACCCAAACTCGTTGATCTTTGGAGGATTGAAGAAGAAGTCCCAGATCTACATCTTCACCAAGCGGATTTACATTTCCCCTCATTCACTTGAGGGGCCCTTTGCTAGGATTTCCATTGGAAAAACCTAGCTCATTGTTGTACTTATTTGATTGTCTTTGTGACAGATTGTAGCTGTTCGGGAGCCCCCAATCCATTTGTGGGTTGTGCCTCGGATCGTTGTTGTAAAGGCTCCGGACTCCGCCTTGAAGGTTTCCGATAGTTGAAGGTGAACCAAACCTTTGTGGTGCGGTTCATCGGAGAAGAAGGTGAAGCCTTTGTGGCTGTTGAGTTGTGACCTTTGTGGTAGCTCACACCTCTCCAACGAGACGTACTCCCTAAAAAGGAAGAACTCGGGAATATATCCGTGTCTCTGCGTGCTTTCACTTCGGTTACCTCTATCCTTGTTTATCGTCTTTACTTCGTGTATCTTGTTTAGTTGCTAGCTTGTCATTTAGGTAAATTCACCGTAGTTGCATATCTAGAGAATTTACCTTATGTATCAAGCCTAAATTGAAAAAGTACTAAAATTTGAAGTAGCACCTATTCACCCCCCCCCCTCTAGGTGTCATACGATCCTTTCAATTGGTATCAGAGCCTTGGCTCTCTTGTTGGGCTTAACCGTCTAAGAGAAGTATGACCGGTGAGGGTGATCCCGCGGATGACCAAGCCACTCCGGCATCCACGGCCGATCTCAAATTGATGGAGACATCTTTGAAATCGTCCATGGATACCCAATTTGCTGAAATCATCCACGGCAAGGTTCTTTCGGGGACCATCCCACTAGAGGACTCCGCTAACGCCAATGACGGTGATGCCGAGGAGGAAAAAGAGAAAAAGAAAGGGGTTGAAAACACCGATCTTAAGAAACCCTCCGCATCTAGCACCATACCCGAAGGTGGGAAGCCCGGGTACCATGAGGTCCCCCTCTTGTACTCGCCCGACCCACCTATCCCTCATCCTCGCATAAACCCTTTAGGTCCTCCACCTAAGTGATTGCGTGGATCACACGTTCGTTGGGAGACCCCAAGAGGAAGGTATGATGCAGTGTAGCAGCAGTTTTCCCTCAGTATGAAACCAAGATTTAATCGAACCAGTAGGAGCAAGAAATCACTTCTGAAGGTTGTTGGTGGCGGAATATGGCGCGGCGCAACACCAGGGAATCCGGCGCCGACGTGGAATCTGCACACAACACAATCAAACTACTTTGCCCCAACGAAACAGTGAGGTTGTCAATCTCACCGGCTTGCTGAAAACAAAGTATTAAACGTATGGTGTGGAAAACAGTAGTAAATTGCAGAGAATGAAAAGGAACAGTGTTTGCAGTTGGTTGTATTATCAGTGTAAAAGAATGGACCGGGGTCCACAGTTCACTAGTGGTGTCTCTCCATAAAAGATAACTAACATGCTGGGTGAACAAATTACAGCTGGGCAATTGACAAAATATTGAGCGCATGACAATGCATATATATGACATGATGATTACTATGATATTCATGTGGGCATTACGACAAAATACATAGACCGTTATCCAACAGCGTCTATGACTAATAATCCACCGCCAGGTTGTCATACCGAGTTCCCCGTTGGTATTAAGTTGCAAGCAACGGATAATTGCATTAAGTAATGTGCGTAATGTAAACAAATGCATTAGACCTAACGGCGCACCCTTAAGCTAAGCATCGGTTATTTTATCCCTAGTGGCAACAGCACATCCACAATCTTAGAAGTTATTGTCACTCTCCCAGATTACCGGAGGCATGAACCCACTATCTAGCATAAATACTCACTCTTGGAGTTACAAGCATCTACTTGGCCAAAGCATCTACTAGTAACGGAAAGCATGCAAGATCATAAATAAAATATAAGATAGATTGATAATCAACTTGACATAGTATTCAATATTCATCGGATCCCAGCAAACACAAAATGTAGCATTACAATAAGATGATCTTGATCATGATAGGCAGCTCACAAGATCTAAACATGATAGCATAAAGTGGAGAGACAACCATCTAGCTACTGCCATGGACCCGTAGTCCAAGGATGAACTACTCACGCATCACTCCGGAGGCAGGCATGGTGATGTAGAGCCCTCCGGTGATGATTCCCCTCTCCGGCAGGGTGCCGGGAAGAGCTTCTGAACCCTCCCGAGCTAGGGTTGACGGTGGCGGCGTCTCTGGAACTTTTCGTGGATAATGGCTCGGGTATTTAGGGTTTTCGCGTCGGGAGGAATAAATAGGCGAAAGGGCGGCGGCTGCGGAGACACGAGGGCCCCACACCACCCCACGGCGCGGCAGGGGGGCCGCGTGGCCCCATGGTGTGGGTGCCACGTGGCCCTCCTCCGTCTTTCCTCTGGACTCCGTCTTCGTGTTGGAAAAATAGGAGGTTCTGTCCAAGTTTCGTCCAATTTCGAGAATATTTCCAGACTAGCTTTTCTGGAATACAAAAACAGCAGAAAACAGGAACTGGCACTGTGGCATCTTGTTAATAGGTTAGTCCCAGAAAATGCATAAAAATGCTATGAAGTGTATATAAAACATGTAACAATTGGTATAATATCAACATGGAACATCAGAAATTATAGATACGTTTGAGACGTATCAAGCATCCCCAAGCTTAGTTCTACTCGTCCTCGAGTAGGTAAAACGATAAAAACAAAATAATTTCTGAGGTGACATGCTACAATCATAATCTTGATCAAATAATATTGTAAAGCACATGTTATGAATGAAGTGATCCAGGTCAATGGTCTATAGTTTGCTAGCAAGTAGATAATGAGCAAACAACTGAATCATATAAGCAAAAACTTTTCATGAATAGTACTTTCGAGACAAGCATCAAGAGTTTTGCATAAGAGTTAACTCATAAAGCAATAGATTCTAAGTAAAAGGTATTTAACCAACACAAAGGAAGATTTAAGTTTCAGCAATTGCTTTCAACTTTCAACATATATATCTCATGGATATTTGTCAACACAAAGCATATAATAAGTGCAATATACGAGCATATAAAAATTGTTGCACCAAAGTTGACACTAGTGTTTGCTTCTAAGATAGAAAGAAGTAGGAAAACTGACTCAACATAAAAGTAAAAGAAAGGCCCTTCGCAGAGGGAAGCAGGGATTAAATCATGTGCTAGAGCTTTTTAAGTTTTTGAAATCATATAGAGAGTAAAAATAAGTTTTGAGAGGTGTTTGTTAATTGTCAACGAATCAGAAAATGGAAAGTACAATATGACCCCTGCCAACCAGACTTTTAAGAGCGGCTCCCATGAAGGACGTTATTTCTACCAGCAAGGCAGATCATCCCTCTTTCTCTTTTGTTTACACATGCAGATATTTCACTGTTTGTCATTGCTTGACTGATAAATCAGGGCAAAAATGTGAAGAGAATTAAGCGGTTAAAGTTGTAATTAATTGGGACTGGGCACCCCATTTGCCAGCTCTTTTTGCAAAATTAATGGATAAGCGGATGTATATGCCGCTAGTCCGGTGGTAAAGTCTGTTTGACAGTTGACATAAAGACATCCACCCCGTCCTCATGAGCTTGGTAAACATTGACACAAAATAGGAGTAATAATTGAATAGTTTAAAGGTAGCACATGAAAAATTTACTTGGAATGGCAAGGAAATACCACATATAGGTAGTTATGGTGGACACAGATGGCATGGATTTTGGCTCAAGGTTTTGGATGCACGAGAAGCATTCCCTCTCAGTACAGAGTTTAGGCTAGCAAGGTTATTTGAAGCAAACACAGGATATCAACCGACACAGCAAGGCTTATATGAAAACATATTGCAAGCATTATAAGACTCTACACTGTCTTCCTTGTTAACCAAACCCTTTTACTAGAAAATATCTAGACCTTAGAGATACCAATCATGCAAACCAAATTTCAACGAGCTTTACGGTAGTTTTTCATTAATAGGTTTTAACTACATGATACAAAAGCTTAAACATGAACTACTTGATAACTCAAAACAATTGACAAGTATCAAATTATCCAATACAATGATCTACAAGAATATGTAAGCTTTTTCCATTATACCATCTACCACATGCAACATTTTCTGTTCCAACCAAACACCAATCAATTTATTTCAACATAAACTCTCCAAACAATTATAAGTGAAGCAAGAGAGTACTTTCTTTAAAAGAACTAACAGCTCTGAATAAGAGATGCATGCAAAACAGGAGCTAAAAGCATAGCAATAGCTAGATAAGAATACTCAACAAGTATAAGTGAAGAATAGGAGTATTCATATGAAAAAGCGGAGCGTGTCTCTCTCCCAATCAAGAATGCTGGGGTCCAATCAAGTTGACCATAAGAAAAAAAAATACTGAAAATAAAAGCACACAGACGCTCCAAGTAAAGCACATATGATGTGAAAGAATTAAAATATAGTTTCACTAGAGATGACCTGATAAGTTGCTGATGAAGAAGGGGATGCCTTGGGCATCCCCAAGCTTAGACGCTTGAGTCTTCTTGAAATATGCTGGGGTGATCCATGGGAGCATCCCCAAGCTTAAGCTCTTCACTCTTCTTGATCACATTATATCATCCTTCTCTCTTGACCCTTGAAAACTTCCGCCACACCAAACTCAAAGTAATTCTCATTAGAGGGTTAGTGCACAATCAAAAACTCACATGTTCTATAAGGACACAAACATGACCGTTACTTTTAACATTAGCTACTGCCACTGATGTTATGTGAAGCTCTTCACCCTAAAAAAGAATTCCACTCAACACTAGTAAAAGAGAGAATGCGAAAAATAAAAGACAGAATCTGTCTAAACAGAACAGTCCGTAAAGACGAATTTTTTCGAGGCACTTACGTTGCTCAGATCGAAAAACTTTAAACTAACGAAAGATGCGTACATATCTGAGGATCACGCACAAAAAATTGCAGATTTAAATAATTTTTCTGTGATTTTACAGAATTAAAACGGTGAACAGCAGAAATCTGTTCCTGCGCAGAAATCCAAATCTAGCATCATCTTCCTATTAGAGGCAATACTTGGCACAACAATGCGATAAAATAAAGATACAAAGGAATTGTTACAGAAGTAAAAAACTCCTTGACTCAAAAAAAAAGAAAAATTGCAGAAATAAAATAATGGGTTGTCTCCCATAAGCGCTTTTCTTTAACGCCTTTCAGCTAGGCGCAGAAAGTAAGAATCAAGTGTTTCCAAGTGATGAAGCATCAACAATCTTACGCTTAGCTCTCTTACCTTACCCTTATCTTTAGGAAATACTTGGTTACACATAGGTGAAGAGGCGAAATTCATAGTGCCTTGGCCCACATCTATTATTGCTCCAAAGCGTTTCAACAGAGATCTTCCAAGCGTAATTTGTCCTACTCCTGCACATTCAATGACAAGATAATCAATAGATATTGTTATCCCCAGGAGTTTTGTAAATACTCCTTCGGCTACTCCTCTTGGTAATTTAATAGTATTATCACCCAAAATTATACAATCTTCGCATTTGGAAAGCTCCCAAAGATTTAAGGAATCAAAAATATCCTTGGGCATTAAACAGAATTCAGACATAATATCACAGCGAGCATGAAAAGTTTCACCATTGATAACAACTTTTACTGAGGGAACCCATCCCGATGGTTCAAAATTTACTGGCACATTATCATAGTGTTCACAAATTTGATTATACCCTTCTTTTAGACCAGATATGTTTGTTTCAAGAGTGTTAAGTCTATCACTTATGCTTGTCAAAGCCAAATCAATTTTACTGATTGGAGGGCTAGAAATTGTAATCATTTTTTATAGCATTAAAAGCTTGATCCCCATCATAACGAAGGAAATCTCCTCCTACCACAGCATCTAAAGCATATCTGTAGCAAAGAACAAGACCAAAATAAAAGCTACTAAGAAGCAGGCTTAAAGTCATTTTAGGTTCAGTTTTAGCATAAGACTCAAAAATTCTAGACCAAGCATCTTTAAAACTCTCCTCACTCCCTTGCTTGAAAGTGAAGATCTCTTCCTCAGGTGACATGATGACAGGAACAGGGCTAGACATGATAACAAGACTGAAAAATAACAATTCGAAAATAAAAGTAACTAATTTTTTTGTGTTTTTGATAAATAAAGCAAACAAGACTAAATAAAAATAAACTAAGCAAGACAATAACAAAGTAAAGAGATTGGAAGCGTGAAACTCCCCTTGCAGAAATCCTCTTGCTCCCCGGCAACGGCGCCAGAAAATATGCTTGATTGCGTGGATCACACGTTCGTTGGGAGACCCCAAGAGGAAGGTATGATGCAGTGTAGCAGCAGTTTCCCTCAGTATGAAACCAAGGTTTAATCGAACCAGTAGGAGCAAGAAATCACTTCTGAAGGTTGTTGGTGGCGGAATATGGCGCGGCGCAACACCAGGGAATCCGGCGCGACGTGGAATCTGCACACAACACAATCAAACTACTTTGCCCCAACGAAACAGTGAGGTTGTCAATCTCACCGGCTTGCTGAAAACAAAGTATTAAACGTATGGTGTGGAAAACAGTAGTAAATTGCAGAGAATGAAAAGGAACATGTTTGCAGTTGGTTGTATTATCAGTGTAAAAGAATGGGCCGGGGTCCACAGTTCACTAGTGGTGTCTCTCCATAAAAGATAACTAACATGCTGGGTGAACAAATTACAGCTGGGCAATTGACAAAATATTGAGCGCATGACAATGCATATATATGACATGATGATTACTATGATATTCATGTGGGCATTACGACAAAATACATAGACCGTTATCCAACAGCGTCTATGACTAATAATCCACCGCCAGGTTGTCATACCGAGTTCCCCGTTGGTATTAAGTTGCAAGCAACGGATAATTGCATTAAGTAATGTGCGTAATGTAAACAAATGCATTAGACCTAACGGCGCACCCTTAAGCTAAGCATCGGTTATTTTATCCCTAGTGGCAACAGCACATCCACAATCTTAGAAGTTATTGTCACTCTCCCAGATTACCGGAGGCATGAACCCACTATCTAGCATAAATACTCACTCTTGTAGTTACAAGCATCTACTTGGCCAAAGCATCTACTAGTAACGGAAAGCATGCAAGATCATAAATAACATATAAGATAGATTGATAATCAACTTGACATAGTATTCAATATTCATCGGATCCCAGCAAACACAACATGTAGCATTACAATAAGATGATCTTGATCATGATAGGCAGCTCACAAGATCTAAACATGATAGCATAAAGTGGAAGACAACCATCTAGCTACTGCCATGGACCCGTAGTCCAAGGATGAACTACTCACGCATCACTCCGGAGGCAGGCATGGTGATGTAGAGCCCTCCGGTGATGATTCCCCTCTCCGGCAGGGTGCCGGGAAGAGCTTCTGAACCCTCCCGAGCTAGGGTTGACGGCGGCGGCGTCTCTGGAACTTTTCGTGGATAATGGCTCGGGTATTTGGGTTTTCACGTCGGGAGGAATAAATAGGCGAAAGGGTGGCGGCTGCAGAGCCACGAGGGCCCCACACCACCCCACGGCGTGGCAGGGGGCCCGCGAGGCCCCATGGTGTGGGTGCCACGTGGCCCTCCTCCGTCTCTCATCTGGTCTCCGTCTTCGTGTTGGAAAAATAGGAGGTTCTGTCCAAGTTTCGTCTAATTCCGAGAATATTTCCAGACTAGCTTTTCTGGAATACAAAAACAACAGAAAACAGGAACTGGCACTGTGGCATCTTGTTAATAGGTTAGTCTCAGAAAATGCATAAAAATGCTATGAAGTGTATATAAAACATGTAACAATTGGTATAATATCAACATGGAACATCAGAAATTATAGATACGTTTGAGACGTATCTGTCGTGGGTTTGTCACGTCAGATGTCATAGATGACTTCATAGGTGTGGGATTTGCGCGAGTCAATCGTCTCCGAGCTTGGGATCGCAGGAACAAGGACGAACACAGATTTACCCAGGTTCGGCCCCTCAATGTGAGTAAAGACCTACTTCCTGCCTACCCTAGATTGGTATTGATATGATATATGTGGTGTTACAATGGAGGCGATCTGATCTGGGAACTCGCCGTAAGAGCTAGGGTTCTAGGGCTTGATAGCTTGACCCTGTCTAAGTCCTGCGAGTCCTCTTTATATGCACAGAGGCTCGCTAGGTTACAAAGGAAACTTCCTCCACAAGAATATATCGACCGGAACCTACTTGGAGACTAACTCCTCCTCACATCTTCCAGATATGTCTTCTAGATCCTTCTCCTTGTGGCGGTACGATGTTGGGCTTGCTTTCACGTAGGCCCTTTCAGGTGCGAGTAAAGTAAGTCGCACTTAACAACATGGGCCGCGGGTTAATCCATAAAGTATTCCCCCGATATTAGCCCCCAAGATTGGTTAGGAACTCACGGTGAGGATCCTCTGGTTATTTGAGGTAGTTGTTGAGCCACACTGTGAGCGTTCTGACTAATCTCTGACTGATGCAATTCAAAGCCGCGACTCATTTGCGCGACTCATCTTTTCCATCTGAAATTTTCTGTTTCCTTCAATTGCGGTCTGTTCATCATTCTGCGGGCGCAAATTGTTCCGTTGATTTCGGGCGTCCCAGTTATAAGCTGCGGCGGCCTAGGTCAATATTCACTTGCCTCTGCTCTCCCTTTACTTCTAGTTGCGCCGCCGTTCTCCTCAATCGAGCTTAGCCCCCGATCCAATCTCCGCGCAATGGCGCCCAAGGCAAAGCCATCCGATGATAGACGCAAGATCTCCTACAACTGGGAAGGATCCTGGGTAACGGAGCAAACTCTTGCGGATCTCGCCGAGGCCGGCTTCTTGCCGCCGAAGGAGGACAACGTATGGCGGGCGCCAGGTGATGAGATCGAGCCGGGCCCTAGGTCCAATGAACTGGTGATGTTCGTAGAGCATGTGGAGCGTGGATTCACACCGCCCGGCTCCCTCTTCTTCCGCAACCTGATGCAACGCCTAGGCCTCCGTCTTCACGACATCGGTCCTAACTCAATGCTCCAGGTGAGCAATTTCCATGTTCTGTGCGAGGATTACCTGGGCATATCCCCCAACATCGATCTGTGGCTGGCCTCCTTTTCTTGTAATAGCCAGCTTGTCTCCAAAGGTGGCGCTGATAACCCACAAGTATAGGGGGTGTATCGTAGTACTTTCGATAAATAAGAGTGTCGAACCCAACGAGGAGCAGAAGGTGTTGACAAGCGGTTTTGATGAAGGATTCACTGTAAATGCTCACAGACAAGTTTTTAGGAGTTTTTGATATGACAGATAAATAAAGTACAAGTAAATAAAATGCAGTAGTAATAGTTGCAGCGAGTGGCCCAATCCTTTCTACAGCAAAGGACAAGCCGGTTGTTGTACTTATAATGACCAAACGTTCTTGAGGACACACGGGAGTATTGTCAAGTGCTTTCGCTTCATATAGTTGATTAATCTTCATTGTTTTGATAAGTGTTGTGTGGGTGAACCTATGCTAATGCACCGCCCTTCCTAGGACTAATACATACTTGTGATTATACCCCTTGCAAGCATCCGCAAATACAAGAAAGTAATTAAGTTAAACTAACCACAGCCTTAAACTTTGAGATCCTGCTATCCCTCATGCATCGATATACCAACGGGTGTTCAGGTTTCTGTCACTCCGGCAACCCCACAATTGGCAAACGAATACACAATGCATTCCCCTAGGCCCATAAAGGTGAAGTATCATGTAGTCGACGTTCACATGACACCACTAGAAGAATAACACCACAACTTAAGCATCAAACCATTAAATATTACTCAACATAGTTCACTACTAACATCAAGACTTCTCCCATGTCCTCAAGAACTAAACGAACTACTCACAAGACATCATACGGAACATGATCAGAGGTGATATGATGATGAATAACAATCTGAACATAAACCTTAGTCCAATGGTTTCACCCAATAGCATCAATAACAAGAGTAATCAACACCGGGAGAGTTTCCCCTATGAAATAGACAAGATTCAGCCCTAGATGTTATAGCGGAGACGGGTGCAGCGGCGGTGATGATGGTGTTGGCGGTGGAGATGATGATGATGATGATCCCGATGAAGTCCAGCTCGATGACGGTGATGATGGCGACGATTTCCCCCTCCGGGAGGGAATTTCCCCCGGCAGATTTCTTCCTGCAGGGGAGCTTTTCGCTCTCTGGTGTTTTCCGCCTCGTGGAGGCGGCGGAATATTTCGATGGCCTCCTCCTGTGTTAGGGTTCCGAGGGGGTCAAGTACGCGAAGGGGGAACGGCTGAGGTGGGCCAGGGCCCCCAAACCACCTCTCGGCGCGGCAGGGGGCCCCACCGCGCCAAGGGGTGAGGAGGGCCCACCATGGCCCATCTCAGCTCCCCTTTTGGCCTCCTCCATCTTCTGGTAAAATAGGAACTTCCATATGTCTCCTTCGATTTATTGATCTTCAGAAATAGTGCATCTCGACGGTGCTTTTTCCAGCAGAATCCTGACTCCGGTGTCCAATTCTCCATTATTCATCAAACATGCAAAATAGGTAAAATAACATAAGTAACACTTCTAAATATGAAATATATCGATGAATAGCAGTAAATTATGATATAAAATAGTGATGCAAAATGGACGTATCAACCCCCCCAAGCTTAGACCTCGCTTGTCCCCAAGCGAAAACTGAGCTCAGTAAACATGACCACAAGTTTATGGAGCAAAGTGTCGATAAATAAAATACGGACAAGAAGCATCACATTCATTGATACACAAGTCATTCTAGACAGCAACTTCCCTTCATATAATCTAACTTGAAATAAGTAAAGGGAACCACGATGAAGTGCATAAAGAGAACCATGATTGGTGAAGGCAAACTTAAACTCTTGGTCAGAGAACAATTAACAGATCATACTTATCTTTCGAGAAGAGTCTTTATATCAGAGCTTATATAGCAGAACTTACATGCCTTAATCATAACAGTCTCCTTACAGTCATTGATAACTTTCAAAGTTATATTCATTCGGATAAAAGCTATTGTGCGAAACAAGGAAATGAGAGATATGATTAGAAGTATCAACACATATAACTAATTGGATCTCAACAACTCAAATGCTTGCTTGAGATAGAGAGGAATGGGTTTACTGACTCAACAATAATGTAAAAGATAGGCCCTTCGCAGAGGGAAGCAGGGATTAAATCATGTGCTAGAGCTTTTAAGTTTTGCAAAGCATATAGAGAGTATGAAAATAGTTGTTTGAGCTATGTATGTCGTTGTCAACGAATCGTAGTAAAGTGAACACTAACCCCTTGTCAACCAGACTTTCAAGAGCGGCTCCCATGAAGGACGTTATCTCTACCAGCAAGGTAGATCATCCCTCTTCTCTTTTGTTTACACATGTATTTTAGTTTCTTTATAGTTGACACTCCTCCCAACCTTTTGCTTACACAAGCCATGGCTAACCGAATCCTCGGGTGCCTTCCAACATTCACATACCATGGAGGAGTGTCTATTTGCAAATTAAGTTGCTTACTGATAAATCAGGGCAAAACATGTGAAGAGAATTATTAATGAAAGTTGTAGTTAATTGGGACTGGGCACCCCATTTGCCAGCTCTTTTTGCAAATTGTTGGATAAGCGGTGTATATGCCACTAGTCCATTGGTGAAAGTCTGTTTGACAAAAGTGCTAGAGAAACTCTACAGAACCCTCATGAGCTAATAAACAGTGACACAAAACTAGGAGTAATAAGTTTTGAATAATTTAAAGGTAGCACATGAAGTATTTACTTGGAATGGCGCAAAATACCATATAGTAGGAAGTTATGGTGGACTCGAATGGCAATGGTTTGGCTCAAGGTTTGGATGTATGAGAAGCATTCCCTCTCGATACAGGTCTTTGGCTAGCAAGGTTATGTAGCAAGCATAAGAGTTGAGGGATACAAACAATTATACAAGTGATAAGAATAATCATGCAATCTTCCTTAGAAGCACAAATAGTTTAACTTAAGAATACTAAGCTTATGAGCACAAAGAAAGAAAGATCATGGAATAATATATTTGCATGCACTCCCTCTCTCTACTTAAGTCTCAAAGTATTGTCTACTACTGACCAATGCTAAGTTTGCCAAAACCAAAAAGATTAACTTGGTGCTCTAAAAAGTGATCCCTATACTAACAACAAGGTTATCAATATGAAAGAGAATTGCAAGCTAAAATAAAGTATGCAGAAAGTAAATGATAAAACTTCTCATTAATATTTCATAACGGCAACTCACACCAAGGGATACATAGATAACCAACTAAAAGAGAGATACTTCCACATTGCAAACCATCATATAAGATAACTTCCCTACTCACGATATGACTTTATGGAAAAGTAAAAGGTAAAGATAATGATGTGATACCGCGGCACTCCCCCAAGCTTGGAACAAACCAAGGGGATGCCAATACTTATGATGAATTACTCCTTCGGTGGTGGTGGTGATTGTTGATAAGCTTATCAACCAGCTCCTTCAGTTCATCAATCTTGTAGGTGAGGGCGCGAATCAGCTCAGAGTTGTGTTCGATGCGATTCATAAACTTGTCAGACTGCGAGTCCCAACTCTTGGAGTTGTTTCCCCACTCCTCAGCAGCAGAATCCCTCTTTCCTGTATTGTTAGAACGATCTATATTCCAACCACTAGGCAACTCAGCCTCCGGGATCCTCTCAATTTGATGCTTATGGATAAGAGTATGGAAGGGGTTATTTTTGCCTGGGGAAGATGTCCTGGGAGCCAAGAAGTGTCGTGGAACCTTCCCTCCGGTGCTCATCCGCGCCCTTGCCTGGGCTTGAATGGATTTGCCACCACTCCGATGCTTGCAACGGTAGCGCGCGGGTATTCGCGCGGGTCTTCCTCCACTTCTCCTTCATCTTCGCTCTTGACTTCCTCCTTCAGCTTGGGGTCTTGAGTCTCGTCTTCCAAAGGCTCCTTGCCCTTGTTGTTGTTGTTGGAGACCATGGCGCTTCTAAATCTGAAAACAATATCTGGACAGAAACAGCTCGAAACGAAACACGATGAAAAGGCGAGATACGAACCTCGGGGGTTCGGGTGAGTTATATAGCAAAAAGTTTTACAACATAAGGAAGGTACAGGAGGAAACCTGATCGGAGACGAGCTCCGGGGTGCTCAAACCACCAGGCGGCGCGGCTGGGGGCCCACCGCGCCGACCTATGGTTTGGGCACCACGGGTGCCGTCTCCCATCCGGTTCGGTCTCTTATTTTTCCATATTTAATAAAAACGACGAAAATATCTTCTAGAAAGTTATTCGCGAAACTTTTCTTACCGAAACTGTTACCTATTCGAATCGAATTCTGCAGTCCCAGAAAAATGTTCTTCAATGAAAGTTTCCGGAGTCACCACTTTAATTGTATCAACCTCTTCAGAAATATAATGCTTGAGTCTTTGACCATTTACCACTTGTGTAGAGTTATCTTTCAATGAAGCAATTTTTATTGCACCTGAACGATACACCTCCACAATAACAAATGGTCCTTCCCATTTTGAGAGTAACTTTCCTGCAAAAAATCTGAGACGAGACCTATACAATAGAACTTTCTCACCAACATTAAATTCTCTTTTAAGAATTCTCCTATCATGCCATCTCTTAACTTTTTCTTTAAAGAGTCTAGCATTTTCATAAGCCTCACTTCTCCATTCATCTAAAGAACTTAAGTGCAACAACCTTTTCTCACCGGCAAGTTTAAAATCTCTATTAAGTTCTCTCACTGCCCAATAAGCTTTGTGTTCTAATTCTAAAGGCAAGTGACAAGCTTTACCATAAACCATTTTATAAGGAGACATGCCCATGGGGTTCTTATAAGCAGTTCTATAAGCCCATAAAGCATCATTTAACTTACTAGCCCAATTTTTTCTAGATTTATTAACAGTCTTTTGCAAGATAGATTTAATCTCCCTATTTGACAATTCTACTTGTCCACTAGTTTGAGGATGATAGGCTGAAGCAATTCTATGATTAACACCATATTTAGCAAGAGTTTTCTAAAACCACCATGGATAAAATGAGAACCTCCATCAGTCATAAGATATCTAGGTACACCAAACCTAGGAAAAATGACATCTTGAAGCATTTTTAAAGAGGTCTCACCATCAGCACTTTTAGTAGGTATAGCTTCTACCCATTTAGTGACATAATCAACAGCAACAAGTATATGAGTATTACCTTGTGAAGAAGGAAAAGGACCCATGAAGTCGAATCCCCAACAATCAAATGGTTCAATAACAAGAGAATAACTCATAGGCATTTCATTGCGTCTAGAGATATTACCAACCCTTTGACATTCATCACAAGATAAAATAAACTTTCTTGCATCCTTAAAGAGGGTAGGCCAATAAAAACCTGATTGTAGAACTTTCTGCGCAGTTCTATCTCCAGCGTGATGCCCTCCATAAGCACTTCCATGGCATTTCCTCAGTATTTCCTGTTGTTCATATTCAGGAACACATCTTCGCATAATACCATCGACTCCTTCTTTATATAAGTGTGGGTCATCCCAAAAGTAATGCCGCAAGTCATAAAAGAATTTCCTTCTTTGCTGAGCTGAAAAGGTTGGAGGCAAGTACTTGGAAACAATAAAGTTAGCATAATCAGCATACCAAGGACTATCTCGCGAACTTACACTTATTGCAGCCAATTGTTCATTTGGAAAGCTATCATTAACAGGAATAGGATCATAAGGAATGCTTTCCAATCTAGACAAATTATCAGCAACAGGATTTTCAGCACCTTTTCTATCTATGATATGCAAATCAAATTCTTGCAAAAGAAGTACCCATCTAATAAGCCTTGGCTTAGCATCTTTCTTTTCCATAAGGTATCTAATTGCAGCATGATCAGTATGAATAGTGACTTTCGAATCAACTATGTAGGGTCGAAATTTGTCACAAGCAAAAACTACAGCTAGAAATTCTTTTTCAGTAGTGGCATAATTCTTTTGAGCAGAATCAAGAGTTTTACTAGCATAATGAATAACATTTAACTTTTTATCTACTCGCTGCCCAAGAACAGCGCCTACAGCATAATCACTAGCATCACACATAATTTCAAAAGGTAAATTCCAATCAGGTGGTTCAACTACAGGAGCGGTGATTAAAGCCTTTTTCAAAGTTTCAAAAGCTTCCTTACAATCATCATCAAAAACAAAGGGTACATCTTTTTGAAGAAGATTAGTAAGAGGCTTGGAAATTTTAGAGAAATCTTTAATAAACCTCCTATAAAAACCAGCATGACCAAGAATACTACGAATACCTTTAACATCTTTGGGACAAGGCATCTTTTCAATTGCCTCCACTTTAGCTCGATCAACTTCAATACCTCTTTCAGAAATTTTGTGTCCAAGAACAATTCCTTCATTAACCATAAAGTGGCATTTCTCCCAATTAAGAACAAGGCTAGTTTCTTCACATCTCTGCAAAACTTTGTCAAGGTTGTGCAAACAATTATCAAAGGAAGTTCCATAGACGGAGAAATCGTCCATGAAGACTTCCACAATTTCCTCACAAAAGCCATGAAAAATAGCAGACATGCATCTTTGAAAAGTAGCAGGAGCATTACATAAACCAAAAGGCATACGTCTATAAGCATAAGTTCCATAAGGACAAGTAAAAGTAGTTTTCTCTTGATCTTGCGCTCTCACAGCAATTTGAGAAAACCCAGAATACCCATCAAGGAAACAAAAGTGAGTTTTCTTGGACAACCTCTCAAGCATTTGATCAATAAAAGGCAAAGGATAATGATCTTTCTTAGTTACTTTGTTAACCTTTCTAAAATCAATGCACATCTATAACCAACTACTACTCTTTGAGGAATTAGTTCATCATTTTCATTAGGAACAACGGTAATTCCTCCTTTCTTAGGAACACATGCACAGGACTTACCCATCTACTATCAGCAATAGGATAAATAATACCAGCTTCAAGAAGTTTTAATACCTCATTTCTTACCACTTCTTTCATCTTGGGTATTAAACGACGCTGATGCTCAACAACAGGCTTTGCATCAGGTTCCATGTTGATGGCGTGCTGACATATAGTAGGAGAAATTCCCTTCAGGTCATCAAGAGTATATCCCATAGCTCCGCGGTGTTTCCTCAACACTCCCAATAACCTTTCCTCCTCTGTACCTGAAAGTTTAGAGCTGATAATAACAGGATATATTTTCTTATCATCAATATAAGCATATTTAAGATTATCAGGCAGAGGTTTCAAATCAAAAACAGGATCCTCCTTGGGTGGCATTGTGGTACCCAAATCTTCCACAGGTAAATTGTGTTTGAGCATAGGTTGACGAAGGAATACTTCATCAAGCTCATTCCTTTCTTCCCTGAAGTTCTCACTTTCATGATTCTCCATATGTTGCTGCAAAGCATTGTTAGGAGCAAGAACAATAGATGCAAGTTGAGCAATTTCAAAATCCTCACTAGGCAATTCAGTTTCATAAGGTGCTTTAGCAAATTTAGAGAAATTGAATTCATAAGATTCACCAGCAAATTTAGTAAAGATTTTCTCTTTCTTACAATCTATAACAGCACCACAAGTATTCAGAAAAGGTCTACCAAAAATAATAGGACAACTATCATTGGCAGCCGACCCAAGTACAAGAAAATCAGCAGGGTATTTAGTCTTACCACAAAGGACTTCGACATCTCTAATGATACCAATTGGAGAGATAGTTTCCCTATTAGCAAGCTGAATAACCACATCAATCTCTTCAAGTTTACAAGGAGCAATTTCGTGCATAATTTCCCTGTAAAGCTCATAAGGAATAGCACTAGAACTTGCACCAATATCACATAAACCATAATAGCAATGATCACCTATCCCAACAGAAAGCACAGGAACACTAGACTTCCTAGAACTTTTAGGATGTGAGACAATATTAGAAGCATCCTCACAAAAGATAATGTGTCTATCTTCTAAATTTTCAGTGACAAGATCTTTAACCAATGCTACAACAGGTTCAACAGTTATTTGCTCATCAGGTTTGGTAGTTTTCTTATTACTTTTACTAACAACACCAGTTATGATAGTATGTTCCTTAATCTTATTAGGAAAAGGAACTTTTTCAATATAAGGTTCTGGAATAATGCGATCAGCAACATTAACCTCAACACCTTTAGATATATGAGAAACAGATTCATCTTTATATGGTTCATGATAATTTTTAAAACCCTCCTTCGGCAAACCGAAATAGGAAGCAAAGGCTTTATAAAAGTTTGCAACAATTTGAGAGTCAAGACCATAAGTAGTGCTAATTTTGCGATAATCATCAGTATCCATAAAATTTTTAACACACTCAAAGTCATAGTTTATACCTGACTCCCTACCTTTGTCATTCTCCCATCCTTCAGTGTTCTCCTGAATCCGATCAAGAAGGTCCCACTTAAACTCTTCTTTATTACGAGTGAACGATCCAGCACAAGTGGTATCCAATAGAGTTTTATCTTGAAAGGAGAGTCTTGCATAAAAGTTATCAATAACAATATTACCAGGAAGCTCATGAATGGGACATTTGAGCATTAATGCCTTCAATCTCCCCCACGCTTGAGCGATACTCTCTCCATCATAGGGCCAGAAGTTATATATGAGGTTCCGATCCTTATGAATCTCACTTGGAGGATAGAATTTGGAGTAAAAGAGAGGTACAATTTCCTCCCATCCAAGAGAATACCCATTCTTCAGCAGTTTATACCAATGTGCAGCTTTACCAGACAGTGATAGAGAGAATAATTTCTTCTTAACTTCTCCCATCGAGATACCTGCACACTTAAATAACTCGCACAATTCATGCAGAAATAACAAATGATCTCCAGGATGGACAGTTCCATCTCCTGCATAGCGGTTATTTGTGACACGTTCAACAATTTTCATAGGAATTTTGAACGGTATTACCTGCTCATCTGGCGCCTCCTCTACTACCTTAGCAGTGGTAGTTGTTTTCCCAAATAGGAATTCAAGAGAAGACCCCTCCATAATGAGATATAGCAGCAGGCAAAAATAAAAACAGCACGTACAATAAATGTTTCCCTTACCAATTCCACTTACCAATAGCGCTACACTCCCCGGCAACGGCGCCAGAAAATAGTCTTGATAACCCACAAGTATAGGGGGTGTATCGTAGTACTTTCGATAAATAAGAGTGTCGAACCCAACGAGGAGCAGAAGGTGTTGACAAGCGGTTTTGATGAAGGATTCACTGTAAATGCTCACAGACAAGTTTTTAGGAGTTTTTGATATGACAGATAAATAAAGTACAAGTAAATAAAATGCAGTAGTAATAGTTGCAGCGAGTGGCCCAATCCTTTCTACAGCAAAGGACAAGCCGGTTGTTGTACTTATAATGACCAAACGTTCTTGAGGACACACGGGATATTGTCAAGTGCTTTCGCTTCATATAGTTGATT
This sequence comes from Poa pratensis, assembly GCA_947311845.1. Lineage (NCBI taxonomy): Eukaryota > Viridiplantae > Streptophyta > Magnoliopsida > Poales > Poaceae > Poa > Poa pratensis. The sequence continues at coordinate 5,439,855 of CAMZMU010000098.1, forward strand.
AATCTTCATTGTTTTGATAAGTGTTGTGTGGGTGAACCTATGCTAATGCACCGCCCTTCCTAGGACTAATACATACTTGTGATTATACCCCTTGCAAGCATCCGCAAATACAAGAAAGTAATTAAGTTAAACTAACCACAGCCTTAAACTTTGAGATCCTGCTATCCCTCATGCATCGATATACCAACGGGTGTTCAGGTTTCTGTCACTCCGGCAACCCCACAATTGGCAAACGAATACACAATGCATTCCCCTAGGCCCATAAAGGTGAAGTATCATGTAGTCGACGTTCACATGACACCACTAGAAGAATAACACCACAACTTAAGCATCAAACCATTAAATATTACTCAACATAGTTCACTACTAACATCAAGACTTCTCCCATGTCCTCAAGAACTAAACGAACTACTCACAAGACATCATACGGAACATGATCAGAGGTGATATGATGATGAATAACAATCTGAACATAAACCTTAGTCCAATGGTTTCACCCAATAGCATCAATAACAAGAGTAATCAACACCGGGAGAGTTTCCCCTATGAAATAGACAAGATTCAGCCCTAGATGTTATAGCGGAGACGGGTGCAGCGGCGGTGATGATGGTGTTGGCGGTGGAGATGATGATGATGATCCCGATGAAGTCCAGCTCGATGACGGTGATGATGGCGACGATTTCCCCCTCCGGGAGGGAATTTCCCCCGGCAGATTTCTTCCTGCAGGGGAGCTTTTCGCTCTCTGGTGTTTTCCGCCTCGTGGAGGCGGCGGAATATTTCGATGGCCTCCTCTCTGTGTTAGGGTTCCGAGGGGGTCAAGTACGCGAAGGGGGAACGGCTGAGGTGGGCCAGGGCCCCCAAACCACCTCTCGGCGCGGCAGGGGGCCCCACCGCGCCAAGGGGTGAGGAGGGCCCACCATGGCCCATCTCAGCTCCCCCTTTTGGCCTCCTCCATCTTCTGGTAAAATAGGAACTTCCATATGTCTCCTTCGATTTATTGATCTTCAGAAATAGTGCATCTCGACGGTGCTTTTTCCAGCAGAATCCTGACTCCGGTGTCCAATTCTCCATTATTCATCAAACATGCAAAATAGGTAAAATAACATAAGTAACACTTCTAAATATGAAATATATCGATGAATAGCAGTAAATTATGATATAAAATAGTGATGCAAAATGGACGTATCAGGCGCCTTTTAGCGTTAACAACAAGCCTTTTGAGGTAACCCTCCTCCTCTAGTCCTTATAGTAGAGCTGCCTTTCTTTTGATATTAAGGTCTTCCCTTTTCTGTATCAGGCTGATGAGAACTACTGGTCGCTTCCCGCGGCTGGTGTGGGCACTGCTGCTCCCAAGCGTGCCGCAAAGAAGAAGTTACTGCCCGCTTTAGAGGGCAGTGAAGTCGCTGACATCCCATCTGTTGCCACTGCGGCTTCAGATGATGAAAATACTGATCTGGAGGAGGATGACAGTCCTGTGCCAACCGCGAGCCCTCCTGCGGCTGATCCAACTCCCCGCAGGGCCTCAAAGAGACTGTCCCGGGAGGAGCCAGAGCTTAACGCTCTGGAAAATCCTAAAGTCATCAAGCGTCGCAAACCCGCAGTGGATGCGACCCCTCCTGTTGCCAGGCGTGTGCTTAGGACCACCGCCTCGGCTGAAGAAGACATGGAACCCCATTCTGGTAATTCTTGCTGCCTTGGCATCCTGACTGCATGTTCCTTCATTTCCTTTTATTAACATCTGGACCTCTGGTTGTAGACTCAGGGTTCCAAGGTGTGTCATCGCCGTCAAGCGACGGCCTTATGGCCTCTGTGAAGATGGCTCCAGAGTTAGTAACGTTCTTTTGTTCTCATAGCGTTTTTCTTCTGCCGCGCATGCTTCTCTCTTATATAATTGTCTTGTTCTTGCAGAGCTGCAGTTGATGCTACAACCGCGGCTGATATGGGAGTTGTCTCCGCGGCTGTGGTTGAGTCGCCTAAGGCAGTTGCGGCTCATACTGCCATGGTGGAGGGCACGGCCACCACTGATGACTTGGCTCCGTCGCCTGCCCCTAACACGACTGCCCAGGAGATGGCTCTGAAGGATGGGACAGGTCCCCTTGTTGCCCCAGACACAGAGGAGATGGATCCCGCAGCCACAGTCGAAGCACCGCTGGTTGAGTCGCCAGCGGCTGTTAATCAGAAATCGCCTGTGCTGCGCCTTGAGTTAACTCCTCTTCCTCATCATTGAGTCGCACAGAACAGCTGTCTCAGGCCATTATTGCTTCAAGCAACAAACAAGCTGCAGAGCTGCGTGAGGCACTCTCCAATTTATGTGCGGCTTACAAGGTAATTATTTCTCTTATCCTGTCTGTCTCTAGCCCCCAAGGATCAAGGCCTTCTTTGACGTAAAGGGGGACTTGGTACTTCTTTTTATAATAACTTCTCACAAATTACTGCAAACTTCTTCGCTGCCCTTTATCTGTTGATCTTCTGTCTTTTAGGAAGAATTATATACTGTGACTGCGGAGAAGCTTGCCTGGAGAAGCAATTGCAGGAGATTCCCTCTGAGCTTGAGAATCTGCGCAAACTCCTTCTCCAACGCGAGGCTGAACTGAAAGAAAAAGACGCCAGAATTGGCGATCTTACTGATGAGAGCTTCAAGCTATCTGAACAGGCCAAGGCCACTGAGCTGCGGCTTAATTTTTTTGAAGAAAAGTCTCATGAGAAGATCCAGCAGCAAGATTATCAAATCAACGCCCAGAAGGATGCCATTACTCAAGCCAATGATGCGCGGCTTAAAGCTGTGGAGATTGGCGACCTTAAGAAGAAATTGGCGAAAGTGTCTGACGCCCACAACCTTGTCCATGCTAAAGTTTCCATCATGACCCAAGAGCTGACTGGTATGTTTTGCAGTCCACAACTTCACTTTCCCTTAGCTTTCTTTGTTTGCATATAGCTGTGCTAATTGATGGCTGCCATGTTACAGGTGAGGATGCTAGAACGCAGAAAGGCAGCACACAAGAGCAGCTGGAATATATCCGCGAGTTTGCGCACAAAGCTATCGATGGAATGAAGAAATTATCAGCTTGCCTTTTGCCAACCAAGTCTGTCCCCGCTGATGCTGAAGGATTATTGAAAAGGCTGCTCAAAGCGCCTCAGTACTTCTTGGACTGGAAAGAATCTTCTGCTCGCTATGGCGCGGCTCATGTGCTTGCCTTGGCTAAGACATATGATCCATCCTTCGATGCTGCCAGGGTCGCACAAGGCAAGCCTTCAAAGAAGACGGACGGCACCGAGCTGACATCCTCAGAATATGCGGCGACATGGAAGGGCATGCGAGGCTACGCGACTGAACTTGTGGACGGAGTGGACCTGGCGACCTTTCTGGGGAAGTATCATCCAGATGGGTCGAGATTCGAGAGATTACCCACTGCATCAACCAGCGTGGCTGCTCCTCAAGAGAAGAACTCCTCTCCAGGTGTGTCCAGCTCCTCAGCCCCCAAGCCCGCAACTGACAAGCCTTCAAGCAAGCCTGCGACTGCTGCTCCTGCCAAGCCTGGTAAGCCGCCGGTGCCTCCTACTCACAAGCCAAAAGCTGGGAAGAAGTGAGTAAAAACAATGTTATGGTGAAGTTAGCCCTTAGTGGCTTGTAATAATTGCTGAAATGGTGTGTTAGCAACAATGTTTTATGTTTATTAAGTACTCTCAGCAGTACAAGTTCCGACCAATAGTCTGGTCCTTATGATTTGTCTCGGTTTTCCTTACTTAGACCCTTGCGCGGCTCAGTATTTCCTAGGAACATGTGTGTTCAAGGTCGAGAGCGGCCATGATAGGCAATCAAGCTCGATTGACGCCACACCCCAGTACTTTGGCCGCATAATGCAAGTCGCATCCAAGTGAAGGTTGAGTATAATCACGATAAATGCCACTCGTTTGGCGATTCCAAGGTAATAGGCCGCGCTCAGAAAGCTGCCGCACCCCCAAGGAACCAATGATTAGAAAATGAAAGACTCACAACTCAATTGGTAGTTTGAGGCGAAACGACAGCCTCCTACATAGTAGGGGTGCCGGCTTTATTTCAAAATCATTATATGATACATAGGGTCGGTCGCACCTTAGTGGCGACCAGAAGTGATTCATTGGGTCGGTCGCACCTAGTGGCGACCAGAGATGATACAGGGGTCGATCGCGCCTGGTGGCGACCAGAGATGATACAGGGTCGGTCGCGCCTGGGTGGCGACCAGAGATGATACAGGGGTCGGTCGCGCCTAGGTGGCAACCAGATTTTTTATGCACAGGTACGGCCGCGCCTGAGTGGCAGCTAATTCCTGATACATGGGTTGATCGCGCCTAAGTGGCGATCCAATTTGTTACATATTGTACGGTCGCGCCTAGGTGGCGACCGAAGTTGAGGTTTGAGCCCTGAATGGCCAGCTTGATACTGTGAACCCTTGTTGGTTCTGTTGTGATTGTTGATGGCGACTCGTGGTGGTTGGGGTATACCCTTATTGCCGATGGCCTGCAGCTCTTGCTCTTCTTGCGGCTGTAATCTGAAGTCGCAGGTCAGGCAGGTGTCTTTTGGCTTCCACGATGTCATCAAATTTTTGTTGCGGCTTAGGAGCAGGCGCATTTTCCGCGACGCAAGCGTTTCTGGCCATAGCCATGTCGCCTTCCTCGCATTCTTGCTATCTCCTTATTGCCGTCTATTGTGATTACTCCCTTAGGACCAGGCATTTTTAGCTTCAGGTATACATAGCACGGTCGAGCCATGAATTTTGCGAACGCTTCTCTGCCAAAGAGGGCATGGTATGGGCTCTGGAAATCTACAACCCCAAACCAGACGTACTCGCTTCTGAAGTTGCTTTGCGTCCCGAAGGCGACTTCCAGGTTGATTCGCCCCAATGGTTGAGCTGATACGCCAGGCACGACTCCGTGAAACGTTGTTCTGGACGGGTGCAGCTGCTTTTCTTGGAGATTCATCCTCTTGAAAGTCTCATAGTATAGTATGTTTATGCTGCTGCCTCCATCCATCAGTACTTTGCTTAATTTGTATCCTGCGACTTGAGGGGCAACCACAAGCGCGAGCTTGCCTCCTTCATTTATTTCTCCTGGATGATCTTCATGGCTCCAAACTATTGGTTGATCAGACCACTTCAGCCACTGTGGTACGGCTGGTACTACGGCGTTAACAGCTTGGTTGCGCCGTCGCAGCTTCTGCTCCCTCCTAGAGGTATTAACCACAATTGTGTGATATTGACCCAGTTGCTTTGGGAACTGTGGTTGGTTTGGCTGTGGGTTTGGAGCAGCATTATGGTGGCCTCCACCGTGATTGCCTCCTTCGTTGTTCTGATTGTTGTTATTCCCATTAAGTGGCTGCCCATCCTTCCACTTTTTGTAATGGTAGCACTGCGCTTTTGTGTGGTTGGGTGGTTTTCCATCTTTTCCCACATGGATGTCGCAGGGACGGTTGAAAACTTCTTCCAAGTTAACTGGGTGAAAATTTCTTCCTCTGCCACTACTTGGCTTGTAACGAGTGTTCGTGTTTGCGACTAATCCCGAGTTTCCTTCCTCGTTTTTGCGCTTGTTGTAACTCGCATTACTATTGCTAGCTTGCTGTTGCTGAGGCTTGCTGCTGGTATTCTTTCCTTTGCCAGCAGTTTCCTCTTCTTCTCCATCAGACGCGTCCTTAGTTTTATCCGAACTTGCATACTTGTTAGCCGCTGCCATCACCTCGCTGAGGCTCTTGACTTTGTCCTTCATGCGACCCAGTTTGTGGACCAGCGGCTCAAACTTGCAGTTTTTCTCCATAACTAGGACGGCTGAGCTTGGAGGTATGTTGTCTGAGGAGTGTATAATTTCTGCCACTCTCCTCATCCAATGGCGACTTGACTCGCCTTCTTTTTGCACGCAGCGCTCAAGATCTTCTATACTGCAGAGTCGCTTGCATGTTCCTTGAAAGTTCTTGATGAAAGCTTCCTTCATCTCATCCCAAGAATTTATTGAGTTTGGTGGTAGGTTTTGTAACCAAATGTGGGCTGCGCCTTCCAACATCATGTTTAGGTATCGGGCACAGATCTCTTCAGATGCGTTGAGAATGCTCATGCCCATCTCATAATTATTGAGCCAAGTGACCGGGTCCATACTTGGGTTGTAATTTGCGACCTTGCGAGGTCCTTTGAAATCTGCAGGAAACGGCTCGGACCTAATCCTCTCACTGAAGCAGACAGGACCTTTAAGTCGCGATGATAAGTTGGATGGAGCTGGCCTCCCTGCCGGGTTAATCGTTGCATGCATCTGCACATCTTCTGTGGGTTGAACTTGTACCACCTGTTGGTTTTCCCTTTGTCACCGGGCTGAACTTGAAGTCGCGACTTGCGGCGACTCAGCTCGGATGCTTCTTTCCGCTGTTACTCTACTGTTGTAGGGGTTGCGTGCAGCCGTCCCCCATGTTCAGACATGTTTGCCTGTTGTACCACTGCTGTGCTCAGCATCTCAATGGCGCGCCGCGCCTCTCTGTCCATCGGTGTGTTTCCTACCGGTGTCAACCTGGCTAAGATGTTGGTGGCCGCATAGAGATTCTCCACTGGGCTAACATAGTGTCCTTGCGGTGTATGGAACCTTTGAGGCTGCGGTGCCGGTTGCTGCACAAAGGTTGGTTGTGGCGACGGAGGTGGCATGATAGCCCTGTTGTTAGCTTGCACCAGAGCTCTTGACCCTGGTGCTTCCGCCGTTCTTGGCGCCGCAAAAGATGGAACTACAGGTGCGAATGCTGGCGATGCCATCGTCCGCAATGCGGGCGCGACTAAAGGCGCCGCGGGAGGTGTTGCCGTGTATGAGGGTACTGCGACTGATGGTGCTGCGGCTTCTGGCCACGCGACTGGACGCGCTGCATTTGTTGCGATTGATGGGTTCGCGTGGGGTGGCGCCGTTGCTGCTGGTGTATCGACTGCTGGGACCACGGCTATAGGTCCAGAGGTGGGTGATTGGAATAACTCCATGGGGTTTACTGTTCCTGGCTGCATGCGACTGATATGACGTCGGTGTGGCAAGGTGCTTGGTCCTCCTTGTAAGATGATGGTGTCTTCGGCGAGTCGCTGTTGTTCTTGTTGGAGGCGATGGTCCTCGCGTGCGAGCCTGCTCCTTTCATCCACAATCCTTGGACTTCATCATACAGCTCGATCCTGGTAGCTTCCAGCTCCGCAGCTCTCGCGGCGGCGTTAACTGCAGATATAGGCGTAAACAGCGGGCTGCTCTGGGGCATCCTGGCCGTCGTGTTGGGGGTTGTTCTTGGGCCTTCTTCCGTAGGTACAACTCCGGACGGGGCTTCTCTGTTTGCGACTCCTGAAGCCCCGACTCCTGGGGTGGCGTAGCGGGTGCCGCGCGACTCGAACCGAGCTCTGCGACTCCTGATCCTTCTGGTGCGACTTGTTCCGCTGCTTCTGGTGTCGTGGGTGCTAAGCTGCCCTGCGGCATGCCCAGCCCTTCCTCTGCTTCCACGGTCCTGTAGATCCCTTCCATGCATTGATCTCCTACGGAGGGCGAGCTGCCACCCCTAGGGTTTCCACAGAGCCTTTCCTCGAGTACATACTCAATGGATTGGGCTTCTTCGTCTTCGAGCGTCAGCGGCTCGTTGTTGGTAGATTCTTCTTCTTCATCCACAGTTACGGCGACTCCTTCTTCTGAGTCGCCCGGCCGTGATGGGTCTTCTGACTCGCCGCCGATGAAGCCGACGAAAACATGAATAGATCCAAACGGGATGATACGACCTGTCTCCAGGTAATCAGCTTCGGTCCCCAGCTTGAATCGTCAATGAGAGGCGTGCCATCAACCATGATGATGTGGCCAATGGCGAGATTTTCAGTTCCTTTCATCGATCCTGCGCGGAACATGACGCTCTTGACCGCAGGCCCCACGGTGGGCGCCAACTGTCGTGGGTTTGTCACGTCAGATGTCATAGATGACTTCATAGGTGTGGGATTTGCGCGAGTCAATCGTCTCCGAGCTTGGGATCGCAGGAACAAGGACGAACACAGATTTACCCAGGTTCGGCCCCTCAATGTGAGGTAAAGACCTACTTCCTGCCTACCCTAGATTGGTATTGATATGATATATGTGGTGTTACAATGGAGGCGATCCGATCTGGGAACTCGCCGTAAGAGCTAGGGTTCTAGGGCTTGATAGCTTGACCCTGTCTAAGTCCTGCGAGTCCTCTTTATATGCACAGAGGCTCGCTAGGTTACAAAGGAAACTTCCTCCACAAGGAATATATCGACCGAAACCTACTTGGAGACTAACTCCTCCTCACATCTTTCAGGATATGTCTTCTAGATCCTTCTCCTTGTTGCGGTACGATGTTGGGCTTGCTTTCACGTAGGCCCTTTCAGGTGTGAGTAAAGTAAGTCGCACTTAACAACATGGGCCGCGGGTTAATCCATAAAGTATTCCCCCGACAGTATCACTAAGCTTAATGCTTTAGCTTTTACTAGTTGGCAACACTCAATGAGATCTCATGTCAACAGTGTCTCTATCGAGCTTTGGAGGATCATGCAAGTGGGATTCAAGTCCGTGGATCCAAACAACTTGACAAGGAGAGAGGTGGTTGATGCTCAACTCAACGCCACCGCTCTACACATGCTTGAACTTGTCGTTGGTGAAAATGATATTCATCACATTCAACATCTCACCACCGCCAAAGAAGCTTGGGATTGTCTCGTCGAGGCATTCCTTGGAAATGAAAGCATGAAGAGGAATAGATTTGATGCTTTGAACAATGAAGCCGAAGGCTTCTACATGCTTGACAGTGAAACTCATGAAGAAATGTATGGAAGACTCAAGACCCTCGCCCAAGCCTTTTATAATGTTGGGGCAAAGTATGCGGATGATGCTTGGGTCAAAAGGAAGTATGTGAATGCTCTCATGCCCTTCGAGCCTGTTGACTTGAAGGCCATACAAGGAAGACACAACTACCTTGACATGTCCTCTAATGAAGTTATGCAAGAGATGCAAGCTTCCAAGGTTGCCACCAAAAATGCTCTAGACAATCGTGCTAGGGCCATGGGGATGAAACAAGGCGCCACTTTTGGTTTGAAGGCCAAGGTTGTGAGCCTAGATGATAGTGTGGAAGTTGAAACTTGCCCAAGCAACATTCTTCCCGATGATCTCGAACAAGCTTACCATGGTCATGTGGATCTTGCCACAAGAACCTTTTGGCGTGACCCGGCCAAGGCAAAGGCTCAAGTTGATCTAAAGAACAATCCAAGTGGGAAGGAGGAGTTTGCTATAAGGACAAAGACTTGTTACAATTGTCATGACAAGCATCACTTCATCAAAGATTGTCCTTATGAGAATAGAGAGCAACACGGTGGAAGGCTCGTCCCCAAGGGCCAAACAAACATGATTCAAAAGAAGCCTTTTGTCAAGAAGAAGCCATACTTCAAGAAAGCACCAAGGATTATGTTGATGACTCAAGAAGAGTATCCCTCCGATGATTCCGAAGAAGAGGAAGAATCCACTAGTGAGGTAGCCACATTAGCCATCGTATCGACTCCATCTCCTTCTCTCTTCGAATCCCCCAATGAGAACATCTCCATCAACACCGCTCGTTGCCTCATGGCTCATGTCACCGAGGTATCATCTTCTACTCCCAAGACTATGCATGAAATGGATGCAATGCATGGATGCAAATCCCCGGATATCTCTCTCCCCCTTTGGCATCAAGAAACTAAAAAGGAGAAAGTAATGTGAAAGCCCATGGGATCACTCGTCCTCATCATCATCATCATCATCATCATCATCATCCGCATCATCATCACCATCATTGTTGGTGCCACCAAAAGCTTGACCGGAGCTTGATGCACCATGAGTGGCCGGCCAATAGGGAGCAAGAGAGGAAGCATCGTCACCGAACCAAAAGGTAGAGTTGGAATTGTAAGTATTCTCCGAGACCTCAGCTGAGCTTGAGCAAGAAGCCAAGGGAAAATCAAGTTTCTTCATAATCTCTCTTTGATTGCGGTTATAAGACTTTTGCTTGCGATATGCCTTGAAGTCCTTGGCTTCCTTGTCCGCAAAGAAGCAATTCATTTTCTTGAAAGCAGCCATGATGCCGTGCTTCTTCTTAGGGGCCTCAACATGAGCTTCTTCCTCATCACGAGCATCTTCCTCCATATGAGCTTGAGAAGCGGCTGATCTAGCACGCTTCTCTTGAGTAGGGATGACCGCATCCGAGGGCGAGATGGCAAAGCATGCAGTGTAGGCGAATACAAGGCATGAACATAGGCATTGAGCAAGGTCGTTGCCAACTTGAGTTCAAAGAGCTTCTGAAGGTACGGACCATAAATTGGAACCCTGGACTCAAGAACCACGGATTGAATCTCTTGCCACATGTAATCAAGAACATCTATTTTCTTCTTCCTCTCCTTGGTGGTAAGAATGTGGTGAAGAAGATTAACCATGTACATGCGAGCCAGACCCTTTTCTCCAAACTTGACGGCAATAGTGTTCCGAAGGATGAGGTAAGTGGCTTTCCAATATGGAGTAATAAAAGAGACCTTGGGGATCTTTCCAGGAGAGCCCGACTCGGAGGGATAGCAATGATGGATCCCGAGGGAGGCTTTCATGAGGTTTTGCAAGTGAATATGAACATAGGCCATCGGACACAGAGGTAGCTCCTCTATGCCAAAGAGAGCACCAAATTCAGCAAGAGAGGCTTCGCATTTGATACCGGCACTCATCCATGTCATGGTCCTCTTTCCTTCCCTAGAGAAACAAACTGTGGCATAGAATTCTTGAAGCAGCTCAGGAGCATAAGGAGTATTCACCGGCATCAGATTAGTAATATTATGAAAATCCATAACCTCCATCACCTCCGGCCATAATTCTCTTGCACTATCCACATTGAAGTAAAAGGTGGGAACATGAGAGTTCTTCTTAGGACTAATTAGTTGTTCAAACACTTGATGATGCACCTTGCAATAGAACCGGCTATCACTAGTGCAAGTGGGCTTGCCAAAAGCATATGGATTGAAAATCAAGCGGTCATTCTCAAACTCATCACTAGGTATTTTGACCCAAGTTGACCGTACCGGTTCCGTCGGATTGACAAGAGGAGGACCTTTCTTCTTGGAGATTACCTTGAGTTTCTTGGCCTTGGGGTTGGAGGAGGAGGAGTAATAGGACTCCCGAAGATTGTCCTTGCCCTTGAATATGCCTGGCCATGGGAAGCCCGGCCCGGCCCGAAATTTCCGGGCTTGGGCCCGACTGGGCTTACCCATGGGCCGGGTCTGGGCCTCATATTTCGGTATTTCGGCCCGATGGACGTGACGGGACGGGCCTGGGCTTTGTATATTGGTGTTTTCAGGAAGAAGCCCGGCCCGAGGCCCAAGCCCGATGGGATTTTGCAGTCACGGGACGGGCCTGGGCCTGAAATATAGGCCCGATGGTCGAGTCGGGCCAGGCCTGGGCCTGGGATTTTTCCCGCGGGCCTTTTTAGGCCCGGCCCGAAGCCCGGCCCGGCCCGTCCCATGGCCAGGTATACCCTTGAACCTTGCGAGAGGGGAATCAACCTCTAGGTCTTCAAGACCATCATAAGCCGAATCATCATCCATCTTGCTCGAGAATCACCGAGAGAAATCCAATCTTGAGAGGGCACCAAACAATGGAGGAGAACTCTCCCAAACTTCCACCAATGGAGAAATCACTGGGATGGGAAGGTGGATCTAGTAGGGGGCTTGCAGATCTGATGGAGGATGAGGTGAGGGGGCGGCTCTAATGGTGGGGGTGGAGGAGGAGGAGCTTGGGAGGGGCAGCCATGGAGTTGGAGGTTGTGGGGGAGAGGAGGAAGATGTGGGGGATAACCGGTCGATCCCCTCCCCCTCGAAATAAGCTGCCCCAACAACCCGGCCTGGGAGCCGGCCGGGCCGGCCTAGGGGCCGGGCAGCCACCCGAGGCAGCCGGCCTGAGAGCCGGCCTGGGCCGGGCAGCCACCCGATGGAGCCGGCCCCTGGCCCGATCTGGCCGGCCTGCAGGCCGGCCTAACTGGCTTTTTCACATTTTGCAGAAATCCTTCTCCCTTTTTCCGAAAACCTTATCCCCTTTTTCTGAGATTCTTGCTTAACCAAAAAAAACTTGTAAACTTGCGGACTTCTTTGCTGAGAACCATCTTCAAAAGTGACCAAGGGGCAATGTTGAGAGACACGGGGAGATGCAAACATGATGGTTTCTTCACACTTCCAATGGAGATAACACCAAGAAAGCCCAAATAGCAACATTGGAAGTGATTCGAAAACGGGAAGAAACAACAAATATGCAATAAAATCTCAAATATGCAATAAAATCTCCAATAAGACCCAACTCTTCAAAAAGAAGAGGGCGGTGGCCTAGGCCACCATGTATGAGTGTGTGGTGTGACACCGCGAAGATATATCTTGGGTTCACGGCCACAACTCGCCATTTAAGCTCATAATTCAACAAGTGAACATAGAAAAGCAAAATGAATTCTTACTATCGGCATAATGGGGGGAGGGATAGTCCAATGGATTAGGACCGCACTCCCCCTATGTCCATGCCTACACCTAAACCCAATAGATCTTTACTATTAAATGGGAGTTGGTACTTCGTACGTCACCGAGCGAACCGTGGTCAGCATGATCGATCGAGCGAACCGTGGTCAGCCTGATCGATAACTTGGGCCGGCCCACGAACACAACACGCGAGCAAATCCAGTCACGGCTGGCATCCCTAAATCAACGCACCATATCAATCCATAGCGACATATCAATCAACGCGACATATCAATCGGTACTTGCCAGAATTACAGATTCCTTTCCGTATATCTGTACTCGCATATCATTCAACGCTGAAAATACAGATTTTCCTTTCCGTATACTATCCGTCGACAGACTGCCCCTCGCAAACACTCCTTCAAAATTTGAATACAGCAACTTTCGTTCTCGGCTCCGGTGTCCTCGACATGGTTGCCGCGACCGGGCGAACGACGCCGGGTGTCCTGCACAAGCTCCGCCATACCAACGACCAGGTCACGCCGGTGACCTGGTCGCCATCGCCTCCTATCTTTAGCCAAGGTGAGTAAACTACGAAACCTGGCTCCTAACTTCATGCCTGATGGTTGAGAAACAGTGTGTTAGTTTTAAGATGGGAAATCAGTACGTACAAGGAATATGAATGTGAGAAGCAATACACTGCATTTTACAAATCTATAGCTGCGACAATTGCAAATCTATAGCTTCTCAAAGCCATTTTGCAAGAAAAAAAATAAGGGGGTATAGTCACACTGCATTTTGCAAATCTATAGCTGCGACAATTGCTGTTTTCAGAGGAAGCAATTACAAATGATCGGGAAATAAGCATATCAAAACATTGATCCCTTCAAGACAATTGGATCGGCTTATTAGACAATTGCTTCTGCCTACCTTATTTTCAATTATATTACCTAAGCTCCAAATCTGGTACAGAAAACCCAAACACACATGCACATGCTGTAAGCTTGTAACATAGGTAAACTTATCTTGTTCCTGAACATGATTGACAATGGGCTATTAATTAAATAAATTAGATAGCAAGCAGATACATCTCCAATAACCATACAAAAGCGTACTGGTTACCAGACATGATTGACAATGGGCTATTAACTTATCTTGTTGTGGACCTGTAAATGTTATAAACCTCTGAAGAACTGTTTACGATTACCTGTTCTGATAATCTTGCATGGTAGAGAATAAACCCTATTATTAAAGCTGAACTCAAATAAAGCTGAACTCAAATAAACTTGCAAGATGTGCATTTCCCATAATTGTTATAAACCTCTGAAGAACTGTTTACGATTACCTGTTCTGATAATCTTCCATGGTAGAGAAGCAGTGTGTATCCTATGGCATCATCAAAGCGTACTGCGGCACGGACTCCATTCCAAGACCTGACGAACACCGACAACTCAGGTAAATATATCACCATACTTACACACTTTAACCTTGTACATGTCGATTCCAATTAATAGAAATAAACTTTTGACTCTCAGGACAAGTGGCTGACCCAAAAGAATTAAAGAGACAAAAGGACCAGGAGAGATATGCACGAAACAGGGATGAAATTAACAGAAAGAAGCGTGAGGCCCGGCTACTGAACAAAGAAACAGCATCCATTGTCAACGGAAAACAGATTACATCTAACACACCGGTTACCCCATCACATGGTAGGTTCACGCTTTACACTGCACTACTCAAAACCATTATGTAGCACCTCTCACTAATTGCTTGGATTATTTATGCAGGATTTCACACCCCAGATAATCCCATGAGGCAATCAGCTATAACCCAACTGTCGGCAAATTGTGAAATGGTACGGACTCCATTCCAAGACCTCACAAACACCAACAATTCAGGTAAATATATCACCACCACTTACCTGCTTTGACTGAATACATTTGAAGAACTGTTAATGGTAAAGGACCTTATGACTCTCACGACAGGCTGACCCAAAAGAATTAAAGAGACAAAAGGACCGGGAGAGATATGCACGAAACAGGGATGAAATTAATAGAAAGAAGCGTGAGGCCCGGCTACTGAACAAAGAAACAACGTCCATTGTCAATGGAAAACAGATTACATCTAACACACCGTGCACCCCATCACATGGTAGGTTCACAAGGTCCTTTGCACTACTCAAAACCATTATGTGGTACCTCTCACTAATTGCTTGGATTGTTTATGTCAGGATTACACACCCCAAATAATCCCACTAGGCAATCAGCTATAACCCAACTGCCATACACCCCAGCTACAGAAGGTGAAGTTTACTGCCAGGTAGAGCAAAATCATTTCTATAAAGATGGTACACATGATTTGCAAACACCTTCGTTTTGCCTATCGAATATGTCTACAGATCAGGACAAGCCGGACTCTAAAGGGAAAGAAGGTTTGTATTTCACAGCCTGTAGTTTACACAAAACTTTACTTCGATAATAGTAAAGATGATTTGATTAGTGCAAACTTAAGCAGTGAGCGTTCCAAGAAACAAATCAAGTATATCAGCTGCTGAACGACGGGGCGGCGTGTGCATACATGAAACAGTCAAACATCCTAGCTGCGACGAAACATCCTCATCTGAAGATGATCTTTCTACCGAAATGGCTTCCTGGAGGGCTGTTGGGAGCACTCTCGCAAGTGCTTATGCCACTGATCATGCAGAAAATTCAAATGGTATCGCCATCGCCATGCACAATAACTTTTTAAGTGGCAACACATGCAACTATCTGTGTGCACGTTATCATTTGATATGTGAGCTGACTTTTGCCTTATTTTTTAAGCTCGAATACCTTCGCTGTTTGAAGATGGTGATGGCAACACAAATGTGCAGACCCAAGAATGGTCCCTCACAAACACGACAACTGAAAAAACTCCAGGAAAGGCCATTGTCAACGTTGATAAGAATCAAGTTAGACAGCAACGTGAGAGTGCCCGCAAAAACAAATTAACTCCCGAGCAGAGGGAGGCGATAAACGCACGGAGACGGGAACATTATAGGAAACAACGAGATATGTTAACACAAGATCAGAGAGAAAATAGGTCCGCGGAATGGAGGTCGCTCCGAAAGAGCCGTGCACCCGAATCACAGCAAAAGATCCTATCGCGTCGCAGGGCAAACTATGAGACTAAGCGGAAGACACCGTGTTCTGCATCCATAGCAATGCCATGCCCGACAGTTAGCGCACAAACATCACCTGACGCTTCACCTCACGGCTCACCCTCGGCGCTCAGGGGTAACTACAGCTTAGAAAACGACGGTAAAATTGGCATCTTTCAACACCTTTTATGTACATAATGTATCAAGCTAAATCTTACCAGCTCGACCATGGTGCAGGTGATTACCTTTCCAGGACCTTCAACGATAATCTCACAACTGACGATCAAGTAACAGAGCAGAGGCCAGAGACCAGAGCTCAGCGGAGAACTCGGGAGCGAGCTCATAAAGATATTTTGGCTGCAGAACAGAGGCGAGAGAATTGTGCGAGCCGAAGAGCAAATAGGCAAAACATCCCACACGGGGAGAGGCATGCACAACAACAACGCTCTAATGCTCGCTTCGCTGAGAATGCCACAACTTCTTCCCATACCGTCTCTGCTTCAGGAAACACACAGGATTACACCATCGGGACTGACGGTAACACTCCTGACTTTGCGATTCTTATGTACAGACTTTAGTAGTAATGGTCCTTATCTGCTATAAAATGCTGAAGGTGAAATGGAGGCGATGCTCAGCAGACTAATGGAGGATAATCCCCATCCCGCGGACCTCATGGATGATGAGCATTACTTATTTGACAATGAAGGTATTACTGCACAGCCGTTCAGTTTGTACACGTATTGCTTATGGGTGGACTATAACTCAACATTTCATCGCAGGTGATGACTATGATGGCATCGACCCCGATGAACCACATGATTCTGCTCAGCCGACCCCGATGAACCCCGATGAACAACTTGATCCTTTTGAGTTTGTCTACTCTAACCTGCCAGACAGCACACACATCCTTAAGCACGCCGTGGACTGTGAAATCTGCAAGGCCAAGAGATTCGAGTATGAGACCGACGGTTTCTGCTGTCGGGGCGGGGACACGGAGTTGCTTGAACCCGAGCCTATACCAGAACTGATGAGGCTCTGGTCTGCATCCGATAATGACTCCCGGCATTTTCGTGAGAGCATTCGGTACTTCAACGGCCACTTTGCCTTCACAACCCTTGGTGTCACCCTCGACGAAAAGTACACGAACATGAGGTCAGGGACATACACGTTCCGGGCGCAGGGCAACATGTACCATAACGTGCACTCGTTCGGGCCAGGCTCGCGGCCGGAACATCTACAGCTGTACTTCTACGATGATGACCCTAGCCTAAACCATCGTGCGCCGTTGACCGAGAAGTTAGATCAGACTGTCGTCAATATGGTGAAGGAAATCCTTAAAGAAAACCCGTACTCCCAACAGTTTAGGAGTCTGGGAGCTCACAGGGAAAACCTAGACGAGTACCGGATAGAACTGAACACCGACCAGAAGCTAGATCAGAGGAGATATAACAAACCTGTCTCATCCGAGGTGGCTGCTATTTGGGTAGAGGGCAGCAACCTGGCGAGGAGGTTTGACCGCAGCATCACCCTACATGGTACCGACAATAAACGATACGGTATCCAGGCCACACAAGGCTGCTATGACCCGCTCTCGTACCCCCTCTTTTTCCCAAAGGGGGAACTCGGTTGGCATCCAAATATCCCGAAACGTAAGGTGTCTTGGGAAGATGCGCAGCAGCCAAGAGCTAATCGCAGCGATGCAGGTCCGCCTCTTGCATTACATATGCTTTTATATGTGTTTCCTATCATTAAGACGTATGTTGCCTTATTTTTTGCTTTCTCGCCTTTGCACAGAGGAAATAGCCGGTTGTGCGTCTCAGTAAGGGACTACTACTGCTATAGGCTACAGACGCGTCCTGCGATATTTAACCCTATTCTGCATGGAGGACGATTGTTCCAGCAGTTCGCGGTCGACATGTACATCAAGATTGAGGGTTGCAGGTTGAACTGGGTAAGGGAGCACCAGCCGGAGATACGTGCTGATCTATATAAAGGAATTGTTGATAGCATCACTGCAGGAGAATCTCGAGGGAGCAAAGTTGGCGTAAGGACGGTGCTTCCTTGGTCATTCCAGGGGGGCTATCGAGACATGAAGCGGAGGCATATGGACGCCATGGCATTGGTTCAAACATACGGCAAGCCAGACATCTTCTTGACAATGACTTGCAACCCGAATTGGCCGGAGATACTTGACGAGTTGTATCCTGGTCAGACCCCGCAAGACCGACCAGATCTTGTTGCACGTGTGTTTAGAGCCAAGCTGGAGGCGATGAAAGAGATGCTCCTCAAGAAACACATCCTTGGTGTTGTGACAGCACATGTATATGTCGTTGAATTCCAGAAGAGAGGCCTCCCGCATGCTCACTTTCTTTTGATCATGGACTCAACACATAAGCTTCTTGTGCCAGAGCAATACGACCGACTCATATCTGCTGAGCTCCCTGACAAGCATAAGTACCCGGAGCTCTATGCCATGGTTGTAAAGCATATGATGCACGGCCCGTGCGGTGTTCTCAAGCCCAACAACGTCTGCATGCAAGATGGGGTGTGCAAGTGCAGATACCCCCGACCGTTCAACGATAGCACCGTGCAAGGAAAGGACTCCTACCCTGTTTATCGTAGACGTAAGAACGGTCCTCAAGTGAAGGTCCGTGGTCAGACTCTGGACAATAGATGGGTTGTGCCTTACAACCCTCACCTTCTGCGGATGTTTAACTGCCACATCAATGTTGAGGTGTGCTCCAGCATCAAGGCCGTCAAGTACCTTTATAAGTACATATACAAGGGCCATGATAAAGCGTCGTTCAACATCGATCAGCCTGACAGCGATGGTAACATAGACGAGATCAAGAGATACATTGACGCGAGGTGGGTTACTCCACCAGAGGCGATGTGGAGGATATTTGGCTTCAAGCTCTGTGAGAACTCCCCCTCGGTGCTACAGCTGCCACTTCATCTCCCAAATATGCACAGGGTCACGTTCAATGCAGCAGAGGACCTGAATGACGTCGTAGCCCGAGAGAATGTGTCGAGGTCCATGCTGACGGAGTATTTTGTGGCCAACCAGAATCATGAGTGGGCTCGAGGTATTTTGTACAGAGATTTTCCAGGGAGTTTCACATGGCAACCATCAAAATACTGGAAACCAAGGCAGCAACGTCATCAAGTAGGTCGAATCGTGTCAGCCCATCCAGGTGAGGGGGAGCGATATTTTTTGAGGGTGCTGCTAAACCACGTGTCAGGATCGACGTCCTTCGAAGATCTGAAAACCGTAGATGGTGTCTTGTGTGGTAGCTTTCGCGAGGCTGCTGAGAGGAGAGGTCTCATCGAGTGACAACACACTCGATGAGTGTCTTACCGAGTCTGAGCAGTTCGCGATGCCAGCTTCGCTCAGGAGGCTCTTCGCAACAATTCTGGTATTCTGCGAGCCGGGCGACGTGCGAGGTTTGTGGGATAGGCACCTAGAGGCAATGTCTGATGACTACCGGCGACAACACACATGCCCGAACGCAGTTGAGCAGATGGTGTTGCTTGATATCAGTGCCATATTGCAATCCATGGGGAAAGACATTAAAACTTTCCCTCTACCCGATATGGACGAGACGTATGACAACACTGGAGGCGAGGCTAGGGAGATCATCGAAGAGACTAACATCGAGGTTGACCCCAATGATGCAAATCTAGCGTCTTCGCTAAATGTCGAGCAGAGGAGTGCCTATGATGAAATATTGTTGGCGGTTGACAGTGCTGAAGGAGGTGTCTTCTTTGTCGATGGCCCTGGAGGCACGGGGAAGACCTTTTTATACAAGGCGCTCCTTGCTACGGTTCGAGGCAATGGCAAAATCGCTGTGGCAACGGCGACGTCGGGCGTCGCCGCTTCCATCATGCCTGGAGGTCGGACCGCCCACTCGAGATTTAAGATCCCACTAAATAGTGAAGATGGAACGTCATGTAACTTCACGAAGCAGAGTGGGACAGCCAAGCTCCTGAGGAGGGCTTCGCTCATCTTATGGGACGAGGCCACAATGACGAAACGTCAGGCAGTTGAGGCGCTGGACAACAGTTTGCGTGACATCATGGGTCGACGGGACAAACCGTTCGGCGGAAAGACTATCGTTTTCGGTGGTGATTTTAGGCAAGTGCTTCCCGTCGTCAGAAAGGGGTCACGGGGGCAGATAATCGATGCTTCCCTACGGAGTTCACACCTCTGGATGGGCATGCACCAGCTAAGGCTCGTCAAAAACATGAGGGCACAGAGCGACCCACGGTTCGCAGATTACTTGCTGAGGGTAAGGAATGGCACGGAGGAAGCTGACGAGGAAGGGAACATACGTCTCCCAGAAGATATATGTGTACCATCCACGGGGGGGGAGGAGGATCTACAGAAGCTGATCGAGCATGTATTTCCTGCTCTAGGCGACAACATGTCTGATCCCAATTACATGACTTCTCGAGCGATCCTTGCAACCAAAAATGACAATGTCGACAAGATAAACAAACACATGATAGAGCGGTTTACTGGTGAGGAAAAGATCTACCACAGCTTCGACAGCGCGGAAGATGATCCGCATGGATATTACGCTCCCGAGTTCTTAAACTCGCTAGCTCCTAATGGGCTGCCCCCCCCCCCACGAGCTTAAATTGAAGATAAATTGTCCGGTTATACTTCTCAGAAACATTGACCCGGCTAACGGCCTATGTAACGGGACGAGGCTTGTTGTAAGGGGGTTCCAGATGAACGCTATAGACGCGGAGATCGTGGTAGGGCAACATGCTGGACACAGGGTGTTCCTTCCTCGGATACCTCTCTGTCCCTCCGATGACGACATGTTTCCGTTCAGATTCAAACGGAAGCAATTTCCTATCAGGCTCAGCTTTGCCATGACGGTCAACAAGGCGCAAGGGCAGACTATCCCTATTGTCGGTGTTTACCTACCAGAGCCCGTATTCTCCCATGGACAGTTGTATGTCGCCTTGTCCAGAGCTACTGCTAAGGTTAATATTAAGATCCTCGCTATCAAGGAAAATGAAGAGGACAATGGCAAGGGCAAGGATCATACCAAAAATTCAAAGAAGCGAAAAAGATCCGAAGATTTAATAACGGCCACGAAGAACATAGTCTACAAGGAGGTCCTTAGCACTTGAATCAGCGTTGCATACACCATCAGGTTAGTTAGTAACATCTTTGTGCATATGGTTGTATGAATCTTTGATATATGCGCACTCTGAATCAGATACTCATGTTATGATCATCGTTCTATTTTCTAGCTGCAGCTCCTTTTGATGTAAAATGAAAGCTAACTGTTAATTTATTTTTCTTTTACATGTTTGTAGTGTATAACTGGAGGTTTCCATAGAAAACTAAAGCAACATGGATAAAAAAGGAGCATCAGGAGTTGAACCGGAAACGTCTCGTGCAACATTTGTTGCAGCTCGAGGATCCTTATCGCACCAAGTCAGAGAGGCGTCGAATCAGTAGACTATAGCTCCCTGGACACTTATATGTACTACTCTAAAGGATGCCTCAATTAATAATTTAGCTATGTTGCCATTAGAGACTTTTTCTTTACTTTTTTTGCACACCATAGTGAATTTACGGCCCTGTTTTTGGAGACAGTTTCAGGTTTGCCACGAGACTCAAACTTGGTATTTTGGGGAGTTTCTATTTGCTTATAACTGTAGTTATCAGATTTAAAATTTGAAATATAAGGATAACGTAGCTCGACCAAGATGACCTTGTCAGTCTACCAAACATTAGGAGTGAAAGGTGACACACCTGGATGTATATGCAAACCAAGACCATGAAGTTCATTGTACAGTTTCAAACTAGATTGTAATGCAGGTGCCTTTGCCACGTCAACCCATGCATCAAATGATGTCTCGTTGAATTCCAACAGTCGGCAAAATCAGTGGAAGTGTGAAAACCATTGCCAACCATAATATCTTGCAATATCTGCAAAAAACTTTCAGTTTCAGTCAGAGTGGAAGTGCCACGCCACAGATTTCAACAAAAGAATATAATCCTTTCTGGACTTAATTTAACTTAAAAACACAGGCCATCTCTGCTGAACTCAGTATCTACATCCTATTAACCTATACTCAATTATTGTTGCAGGATAGTAATTTTTCAGCAGCTAAATTGTACGAATCAAGCTACCTCTTAGCAGCAACAACTGATTTTATTCAATTTCAAAAAATAAAATAGCGTTTTAACATCTACTACACCTGTTGTATCACTATTCTAAGTCTGTTCAGTTTAGCTGACAAGTTGTGACAACAACATTGCACATGTTCCCCATTTATACTACGTAATTACCAAATGCCCAAGCTTGACAACAAACAAACTTCCGACTCTCAATACTATGCTCAGCTCTCAATTCATCAGAGCATTAAGCCTCTGGTGCTTTGTAATCGACATCAATACATGCTAAAATAGCTAGAAGAAGAGGGTTTGACCATGCCTGTTGTGGACTGCATAAATAAAACAGTGGCAGCGGAGCAGAGAGGAGCGGACCTTGGGGATGAGCCATGGTGAGACGGTCCAGGTTGCGGGGAGAACGCTGCCCATGGCGGCGAGCAGCACCAGCGGCACACTAGCTCCAACGCCCGCCTATCCATCTCCTACTACGACGACGACGAATCGCCGTCCGGTCCATCTTCGGCCGTCGCCGCCGTCAGCACGCCGCCAATCACTAGCAGCGCCTTGAAGGAGTCCGAGAAAAAGAACGATGGTACCACGCCGTCCTCGACGCGCCTCTTGTTCCGCATCTTCTTCAGCTTCCTCGCACACTCGTCGCCGGCTGCTAGCGCCGTGCCATCCAAGACGCTAGCGACGCCACCTTGGCGAGAGGAGGCTATGGAGGAGTTGGGGGAGGGGGAGGCGTGGAAGAGCAACGAGCCGAGCTTCAGCTCGGGAGTACGGGAGTGGGAGCAGCCGCCGGAATCGAATACGCGGTGGGGATCTTGGGTGAAGC
This sequence comes from Poa pratensis, assembly GCA_947311845.1. Classification (NCBI taxonomy): domain Eukaryota; kingdom Viridiplantae; phylum Streptophyta; class Magnoliopsida; order Poales; family Poaceae; genus Poa; species Poa pratensis. The sequence goes on from CAMZMU010000098.1 coordinate 5,462,444, forward strand.
TTTTATTTACAGCTTGAGTGAAGTGAGCGAGGGGAAGACAGGAAGCAGTCATTCAGCTTGCGTTTTCTCACATGTCGTTTTGCATTTTCTTTACAACGTTGGCCCAGAAAATTGTGTACTCATCATTATTTTTAAATGAGCGGTGGTCTCCTCCACTTCCCTGCCGTGGGCATATACTGTACTGCTGGTCGAGCTCGCCCACGACGGTAAACTACTGATTTTTTGTTAAAGTTCTACAGGCGAGTATCCTGTGTGTGATGCTTACTCAGCGACGTTGATTTTCCAGGTAAACTTTATCCGCTGTCTGATTAGCGTAGGCCTATGCAGGTAGCATGTAAGACTATGCGTGCGACGATTTTCAAGCAGCTGTGCTACTTTTTTTTGCACAGGCTTGTACCAACAATTGTGAGTAAAAAATAAGTTTCAGAGTACTAAACTTTGTTGTATTACGGATAGACGCGCCACTGAAGCCAGTAAATTTATGGATAGACGCGCACGCACCACTTTACTTGATGACGTCTTCATAGGGTTCCAAAAATTTAAAAAGATGATAAAAAGAAAGAAGTTGGAGAGAGAATAGGTATTTATCGATGTATGTGTAGAAATCATGTGTTGTCATGTCATTTGACATATTTTTTGAATTTAGTGTAGTTATTTCATCAATGTGTTCATATAATATTTTCGATGTCCCGTAGCAACGCACGGGCATTCACCTAGTAGTCAAAATATAGGTGTGTATGCAAGATAATCAAGTCAAGCTCCTTGAATCCACGATATTTAGCTCATGCCTCAAAAAGGTGAATCTTGCTTCATCAAGTGGCTTCGTGAAAATGTCGGCAAGTTGGACTTTGGTTGGAATATAGCCAAGCTCAATATCACCACGGGCAATATGATCCCGAATAAAATGATGACGAATCTCAATATGCTTCGTTCTTGAGTGTTGCACCGGGTTGTGGCCAATCTTGATAGCACTTTCATTGTCACACAAAAGAGGCACTTTGTCACAATTGACACCGTATTCCTTTAAAGTTTGCCTCATCCATAACAATTGAGTGCATGCACTAGCGGCCGCCACATACTCGGCTTCGGCGGAGGATAGAGATATGCAATTTTGCTTCTTAGAAGACCAACTCACCAAGGACCTACCAAGAAATTGGCATGCCCCGGAAGTTGATTTCCTATCATCCTTGCAACCGGCCCAATCCGAATCCGTGTACCCGGCAAGAGAGAAATTAGTGCCCTTTGGGTACCACAAACCAAACCTTGGGGTATAAACCAAATATCGAAGGATTCTATTGACCGCCAAGTGGCTTTCTTTAGGAGCGCTTGATACCTTGCACACACCCCTACACTCAACACAATATCGGGTCTAGATGCACAAAGATAAAGCAAAGAACCAATCATAGAGCGATAAAGTTTTTGATCAACATCGATACCGTGGGGTTAAGTTCAAGATGGCATTTGGTGTCCATGGGAAACCGCTTCTCCTTAGCATTTTGCATATTGAACCTCTTGAGCATGTCTTGGGTATATTTGGTTTGAGAGATGAAAGTCCCTTCATTCAATTGCTTGATCTCAAAACCGAGAAAGAACTTCAATTCGCCCATCATAGACATCTCGAACCTATCGGTCATAAGCTTTGAAAATTCATCATTGAAAGCTTTGTTAGATGAGCCAAATATAATATCATCAACATAAAGTTGGCATATGAAAAGCTCCCCTTTTACCCTCTTGGTAAAGAGAGTGGGATCGATTTCCCAATTCAAATCCACGGTCTACTAGAAGCTCTCTTAGGTGCTCATACCAAGCACGAGGGCTTGTTTGAGACCATAGAGCGCCTTATCAAGCTTGTAGACATGGTTAGGGAATTGGGATCCTCGAAACCCGGTGGTTGCTTAACATATACCAACTCCTTTAAAGGACCATTAAGAAAGGCACTTTTCACATCCATTTGTTGCAATTTAAAGTTATGATGTGATGCATATGCAAGAAGGATATGGATGGACTCAAGGCGAGCCACGGGTGCATAAGTCTCTCCAAAATCAATGCCTTCAACTTGAGAGTATCCTTGTGCAACCAATCTTGCCTTGTTCCTCACAACCATTCCATGCTCATCTTGCTTGTTCTTGAATATCCACTTGTGCCTATAACATTGCGGCAATCTTTGGCTTCTCAACTAGATTCCACACTTTGTTGCGCTTGAAGTTATTGAGTTCATCATGCATAGCTTCCAACCAATCCGGATCTTCAAGAGCTTCAAACACTTTCTTTGGTTCCACCATGGAAATATGAGCTTGATGTTCACTAAAGCTTGCCAATTGTCTTCTTGTGGTAACACCCTTATTTAGGTCACCAAGGATTTCTTCTAGCTTGTGACTCTTTATTTCAAAGTCTCTTGCAATCCTTGCTTTTCGACGGGCTTCGATATCTCTATTGCATCTTGGAGGTATCTCTTGATCATCTTGATCATTTGAGTCCCCGTCTTGACCGGAATGTTGACCTTGATCATCATTATGCACATCTTCAACAAAGAAGGAGAGGGTTGATCTTGGTCTTGACCTTGGCTAGCATCAACAAATGGAGAACTTGGTTCTTGCATAGCAACTTGGTCAACATGAGGAGGGTCTTGAACTTGTTCTTGGGTTGGTGCATCATTTGCTTCCATAGTGGGCCGGTTCAACTTGTGATGGTGATGAAGTTTCCACTTGAGTGGAGCTTGGACTTGCTTGCTTGAGGAGGGTCACAATGAATCTCAATGGGGCGATGGAAACCAATGCCCATTCTTCTTATTGCATCTTGAGGCTCCTCATTATCTACATCACAAACATGAAATTGCGCCACTTGGGAGCCGTCATTCTCATCGAACCTCACATCACAAGATTCTATGACTTTCCCGGAGGTTTTATCATAGACTCTATAGGTGTGAGATTCGGCACCGTACCCAACAAAAACACCCTCTAAAGCTTTAGATTCAAATTTAGACAAACGAACACTTTGATCTTATAGAAACACTTACAACCAAATACTCGGTAGTAGGAGACATTGGGCTTGTTGCCGGTGAGCATCTCATAAGGTGTAAACTTCTTGCCAACGAAAGAATAGCCGGTTTGATGAATGACATGCCGTGGAGATAGCTTCGGCCCATAAGAAGAGTGGAGACTTAAACTCCGCCAACATAGACCTTGCCATATCCATAAGGGTCCGGTTCTTCCTTTCGGCTACACCATTTTGTTGAGGGGTATATGCAGCGGAATATTGATGACGAATCCCCTCTTCACTAAGAAACTCATTTAGGGTGTAGTTCTTGAACTCGGAGCCATTGTCACTCCTAATGACCAATATAGGGACATTGTGTTGGCGTTGAACTTCATTGGAAAAGTCGATGACGGCTTGTTGGGTCTCATCCTTCGTCTTGAAGAAATAAACCCAAGTAAATCTTGAATAGTCATCAACAATCACCAACAATATTTCTTCCCACCAAGACTGGTTGAGGGACGGCACCAAAGAGATCAACATGAAGAAGTTCCAATATCCTCTTTGATGAAATGATGGTCTTGCTTGGATGGGGAGAATCATGCATCTTTCCTTCAACACAAGCCCTACAAAGACGATCTCTAGAAAAAGAAACATTGTCTTTTAGTCCAAGAATGTGGCCACCCTTGTGAAGACTTTGCAAAGTTCTCATGTTGACATGGGACAAGCGGCGATGCCACAACCACCCCACGTCGGCCTTTCCGAATAGGCATATTGCTTGAGTGTTGGTTGACCCCGAAAAGTCCACCACAAACAACTCATTTTCAACATACCCAACGAACATGACCTTTAGAGTCTTGCTCCTCAAGAGTACCACCATATCAATAGTAAAATGGACATCAAAGTTCATCTTATTAAGTGCACGAACGGACATAAGATTGTAACCGAGGGACTCGACAAGCATGACATTTACAAGGGTGATATCCTTTGCAACTACCACCTTGCCGAGCCCTTTACCTCAGCTTTTGATTTATCACCATAGGAGACGGATGAGTAATTTATATTTGGTCCCAACTCTGTCATGATCTCCATGCTTCTGATCATATGACTAGTGCATCCACTATCAACCACCCATTTAGACCCACCGGAAGCATAGTCCTACAAGAAATCATTGCTTGATTTTAGGTACCCATCTTGCAATGGGTCCTCTTTGGTTAGCAACAAGGGTCTTAGGAACCCAAACAGCATGAGCAACATATCCATCATAAGGACCAACATATTTTGCATAAACATCACCATAATAATTAGCATATAAAATGTAGTGAGGGTTAGCATCTCCCGCAAAGTCACTACGAGTGGTCTTGCCCCTAGTGGCATTTCCACTCGCAATGGGAGTCTTGGTTTGTGCGGGCTTGGTCTTGTTGTTGCTCTTCTTCTTCTTTGCCTTGGCTACATAGCCAAGACCCTCTGATGTAGCCCAACCTACGGCTCCTACAACAAGTGGACCAATGACAAGAGCAAGAGTCAAAGCTATCCATGATAAGGTGAATTCACTCCTAACTATGTGTGACCTTAACACTTCCTTGAATGGCTTGCTACTTCATTCCGATACTTTATGTGTGCTCAGCTATGGTGGACCTGAAGACCCCTATGAAGATGGCTAAGAGGCGACGCAAGATGATGGAGAAGATGACCCAGGGAAGACACAAGAAGATGGTCAACAAGAAGAAGAAGAAGAAGAAGAAGAAGAAGAAGAAGAAGAAGAAGAAGAAGAAGAAGAAGTGGGCAAAACTGCCTGGCCGGCTGCCAGCCCGGACCAACCGGCCCAGGAACCGGCCACCCTGCAGAGGCAGCCGGTTCCCAGCCCGGACAAAACCGGCTCCCAGGCCGGCTACCCTGCAGAGCCGGCCGGCCCCCAGCCCGGTTGAACCGACCCTGGAACCGGGCACCCTGCTGCCTGCGTGCATGACGGGCCAAGTGCCTTGTATTCCCCCACCTTTCCCCACTTCGTGGCTTAGACTATAAATAGACCTTTCCCCTCCAGATCTAGGGTTAGACTAAGATTTGAGAACTAAAGTAGAGCCTTGCTCCTTCTTCTCAAAGTGTCTCTTTCCTCCTATGGGGATGAATCAAGGCCTCCACATGTGGAGATGAACCAAGGCCTCCTCTTGAGGAGAAGATCCCTGCGTGGATACCAAGGCTCCGCTTGTAGTTGCGATTACTTGCTAATCTTCCATCTTTAGGTGGCTAGGTTGGGTTGGTTGGATTGACCAATTGGACAAACAATCCTAAGAGTAAGGTGTACTTGGGGGAGGAGGATTGGGGCTGCCCACGGGGATTTGTTACCAATCGAGTCTTGCCGGGTTGCTACTTGCTATTTATCCTTGTTTTTGTGTGATTCCCCTTTTGTGTGTTCTTCGTGTTCACCCGTTGTTCTTCGTGTTCTTCGCCCCCTCCACACAAATCCGTGAAAATCGGAACCTACCCGCATCATATGGTATCAGAGCTCTAGGTTGACACGGATTTGTTTTGTGTTTCCACCAAAATCCACCAAATTTTTCTTCGTTTTTGAGAAATTCGAAAATTTCCACCAAAAATAGCCATTTTGGGATTCGAGCGATTCGGTCGATTTGATGAGTTTTTGGTAGTTTTGATCCATGGATCTGTTGCTTTAGGACCCCCTCCACTTTTGTTTGCGTTCCCTAGCCTTAATTTTGCCAATTTCCCCACGAAATCGAGGATTTCTAGTCACTTTTTCCGCCCAAAATCGAGCAAATCTCGAGAAACTGTCTGGCCAGCACACAGCCCGGACCAACCGGCCCAGAAACCGGCCACCCTACAGAGGCAGCCGGCTCCCAGCCCGGACAAAACCGGCTCCCAGACCGGCTAGGCAGAAAAAGCAGTTTTCCTTCCTTGTTTCCTCGGTTCGTTTTGGCATTTTTCCATTGTTGTTTGAGTCCTTTTCCGGTGTGTGCAACGTCTACAACATCGACAAGCTTCCGCTACAACGCGCCATCAACGCCAAGCGACGACGCCACCAAGGACTCGACATTCCCTTTGTGTTGCTTTTGCTCAACAACATGAGTAACAACCTTTTCTTTACCTTTGGGAATTGAGGTCTTGGCACTAGTGGCCTTGGCAAGCTCAACCTTCAACCTAGCATTTTCCTCAATAACATTTGCATGATCACATGAAGGAGTAGAAGTGCTAGGTGAGTTAGATTTAGAAAGTTGGGTTTGAAGTTACTCATGAGACTTGACTAGAAGAGAGTGAGTACTTTCCAAGGCCTTGTGAGCCTTGTCAAGTTTCTCCATATCTTCAAGGAGTCTAGCATTAGCAACCACAAACTCGGCTTTCTCCATATCTTCAAGTTGCTCATGGGCTTTCACATTACTTTCTCCTTTTTGGTGTCTTGATGCCAAAGGGGGAGAGAGATATCCGGGGATTTGCATCCATGCATTGCATCCATTTCCATTTGTGTTTTTATTTGCATTGCTATCATCTTTAGTTGAACTCTATTTGGTCGTTGTTCATGGAACTTGGTTATCACTATTGTATGAGATGGTTAATTATTGTATGATACTATGGATTTCGGTATTCGGATGGATTTATCTATGTTTGAGTCTACATGATATTGTGCTTTGGAATAATTGTCGACATCTCTTAGCACAAGGTATGATCATCATCTCAAAATCTCAACATAGATGGATATGTCTCATTGTGTTGTTCTTATATCATGTTGATTTAATCCTGTTGAAATTGGTTCCCTCCTTATGTGTGCTCTTGCATTCCAAGGCAAACAATTCATATGCACACGTTTAGGGGGAGCCGCTTTCATTTTGTTAAGAACATGATCTATTGTGGATACTTTATTGCAAATCTTAGTGTTGTCATCTAACACCAAAAAGGGGGAGTTTGAAAGGACATTTATTTACCCCTATGAGTTTTATGTGATAGATAACAGCACCGGTGATATTTTAATATGATGCTAAGTGCTTTCAGGAATTATTAAGATTTATAAGAATACAAAAAGAAGAAAGAAATCGTCCGGAATCACATCGGTGTTGAAAACCCTGGGAAGCCAGCCCCAGGCCGGCCAGGCCGGGCTGCAGGCCGGCTGGCTCGGCTGGGTAGCCAGCCCCCAGGCCGGCCAGGCCGGGCTCCAGGCCGGCTGTCTCGGCAGGGCAACCGGCCCCCAGGCCAGCCAGGCCGGCTCCCAGGCCGGCTGGCTCGGATGGGTGGCCGGCTCCCAGGCCGGCTTCCCTAGGTGCTTTGATGCAGAACGTGAGCAGGCCGGCCTCCCAGTTTTCTTCAACGGCCATCTTTTTGGGAGGAGCTATAAATGCTCCTCCACCTACCTTGGGACAGGTAGCTCGCCCAAACTTGAAGACACCATTATTGCAAGCTCAAGTAACATCTAGATCTCCCAATCCCTCCACCCAAACTCGTTGATCTTTGGAGGATTGAAGGAGAAGGCCCGGATCTACATCTTCACCAAGCGGATTTACATTTCCCCCTCATTCACTTGAGGGACCCTTTGCTAGGATTTCCATTGGGAAAACCTAGCTCATTGTTGTACTTACTTGATTGTCTTTGTGACAGATTGTAGCTGTTCGGGAGCCCCCAATCCATTTGTGGGTTGTGCCTCGGATCGTTGTTGTAAAGGCTCCGGACTTCGCCTTGAAGGTTTCCGATAGTTGAAGGTGAACCAAACCTTTGTGGTGCGGTTCATCGGAGAAGAAGGTGAAGTCTTTGTGCCTGTTGAGTTGTGACCTTTGTGGTAGCTCACACCTCTCCAACGAGATGTACTCCCCTAAAAAGGAGAAACTCGGGAATACATCCGTGTCTCCACGTGCTTTCACTTCGGTTACCTCTATCCTTGTTTATCGTCTTTACTTCGTGTATCTTGTTTAATTGCTAGCTTGTCATTTAGGTAAATTCACCGTAGTTGCATATCTAGAGAATTTACCTTATGTATCAAGCCTAAATTGAAAAAGTACTAAAATTTGAAGTAGCACCTATTCACCCCCCCCCCCCCTCTAGGTGTCATACGATCCTTTCAGTATTATCAATCTAGTTTAATCACTAAGATATATAACCAAGATACATGAATTTTTGCCCCAGTGGAAGTAATGAACTACTAGACTACATGACACAAAATTGGAATAAAACAAATGAGAGACAGGCAAGCTTGACATGACTCTACGAGTGAAGAACGAAGTATTGCTTAAACCTCGACGACGGTAGCCGGCTCGTCTGCACTCTGCAAATCAATTGAAAGACTCACAAATTTATCATTATAATTATAAGTACAAACAGAGCATGTTTATCTATATCAATATTTTTGAATGGGGTAATAATGGACAAAATCATGATAAAGGTTTGTTTTGTATCTGCGTGGAAACTCAAGTAAGAAATAGCTGAGGAAAAAATAAGTTCAAGTGCAATCAGACAGGTTCTAGAACTGAAAAACCAAGTTTGTGGGTTTCTGATCTCCACTTTTTTTAACAGATAATACTCATTCAGTCCCTTTATGCTATTTTGTGTATAATTTTCTATTTCGTGTGTACCAACTTACAAAACCATGGTGGAACTAACTTCTTTTCAAGGAGGATGCTATTCCCAGAAGCAAGTTGGCAAATTAATCAGGATTAAGTAACAAATTAGCAATCAAGAAAACAAAGGTCATGTAAAGATTTAAGAGACTAGTATATTAGAGGATCGGTATTCAAGCACAAAACACATTATGCTGACATGATACGGTAAGCACACAAGTGTAGAACTGGATAGAGCTGTTTAACACAAGATCTGCTGCTATGCAAGGCCTAGTAACATATAGTAGCACAATACTATATCACAGTTTCCGTTATTGCAAAAGATTTATTGTGTCTGCACTTTCTGTGCTTGCAACCTCGCGTCGACCAAAGTTTGGCTTTTCTCATAACATCGTTGAAATTGCATCAGCCATCAGCAGCTCATGGGTAAGCTTTGAATACAAGGGGAGCCAGCTATATGTGTGAATTCAACTCTGTTATTGGATCTAAAACTAGTCGGAATTTTACTTTAGAAAAGACAAGCAGTCAGATGGATCAGGCATGCTTAAAATTGATTGCAGCCTAACTTGGACAGTTCGAGAAAAATATAGGTTGAGCAGTGCATATAGGCACGAAGGAATTTCGCATCCCCTCGATCAAAGAAATAAAAAGGAAAGAATTTCCCAAAAAAGAGAGCTGGAAAAAGGAATACGTATCGATTTAGATTCATAAAACAGCGCGCGCGTACCTATTTCAATTAAAAGAGCTGGAAACAGGAATACCTAACGATTCGTATTCGAATACAAGCCTACAAATACTCGCGCGAAGCCGCGAACAAAATTCCCCAAACTCCTCTCGAATCTTCAATCCCATGGCCCCATGGCCGCCGTCCTCCGCCTCGACGCCGACGGTCACCCGCGGACGCTCCGCCTCCTCGCCGCACTGGTCGAGCCCGAGTCCCGACATTTTGCCGCCGCCGCCTCCCAGCCCGCCGGGAACGACCTCGTCCGGGCGTTCCGCGGCGGCGCGACGCCGACCATCTCGATTGCCGAATTCCTGCACCGCATCCAGAGGAGCAACTACATGTTCGACGGCGCCGTCTACATCCTCGCGGGGGCCTACCTCGCCCGCTTCATGCGCAGCCGCGCCGCGCGCGACGCCGGGATCCTCGTCGAGCCGGCCACCGCGCACCGCCTCGTCTCGGTCGCCGTCCTGCTCGGCGCCAAGTTCATCAGCCCTAGGCACTTCGAGAGGCGGGTCGAGGCCTTATGCTCCGGCAACTCCATCCGGGCGAGCGAGATGTGCCCGCTCGAAATACTCTTCCTGCGCGCAATCGACTACCGAATCTTCATCGGGGATGAAGAATTCCAGCGCTTCTTGAGGGTCATGGAGCGAGGCCCGAAGGCACCCGATGCGAGTTGCGAGTCCAAGAAGAGGAAGGCGGAGGAGGGGGCGGCGGGCCGAGACGAGGAGGAGCCCCGCCGCGTGCGAGCGTGCCAGCCGCCCGTTGTGGCATCTTAGTTAGGATTCGATCGGAGTCAGTTGGTTTCTTTCCAGCATTTTTTTTCTGTTGATGGATTCGTTTCTTCTAGTCGATTTGGAGTTCAGTTTTTCAAAAAGATTAGTTTTTTCAGCCTTTGTATTGCATCTTAATTAGGAATTTCGGTTTCTTTGCTTCAGAATTTTTTTGATTTTTCCCTAAAAAAAGAGTTTTTTTTTTGGATTTCGCTCTTTGGTTTTGCTTCCTGAATTGCATGTTCCAGTCAATTTAGTTCTTGCATCATGTCGTAGTTTCTTTTCTTGTGTGGATCGTCAATTAAGATTTGGAGTTAACTTCTTAAAAAGATTTGGAGTTAAAAAAAGATTTGGAGTTAACTTCTTAAAAAAATCGTGTTGTTCCAGCCTATTTTTCTTTCTTCTTCAAAAATATTAAAAAACAGCAAAAAAAATATATCTTCTTCAGAAAAAAATATTGCATCTTATTAAAAAAACAGATTGAAATTTTCTCATCGTTTCTTGCATAGTTGGTTGGTTATTTGATTTGTTTTTGGCATTTCTTCCTGATTGATTCATTTCTCGAATTGCATATCATCATCTTCTCGATCGGTTTGTTTTCTCGCATTGCATAGTTAGTCCTTTATTTGATTTCTTCTGAAACCTTTTCTTGATCGAATCGCTTCTCGCATTGCATAGCATTCTTTCGATGATTCTTTCGTTGCTGCCTTGTTGATTCCTATATTTCTTAGCTTAGATATTAGGTCAGTCTGGGGAGTAATTATGTAATGGTTTTTTTAGATTGTCATGTAATGATTTTTCCCAATATTAATAAAGAGTTTTTAATGTTTTCTAAGATTCCTACATGGTAGAACTTGCTCTGTTCTTTACATATGCCCTGAAACTGGAGTAGTTATATACATCACTAAATCTCTTTTGAGGTGGAAACAGGGTTATAAGAACCAAGCTTCAGGTCATCCAAACTGGCACCATAACTTGTCAAAAGCATAAGCTAACTTCTTGCAGACATGCCCACTGAGAGAAAAATGGGCGCACTTGTATTGTACTGTAACCCATCTTGCTTTCTCTCCAAATAATTCTGAAAGTACACGAAAAGAATGCCCTGTATTTGACTTTCTCCGTCTTTATCAACGAAAAGAATGCCCTGTATCAATGAAGCAACTGAGCCACAAAGAAACCCGTCGCCAACAGTGCCACACAAGCTCAATGCTCAGTCTCATATCCGGAGCCAAACGGCATAATGCTGTACTGTAACCCAACGCTCTGTCTCATGTCCAGAGCCAAACGGCATAATGCACAGCCAGCAAATGCTAACAATACTTCCGTTATCAATGAAAACTATACTTCCTTTATCAATGAAAACATTTAGATACAAGTACATGTAACTCCAATGTGTCTGATATATATATATATATATATTATGTACATGAGCCACAAAGAATCCTGTTGTCAACAGTGCCACTGCGATGGCGCGAAGCTCAACCAGTCACAAGCTCGATATCTCAAACATTTACGAAGATTGTCCAAATAATGATGCAAACTGTACAACCAGAAAAAAAAAAGACAGGAAAAAGCTAATACGGTGGATATCCTGTTGTCTACAACAACCCAAAAAGAACTGTACAAGCCTTCCTCTGCCACTTCGACTCGTCAGGTGTTTAACAGGTCACAGCGATTTATACTTCTCAATAAGATTCGATGCATGGAGGCGAGACGTTGGTGTTATAGTGCATCCCAGGTTCCTGAGGTAGGCTACCTGCAAAAAGGATATCCACCGGTTCAGATTGAGATGACTGAACCAACAGGACACTGATTTGTGACCACAATACATGGTGATGACATTCTCTCATGAACTAGAAAGTAGCCAGAGGCATATCAGATTGACCTGCTTGGGTGTAGGCTCCGAGGAACCCATCGAATTCTCTATCCTCTGCTTCTGGAAATGTTCCTGAAAGAAAACGATAAAAGTAAGGATCTTCTCTAGACCTGAGACTGATCTGGAAGTTAAGAGAACCAGCAGCTGATTCACGAAGCCTTGTACGCAATACAAGGAAATTCCGAGTTACTTGTGATGATCCAGGAACTTGCCTGTCTCTCTCTCATCAGATGGCTTCGCTTGTCTATAGGAATTTGTTCCCACTTGATAACCTGAGCCACAACATTTTTTTAAATTCTAAGAACAAGAGTTTTCTGTGGGCAAGGCACAGAGTCATTAAACCAAACATTGATTGCACTCACATATTCTGCGTAACCAAGCGCTTCATCTTCGCTTAACAATGATTTCAGCTTGCACAAGACATCCTGGAGAGGAACTTGCAGGTCAAGTTTTCAGGGTAAAAGCTTAAAGATCTCAACGAAAAGTAACATGTGTAAGAAAATGTCACTGATTAGCTATGTAACTGAAAATAGTAAACAATATTGAATAATAGATGTAACTGAAAGGGGACAATGGGATCGATGGTGATACAAGATGGAAGGAGAGAAGGGTGAAGTCACCTTGCGCTTGTATCCTTTACCTCGCAGACGTTCATCAATCACAAATTTGATCTGAAAGGGTGAAACAGTGACAACGAAAAGGTTCAAAATGAGCATGTCCCAATTGTCAATAGCAAAAGTGCCATAATGGAAGACATTACAGCAACTCCGCCTTCTGACAGCATTAACTTTCCAAAACAGAGTAGTATTAATTTTGTATGCCATATATTCCTTCTAAAGGGAATACTAAACAAGATCTATGCAGATTACACCATTGCTTCCCGGAATGACACTTTCTTATGTATACTGAAGAACTCAATACCTTATCAAGCAATCTCTTTGGAATTTGAAATGCCTGCTTCTTCGCCCACTGATGAAATATATGTGAGACTACTGCTCTATCATCAATTTCAAATCTGTAAAAAGAATGAATTCAATGAAGCAAACAACCAAATATAAGCAAATATGCAGTAGCACAGAAAAGTATGTTACAGGTACATTGATATGCTTACTGAATAGTAGAAAAAATAGCACAACATTCACCATTAGAAACAAAAAGAAAGAAACCTAACAGGAAATGGAAAATCGAAATACAATGTTCACCTTTTCAAGAAATCATTAGCAAGGCATGTCTGCATCAGTTCTGGGTAAGGTGAAGTTTCATTCTGTTCTGCAATAGGCTTAGGCTTTTCAATTGATGTCTCTCCTTCAGCGTGGTCAGATGAAATGTCTCCCGAAGGCTGTTCATGGTTTTTTGTTGCAGCCCCCTCACCCTACAAATTAATGAGATGAGAGAAATAAGAATGCTTTACTGACATGATGGGCTATATACAAAACGAATGCTGATCAAATAACTGAGCTAGACAGGCCAAGCTTCCTAAAAGGGTATAAAGCCATTGAAACTTGAATTTATGCTGCCCTAGGGGATTACATGGTTGAATGTAGAACAACAGGGAATGGAGCTAAAGTTTTAACTTCAGCCAGAGATTAAAATAGGTCTTCAGGAAAATGGTCTGACATTATTGCTCACCTGCATGTCAAGAAGGTGAACTGGAATCTCTCTAAGGAAGCGTGAAGGTGGAAGCAGCTAGAAACCAATAGTTTAAGTCAGAAAAATCTAGATGGCGTATGAAGGTAAGGATAAAAAAATAGATATCAGCTACCTGGCGATAAGAGTCAACTGTGACATGCAAGATGTACAATTTCTTCCGAGCTCGTGTCATTGCAACATAAAATAGCCTCCTCTCCTCCTGTAATTATAGCCAAGTTGGTGAGTACATACAAAAGAACATTTCATAAACCAATAATAAATATTCAACAAACCTCCAACGTGCTTCCAGCTTCTTTCGCAGTGCCATTGTACTCATGCAGCAACGGGATCTCTGAATCGTTCGCCTGAACAAATGCAAGGATTGGCATGAAAATATCCACTTGACAAACTTAATAGAGTTACTGATAAATAATTTTAGCATACATTAAACAGAAACAAGAAAAAAATAGCAACGTGCAGTATTTATTTTTCTTGTGCTTTTTTTCTCTCTTCACTCTTTGGTTGCCACAGGTTTTTGTTGGATTACATCTCTAGCTTACCCCAAATTGCTTGGGCCAAAAGGCTTTGTTGTTGCTGCTGTATTTAGACTCATCAATGGACTTACAGAAAACAAGAACATGTAACGAGGGAAGTTTCACTAGAAAACAACGCTGTTGGTATTATACTGAAGCTGATATCTTAGGGCCATGCCAATATCCTTTCCGAAAAACAGGCATCATCATTTCTCACTTTTGCGATTAAACCAGCAAAAAGTTCGACAATTAATGATTGATGACGTTGACATGTCTCATGACCATATATTAATGATAATCAGTCAATTATTTAAAAGGTTTTGGCATGTGTTGAGAGCACTTCACAACTTTGTGGAAAGGTTAGAAACTATCCAGATATATCAGATGTTGGGGTTGCAGCCTCAACTGGCAACTTTTCAGTGAACTTCGAGTTCTATATTTCTTACAAGAGTATGCATCGACATAGAAAATCTACCCTTAATCCGTTAAGGTCCTAACAATAATACCATGATTTTAATACTTCCATGATATTCACCATATGCATGTGACTAACATGACATATAAAGATGTATTTGTGGTTTTATGTTACCACTTTCTGAAGATTGAAGAAAATACCTGCACAATGAACACAACATCCCACTCTAGACCTTTTGACTGCAAAAGAAAAGGGGAGATCATCACATTAATAGTATCACACAGCTACCAAATGCCACAAGAAGATGAAATTACTTGCGATTTATAAAAAAGAAATAACCTGATGAATAGTTGTTAATGTGATGGAGTTCTTATTTTCCTCTGTTCGGGATCGAAAATTTTCTGTTTCTCTCAAAGAAATATAATCAATAAAGGCTTTAAGTGTAGAAGCACAGCCTTTCTCCTCAGTCTGGCTTGCATCCCCTGAACTAGAAAAATGTGATGACAAGAAGTCAGACACATCATCCATTAAAAACTGAAGTACCTGCAAAATTGATACAGTAAAGGTCAATACCACCTCTGTATATTTGGAATGAGAGATAATGATATCATGAAAGCCATAATATAAGACATTTCTATCCAACAATCAAAAATTCAAAATACTAAATAAGGAATAATGTACAGACTGCAGAGTCAGATACGAGTCTTAAATAGGCTGATGGACCTACATGCTATCTACACTTTCTCGGATTGTTTAAAACGTTTTACCCCCCTAGGATTATGTGGGCTCAGGTCACGTCGACTTACAAGATAGAGTACATGAGAAGCAAACATTATAAGACCTGTCCTGTTTCTAGGAGGCCAAAACTTGCACCAACGGCAGTTCTCCTAACACCCGGCAGGCTATTTGCTATGACTCATAGTGTGTGCCACACCTTTATTCATTGGGGTAAGTACTGCCGAGAGGAGGGACGGACATCATTGCCTGAGCGTGGAGGGGTAGTTTTAGGAGGAGGCCACAGGGAGAGGATCACCACCTCCATGGGCACTAGCAGACTGCACTTCCACTTGCCTAACACTCTATCAGTGCCAGACTGCAAGTTCTTTACAGGTAGTAACAAGTTTGTTGATAGCCAAAGCACTGTGACAAGGCATGTTGGTACGGTGACTTAGCCCGAACGTTATGAGAATAATGAAAGGAATCCCTATAAATTTCGTGGAATATCACAAAATAGTAATGAGAAAACTTATTACAAGGGGGGGGGGGGGGGGAGAGACTCTGTTAGATTGACTATTCTTAACTTTAAGCAAGATGCTCTAGTTTCAAGTAGTAATCAAATTGTTCAGCTTTACCTTTCAAAAAAATGTTAAGCTTTTGGAAAACTTGCCAGATTCAAGATCTACTCCTGGCAATAGCATGTCATTACCACTGAGGATGTGACCCGTTATCCAACCATGATGGTTGGCAAGGAAATACAAATAACTATTTTAGGTAGATTGTTTTCAGAAACCAGTTGCAAGTCTACCAATAGAGGCTTTTAACTTAAATAAAAGCAGCAGTCACTATTTTTGCGATTTTCAAGAGGAACAGTATCTATTTATTCTTGTTTCTTTTAAGAGTTCAATCTCCATAAACTGTGCATGCTCCTGTCTATGCTAGAGCTTGAATGATTCAAACTGATTTTCATCTCGGTGCACAACAAATATTAAGTCTCTGGATGATCAACACATAAAACATTAAGAGTGTCAAGACGTGTGAACTTACAGATCTGATGTCATTATCTTCATTTAACAATTTGCCGCCATCATTATCAACAACTGCACGCTTTTCAAGCAGATATTGCTGCCAAAGAAATAAAAAAACTATCATTGAAAGAAATGAAATATGTAAAATTTTTAGGATCAAGTAGGGGACTAGAGTCTAGGGCGAACCAAAGCTGCCTCAAGGTTTGGTAAAAAACATATATGTTAAAAGATCAAAGTATGCCCAAATCATGTATGAAGTTCACATCTTTGTACTGTGGAATTAGTATGATCTGATCCTAGAACATGTGTCAAAGAACACATGATAAATAATTATGTTGGAGTCTACAATCACAACCACATGCACTTTTCTGCTCGCTGTTTCCTCCTATGAATAAGCTTGGATTGTGAGGTTGTGATGTGCCTCAGTAGACTCTTGTTATTGTGTACCATGAACTGTGCACTAAACCAGAAGAACTCAAGATGATCAACAGGTGAGACCATACAGATCTCGATTCCCGATTCCATAAGATGATAGGATCACATGAAGTCATGAATTAACAGAATGTACAAATTCACACGGATGGAGTAACACTGTTGCTTCAAAGGCGATTTTTCTATTCCTACTGCTCTCAGACCAGATAATAAAACACGGTTTCTAAATCGCGATTTTCATGGCTTAGCAGGAAGTCCCTAAAATGCTATTAGAAACTACCCTAGCCATCACCAATAGCATTTTAACATCAGAATATAAAATAGTGAATATGCATACGAGATAAGTCTTACAAGGTAATTATAGTCTGAAAAATATAAACACATGTTGAGATGAATGACCATGACACCGTTGTCATCATTCACGTACTTTTTTACTATGAAATATAGATGGCTAGATGCTGGGGTATTGAAAAAGAGAAAGGTGAAGTCTCTTCATATGTCATATCATATCATATCATATCATATCATATCATATCATATCATATCATATCATATCATATCATATCATATCATATCATATCATAGCTATCGCTGTCTAAAAGATATGACAAACATCGGAGCTATTTGGAGCTGTAGAGCTAGTCGCTAGTATAGCAGAACATTGGCCTGGTCCAACAAGGTATAACGCAGTTATAGCTAGCTATTTAGAGCCTTGTAAAAAAAAATGATAGAAGACCAAAAGAGAGAGAGAATCTTATTGGATGCAGTTGTTACAAGTCAACTGACCTGAGGTAGCATATTTCCTGCAGAAGAAATGACAGCTGAAACTGATTGTTCCTAAGCACAAAAATGAAAACAGCTAGTTATCAGTAAGCCTGTGTTGCAGGTTTACTGAGTGATGTAGTATAGTCAGGTAGTATGTATGGAAGAATCAAAAGATTATCAGAGCATAAAAGCACATAAGAAGATATATTTTATGAACAGAACCAAAAGATTGCCAGAGCGTAAAAGCACATACAAAGGTATCTTTCACGAAACAGTACAGTTACAGAGACTTCTGTTTTCTTTTTCCCAAAGAGTATCTGTTACCTCTTATCAATTTATGATCTAAGGGTTAATATTCATGATTAAGTTCAAGATGGCTACTGTTTTAGAGGAGACCAGCCTTAGCGTTATGCTGCATTAGGAGTCAGTTTTAGAGTAAAGAAGGATGTAGCTCTTGAGGAATTGCCGAATTGCTCCCAAAAATTATTCACTCTGCATGGTAGTTAACGGCTGCAAACATTGTGCTAATGATGTTTATGGGTGATGGGCAGAAGCTATAATCCTCTTACCTGTAAATACACAGGCAAAAGAGCTAAGTTCTGGAAAATGATTACTGCATGTTAATTTTCCGTAGATGTTCATTTTTTATGGATCAGCTATTCCCTTTACAAAAGATTCTGAAGATGTGGAACACTGTAGATATATCGTACAATGAGATATGTCCTTTGATACGATGAAATGTACACTACAAAGTGGGGAGTAAAAGATTTGTTCCGTACCCTCTCAACAAATTTTGATAGGCTATACAAGGTCGATAAGACCTTACGCCCTTGAGTAATCTGGGCCCTGCAACCAACAAAACGAGACACTCAGAAAAAAGGAACACTTCAGTAGATTTATGAGCATGGAAATGAGACACTCAGAAAAAAGGAACATTTAAGCAATATTGGTACTACACTTTTTTTTCTCTTGGTCATAAAGCTATGCATGATTTCTTTCATTAAAAGGTTGTCTTCCAAAGGAAGATGTTGGATCCTTGACTCCTTGTGATGGACAGGCCTTACGCTTACCGTCAATCACTTTAGTAAGCATTAGTCATTCCACAACTCAATTAGAACAAGCTGCAAACTGCCTGTAAATAGCAGTGCGAGAAACATAACAGTACCTGCGGTGAGTTTAAGAGCAGCAAGTTAAGAGGGAGAATATAATAACCTTTTGAAGGTACCCGAGACCTTTGCACTGAAGATGTCAGTAGCGGCTGATATGAAGCTACACTTTCTAGCCAACGAAATCTTTTCGACATGATCTATAATCTGCAATTCAAAATTAAAACAAATTATCAAATACATGGAAATTTTGAACATGAAAAAGATATAACACACATATAAAATAGTCAACACTTGAACCTTCTTTTTGTCTTCCTTGTCACCAGGCAAAAGGGTCTTGAGGGCCTGACGCCACGGACCATCATCACAACCAGGTAATGTGGTCCTGAGTATTGCCATAATAGCTTTGATAACCTGGTAAAGCACTTAAGGAGTGAGGCAACTGAGAGAATGTAGAGGGTTATTCACTTCATCACTTGTTATCCCAAGTAAAATATGAATGCACTAACACAGTAACAAGTACAGTTATTCGTTTAGTATTATATTAGGTGGACAGAGTTATGAAAATGTAGGAATGCACAAAAAGTATCTCACACAACTGATTTCTCGAACAGTCTATACAATAGGTATGTGATGTCTGATGCTAACCAAACTCATATATGTATAAAATATGAGTACATAAAAACCAAATAATGGTGTCAGCATGATAGCATTAAGATCTAAAATAGCTTATGATTACAACATATATTCTCAGAGGGTTCCTTACCTACTGGTCCCTTCCGAATGAATGTCAAAATCAACAATAGCTAATATGGTACCCATAAGAAATTTCCATGCTTCAAAATGTTACGCAACTAATGACCATAAAATTAACCGTACAGAAGAAAAACAGGAGATAATGAGAAAATTGCTACTTTGCGATGTGTTAGATTAAATTAAATAGAACTACCTTTTTCCTGTAGAAAGCCACACCGTGAACATTAAAGGGTATTTTCCTGTTGCGGAATGACACTTGGAACGCTTTCCCGGTTATCTGTGTATAATAAATTTAGACCACAAGCCTGGCCAAAATATGATTCTGAACAATGCATAGGGTTCAAGATTTCTCAACCTGTCTTCGATATAGGACAGCTATTTTGCCAAAGTTGCGGCCTTCAGCTGAACTAGATGTAGTTTCAATGATTTTGTCGATAACAAATGCACATTGTGAATCTTCACTATGGCACTCCTTAACAGTGATCTAAGCAATATTAATTCAATAAGTAACGGACATTATGGAAGATAAAACGAAGCAGTTGACTTGGGCTATCTGCAAAGATACCTTACTCCCAGAAGGGTTGTCTGTCTCAACAAGTTTATGATGACACCGTTTAGTGTTGTTGTGAATAAGAGCTGTTGCTGCTTCGACGATTACCCGTGTAGACCGATAGTTCTTGTTCAACCTGATCTGCAGTCATCGGCAAGGCAAGCTACTTAACAGATATCACGAAGAGAATCTAGCACCTCAGAACAGTTAGAAAGAGACTACAGAGACACCACAATTACCTCTTTGTGATCTGGAAAATCTCTACGGAATGAATCAAAGCCAGAAACATCAGCACCATTGAAACTGAAGATGGACTGCCACAAGAGTAAAAGATGTAGAAAAGAGTATATGAATGGCAGCTGAAAGCACTAATAAACATTGAGAAACCATAAGTTCTAAAATTCTTGGATGATAGATGTGATCAAAATTTGCATACCTGATCATCATCACCAACAATAGTTATATGATTGTGGGAAGCTAGAAGCTTCAGAAGAAAATATTGCATAGCACTGGTATCCTGAAACTCATCAACTACTATTGCCTGCCATGTGTCCTGGCACTCTTTGTATACTGCATAGGCAAGGGATACATATATCTTAATCAAGAGCTCTTCAAAGAAGGTGATATTGTGAGATCAGAAGTGAAACTACCTTCAGGAAACTTCGTGAGAAGAGTTACGGATGAGTTAATAAAATCATGGTAATCAAGAGCATTACAAGACACTAGTATTTCATTATAGTGCCGAAGAATCGAAGCCTGTAAAAATATTACGTAGTAAAGGTCAATGTGGTTGTAGATCAAAATGAACAACGATAATTTATACTCAGAGAAGAGCTTACTCCTGCCAAATCACCCTTCTTTTCATACTCTTCGGGAGTTTTGCCTGAAGATTTTGCCTGTAAAGGAAGATACAACATTTGGTAAATAGTAGCAGTAAAATCCAATTATACAGAATGATCTGCTTGGTAACACAACAACCCATGCTATGGAGGCTTAAGTATTTTCCAGAAAGATTTCCTCAGATTATTGACTCGCTCAGACGCTCACACTTAGGATATAGTACAAATATATATGATAAGAGACCTTAGTAGTAAGTTCAATAATTATGTGCATCAATATCATATTTCAAGCACAAAGAGTGAGACATGTCCATTTATAATGAACCTAAATATGATCCAGAATTTTAGCATGTGTTCGTACCTATGGTTTTTGTGAGACATATCCAACCAGTATTATAGCTCAGAGTTTTCACATCATTTTTGGGATCTACTAAATGTCATATTACTAAAATGTTTGATTCTGTGTCCTAGTTGATTAATTCTAAAGTGATTGTTTCGGAGCTAAGTATGTATATCAAGTGTATTATACAGAACCTTTGTAGTTTTGTATTCTACTATAAGCAGAACTTCATATACTTTATCTTGAATTAAACCATGTGTATCAGCAGGACTAGGAGTAGTCCACTACTACTGTGTGTGGTTCTGTAAGCCTTCAGAACAAATATCTGCACGGCATGCTGAAGCAGTACCTTCACATTATGAACTGTGCATTTATGCAGAAGGTGGCAAGTAGCAAACCGATATATAAAGAGAATGTGGACACACTTTGGGTAGATTCAAACTCATCGGGCGGATTTGCAATAATTTTGCAGGAGCAATATGCTGTAGCGGCTGCCCAATCCGTTCATAGAGCTTCAAGTACAGCAAAACAAAAGGAAATGGAAACTAAAAAATGTAGTGATGAATCTTCATCAGTAGACATCACCTGTGTAACAAACTTCAGCCACTTCTTAGCTTTGTCTTTGAAAGAATTTTTTATGTCTCCATCATTCTGTTTAACTGCATCGCCTAAACCGTCACTTTTGGCATGTTCCAATAGGCGTTCTGCCTCAATAATGGCTCTCCTCTGTTGTCCATGGCCATATATTATGAACTCAGATGTGCGCCCTAGCCTTCAAAGGAATTTTGTTGAAAAACATTAAATTTCTAAACAAATGACCAAATAAGCCAAGACCAATTATCTAAAAATTCACCGAAAATCGTACAATTGATTAACTAAAGAGGATAATGTGTTTAAGCTTTGTTTTGAGTACATGCTCCATCTCAGTCAGTTACTTAATAATTACTTAATCAGTTCATTATGACAACAGGCAATACATACTTTTCAGCATGGGTCCTGCAAAGCTGCAAGCAGAAGGAGTGAAATGTGCTTATTATGATCTCCTTGGCAACTGGCTTCCCGACCACTGCCCCTATCCTGTCTCTCATTTCTGAGGCAGCAGCAGTTGTGAATGTCATAGCAAGAATGTTTGATGGTGGAATTCCCTATTCATACAATAAATGGAGAAATGTGACTATGTGACCTTCAAATATCATCACATACTAATTTTGTAGTGGATCATATGAAAGAGTGAACCTACCTCCTTGAGCAATGTGAGAACCCTACCGACCATTGTGGAAGTCTTCAGTCATGCCAGTTACAAAAAAGTCAATAGAGACAAAAGCATGGAAATTATCAGCTCAGTTAAACAGCGCCACACACAATTTAAACCACTTTAAAAATGTCAATCTAAGGGTTGCACTTGCATCATTTTCTTCAACAATACATTAGTATGCCAGAAAAAGCGCTTGTGAATGTGACAACAAAGTTACTTAAATGAACAAATAAGAGAGACGCAGACATGTAAATTGCTTTCGGTTCTTCTACAACTTTTCGGAAGGATATTGACTATTCACTATTGTTTTGGAAATACATGGCTCAACCTTTGGGTGGAGTTTCTTCTAATACAAATGGTGCACATTTATAATTAGATGCATGTTCGGGAAATAATAATGGTCATGGGATATGTTTTGCTTTGTAGGTAGGCTTTTCTGTCGTAATGGCGCAAACCATGTTAGTTCTGAACTTTTGATTTCATGTGGACTCAGCAATAAAATCTATCAAAATATTAATTCTCACAAAAAAAATCAGCTATAACATTCTCGAAAAAGATATATCAGCTATATGAACAGAAGCTATAAACTTATTATTGGTTCATCTGATACACTTATTCATGTTAGAAAATTTTAGTTGGTCTTGGTCTCCATAGACACAAGCAACATAAAGTCTTGGTTGACTAAGACACTATGTCCAAAACCCCCAAAACTATATGGAATTCGTTAAAATTAAGAAAAAAGTGTACCTTTCCACTTCCTGGACCTGCAACGATCATTAACGGAACAGCTACATCACTACATGCAGCCTCCCTCTGCATGTCATTTAGGGAGTGCAAATACTCATAGTACTTCCTTGGAGCACACCCGTCATCTTCCTCAATTTCTAGTCCCATATCCCCGGACACCTCCTTGTCCTTGTCAGCAAACATGGCAGCCTGCCCCTCGCGGATAGCGTCGACCTCCCCCGAGAATGCATCAACAACCTAAATATATCCAAGAGAAGAGGAATCAAATAAATTGGTTTAGTGAACCAAACCTACTCAATTCAATTTCTAATTTTCCTTCAAAGATTCAGGAAACAAGAATTTCATGAGTCATGCCATATAAAGCGCTCCATTTTCTAAAGTTAAGAAATAAAGTTGTACTTATACCTCTCCTCCGTCCTCTGCGATGGAAATTACTGGAGCGAAATCAACACATAATTCTACTGAGTCATCTTCCAGGTCCACCTCCTGTATATCCTCTTGGTTCTTCACAGACAATGTGGCATGATCCTCCTTGCTGATGGCATTGACTTCCCAGAAAGCATCCTCCAACTGAATTTCTCCCAAAAGAAAATAACATGATAAGTTCCTTTCCAACTTACTGTCTATCAAGGTGATGTCTTTCAAAGTTGAAACATTAGGAACTTCATCCAACTCATAATAGTGTATCAAAGAAACAATATGTTACCAGTGGTCTACATTCACATACTCAGCTTATCTTGCCATCAGGCATCAGTGCCATCACAGGGCATGTGGTGCTTCACAGATGTACTAGCTCACTTCTAATTTCATAAAATCGACTATTTTCTTAAGATTCTTAGTGTTGGGTAGGGGAAAACATGAGTTGAAGGAAGTTACACGTGCTCTACAATTTCAAGGAACCGGGTTCCCCCAACCTAACAGTACAATAGCACTTTGTGGAATTTTCCGAAGTTTCTTCCCCAGATCAATAAAAGCAAAAAACGACATACCCCACGGATATTAGCATACCTTGACGCCGTCATCTGCGATGGAAATAGCCGGCAGAAACGGGCCATCACCAGGCGAAAGCACCAAGCTATTCTCTTCCTCCATTTCGTTCAGCTCCTCATAATGGCTCTTGGCAGCAGTCTGAGCATTACACTCCTCAAAAACAGCATTCGCCTCATTCCAAAATGCATCATCAAGCTAAATTCCCTCCAAAAATAGAGAACAACAGAGTGAGCACCTTACTGAAATTGCTACCTATGCAGTCCTAAACAATCAGAATAGCAAGTCAAGAACAGATTATTCCCAAAATGAGTTAGCATTTCCATTTCCAAAGTTCTCATCTCCCCCAAACTAATAACATTTCTAGAAACAAAGAATTCCGCAATGCCTTGTTTCCCCCCTTCCCCTCCGAAACAACTTAAATTAGAAGAGACCACAGGTATACCGTTAAGCACTCTGGTCCGGCGTCGACTGCTGCCGCCACAACGACCGGCCCTCGCTCCACCGTATAATCCATCTCCCTACCCTTACCCTTCCCGGCCATGGACCGCGAGTGCTCCTCGCAGATGGCGTCCACCTCTAGCAAGAACGCCTCGTCCATGTCGTCGTCCTCCAGAAGGAACCCGCAAGATTTGGGCACCTTCGGGAGGGGAGTGATGTACCCGTAATCAATCCCCTCCGCTCCTCCCACGCCTCCGCCTGCGGATCCGCGCTGCTGCAGGGCGTTGCCGGTGACGTCGGCTAACGGGTGGCGGGGCGGCGGGCATGGAGAATCAAGCGGACGCTTGCGGGGGAGGAGTGGGAAGGAGTTCGAAGATCCGCCAGAGTATGGCGGCGCAGGGGAAATGTTCTCCTTCCAGCGCGACATGGTCGCCGGCGGCGAGGGTTTAGAGATTTGGGGCGGTGGCGTGGGCGGGATGAGGTGGTGTGGGAGGTTTCTTCATTTCGAAAGAGAGCGCGTTTTGATTTATTTTTATTTTTTGATTATATAAGGACGGAAACGGGCGACAAAGCAGTTCGCCCGCGTCTTTTTTTCTTGTCGAGAAACGTAGTACGAACTCATACCCTATATCAAAATAGGGCACCTCAAAACAATTAGAGGACACAAAAAATAAGTTATAGGGTACGAAAACTGCTTCTTCTCCGTCAGATAATGTATTTTAGGGCACCAGAAATTTTTGTGAGCTCCAGGAGATGATGTATAATAGGGCACGGAAATATATTTTCATACAAATGCATTTATATAAATCAAAAAATGCACAAATAATATCAAATTAAGTCTCAACTAATTGCAATCCAAATCAAACACATAGTACATAATTATTACATAGTTCATCATTTCTTAAAATAAAATACAACAACAATTCATCAAACATAGTTTAAAGTTCATCACATAAGACATACAACATATAGATGAAACTATTAATTCTGTTGCCCATTCCAATTCCACCACTTCTCGTTTAGATCTTTTAGAAAATCATCATGAATGTCTGAATCTCCAACCTCATGGTAGACCTTCAGGAAATGTTAGATTCGCTTTGCATGTCGTGGCTGCACCGGTTGGCCCATGAGGTCATACAATGAGTAGTCTAAATATTGACCATGTTCATTTTCAATGATCATGTTGTGCACGATCACACAAACTGCTATGATTTACCAAAGTATCCGCTGATCCAAAACCGAGCCGGTCCTCGAACAATACACATTGGGCTTGCAAAATCCCAAAAACACTCTCCACATCTTTCCTAATTGCGGCTTGACTATTGTGGAATTGCAGTTCTTTCCTACCTTGGGGCTTGCAATTGGCTTCACAAACGTTGCCCACTTGGGATAGATCCCATCGGCGGGGTAGTAGCGTAGTTGTAGGTGTGTCCATTGGCTTGAAACTCCACCGGTGTCCGGTGGTGATTCACCGTTGGCCAACATTGCAAATAGTGGTGATCTTTGGGGCCACGTTAAGGTCGTTGCAAGATCCGGGCATATAAAAAAATACATGCCAAATCCATGTCTCATGATCAGTCACGGCTTCAAGAATGATGGTGGCATCCTTCTTATGTCATTTGAACTGTCGTGACAAACTGTATAACAGTTATTTCACCTCCAATGCATGCAATCGATTGAGCCGAGCATGCATGGAGATCCACGTGCCTTGTTACAAACTACTTCTGCACAAATCGAGAATAGATTTTTACATTTTAGCCTTTTCCACGAAAACCTTGTGTGCACTGTTAGGGGAGGTCGCAGTCGGCAGCGTCGGGGCTAAATCAGGCGGCAACAGTCAACGGAAAGGCGCAGAGGAGGTTGGAGATGGTGTCGAGGGGAGACCGGAGAGGTGGATTTGAGGCGGTCGGGGGCGGGGCGCCCGTGGCTGATTCATGGATCAGTGACGATCTCAGCCGACAAGGCTGAGCAGGGGCGGGACAACAAGCACAAGGATGACGCCGGAGAGGTCGGCGGATGGGTGGGCAGCTCAAATCGAGCGGCAGTTGGGGGCAGATGGCGGTGGTCTATGCCGACTGTGGGGGGCTGCGGCGGCGGTGAGTGGCATCGGATGGCCAGGGGTTGGGGTAGAGCGGAGAACCGACATGGGTGGAGTTTGGTCGCCAGCGGCGCTGGGTGGTTCGGCGGAAGTGGGCGGAGGAAATTTTAGCTCGACACTTGGGTTGCTTGCGACAGCGAGTTGCATTTTTGGGTAGTCGTATCGGTGATGCATATTTACATCACCAAAGTCAAAACTTTGGGGCATGCTCAAAAAAATTGCATTACCATTTAGGGATACATCATCTCTTCGAGTTGCATTTTTGCCCTTTGGTGATGTAAAAAGGAGTTTTTTGGGCACGAGCCCTACTTTGCATCATCCATTGGAGATGCTCGAAAGACACATGCACACTCTACCCCTGTAAGCATCCCCAGAAAATTGAGTCGTCAGGTCGGCTTTTAAGATTGACGAAGTACACAAACTTATCGATAACGTTATGAACGTCACCTTCCACTGAAAAAATATTCCGCCTGGGTTTGAACTCTGGTGAGGTGGGAGTGTGACCACTCTCATAGCAATCCAACTACAGGTTGGTTCGCCAATTCGCTCGCATCTCGGCACTGAAGGCTGATACGTATCAAACGTATCCATAATTTCTGATGTTTCATGCTTGTTTTATATCAATGTCACATGTTTTATATGCAATATATATCACTATTATACATTTTCTGGAACTAACCTATTAACAAGATGCCACAGTGGCAGTTCCTGTTTATTTTGTTTGTGCATTGCAGAAAAGGTCCAAAAATTAAAGTGCTCAAAAAAATCTGGAAAAATTCCAGAAATTCTAAAATGCCAAAAGACTGCGTGGGCCAAAAGGACAGCTCCAGAAGAGGCCCAGAAGACCCCGAACTCAACTAGGACACAGACCAGAAGAAAATCTTCTGGCCGCGCCGCCATATGAGGAGGCCGCCTCGGGCGTCGCCTCGCGCCGCCCTTTGGACCATATATTGCCCCCGTGGAGAAAACCCTAACCCCCAAAGGATTTTCCCAAATTCCACCCGTAGCTCCGCCACCATCCAGAACAAGTTTCGGGGACAGAATCTCTGTTCCGGCACGCCGCCGGGACGGGGAATTGCCCCCGGAGTCATCTCCATCGACACCACCGCCATCTTCATCGCCGCTGCTGACTCCCATGATGAGGAGGGAGTAGTTCTCCCCCGAGGCTGAGGGCTCTACCGGTAGCTATGTGGTTCATCTCTCTCTCCCATGGTGTGATCTTTATGTGATCATGAGCTTTGTAATCTAGTTGAATAAGTAGATGTTACTCTTTATCTATTATGCACTCTATAGGTTACTTTAATATGAACTCCGGTACTCTCCACGGTGTAAAGGTGACAGTGTGTGCACCGTGTGTGACTCCTTTATGACGTTGTGGCGCTTGTTTACTCCGGCTTGAGGTGTGCTTTTGTAGCCCTACACAATGAATGGTGTTTGTTATCCAACAAGAGAGTGTTTAAAAGTAGCTTTTACTTATTCAGTTATGAGATCATTGTTGAGAGTGTCCACTAGTGAAAGTATGATCCCTAGGCCTTGTTTCTAAGCATTGAAACACCGTTTACAACAAGTTCTGCTACATGTTTGATTGCTGCCATTTTTATTCCAGATTGCAATTACCACTTATAATCATCCATATTACTTGTATTTCACTATCTCTTCGCCGAACTAGTGCACCTATACATCTGACAAGTGTATTGGGTGTGTTGGGGACACACGAGACTTCTTGTATATTAATTGCAGGGTTGCTTAAGAGGGATATCTTTGACCTCTACCTCCCTGAGTTCGATAAACCTTGGGTGATTCACTTAAGGGAAACTTGCTGCTGTTCTACAAACCTCTGCTCTTGGAGGCCCAACACTGTCTACAAGAATAGAATCGTGCGTAGACATCAAAGGCCCGCAATACCTCCATACATTTCTCTTAGCGCATGTACAATGGTTTATAAGGAGGGAGGCTCTACGACACGTAACCATGGCCACGGTTAGCGTTGACGCGTACATCCAAGTGGACCCCCACCTCTCCTTTTTTTCCTATCTCTTCCTCCCTCATAAATCAATCGTCTTCTCCTAGCAAAAAAATTCCACCATCTCTCCTGCCTCCTCCCAAAATCTCTCGTCACCGGTGACGATGTGCTCCACCACCTCCTATTATTGCTTCTCCCCGAACCTAGACGGAGCCGGTGACATTCCGGTTGATCGCGGCGGAGATGGCGATGACGAGCCGTGACCTCGCCAAAAGCGGCTATGCCAGCGAAGGCGAGGCAGAAACTTAGCTGGTGGGTGTTGCGGGTTGCCGGAGTCAGAGGCATGGTAGGGATGGCGGAGGATCGGCGGAGAGGGAGATTGGGGAAGGGAGGGGCGCCAAGGCGCCGCGACAGTGCGTTGGCTGCAAGTGGTTCAGCATGCGCCGTCGACGGGGAATTGGAGGTGGTGCCGGAGGTGCGGTCACGGCGGTGCTGAAAGTGCATGTGCCCTCATGTGTGGTTTTGGTAATTAATGACAATCTCTATGGACTAATGTTTGCATTGAGATATCTTTATAGATCTTGTCCATGAAGAAGATTGGAGTTCATGTGTTGGACTCTAGAAGATTATATGATGACCAAGGTTCTATCCAATGGGTTTATATGAAGAATGGTCATCTAGAGTTGAGCTTATTGCAAGTATGACTTGGAAAAGAAGATTGAGTGAACATTCATGTTTATCTCCAAGCCATCATCTTTATCAAGAGAAGAAGATGAAGTGCAAGTGGATACATGAAGACGGAGCTAAGCGAGGATCTCCCATAATAGTGTATGGGGGAGTATTTGGAGAAGTCTTCATCAAGCATGTACTAGCAAGCACAATCAAGAAAGGTGTTTCAGCTTGAGGGAGTCAAGATCGTCATCATCTAGCTCAAGTGGAATGCGCAAGGCAAAGGTATGATCTTGATAGGGTTTCTATTTTACCGGTCTCATGGTGTTAGTGGGAGACCGGGTTATAGGATAGACGGCGTACTATCAAGAGGGGCTCTCAAGTGAGTAACATGATCGCATCTTTGTGGAGAGCTCAAACCTTTGCATACTTGGCATCATCATCTTTCTTGGTTCTTATTTGGCTTTTCTCCTTGGTGGGTTTTTGTGCTTGTCGTGATCTTCATGACAAGTCCAAGTTCTTCGAAAACGGATTTTGTTTGGAAAACTTGTTGCGTTTTTGTGTTGGAAATATTATCGGTTTATCCGTGAGGAAAGTTCCACACCCTCCCATGTGTGTCAACTTAACTCTATTTATGGTTCTTAATATTTCCAACAAAATTGGTTTCACCTAATTTGGACTTCGAACGGAAAAATTATTGTTGTTTTCGTTTTGCTGTTTCTCACAGTTTTCAGAAAACCAGATATTCTGCTTCTGTTTTGGACCGGAATATCCGAACCCCAAGGTTGCTCGAGAAAATCCGCTAAGGACTTTTAGCAACCCTGTTTTGCATCTTTCTGTTGGTCACCGGATATTTGCTCCCAAATATTTTGAACCTACCGGAATATCTGGTCCTGGAGAAAAATCGAGGATTTCTGCTAAGGACCAGAGCTGAAACCTTCTGTTACTCGTCGGATTTTTTCAACCAGATATTTCCAGAATGACTTAACCCGGAATATCCGGTCCTCTGCTGCTGCAACAGCTCTTTTTCGAGAGGGGCTATAAATACCCCTCTCCTTCTTCCTCCAGAAGCCAGCTCGTTTTTCTCTCTCTCCCCCACCATTGTTGACCTTGGAAAGCTTGCCCCTCTCTCAATTCCTCCCATGATTCTTGCATATTCTTGAGGGAAAAGAGAGAGGAGATCTAGATATATATTTCCATCAATCCATCCCTCCTCTAAGTGAGGGGAACCTAGTGGACCTAGATCTTGGAGTTTATTTGTTGAGTTCTTCTTTGTTCTTCCTCTCTTCTCCCCCCATAAGCATTAGTTGCTTTTGGTGGGATTTGAGAGTGAAGGATTTGAGCACTTGAGCTCTTGCCATTGGTTTTGTGCATCGGTTTGTGCTCTCCACGAGGATTCGTGGAAGTGAAAGTTTGTGACCTTGTTACTCTTGGGTCTTTGGACCCTAGACGCCTTTGTGGTGGTTGAGACCTCTTGTGGTCAATTGTAGCTGTTCGGGAGCCCCCAATTCAGTTGTGGGTGTGTGCCCCGGATCGTTGTTGTAAAGGCTCTGGATTCCGCCTTGAAGGATTCCGATAGTGGAAGGTGAACCAATTCTTTGTGGTGCGGTTCATCGGAGAAGAAGGTGAGCCTGTTGTGGCGTTGAGACCAACCTGTTGTGGTGGTCTCACACCTCTCCAACGAGACGTACTCCCCTAAAAAAGAGGAACTCGGAAATACATCCTCGTCTTCGCATGCCTCGGTTATTTCTATACCCGAGCTTTTTACTTATGCACTTTACATTGTGATAGCCTTCGTGCTTGAAGTATTCTATATTGCTATCACATTGTTGCTTGTCTTGCTTAGCATAAGTTGTTGGTGCACATAGGTGAGCCTAGTATATTTAGGTTGTTGGCTTGTTAATTTAAAGACCTAGTTTTATTCCGCAATTATCAAGCCTAAACCGGAAAAGTTTTAATCGCCTATTCACCCCCCCCCCCCTCTAGGCGACATCCTTGTCCTTTCAGGTGCTCCTCTTCTACCTCCTCTCCAGCGTGGCGGTGATGCTCCTTAATATAGACATCATAACCTAATAATGAATATAACCCTGCTATGTGTCTGACATATTCACGTCTGAACTGCGTCCGACGGATTTAGGTGTCGTTGCCTGGTTCATGTATCAGTGTTTTCACCGTCGGATTATAGGCATCGGGACAATATATCTTACGCAAAAGTTCGTATGTGAAGCAATGAATATACATGTAAACCATATGTTGTTAATAACACTTTAATCCATCTAAAAGTAGCACACAAATTTATACATATTACCTTGAAATATTCTAACATTTCTCGATAGAAAGTGATTTATGACGGGGTTGATGTAAATATCATCCAATAATTTTTTTCTCTATGCAAATGTTGCAAACCCAGTAATCTTTGTTGGTTCATTGTTGACCTCAAATAGTTTTTCAACAATTTCTTCTTTGACAAGGTTCTTCCAGCAGTTACGACACTGACTTGCACAGTAAATAAGATGGGATAACCAATGCAAATATTAGGATAACAAACAACTTTTCTGACATGCTCAAAAATCTCCAGAGCAGAAAATTATGCCATTTGGTTATTCAGAAATAAGATCATATACCTCGACATCAGACGATGAACCATCGCGAGAGAAAGTTTCTACAAACTTTGTGCGACCTTCTTCAAGTCATTATCATTTACTCCTTCCGATTGGAAATGATTGGTACAGATTTGCCTCCATATGGATGTATCTAGACATATTTTATTGTGTAGATACATCCGTATTTTGATAAATTTGTGTCAACCATTTCTGATCGAAGGAAATAACAACTTCATGGCACCAGATGGATAGATACTTTCTAGAGGACATGATAGCACACCATTTAGAAGAAATTAATTAGCATCAAATGTTGAATGGTACCAGCTATACATCATATATGTGAAGATAAAGATTACCGGTTAGGCAACAATAATTCAGTAATACTATATACTCCCTCCGTCCGAATACTTGACTTAGATTTGTCTAAATATGGATATATGTACACACTAATACATGTCTAAATACATCTATATTTAGACAAATCCGTGACATGTATATCCGGATGGAGGAACTACCTCGGATTGGCCCACTCGGCGGTGTGCGTGTACCGCACCACCACAAGGGACAGAAAAGCGCCAAACCGGTCTGATGCAGTATTACGCTCGGAGCCCCGAGAATTGAAATCCCGACGCAGCGGCGAACAGGCGATCAAAATTACTCCTTTCGTTAACTAATGTAAGGCATTTTAATTTTTTATTCAAATTTATCTAGACTTATTTATACATATGTTCACTCATTTTAGTATGTATATAGTTAAAATTGAACATTAGTGAACGGAGGGACGCAATGGAAAGGAGCTGAACCGATCCATCGCATTTCTGGTTGCTGCCTTCGTTTTGCTAAATGGCTTTTTCTATGCACAAGCAACATGGCTATAACTTATAAGCCTATAACATCGGCGTGTCGTTTCTGGACAGTACATGTGGAGGCTGGAGGGCATCCACAGTCCACACCATCACCAAATCGTCTATTTCCTCTACTTCGATTACGGCTTACGGCTCACGGCTCAAGGTTTTGCCTCACGAAGGCGACGGTGGCAACCCTTGTGCCTTGCAATGATCATCTCTCTCTGTTTGTGTCTGCATGATCTTGTGGCCCTGATAGTCAGGGTGCAAGTGGGAGCGGGCTACCCGCGGGGCCCACGAATTTGGCCCACTTAAATTACTTCGTGGGCGCCCACGGGTGAGTCGCTGAGATATGTGGGAAATGTGGGCTGTCCCACAGGCCCGCAACTAGCTCACATAATCCCACTTAGCAAGGAAGCTCTAAATACTCCTCGATCCTTAATTGATTCCTCGGCTGCAAAGCGAAAAATGGCCGCGTCTGCCGGCGGCGAGTACGCAGTACGCTAACCGTGATGTGCTGCTACCTGTTAGCAGGTCGTGCACGCAGCACGCGTGTGGGGCTGGTCGGCTGACGGCATGGTGTGCAGCAGCCAGCAGTTCGCGAGCTACTCCGTATCTTTCACGTGGGAATGCGGGGGTGTGTGGCTCATCAGTGCACGAGGCGGGACGCAGTGGTGCGGGCCTGTGGGGCGCGGTGGTGTGGCCTGGAGCCCGGCTGCTCGCCAGGAGAGCACGGCGACGCCGCGCCGTCGCCATCAGCGAGAAGCGGCAAGCACGGCGACATCCCCGTTGACGAGAAGTGGTACAACAGGAGCACGACGACAACGCCCGGCGCTGCCGGTGAGAAGCAGCACAACAGCAAAGCAGCTCGTCCGAGAGCACACGGCGAAACCGCCGGCGCTGCCAGCGAGAAGCGGCACAACAGCAAAGCAGCTCGTCCGAGAGAACGACGATGGCGTGCCGTCGCCGGCGAGAAGCGCCACTGCGGCACAACAGCTCGCGAAAGAGCACGGCGAAGGCGCGCAAGGGCAAACTTTTGATTTTGATTCATATGCGGGCGTATGTGGGCTTCGTGGACACCCGCATATGTTTAGTGGGCTACCGCGGAACGCCCATTTATCATGTGTGGGACTGTGTGGGTATTAAGCGGGGGCCCACGAGCAGTCCCACCTGCACCCTGACCTGATAGTGCAATCTATCTAACAACGGTATCAGATGCCCAATTATGATAGCACTAGAACCCTAGTTTCGATCTGTTGATTAAGATTATGTTGCTACAGGTCATGTGTTAGGCAGATTAATGTTGCTTAAGTCATTTTTTAGCCCAATTAGCATGATTAGACTAATGTCGACTCTAATTTGCTTACAAACATGCACTGTAATGTAAAGATCATTTTAATTAGCCAATAACTCACAGGTAATAGAGACAAGAGCTACAATGTCTACATCAGTATCTTTTTGGCATTCACAATATCAACATAATTGGTGGAACCAAGCAGAGCCCTGGAGAAAATAACGGGATGTTCACCTGCATGGCCACAGCATAAACACCCGACTGAACCTTCTTCTCAGTCCTTCAGCCCACAAGTTTATATCCGACAAGGACATCATTTTATTTGGACCATGTGTAGAGAAACAAAGAGAATTTACATCAACGTCTGCAAAATTCAGGGATCAAACAGTGCCATTTAACATCAGGCTGCTGTCAACAGCTCATGGTCTTGCAAGTCTTTAACATAGACAGACAACTCTTGAAATATACAGTTTTCTTTCACACATGTAACAAATATGCTTCAGAATGCTCCACTCCCAACAGATACGGGTTGCTGCTATTTATCTCTGCAAGGGAGTGCTAATACCTAGTTATCTACCCCGGGTCATTACGCAAATTTGAACCCCACCCATAAGGATTAAGGATGGCACATCCCGCATAAATGTTTTAAGTCAGGATTTATTTATTTCCATGTGTACGATCATAGACTACCACGAGTGTGATGTCTAACTCTAACTCTTAAAGTCCAGGAATTGATTCAAGGGTGTACGTCTCTGATGTAGGCAGGCCATTCTCCGGGCTAGGCTGCATCTTCGGCTGCTCCAACACGTTCAGCGTCTGAAGGTAGGAGTAGGAAGCGTTGCGATTCGGTGGTGGGCTTGGGTTCGTTATCTTGCTCGCCAGGAAACGCCTGATGAGGCCTCTAAGGAATGGAGCCATGGTGTCTGGCTCGTACTCCAGAAAGTACATGATTCCTCCCATGCACATGCAAAAAAGAGCCACCTGTAGTTTTTTGCAATGTTAGTTTTACAGAATCTGCCAAGAATGAATTTTGCTTGATCTCTGGAACAGCGGGTCCAAAACGGTGAGAGAAATAAAGCAGGGAAACAATGTACGGAGCGAAAACGTAACAACTAGTTGCAGTATTTCAAGTACTGACAGCAGATACTACATCGCTACCACCTACAGATCTTGCACTGCAGCCCAAACTTATTGTAGAAGATTTTTTCCATTTATCTGTGGGTTTACATTCTTTGAAAAACAAAATGAAAGAGACTTTGAAATTACTTGTGTCTACCGCAGCTGCTTAGTTTCATAATTATGAGAGCAAAGTTGCTCTACCAGACTTTAGTAACTTTGATAAAATCTTACCACCACTTGGTTTTGATGCCAACTACTGGTCTGGTTTATGTTCAGTTTTTTAGCTAAACTTGGCCAACACCTGATAGCCGGCCACCTGGATTTTAGTGACGCTGAAATTTGGTTCGGTTTTCATGTGCTACATTTGGGCACAAAAAGACACCAAACAGCCAGTTTCTCCAGACACTACACAAAAATGACCACGTCATTCAGGTGACAACAACTAGCTGACTGGTAACTCCAATACCCACTTACAATTGGCCTTATTGTTGGAACTAATCTGGCATCTAGAAGTCATGCCCCGATCACAGCTCATGTTGCTATCGTTTAACTAGCTAGAGTTATCATACTGATTCTTCAAAGGACATCTTTCGCTACCATTAGCATCTTAGCATACTGCGCTACAATATCTCCAAATACGACATGTGTACTCTAGGATCGCTTCCAGTGATCATGGCAAACAGCACACTCTGCTACCATAGTAAAACTCTTGAATTCTTGGGTAAAGGAAAATTTTACTTAACATGGGTAAAGGAAAATTTTACTTAACATTGTCTTTCACTGGGTTTACATTAATTAAAGACCAACCAAAGGACACATTACAAGCAAACTACGAATA
This sequence comes from Poa pratensis, assembly GCA_947311845.1. Classification (NCBI taxonomy): domain Eukaryota; kingdom Viridiplantae; phylum Streptophyta; class Magnoliopsida; order Poales; family Poaceae; genus Poa; species Poa pratensis. Next base: position 5,498,311 of record CAMZMU010000098.1, read on the forward strand.
GCTTCTCTTGAAGAGCTGAGGTCAATGGAAAAGAATAGCAACAAAAGGCTTACCTCGGCATTTTTTATATTTGGGAGAAGGTGGCGGTTGATCAATATATACCATAGAGACTCTCCAGCACGGGGTAGTACATAGAGAGCTAACTCAGCTCTTCTAGCTTTATTCTCCAAGAGAATCGAAAGACCAGAAATTAAACCACCAAACCAATACACAAGTTTGTGGTCTTTGCTTGCAACTTTGCGGTGCAAACAGATGGCAGACTACAAATGATTGCAGAAAGGTATTAAAATCATTAACCGGTTATGTGTAAAGGAACATACTTGTTACTGACAGTTACCTGGAAGAGAGTGACAAAAGCAGACAAAAAGGTGGTAGAGCGAACTGCACCCACAAGTGCACGCCACGAAGTTGCAGCCGGGGATTCCAAAAACTAATATTTTGTGAAGAAATTTTATGTATTAGATAAGATAATCAACATGGAAGGTGGATATACATGAGCAGATATACTAAATAGTAACAAAATAATTTTTTTGTTTCACTGGCACGATATAACTCAAAGAATGATCAAAGCACAATTGCATTTAGAAAAAGGTAAACATGTATGCGGCAGGTACAAATATGGTGGCACGATATAATTTGAAAGTGTCTTGTAAGATAAGTTTTTATTTGGAGCATCAAATTTTCTTGGAAACAAGAATACACCATGCATGTGGATGCAATCACGTGGCATGTTTCAGTTTTACAGAAGAGTCTTTGACTATACAGATGAAACACAGTGGGTATAAAGTTACCTTTTGAAGACGTAGAACAACAAAGGGGACAAATGTCAATGAGAAGTACAGAGGGAATGTTTTCTTGAATGTTGATGAAGTGACAGTAACATTATGAGCCAAGCACGATGCTCTGTCAGGATGAATCACAGAGCATGGAATAATGGATGGACTTTTTGTTAAATTCATCAAATTTAAATTCTTCTTGTTTGCGAGAAAGGCTGAGAGGCCAACAAGATCCACATGACCATCTCTGCAGCTGTCTCTAACAGCCTTGAAAACAGGTTCCGCAACTGGTCCTGTTTTTTGAATAAAGTCTCGGTACGATTTCGGTAAGCTTTCAGGCCTCATAACAAAAGAATACATAATCTGGAAATAAAAATCCAGGTGATTACACAAGTTTTTCCCTCCATAACAGAATCTTCATTAGATTAAATCAAGACCTCAATTTCATTTTGTTACCTGGGCAGATGCGAGAGAAAAAAGTAACGCATCTCCATGTCTCCAATGGCTTCCCCAAAAGTGAAATCTATTTTTAGACTTTGCAGAATTATACGCACACTGCAATGATCAAGCAATACAACATGAGGATAATCAGATTTTAAGAGCAAGTTCGTATATTAATATGGCACGTGCTAAGTTGTTGCTGACCTGAGCAAGCCTTGCCAGAAGATACAGAGAAAGTGTGCGTCTCCTACTTGAATCATCTAGTGCTAGTATTGCCAAGCCTGCCACGGAACCTGATAGTATTCTGCTCCATCACACCCTTCAGTTGAGTCATGAATTTGTTTTGACAAGAAACTTACAGCAGAAATTATCATATTTTGAACATATTCAGGGACCCTCCCTCTCAGACCCAAGCAACATTTTATATTGAACATGTGTCCTAACCAGTCAATTAAGAGGAATGTAGACAGCAGGGCATAAGCATAGTTACTTACGCATTGAATGGTGTTTCCTTTTTGCGTAATCTCCTGAGCAAACATCGAAGTGCGTGATATGATCCTGTAAATCCTCCAAAAAGTAACCCTACCCGGCAAGCTTCCTCCCTTACTATTAGATCCTTCTCCGAAACCAGTTGCTGTAAATAAGTAGAAGATTTGTATGAGAAGTAAATAACTTCTGGTACATTTTACATTTTTCTGTTTCATTCACCGAGCAAAACAGAGGGAGGTAAGAGAGAGATGGAAAATAATGAATCAGTGAGAAGGTCAGAACAGCAGTAATAGGAACATTCATTAGCCTACATACAGAGGACCATTTCTGTTTATCCAAGGGGATTGTGGGCAACCACAAGAGGAAACATACCTATTCAATGCATATCAGGAAACATTCTGTAAGCACATGAGTTAAAGCAATCTGACAGAGAACTAGTTGTAGCATGTACTTGTAATCCGTGGTACAAACACAACAGCTGGCTAGAATATTTTACTCGTACGTACACATGAGTCAGCTCACTGCCACCTACTCAAGTACTCCACATTCTAGCAACGAGTTCCACCTAAACCCAATCTAGATTAGCTACAGGGCAGGCAATCCACAAGTCCACGACACCAAACAAAACAAACAAAAAAATTGCAGAAAATATAATAGGTGAGGTTTTGTGACCTTGAGATCGAGGAGCGAGCCGTAGGATCTGCGGCGGGCGAGCTTGAAGGCGCGGAGGAGGATCCCGATGCCGACGCGGACGCCGTAGGAGAGCAGGAAGGTCTGGCACAGGTTCCCGGCCGCGTGCGCCAGGCATGACTCCCCCTGGTGCACGCAGCACCCCCACCCGTCGCCGTCCTCATCCCGCCCGTGGTGCTGGTGGAGCTCCTGGATGGCCTCGCGCAGCCGCTCCTCGGCCTCCCGCAGCCGGCGCGCCGCCGCCTCGGACACCTGCGGTTGCTGCGGCGGCGGAGGGGCCGCGGGGGCAGGAGGAGGGCGCGGGCCGAGGGTGGGCTCGGAGCCGGCGGAGAGGTCGAACGACGGCGTGGAGAGGAAGGGCATGGGGCCGTGGGCCCGGGCTCCGGGCTCGGGCTCCGGCGGGTGGGTCGCGTCTGGGGCTCGTCAGCCTCTTCCCGTGTCTCGCGCAGCTCGGAACTGAATTGATGGCTAATAAGGAAGGAAAGGGTGTGGGTAATAGCGGGCTGTCGTGTGGGTCACGGACGGCGGCGAGGTGGGTACCGGACCGGACGTCACGCCAACGGCCGATGGGGCACACGCGCGTACCGGGGACGGAGACTTGCCTACAGAGAGGCTAGGATGAGTCCAACGGGCCGACGCAAACGGACGTGCGTTTGGTTCGCGTTTTATCCGTTTGCGTCGGCAAACGGACAGACCCAGTCCGTCGTTGGTGGAAGTGCGCCCAACGGCTCGACGCATTGAGTCCGCCCGGCAATTTTTTATTAGCTAAACAGGCCATATATGAGCCTTTTTCATTCATATATAGGGGATGGGTCACAAACGGTCTTTTTACATAATATTTTTAAAACAAAAATATATAAAAACTAGAATATTTGCCCTTCGCGGGCTTCTACTCCTCTTCGTCATCCCCATCGAGGATGACATAGTCCGGCTGCTTCCAGAGGTGCGCCGGTGGTCCGCCTCGCGGTGGGACGACGGCCGGCGGCGTGGGCGGCTGCTCCTGCACCTGCTCCTGCGCCTGCTCTGGGACCTCTCAGTCGCCGCCATTGAAGACCCAGCGCTGCCCTAGCAGGCCTTCTGGTAGCGGAGGCGCCGGTGGCAGGTCCACGTCCATGGCCTGCCACCATGGATGTGGTTCCTCCAGGACCGCCGCCTGCTGCGCCTGCAGGGCCGCCTCCTGCTCCCGGTCGACGTCGGCGAGGACAATGGCCTAGCGCTTGGCCTCGTCCTCGGCCATCTGCTTGCGCGAGGCCTCCTTCGCGGCCTCGAGCTCGGCGTCCTCGGGATCCACCTCCATCTTCACTTCCTGCGGCGGCAGCGCAGACCCAATCCGCATCACGTGCGGCACTGGTGGTGCGTCCCGCCGCCGTGTGTGCGGTGGCGGTGACCAACGCCCAGATGGCGGCGTCGGAGCCCGCGTATAGAGGGAATGCCGCCGCAGGTCGTGCTCGTCGCTGAACCACTCCGCCCAGTTCCTGGACCTCGCCGCGTAGGCGGGATCGTTGAGGAGCTCGACCGGGAGGCGGCGGCGGCGCTCAATCTCTAGATCCCGTGCCCGCTTGTTGGTCGGAATCGGAGGCACCGGGATCCGCTGCGGGTTCAGGTGCCAATGCTCGGGGAGCTTGACATCTGGCCACGGCAGTGGGGTTGCGTGGTCCCAGTACCACTCGCAATCCTCCTTGCGCACGTAGACGCGGTTGCGCACCTCGGCGCCCGGCGGCGCGAGCTCGAAGACGGCGGGGACCGGCTCCGGAGAAGATGGTGGCGTCACGGAGGGAGCGCGGAAGCGCCGGCGGCGGCGTCCAGAGGAGGACCCGCCTCGCCGTCGTTCTTGGCCTTGCCGAGCCCCGGCCATCGGAGCGGCATCGCGGCGAGCGAGGTGGCTAGGGTTTGCGGCGAGGCTAGGGTTTGGTCGCCGGAGAGGGTGAGTGGGCAGTGGAGTGGGTGGGGGCTGGCCGTCCCTATCCACTGGCATTAAAAAGGACTGGGCCAGGGGAGGCTGACCGCGCCTTGTTGCTGACAGGTGGGCTCGGGGAGGACACGAGGCGTGGCCGCGCGGACGCGTTTTCAGTCCGCCCCGCGTCCACGCCGACGCATCGGTGGCCCAAATTTGGGCCAGGAATGCGTCGCGGCAGACCGAAAAACGGACCGCGATCCGTTTGCGTCGCCCGTTGGGCCGTGTTTTTGGCTCCAGCGGACAGGGACGGAGGCGCGCGGACTCGATGCGTCGCCCCGTTGGAGTCATCCTTAGGGATGGATTGTTCGGCTTTAAATGCGATATCGACAGATCATCTTGTGGATGATCCAATGATGTGGCAGCTACTATCTCAAAACTTTGAGATTCAAGACTCTGGGAGTTCCATGATAATACTCTACTCTTTTTAAAAGAGAAAGACTTCGAGGTTTTATATTATCTCTCTTACAATGGGAGACGACTTAGCAAGTTAGCATACTGCATACTAATCTCAAATTCTAGACTCAAGACTGTATGAGAGTTTCATAAATTCTAGACCCGGTTTCTATATGTATATTCTCTATAACCATGTGACAGAAGCCGACATTTGACACTGGACACACGGTGTTTTGACTAGTAGATCTAGAATTCCAAATGCATCTATTGTTGAAAATATATTTAAGATGTATTTTAAAATGTCAAACAAAAAAATTCAGGTATACACCCAAACATTCTATGTTTTTTCTGGACTGTGTATAAAAGAAAAGTAAATGTCTCGTGAAAAGTCATTTTATAGCATCAGAATTTGTCATTTTTATATAAGCCACAACTTTTTTTTCACGAAATTTATGTGCAGACATAGAATGTTTAGATATATATCCGAAACTTTTGTTTGTAATTTTTAACATTTAAAAAATATTATGTTAAATAGTGGGTGTATCCACCGGCGGAGTTCCGTTGGTAGGGTGGGCCATCCCAGTGAAGACTACGTATTTTTGCTTTCACGTCTCAATTTAGCTTTGCATACTTGAGCATTTTGGGCTACGTTCGACAGGCAATGGCCCAGTTTTTTTAAACTAAAGGCACTAGGGGCCCAACCTTAAATTAATAAGGCTACAGGGTCACAAAGTCAGTTACATGCTGCGGCACAACAGTTTGGCCATAAGAGAATACAAGCTCGCATAACGAAACAGGAAGATACAAGCCGAGCAGAGCCCAGCAACGCACCACCAGCTAAATTCTCAAGCTAGACCTACTCGGACTCGGGCAATTTGTTGTATACAACAGCTTTAGTCTTGCCACCATCCCCACGAGTTTTGGCTTGTCCTTGTCCTTGGCGTTGGCGCACCATAGCTGCAGGAAAATCAGAGTTTTGTAGATAACATCAGCAGGATGCTTTATTAACTTGTGTTCAATAGCAAGTTTGTTGCGGATATTCCAAAGTGCCCACGACTGGACAACGAAAAGCGTCCACACTAGTCTATGTGTTTGCCCCGACAAAGAACTATGAATGTCATATAATTGGGCAAAATTTGCAGGGCACCACCTACACCCTAGTAGGCGGCGCAACACACTCCAAGCGAAAGAGGCAATGGAGCATGAAAAGAACATGTGCGTCGCATCCTCATCCGCTAAGCAAAGAACACATTTTCCATCCGAGGGACCCCTACGTGTGGCAAGCTGTTGACCCGAAGGGAGTTTGTCCAGAACTAGCTGCCATGAGAAAATTCTGATTTTCAGAGGGATTTTAGCAGCCTAAACATCACTGAAATGCGCAACCGACACCCCTTGTGTCAGTTTCGTGTACATAGACGACAACAAGAAGCAGCCGTTTTCCTCCAAAGACCAAGAAATCTTTCCTCCAAAGACCAAGAAATCACATCTAACTCGTGAGAGAGGGTTGTTTGCTCGATTAGTTGCACCACCTCCTCCCATTGGGCAACTCCTGCCTGGTTAAGGTTCCTTCTGAGCTGCACTGAGTGCAGTACAACAGACGCCACCGAGATATGGGGGTCGGCACAAACTGCAAAAATGAGTGGAAATCTGTCTTTTAGAAGGCCGACCCATGCCAGTTATCTAACCAGAACAGAGTCCGCTGACCGTTGCAAATAGTGTCGAGCCCCTACTTTGAACAGATGTTTGATTTTGTTAAGACTTCTCCAGAACCGCGAGCCCCCACGACTCAAACATGCAAAGATATCATTGTTGGGTAGATACTTTGCACGGATCAGTCGAGCCCAGATTGATTCTTCCTCTTGGTAGATTTTCCAAACCCACTTTAACATCAGGGCCTTGTTCATCAGTTTGGAGTTGACGATCCCCAGACCGCCAAACTCTTTAGGTCTACACACCGCCGGCCAGTTTACCAAGTGATACTTCCTCTTAGGACCCGAGCCTTCCCAGTAGAAACAGGCCCTATGCGAGTCAAATTTGTCGTGAACTCCGTCTTGCGTCACTGGGTGGATCTACACCCTAGAGTCAAAACTCATTTTCCTCATTTATCTCTTTCGACGACATTGGATGGCCTCTCATCCGTGGTGTGTCTGCTATTTGCTCTCTATTGCCTGCGTGTTGATGATACGTCTCAAACGTATCTATAATTTTTTATTGTTCCATGCTTGTTATATAACATTGCCACATGTTTTTATAATATTTTTATATCATTTTGGCATATTTTATGGAACTAACCTATTGACAAGATGCCCAGTGTCAGTTCCTGTTTTCTGCTATCTTTTTGTTTCAGAAAAGCTAGTCGGGGAATTTTCTCGGAATTGGCTGAAAATTTAATATAATTATTTTTTACGAAGTAACGAAGACGGAGCCAGGAGGGGAGCTGCAGGGGGGCCCCCAGACGCCACCCAGACGCGGTCAAAGGGTTGACCGCACATGGGTCCCACCTGGCGCCCTCGGGCGTCTCCCCGAGTTGCCCTTTCGCCTATAAATTGCCTTCGTCCCGAAAACCCTCGAGCCTCGATCATATTTTCTAGAAAAGTTCCGAGGCCGCCGCCGTCGCCAACCCTAGATCGGGAGGGTCCTGAAGCTCTTTCCGGCACCCTGTCAGAGGGGGAGATCGTCACCGGAGGCATCTACACCACCATGCCTGCCTCCGGAGTGGTGCGTGAGTAGTCCACCACGGGACTACGGGTCCATGGCAGTAGCTAGATGGTTGTCTCTTCTCTTTTGTGCTCCATTGTTTAGATCTTATGAGCTGCCTACATGATTAAGATCATCTTTATGTAATGCTACATGTTGTGTTTGCGGGGATCCGATGAATTATGGAGTCATGACATTATTGTTCAGATTGTTTATCATATGTTTTATTTATGATCTTGCATGCTCTCCGATGCTTGTGGATGCTTTGGCCGAAGTAATTGCTAGTATCTTAGAAAGGGTATTTATGCTAGATAGTGGGTTCATGCCTCTCTTGTCCGAGCTCGAGTTGACATAAACGATTAAGATTTGAGATGTGTTGTTGCTACTAGGGATAAAACGACGGTGTTTATTGCTTTATGTTGTTTACATTGCTTACATTACGCACCATGCTGATAACCCCCAAGAGCAGGGGATCACTGTAGCACCTCTCAATGTGGAAGTAAGGTATCGATCCGCAGGAGCAAGAAGGAAAAATTATCTATTCCCTACAACTAAAGTGTCACAAGTTTTAGTTGATTATGCACTAAACAAGTTTAAGGAACAAGATGGTTGATTTAATGGATGGAAGTTTAATGCAACAAAACAAGAATGTAAAAGTGTCCCAATCCTCTTCAATGCAAGAGGACAAGACAAAGGTTTTCTCTTATAGGAACAATGGACATGGGTTCATGGGTTCACTTAATCCTCTCTCTCTCATCTATGGTGATTATCATGTTATAGATAAAGTACACACAATTGTCATGTTTTAATGGTAGCTTTTAATGATGGCTATATGTCCTAAAACACATAGTTGAAAGAAATACTCATTTGTGTGCTATGTCACCCCCGCAAGGCTAGCATGGCTGTTGTCACTCCCACATCATACTCTTTCTTTTTACCCCAGATAAAAGATGTTGGGCTGTATTTCACATGTCACTCAATACATATGCCGTGTCACATCGGCCATCCCGTACCTACATACATCATACTTCATAATGGACAATATTCTAAACACTAGTGCAATGATTCATAATTCATGTGCATGACCACATCTCTCTCATCTATCCACACTTGGTGGTGTCAATCACCTCATGACGAGGATAAACAAGGCATTATGCATAAATCAAACCATCACATGCATCATAGAATATCTCCAAAGTATGACAAATCATAAAAGCTCCAACACAACGGTAAATGCATAACAAATCATCTCATACCACAATATCCACCACAAAGGTATTACATAGATGACCGTAATCATGTTCAGCAGCTCATACGGTACTAATTAGTGAAGCTCAAGAGAGGAGAGATACATAAGTTACCACCACAAACCCAAGTCCAGGGGGTGGATTACTCCCCCTTCATCATGGAGACGGTGGAGAAGTCGTTGGAGGAGAAGGAGACCACGCCGGCAGCGCCCCGCCGGAGTTTTCCCCTCCAATCTGCAGCTCCAGGTCTCTGTTTCGTGGTTTCTGTGTTTTGGCGGCGCTCCCTTTCGCGAAAGCCCTGGGGGTCTATATATAGTCGTTTTTAGGTCAAGACGAAGCTTCGGGAAGAAAGATCGATGGCAGCGGAGGCCCGAGGGCCAGGATGGGGGACCCCACGCGGTCAGGGAATCTGGCCACGTGGGCCCACCCCTTTCTGCCTTTTGGTCTCCGTTTCTTCGATTCCTTTGCGCCTACGTTTCGTTCCTTCCAAAAAAGTGATCCCGTAAAGTTTCAGGTCATTTGGACGTCGTTTGGGGTCCCTGAAACATCAAAATATAGAAAAAGGGGTTTTCTGACAGCGCAGGGTTAATTCCAGAAAAATGGGGGGAGTTGTTAATTATCCCCAAAACTTAATATAAATCATGAATATAACCCTTATATGATGCAAATAACATGGAATAAAATGTAAAGTTCATGTATGCATTTTACATGCATCACATGCTTATTGCAATTATCTGTTACTTGCAACTTAATACTTCCGGGCGACATGCTGGATAGTGATCCCGGGGTGGATTATTAGTCATAGATGCAGTTGGATAACGGTCTATGTATTTTGTCGTAATGCCCATATTAAATGAAGCGGTGAACTTTGTGTCATGATAGTATTGTGTTGCGCCCATGTTTGTTAATTGTCTCTCGCTGTAATTTGTTTACCCAACATGTTTATCTTTTGGAGAGACGCCAATAGTGAACTGTGGACCCCGGTCATATTTTCCTATATTGTTTACAACCGTTCTAATAGCCTTTGTAAGTCATTTTGCTCGCTGGTCATTTTTGCTCTCATATTATTTTACACACATACATTTAATTCTTTGTGTTCAGCAATCCGGAGAGATTGACAACCTCTGTGTTTCATTGGGGCAAAGTAGTTTGTTCAGCTGTGCGCAGGTCCACGTCAATTATCGTAAACGGTGTCGTTGACACCTTTCCGAAGCCTTCCCCAAATCCTACTGGATCGATAACCTTGGTTTTGTAATCAAGGGAAAACTTGCTGCTAAATTACATCAAACCTTACACTTGGGGTCCCCCAGCGAACGTGTTGTTCCACGCCATCAGTGGACAGTGGGAATGATGTTGAGCTGGGAGAAATATCCCGTGCTGTTGCGCACGACGGCGATTCTTGCAGGCGTCGTCTAAGCCCTTTCTCATCATACCCCTCATGTGCAACGGGGGAAACCCCAGACCCAGCTTGCTGGTTCAGGCAATGGTGGCGCTACGTCGTCGTTACCTCCTTGGAGGCACTGTCCGGGTAGCTCGAGGAGTCCTACGACAGCGCTTGGAGCTAGGTTTGTCCACCACTCGGAGTGTGGGCCGCTAGGGCGCAATGTACTCTGAAGCGACATCTCTTCGCCGACGCTCTCCTCAGGACCAGTCGGGTCCTGTGGTCCACTTGTCACTACTTCTTCTAGGCGTCAAGGGTGGGTTGTATGTTGACACGTGCTTTCCTGGAGTTTGGGTTGTGCTTCGGAGTTGTCTTGCTTCGGTGGTGACGTGGTCTTGTGGCTCTGTGTCCCGACCTTTCGCCATCGATGACAGGGTTTGGCAAGGCGTGACCTTATTATGTGTGTAGGTTGTGCATTGTAAGCGGATTGGCATCACTTGTATGATTTTTGGGTCTGGTTTTCCTCATAAACATGACCAACTTTTCGGTCTCCGTTTCTTCGATTCCTTTGCGCCTACGTTTCGTTCCTTCCAAAAAAGTGATCCCCGTAAAGTTTCAGGTCATTTGGACGTCGTTTGGGTCCCTGAAACATCAAAATATAGAAAAAGGGGTTTTCTGACAGCGCAAGGTTAATTCCAGAAAAATGGGGGAGTTGTTAATTATCCCAAAACTTAATATAAATCATGAATATAACCCTTATATGATGCAAATAACATGGAATAACATGTAATAAAATGTAAAGTTCATGTATGCATTTTACATGCATCAACATCCCCAAGCTTAACACATGCTCGTCCCGAGTATGAAGGTGATAAAACTAACATGGACTTTGCATTTTAATACTATCAATGGATATCAAAGGTGATTACTACTGCTACATAGAGTCAAATGATTCATTCTTCAAAGTAATAACAATATGCAAGATAAATTATGAAGTGGTATCAAATACTCAATGTAAAGATGTTCAATGATAAATTCACAAAGTGAAATATAGAAGAAAGTACTATGGACCAAATGTATGCATAATGAAAAGTAAAAACATCCTATGGTGGCCATAGAGTACTTCTTATGAAAACCGAATATAAAAGGTGGACACTTTGGATAGATAAATGAGTAGAGGTAAAGCATGAATAAGTTTCATCTAACTTTCAAACACTTCTACTTAAGTTAATGCTTGCAATGTGGTAGCCATTGGTGTGGAGCTCTCATTACCCCTGTCATAGCATCTTGAATGATTAATGTTTAAAGTGAAAACAAATATGAGTGGTGTGCTTGACAATGTATTGGTTGAATGTCTCATGTCCCTTGAATACAAGTACCTACACCATGTGTTACTCACTTTGGTTCACAAAGTAAATTCAAATAAAGGTCATTGCAAGTAATAATATTATCATCAAGAACTGCACTGGGGTACCTCTTGCCCCTTGACATGAACAAGCCCATGTCAAAACAACAAGACAAACAGACAATGAACAATCTCAGTACTCTTTTATTTACTATGGGTATTGCTTTTTATTATGTTGGTTCGAGCCGACTAGAGTGGTGCAAAGATTAGGGTTCATCGTGATGTCTTGGTCGTCGAGTGTTTGTTCTGTTCGCGACGGAAGATGGGAGGACGGAGAGCGACAAAATCGAGGGCGTCATTGTTGTATCGGGAGAGGACCTAAGGGCACACGTACAAACCGCCAAAGATGCGCCACTGCAATCCGTCGAGGAAGGTGTCCCCATGGATATTGTGGAGTCTTCCGAACCAGGATAAGGTCATATGCGTATGTTTGGATAAGATGGTAAGTGTGATTTATTTCAGACTCCTTTCTCTGTCGTTATTGTTCTCGTCCACTTAAAAGAATAATGAAATAATAAAGGGGATGGTGGCTATGGCTATGTTGAAACTCCTCTATCGCGTTGTCGAAACATACACATCTGCTAAATTTGGCTCGCCGTCCGCCAGATGTAGACAACATTATGACATCGTCTAAATGTAAGGACTAATATAGTGGTGTTAGAATGAGTTGTTGACTGTGGAATTAGTATACACTATAAAACTAAATGCAGTAGATGTTTTGTATTTTTAGAATAATTAATAAATAAAAATGTAAAATGTGGCGTACCACTGTAAAAGGTGTTTCTTTAGTAAAAATTGGACCGGGTTCTTGGATTCACTTGACCCCTCTCTCGTAAACATGGTAGTACGAATATAGCACTTAGGATAAAATAAATGTAATTCAACTTTTATTGTATATGTATGATTAGCATAGGTATAGACAACATGTTCTAATACAGAGATGATGCAACACACATATCTAAGTCCCCGAGAAAGTGGGTTGTTCGCATGCTCATAATTAATTGGCAACAATATTTTTTTACCAAACAGAGTATTGCTTTAATAACGATGACATGAATACATGATGTTGGATGATCTCATAAGTTTACTTGAACTAACAAGTGCAACATTTTCTGTCACTAGGCGGATATAATGACATCGCATCACATTATCCCTAGTGAGGTAGATCTGGAAGGTAAAAACATAGTGAGGTAGATCTAATGCACATGCTCACCCTCCCGTGTCATATCATACTAGTTTGATCAAAACATGTATAGAAGAACGAGTTAGTAATATGAATCTACAAAATACATCATAAAATATACTGAAATTACATCTCATTACACATTTCTTATATCATATTCACTGTAGCATAATACAAATATGATCACAATCATGTACGACATGGCATATGGTTCTAAACGTGGAAACACACAGAAAGAGATGAATCAGACTACTGTTACAAACCCGTAGTCTAGAGCTGGACTACTCCCTTCTCATCATGGCGGCGATGGCGAAAACGTTGGATATGCCGTAGAGGCAACCGGAGCTGATTCGACAGCATTATCTCCTCCAATCTTCATCGACATCAAAGTTTCCGCCTGTTTTTTCTCTGTTTTGATGGTGGCCCCACGCTCTTCAGAAAACTGCGAAGGGGCATATATATAGAAAGTGGGTTTAAGTTCAAAATGAAGAGACACCCGAAATAAGGGACAACATATATAAAAAAATTAAATAAGCAAGCATATTTAATAAAGAGAGAGGAGAGAGATTGAACCCTCGATAGTTCCTAGAATCTATCAACCACTCAGCCATCTCTCCACAACCTAATCCCTATTTTACTCATAAAAGTAGAACATAACCATGTAAAAAGATACTAACTCCTAGAAGGATCTAAGATGCAAGACCTTTTTTCGACATATCTTTGCATACTTTTATAAACTGATGCATAGTCCGCTGTACCCATGACTAAATCCCCTCTCCTCACTCCCATCTCCGAATAAAAAATATTTTCACAACCTACTCAATTTATTTGTTAGATAATGTAGGGCAATGGATAAATAGCTCCCGAGCTATATGTAGCTCTTTTTTTTTGTAAAAAATCAAAATTGATATTTTTAGAGTTTCCAAAAATCGAGAAAAAAACTCAGATGTAGATAATGTCGAGATCTATAAGCGTGCAAAATTTAACTTAAAATTAGTTGTATTTTGGGCTGCATAAAAAAGACAAATCAGGAAAATTTTCAATTTTTTTGAATGTGTATTGTTCACCACCCAGATCCACCCATTTGTATTTTTTGTGCAGCCCAAAATACAACGAATAATGTAGCTCAAATTTTGCACGCCTGTAGATCTTGAAACTATCTACATCTGGGATTTTTTTCTCGATTTGTTGAAACTCAAAAGTGCCAATTTCGTTTTTTTTAAAGGGCGCCTTGTAGCTCGGGAGCCGTTTAAAGTTTCCGGATAATGTAGCTCCTTCCCTTCATGCGGAGATGTTTATATACAATATATAGGTATTTTCATGATTATATGCCTTTGATTTTAATGATGGTATGATATCAATGAAAGATGAAATGATACTATTTAACAATGGTTGGTAGAGCGATATCTAACCTTGATTTGGTAGACCAAGAAGCAAACCACTAAGCAAGACTGCAATCCCGAGAAAACAAGCTGTTCAAAAAAAAAATCAATTCAGGAATTAGGTGGGATTGCAACAATGATACACATTCCCGTAAGGGGTAGTGAAAAGCCATTGACGAGGCAATCGGATGGCCGAAAAGGAGATCACTCTCTAGGTGTGTCGGCCTAGGGAGAGATGAGGTGCCTCCCGGGCACCTCGGGTGTTGTCTCGTTCTTTGTCTTGATATTCAAATCATGCACTCTTGTGATTTGTTTGCTCTTTATTGTGTTTTGTCATGTTTTTCTTTTTTATCAGCTTTCGAGGATTCTCAACAACATGTATCCTTGTTCAGTATTTGGCTTTATAATACTAGTACGTATGCACGTGCAACGCACGCAGGGGCGGAGCTGGACCGACATCGACCGTGATTCACCGGTGTGTATGGGGTTCTTTAAATGTGAAAGTTTTAGTCACCCAGGTACATTTTTCATGGTATAAGGTGATGCACAAGCTGATTTTTTGGCACAAGTATAAAGACAAATATTTCCTACCCTGATGCATGTGCACCAGGGTGAGCACATGCAGCTCCGCCCCTGAACGCACGTCTATACAATCACTTAAAAACACTCCATGTCGACTGATGTAAAATTAAAAAAATTAAAAACCTTGGTACCGATTATAAGAAATCATTAAAAAAATCAAATCAGTTTGTCAAGTCCTGAGAGACAAAGCTACCAATTGTTTGTAGATTGACCATAAATCATCTATGCAAACAATGATAAGGTACGGCGAGAGTCATTTTTCATGCTATATGGGCGGGGCGTGAGAGAGGAAAAAGGAAAGCAGGAGCAATGGCGGAGGAGCTACCTGAAAGCCAAGGGCTTATTTGAAGCATTTTCATGTGCGGTTAAAGATTTTTTTTCCGAAACGTGGGGCAAAAGCTTTGCCCCTTATATTAATTAAGAGAGAGTTGGAACAACAATTTTAGAACAACCGAAATTAAGATACACCGGACTACTCTCCCAGTAAGATTTCTCCTAAGCGTTTTGGGTCTGCAAGGGCCCAAATCTTTGGCTCATTCTTGATCTTGGAGAGGATGGCTTGTGAGGAGGCGTGCTTGTTTCGGAAGATCCTAGCATTCTTCTCATTCCAAATTTCCCAAGAAGTTAAAAGGACAAGGGAGGCCATCGCCGTGACACCATCGCCAGACATTTGTTGCCACCACGCCTTAAAGGATAGAGTTGGCCAAAGCGATTGGTCAAGGAGAAGGCCTAACCAATCCTTCAAAAGGGACCAAACTCTAGTGCATTTGAAGACACAGCCATATGCACGAACTCTATATCAAAATCAGTTCTTTGTGATGGCAAGGGGAGCACGAAAACAAAAGGCCTCATGGACTCTGACTCATTGCGTGGCCCCGCCAACGAACCACAGTCCACCACCAACCCACACACGGGTGCGCTCAGGCTCATCGCCCGCTCTACTCCTCCACTCACGACGGGCCTTCCTCCGCCGGCGCCGTTCTCATTCCACCCCACCCGCGCTGCGCGAGATGCTCCCCGCATGCCACCATCTCCTCCTTCTCGCCGCGCTCGCGTCTCTCCCTTCCCTCGGGGGCGCGGCGGCGACCGGCGCCGGCGAGGGGTTCTGCTCGGCGGAACCGTCCAGCGACTGCTCCCAGCGCCCGCCGCTTTACTGGAAGGCAACCAACCCCACCCTCGCGCCCGTACACCTGCGAGGTACCTCTCTACATGGCCACACTCGGACGGGGCCGTCTCATCTCCTCCCCTGCCTGGGTTTGCTTGCTGATTTTAGGATGCACTCCGTGGCCGTCGGAAATGTCCCTGCTGTTTAACATAGTAGTATAAACCAGATGCAATCATGCAATCATGTAAATGATCAGTGATTAGTGCAAAAGCAAAAGTAACGAATTATGGGGGAAATGCCACGCCCTAATTTAAGTGATGGACAACAGCGGTGTTGATGTTGATGGTCCATACTGATGCCATGGCCACACAAAAGGTTACGGAAAAAAGGACGCATATGGACCATGTAGTATATACCCAACCACCTAAGGAAATTAGAAGCATGTTTTGACTCTTAGCCATAGCAGATGTCGTCCCGTTGAAGGAGCTATCTTCTTACACTTTTAGATCATACAGTCTCTTTCAGTGGATGCAGGATCTGGACTGCAACTTAGTGGTGGTTTTATGATTTGGTAGTGCTGTGGATGTAATTGTAGATCAAATGGTAGGTGCAAGTGTGGCATGGGTGCATGTTTGAGGAAAACCAGGCCACCATTGGAATATTCCCGATGTTCCGGAGATCCTGTTGTTCGTAGAGGGAGTTTTGGTGTGAATGAGACTTGAGGCCTAGAGCACTTGAGCTGTACAATAGGTACCGATCGATTGCTCATGAACTACTGGTTCTCATCGTTCACTCATATGAGACTAGAACTAGAATAATATCATCTGCAAGCTCTCTAGTTAATCTCCTTTACTTTAGTTGGACTAGGTTTACTAAGAACACCATCAAATTTAGATAATCTTATGACACCATTGCTATATATTCCTTCCAACTTGAAGCCTTGAGAGTTTCTTTATCAGTCACTACTAAGCTATGATTTAGAGTTTTAGAGATGGATGCTCTTATATTGTCTTGTTCGTTCTAATTTTGTTCTTGTTGTGGATCTCCAGATTTACCTGGCTTCACACGTAGTGTCTACAAAAAGGATCATGCTTTAATAACACCAGAAAGCCATGTATTCAGCCCTTTGCCTGATTGGTACAGCTCTGCCTTCCCCGTGCACTTTATAATTTATATGAACGTTATGCAGCTATATTTAACACCATTCATTTACTCTCTTTAGGACTAACACACTAGGAGCATATTTGATTAGTCCAGCTCTTGGGGCACACTTCACTATGTACTTGGCAAATATGAAAGGTATGCTATTCGTCCGTATACTGTCATGTGGTTACAAAGAATGTTGTAATCATATGTGACTGCATATACCAACTCATATGACAAAATACTAGTTTAGTTGTTAAATGATCAAGATGGACGACAGATGTTTATTCGTTGGATCTAGTATTTTTATCCATGTCCGGAAACAATAAGGATATCTCTAAGTTTGATATATATTCATTCATGGCATGGGCAAACTTTGTACATCTGGATCTGTACTATCACATTCTTGGGACAAAAAAATGCCAAGCTCACTAGCTCAGTTGAAACTTGAAAGTCCTTTTTATAATTGTACACCATCACATGCCAAATTTATTTCTGCTGGAACAAACTAATTGTTGGTAAACAACCTAATTAAGTTCTTTGTTGTGTTATGCAGATGGATCAAAATCAGCCCTACCACCAAAAGATGTCGAAAGGTTCAATGCTTAAATCACTAGTTAAATGCTCATGAATGCTTTGGTATTATCACCAGTTTCAAAGAGTGCAAGAAATGCATTTACCCTAACCTTAGGTGACTAATGCTGCATCCTAATGCAAATCTAGTTAGGTACCCTCTTCCATTGATCTGTACGAGGCACCCATGTATTTTGACAGCCAAACTTTCTAATATTGGACGTATATAGATGTTTATGTTTTGCAGCAATAAGCTGATAATTTTGGTTTCTTATTTCAATGCACTGCCCTATGTCCACGGTTTTGTTGCTATGAACAACATATTATAAAAGAAAGTAACAGATAAAGTTCAATATTGGAGAAGTCTGTAAATATACTGCGCCTTACATAGATTAATGGAGGGAACAATCCACTTGTCAGCACCCTTTTCTTTGTCTGACTTGTAATTATCACCACTCCCTTAAATGCGATTTTCAGTGCTCCCATTGTATTTCCAGGCTTATCTTTGTACTTCAAGGCAGCATTGCATTGTCTGTGGATAGCGGAACAACCCACTCTCTGTTGGTAAGATTACATAAATTAGTGCTTTCTTTTTGTGAATGTTTAAATTTGTGTATCTATCTATAAGCATTAGGGTACTTTAAACACCACTGGTTCCAACTTGAAGGATTCATAAGGAAATATGTTTTGGCTTTAGTTATGCATTTCTTCGTACATCAGTCTGTTTAAAGACAGACTAAGACCCAGGCCTTTGAAATTCTTTGTGCTTGTTACTATGGATTATATTTGACCTCGTCACAGATATACAATTATGGCAGATTGTGATCTTGTAATACAGTGTTACTCAGTGGCGATCATGCTTCTGGATCTATCCAGTATTGGCTTTTAGCATATTTTCGTTAACTTGCAAAAATGAAAAATAAAGATTAAAAAAGGCTGAAATACATCAAAGGTCGTGAAAGATAATATTGGACAAATTTATAAATATGTACTGTCTATGATATGATCAAAGTTTTTTTTTTTTGAGATTATGATATGATCAAAGTTGTAGATCCAACATTGTCTTCATTATTTTACATGACTGAATGATCGGAACTGCCACTTGTCAGTTACGACAATAGGGAAAATCCCCGTCTCTTTAATTTTCCTGTGATGCTCACTGGACGAAACCTTTGCAAAGACCCAAGGGAAAATTCAGTAGACACTAGACTGCAGATCGTGGTTCTTGGGAACTATTCAATGTCATATAAGCTTTTCTGCTGAAACAATGCACTTCTTCCATAATCATGATTTTTTTTACTGTTGTCCTCGTTTACCGACATTTGAGAAGTAAATTTTGACCGGGATAGTTGGTTTGATAATGTTCTTGACGAGGATTGCAGGTAGACTCTTATGCCTATCTTCCTGCAAACATGAAGCACTCTATGATTTCAGATGAATCAACCACCCTTGTCATCTTTGAGAGGAGGTACAATAGTTATATGCCACTGTTTTACAAATTTCATTTGTATATACCATTTATTATTGACCTAGCTGCTTGTTGGTTGTCATCTGTCAGTTAGGTGTGTTCTAATTCTCCATGTTTGATTTAGGTTTCATGATAGAATAGACTAGTCGATTCTTATGATCATTATTCTCGTTTTTACTTTTATTCTGAACATTATTTGCTTAACTCAGGTACAAATAATGTTATGTTTTATGCGGTTATTTTCCTAATTCAAATAATATCAAGCTCTGTTACAATTATGCTCCTTTAGGTACACAGCCATTGGCGATTACCATCCTGATCTAGTTGTTGGTTCAACAGATAAGCAACCCCTTCTTGAAACCCCGGGAGAGGTACAATGTTACTGTGTGTTTTCTTTTTCTTTGGATCATCTTTCCTACAATCTCTAGGCACCTAAGTAACTTGGATTGACTTCCATTTATCAAGCCTTTGGTTATATAGTACCATGCGTGTTCAAGAGGAAGGAACCACTAATCAACAAACTTAATGTACATTTCAGAACCTGGATATATGACACCTAGCTTTCTTTCCCTCACAATTTGTTTTTTCTTCTGATCCTCTTTGCCATATCGTGTAGACTCCTTGCCAGCTTTGAACGTCCATACAATGCTGATGCTTTTTTCTTGTTAAGATGTCCTGTCTTCTGTGCTGGCATGAAATCCTTTGCCTCTTGTTTCACCAGGTATTTGAACTGAGGAAGCTGCTACCCACTTCTCTACCTTATGACTTCAATATCCATGTAAGTCTGATTACCTTGTGCTGATTAAGTTTCTTATTCTGTTACATATCGTTCCACACAATGTGAGTTTCAGCCAACGAAGTGTTGTATTTAAAACTCTTACTTAGCCACTTCGAGTTAATAAACAATTTCCCTCACAAGAAAAGGAGAGTTATTCGAGTTTTAGCCGAACAAAGAAATATGATTCGCATTGGAGCATTTGGTGTTGGAAAAGGGTTTGTGATGTGTGAATCAATCTATTACAGGGCACTAGTAACAATCTTGCAAAGTGTACAGTACACCTCAGAGTTTGTTATATTGATGGCATGTTCTGTGTAAAGTGTTGTGGGCCCCACCTCCCCACAACCATAATATATAGTCCGAAGTTGCTTGTTTGGATCATAAGTGACTGAATGGCTGTTTATGAATGTTGATCGAAGAATACCTTTTGATATCCTTCTCCCTCACTTGCAGATAATGGACTTTCAGCCAGGCGAGTATCTCAATGTGAAGGTCTGTGGATTTTTATGTGCATCTTATGATGTTTTTGATAATGCCTGTCATGGGGAAACTGTGATCATGTTCCATTTTTTAATCTGAAACATCCCACCAGAGATATGCAAAGCTACTATTTTTTATGCATACATTGTAGTAGGCACTGATCCTATTCTGAAGCTTCTGTCTTTTTTTCGGTTTTATCTTACCAGGAGGTTCATTACAACCAACACGGGCTGCTGCTTCTAGAGGGACAAGGAATATATCGATTGGGAGACAGCTGGTAAGGACGCAGCCTAAAACATTTTGTTTGTTTTAGGTCTAGAGATGGAATCTGTTTCATGAAAGAGGTCATATCTTGGTTGTGATATACTAGAAGCTGTGTGCTGCACTAAGACTACAGAGTCATTACTCATTAGTCATTACCACTTGCTCTACCTTATTGACATAACTTTTTATATATTGAAATTTTCAATATGCATAATCTACCATGTATTACTTCTTACGTCCATCGCCCTTAACATATTTGACTAACAAACGTGATATTATATTCTGAAACCTGCATACAGTGCTCTTTTCTGAAAGTGCAACTTCAACTGCTATTTGCTAATGGCATATATTCCGTAATGTTCCATATCCCACTATAGACTATTTTACATTGATGGTACAGGTACCCGGTGCAAGCAGGCGATACCATTTGGATGGCGCCGTTCGTGCCTCAGTGGTTAGTGTGTGCGAACATTGTTTTCATCATTGAAGGACTTGGCTTTTGCAGGTAGCTCATGGCTGTTGTCCTGCTGTTCCAGGTATGCTGCCCTTGGTAAAACCAAGTCTAGGTACTTGCTCTACAAAGATGTCAACAGGAATCCACTGATATGAGCAAGGCAACCACTCTTCGTGGATGGCAATAACAACACCTCAGAGAGCTGTCCCAGCTATGAAGGGTTCCTCTAGAAGACATTGCTCTGATTGCTTGCTGGCAAACTGCCCAGACTCCAGAGTGGATCAATTGGAAGTTGGTTTCCAGACGGTTACCTTTTCGAATTGTGAGCCCATTGGATAGATGAGGTTTTTCTGTAAAGAAATTGAATGTATTTATGAACTACAGAAGAAAAAGAAGGAATTTAAAAGGCGGCCTCTTGATCGCTATCTACCCTGAACTACAGAAAAGGGAAATGCAAGTTGGAGGGGAATATATGTGATTAGTTTGTGCTTGTTTAAATTGTCATATGCTTTCTCCAAAACGTAATGCCGAGCAACGAACCTTTCCTTAAAAGGAAATGCGATTACCTCATTAGCGAGGACACAAAATGACTACTACATCAGGTCGATATAATTGTCGTGGAAAGAATACTACGCTAGTACAAATTTCTACACAACTCACGACAATAATTACGGATCGGAGGGAAGGAGTATAAGGTTGCACAGCAGTTTTACATGTTTCCATTGTCACTTCTATCCTACTGTGAATATCCTCAGCTAATGAAACTAGATTTTCAGCTATAGTACCAGTTAATCAAAGGGATTAATCAAAGCTGTGCGAAGCCAAACCAAATCAATGCCTGGCTGCGACAGCCGAAAATATCTGTACGACATTCGATAGGCTCCGCTCCAGCAGTACTAGTTGTCTGAGCGTGTCGGTTTTGCACTCCCGTCCCTCCCTTCCCTCGGAATTCGGCCATCCTCCCTTCCCCGCCCGAACCCTAGCCCGCGAGCGCGCGCGCGCCTCTCCAATGGCGCTTCCCGCGTGAAGAGGGCGGGCGCCGCCGCGGCAGCCGGAGGAGCAGCGTTGCGCGGGGATCGTCATCGTCGGCGGCGGCGAGAGATGTATAAGCATGGGGCGGCGGGAGGGGCGGGGCTGGACCGGAAGCGCATCAACGACGCGCTCGACAAGCACCTGGACAAGGCCGTCGCCGCGTCGCCATCCACGTCCAGGGGATCGGCGGGTGCCCGAGGCTACCACAACCGCCTCGTCGTGCCCTCCTCCGTCCCCAAGGGACGATGCTCCGAAGGTGACGCCGCGATCTCTCTCCTCTTCCCCCCACATGACGTGTCGCGGGCTCATGTACTTGCGAATCCGTGGTGTTGTGATGCGTTCCTGTGGTACGTTGCTGAGTGCTACGTTGCTTCGGTATTGTGGACTGAAGTTCCATCCTCATTTGCGTGCAGTAGTATTATTTCTATGCAGATTTGAGCGCATGTGGTCTGGGTGTTACCTTGCTGTGCCAGAATTTATTTTATTTCACTACGCATATTATTGTCCTATTGGGTTATTGTATTGTTTGCTTACAAACAGAATGCTATAGCTTACAAGTCAAGATGGTAAATGCGAATTTGTTAAATTGATACTTATATCTGTCTTTGAAATTGCCCTTAGATAGTACCTAGTATCTTTCTCTTCATTGCTTTGGTGTAGTCCATATCTATTGAGTTATTCCAGTTTTTGGTTTCTGTAGCGGTTTATGTTGTTAGTTAGATAAAGGTTATTGCCAGCTACTCCCTCCGTTTTTTAATATAAGATGTTTTAGCATTTATCTACATGCACATGTACACAAATGTATGTAGACATGTGTTAGGCCTTGTTTACCTCTAGTGTATTTTAGGGGATGGGAGGGGATTATTCCGGATCCCGAAAAATCCCCACTAGTCTGTTTACTTCTAGTGTATTTTAGGCGATGGGAGGGGATAATCCCCAAATATCCCCTACCAACCATCTCATTTTTGCCTAACACAAAAACTCTAGTCCATGCTAGTGTATTGTAGGGGAAGAGTATTTGTGGGGATTGGGTGTTCACCAAATCCCCTCTCATCCCCACTCTTCCCATCCCCTAAAAAACTCTTGGAGTAAACAAGCCCTTAGTGTGCATGTTCACTCACTTTAGTATGTATCTAGACAACATATGCAACACCTAAAACATCTTATATTAAAACACGGAGGGAGTATGTGCTACTGTAATTTCTCCAAGCTGTATAGAGTTTTCATGCATGTTTAATTTGTGTCATCTATGCTAGCTTAGGAGTTTTCTGCTGTGTATTTGAGAAAAAAAAATATAGTTTATAAACAAATGCATTGATGCTTCCATGCTCTTCACATTCCAGGCGAATCTGAATCTGACAGTGAAGCATCAGATGTTAGTGGTTCTGATGGAGAAGACACCTCATGGATTTCATGGTATTGCAACCTAAGAGGGAATGAGTTCTTCTGTGAAGTCGATGATGATTACATACAAGATGACTTCAATCTTTGTGGGCTTAGCAATCAAGTTCCATATTATGATTATGCTCTTGATCTCATTTTAGATATCGAGTCTTCTCATGGTAATGTTCTCAATATCTACTCTTCCAAATAAAACCACATGTTTGATGCATTTGGGCACTTGATCTGATGCAGTTGTGTCTTCCCTGTACAGTTACTCACTTACTTGACTCGTTTTGCGCACTAGTTTAGGTGCTCAAAGCCTTATGTTAATAGTGATATTGACACTTACTGTTTGCTTGGGCTCTATCTCAATACAATTTAGGTGCTACAGAAAATATATACTTCTCAATGGCCTTGAATTTTGTTCTTTGTTGTAAACATCAATTAGGTTTTCTGCGTTTGTAAAAGGTTTCATAGTTATAACTGCAAGAATAAATGGAACTTACATCTAATTTGGTCTGTGATAGTAAATAACATTAGTCATTTGCATTGGCTTTGGCTGGTGGCTTTGTCCTTTGTGCTATATGGCTCTCATTTGTCCTGGATATGGTATTCTGCTTGTACACTTTTAAAATACCTGCTGCTTTTGTTGATGTTTCTTGATTATTTGAATATGTAGGTGATATTTTCACGGAAGAACAAAATGAGCTAGTGGAATCAGCTGCAGAGATGTTGTATGGGCTGATTCATGCACGATACATTCTAACCAGTAAAGGCTTAGCTGCTATGGTATCTGTTATGCTAACTTGTCTTGGCTAATACTTAACAACATTTGTTTCCCAAAAATTTAACTCGCCCAAGATTTGTGAAATTTATTTATGGTAACTTTTGTTCCCTATTTTTGGCAGCTGGAGAAGTATAAGAACTATGACTTTGGACGATGTCCACGAGTTTATTGCTGTGGCCAACCATGTCTACCTGTTGGACAATCAGATATTCATCGATCTAGTACCGTGAAGATATACTGCCCTAAGTGTGAAGACATCTACTATCCACGATCTAAATACCAAGGCAGTATCCTAACCACTCTCTTATTATGCTGTCTCCTTTTGAAAAAGAGTGTCTTCTGAATTCTTACCACTGTCATATCTGTTTTAGTGCCTTAACGCTGACCTGACACTTGGAGTAGGTGAAAATGTTCTCATAGGATCTAATAGCCACATCGCATATATCTGGAATTTTAGAAACATCGTGTACTAACCGATATTTAAATCTCTACATTAGTGTAATATCATGTTTAAAGAACATTGCCATTTTGTCGTTATATTTTGCTGTTTTCTTGACCACGTCCAGATATTTATGGAGCCTACTTTGGGACAACATTTCCTCACATGTTTCTGATGTCATACGATCACCTCAAACCTCAGAAGCCCTCACAGCGCTATGTCCCTCGTGTATTTGGCTTCAAGCTCCACAAGCCGTGATGAAGATGTGACCCTAGGCGTGACATTGAAGGAAAAGATAGCAGACCTCTTTAGGGGACTTGTATGGTGCTGAACGGGTGGCTGTGTGCATCTTAATTATGCAGAGGCCGGGTGTAACGCTTAAACCTTTTAAGTAATAAAAGCCCTTTATCTAAAAAAAAAGATTGATCTAAGAGGCCCCGGAAGTCTACTGTAAGAGTGTAATGGCCAGCTGGCAGCCCCGTTCATGCTATGCTGCCCACACACACACGTGTGTCCTGGCTGGTCTATTCAACATTAGAAGTGTAGCTATAAAAGAAGACACGAGTCATTGTTGTAACCTAATTCCAACTCTATTGGTTCGTAAATCTGGACCCCTAATTTTAAAACCGGCAGAGGCTGTTTGTCCCTTGAAAAATGTAGCGTGGATCCATCTTACATCTGATCTTTGTTTCTACTTGGATTTCTTCAGTGAAACTGTTTGAGTAGCAGAAATTGTTGCTAGCTTTTAGAAAAAATAACATTTTATTCAGGGAGATCATAAGACTTGTAAATTGCCAGATTTCATTAAAATTTAATGCTTTATGATTTGTGGGACCCTCTTCTTGAAGAAGAGGAGCCCTTCAAAAATAAGCGTATGCTGCTTATTGTGGCGTGCACACGGTATTCTTTAGTAAAAGGCGAAAGAATAGTTCGCTTTGTGCTCACCACGCAGCTGCGTGCCTTTCACAGTGGAGCCTGGGAGCTATCTTATAGGGATGGCAGGTGACCACTGCAACCAAGCTCAGCAGTATGGGACTAAACCGGGTGCCCGAACGAATGAGTTGAGGAAACAGGCGCACGCGGCGTTCACGACAGGCAGGCCCAAAGCCGCTTCCCGTCCACCAACTTGGACGCTGAGCAGGCCGGGCTGAGCCCACGGATGCATACGCCACCTAAACAGGGTATCGAACGTAGATTGCCAGATTGGGTTGACTTGTCCGTCTTAACTCTTATAACCCACTGTGCTGAGAAATACATGAGGTTATTCTACTGTACTAAAATTTAAATGTGAAAACGAATAAGTCGAAGAAATTCTCAACTCTAATCCAGCATTCTCCATGTCTATTGTTGCAAAGCAGCGGTCCGTGAAGACCCTCTAAAATGGCAAGCTAGTTAAATTAAGCTAACTTTTTGTACTCCCTCCGATCCATATTAGTGGGTACAACTTTGTCTAGATACACATGTATCTAGTCTAAATACTTAACTAGATACATATGAATTTAGACAAAGCTATGCCCACTAATATGGATCAGAGGAAGTACTTAAATTCAAAAATGTCAGTTAAAAAAATGTGAAATGAAGAAGTCGAAGAAATTCCCAACTCTAATCCAGCATTGCCCATGTCCATCAAAATAGAGCTAATTCCCTTCGTGAGACACCAACGGGAAATATCAAGTGCAAAATGCTCAGTTGCAAATTCCGTGAAGAATGGCGGTACATGCTTCAAAAGTTGGTCTAACCTCATTCACGAGATACAAATACTGATTTAACTATTCAGTAGGCACTTTCTTAAAACTGGAAGAAGATGTGAAAAACCCGCAACTGGTAACATTGTGACAGAGTACCATGTCAGTGAACAATATGGTTTACTGAAAACATGGGCACATTTCAAGAGTTAATCATACAATGAATCACAACATCACAAACAGTAAACAAAATACCATGATTATATTCAGCAATTTGACTCGAACTATGAATTGGAAAATCGACCAATTCCATTTGACACAACTCACAACTCAGAAATGAAAACTGAATGCAGCACTGGATTTTGGAGCACAGAAGAATATTCACCATTACAAAAAACACGCAGGATTCAAGTTGAAAGAAGAAACGCAGGTCTTTCTCTGAGTTGGAGTATAATTTATTTAAGATCATTCCCTCCATCCTCGTTCATGAGTTTGCAAACTTGAACTCACATTCTAACAATGTGGATGCAAAAGGACATAAAAATGTAAGATGTCGTCATCAACCGGTCAATGCAGCATTGAGCGCACTGTGAACATCCACACCAATCTGAGCCTCAGCCTTCTCTAGATCAGTTGAGGCTGATCCAAGCTTGGCAGTGAATTCAGCAAGACCCTTCTGGACCAAGCTTTGGTCGATCTGGTCCAGGGGTACAGCCTCAACAGCCACGACATCAGTAATGGAGTTTGCATGGATGAATGCAAAGCCACTGCTCACAAAGTACTTGGTCACATCATTTCCCTCATGGACAGAGAGAACGCCAGGCTTGAGCTCTGCGATTGTGGAAACATGGCCTGGCAAAACACCCATCAGGCCAGTAGTAGCTGGTACCATCACCATGTCAACCTGAAAATAGCCAGGCAATACGACATGAGTAGTGAAACAAACACAAGACGATACCAATGAGGGGAAATAATTTCCAAATTATAAATGATCAATAACACTGCAAGCAAGCATAATCATACAAGAAACCAATGTACACAACTGGAAGACCATCCGCTAGTTCCTCCCACAAAAATGCAGAATCACAAAATGAAATTGCTTCAAACACAAAAATTGCTTATCACAGATAAATAGCACCCACAAACTTGATAGTAACATACATTTTGAAACCTAAAAAAGCTAAATTCATAGACTTGACAATGCAAATATGTAACCGATAAAAAAGAAAACATAACCAAATACATAATAATACCAAGTAACTTAAAGTAAATATTATTCACTAAAGCAAAATGTTGATTGTACATTTAGCTTAAACACCCACTTGGTACATTAGATCATTAATTCATCTTCCAACACTGATATTTAATTGTATATCATCATTTCACTAACCCCACAGAGTGAACTCCTTGTTTAAGAAACTATTCAAGCAATAAAAGTTTTGAGGTCGTGGCACATCATTAATACGTGAAAATAATACATGAAGATGAAGACTTCATTGGTGGCATCAAGAAAGGTAACTAAAACAGGAAGCAACTTAAAAAATCCATAGCAAACTTCGGAGTTATATACATCATAGGAGAAGGCTACTATTGTTTCAGACACAATAGGTGAATAACAGCTAATATGTAGTTTCATTGTGCGGAAGTCCGATTGAAGATTTATCTCAATCAAGAAAATCGACAGCAGTTATATTGCTTTAATGTCAGTGAGCACAAATGTAGCCAAACTACAGAAGCAACACTGTACCATATCATGTGATGAGGGCTCATACAAATGTAGTCCTATTTTCCTAAATCCACTAACAAAGCTCAGAGCTACAGCTAGAAAACAAGAATAATGTACCATATCATAATAAATGAAGAGATCAGATAGCAAACAAAACACCATAAACATCAAATCTGATAGAAAAAACTGTTTTGATCAGACTAACGCTTAACCTTGGCACAGTGGCAACAGACATGAGAGAAGAAAAATAAACTGACCATAGGAAGTACACCAGGACACTGCATTTGAAGGCCTGAAGATGGACACCTAAAGTGCTTACACCCAATGCACTCACAACCCAAAAAGAGAATCGCATTTGCTTATCAGCAGCAATAGCTACCCATTGGGAGGATTCATGTTCTACTCAGTATAGTCAACCAATATTTAGCCATCCGTCGCGTGATACTGCATTATGCATCAGGTCTGGCATGACCAGGGTTACCGACAGTACATCCGAATACCTGATATGATCCAACAATCTCAAGCAAACTACAAAACTTCAGCTCATCCATTCACAGGATTTAGTGCAATAATTCGACCTGAAGAATGGCGTGCTCAAAAGCATCCCAGGACAGCGCCGTACAAGGAACATTCCCAATCCCTAACCAAATCGACCTAGGGTTCCAACGATCACGCGGGCTGATACAGATCGCGAAGGCCGCTGCCGCCCTAAAATCAAATCACAAAAACAGACCTCTAGATCAAGCGAACAGCCCGAAACCCTGGTCGAGCACGCACAGATCTGAGATCGGGAGGTGGGGGAAAGGGGGACGTGCTCGGGGCTGTAGAATATACCTCCTTGTTGGTGATCTCGGACTTGTAGGGGAGGACGAAGTTGACGGTGAGCTTGGAGGGGATGGAGGCCGGCGTGGGCGGGCGGGGCTTCATGGCCGACATGGGCGTCTGGGGAGGCTCGATGATTTTGGTCACGTTCTTCCACGCCTCCACGAAAGCGGGGTCCGCGCCCTCCTCCGCGGGGACCTGCGCCGTAGCGAGGGCCCTGCGGCTGATGGAGCCGCTGCCGGCGGCGGCGGCGCGGGAGGCCAGGCGGTGGGCGGCGTGGCGCAGCATTTTTTTCCCCTTTCCCTCGGTCTGAGCTCGGGGATGGATGGATGTGTGGGTGTTGAAATGAATTGGGGTTTCGGCGATTTGGAGGAGTGGGGTGTGGGTGGTGAATGGTGACGCTGTTGACTATGGACTGGGCTGTCTCGGATGGACCCCAACGAACGCCTTTATAAATGGGCTGGGTTTGATGGTCATAATGTCATATTGATCTGCTAAGAAGAAAAAAAAAAGTTCCGCTCAAAAACAAATTGAAGAAGAAAAAGTTGAGGATCATATAGATTTAAAAACTTCTTATTACACCTCTACTCCACATGAATCGATCACCCAGAAAACCAAGCCCTCAAGGTCACAATCAAGGAAGACATCTCGAAAGGCATTCATGTACTATTGAGGACGCGGGTTGTCTCCTTTCGCATGTAGGTACAAACTTTCATTGTAGTCATCCATCGTAACCCATGGCAGATCATGATTATCCTTCACGTGTCGTGTTCTTTGCCAAATAAGACATTTGTCCTGCCATCTAACTTTGCCACATATAACAATCTCCACAATCTTTTGCCTCAATATAAGTTGGGTCCGAGAAGATCAAATGAACTTGGGCTTCTCTTTTCCGGAAAAGAATGACACCACGCTTTCTACCATCTTTCTTTTTTGTTGCGAAAACAACCTTTTTTTTAACAGGAAAAGGCCCCGAAGGACCTAGAATCTGCATTAAGTCGGCATAGGGCATACAATTATAGATAGGACTTGTAACAAATAAGGAATTAAAACTAGCTCCTTAAAAATTACACAGAGCACCCAAGATGAGACCGCAGAAACGCGATCGAGTCCAGTCTTAGCGACGACGAGCAGCCTCCAGGCACGACCGCTCCACTCTCCACCGGGGACTAGGCCACTTGATTAAGTATGGGTTTTCGATGTCGCACCGAAGCTGAGGAGATTCTCCGGAAGAGGAAGCATAAGCTCAAGCAGCAGCAACTGCCGAGCACGGCGGGGCCAGCCCTCTAGCCAAGAATAGCGGTGGCCAAACGACGCCACCGCTGAGAAAACCGCCAAAGGAGACGCAAGTTCCAAGATCTCCCGACGCCATCCCCAGACTTCAGTCACAGCAGAGCAGATCTTCTCCTTTCCCTCGCCACCCAGGCCGACCAGGAGGATACATACCACTCCACAGGAGATGAAGTACTGGAGAAGCCGGCGCTTATTGAAAGAGGCTGCGACCAAGGAACTCACTGTCGTCTCCCTCCTCGAGAGCACAACATAAGTCCCCGCCCACAGTCCCCGGCACCGCGCCCGTGCACCAGATCGACAGACCTCCATTCCCACCTCTAGTTCCAGCCGCCAGCATGCCAAACCTCTCCTTCCCCTCACCACCAAAGCCGTCCGGAAGAACAAGAACCCACAGAGCATAGTAGATCAAGAGGAGGAAACAAACTAGCTTATTTGGGAAGCTTTTGCCAGATCCGCACCTCCATTGCCCTCTCCACCATGCAGTAGAGCGCATGAAGTATGCCGACCACCGTGCAGTGCCACTCGTGACCAGATCACGGAAGCTTCTAGATTGCATCGCGCCATTCACCCGAAGGTAAAAAAACCCTAGACCTACTATCTACAGGGCCAGCCCTGGCCCCTTCCTCATCCCTAACCCCAGCTGCGAGGCCGCCGGAGGGAGAGAAGAGAGGAGCCGGTGAAAGATCGATATGTCGACTAGAGGGGGGGTGATTAGGCGACTACCAAATTTTAATTCTTTTTCGATTAATTAGGGCTTGAGCAAAGTATAACAAGGTTGACTAGATGTGCACTAGGTGATAGCAACCTATGTGATACAAGCAAGGTAAATAACGTAGCGGAAGCAACAAGTAAAGGATAGAAATAACCGCAAAGTGGAGACACGGAGATGTTTCCCGTAGTTCCTTCCCAAGGGAAGTACGTCTACGTTGGAGGAGTGTGGAGCCACCTAGGCGCTCCAATAGCACGGATGTGCTCACTCTATTCTCCGTGAGCTTTACCCGTGGGGGTTTGGCTCTTCCACTATGAGGTCACCTTGATGGCGTTGACCAAGCCGGTACACAAAGGTTGGGGAACTCCACAATGAGTTGGAGCCTCCCAACAATGCCTCGGACTTCCTCCGAGACTCACAAAGGCACCTCGAGTTACAAGCAACCCAAGATGCAAGATCCACACGGAAAGTGTGGGGGGATTTGAAATTCCTTCGGTGGAGATGTAGATCTAGACCTCCTCCTTCACTCCACAAAGTATCAAGAGGTTTGGGTGGTTGGAGTGGGAGATCTTAGAAGGTTGAAGCTTTCATTAATGGAGGAGAGAGAGCATAGGAAAACTTAGTCTTCAAGTGAGGAAGAAGACCTCTTTAAATAGCTCCTCCAAAAGTGGCCGTTGCGCAGCCAAATTCCCGCGGCGGTACTACCGCTGGGGGCAGCGGTACTACCGCTGCCTTCCTTCGTCTTCAATTCAAACGGCTAGATTTGCTGGAACGCGCGCCTGTCTTCAAAGCGGTACTACCGCTGGAGGCAGCGGTACCACCGCTGCCCAGCGGTACTGCCGCCGCGGTACCGCTGCAGCTACCGCTCGATGAAACAGAGGGTGCAAAACAGCGGTACCTCGGGCGGTACCGCAGCGGTAGCTGGAACCTTTGCAGCGCACTGGAAACGCACGCAGCGGTACCACCGCTGGGGCTGGCGGTACTGCCGCTGGGGCTGGCGGTACTACCGCCCCGGTACCGCTGGAGCTACCGCTGAAGGAGACAGAAGCTGAAAAACGGCGGTACCTCCAGCGGTACCGCCAGCGGTAGCTGGCAGAGCTTGCGAGGAAGAACTGCGCAGCGGTACTACCGCCCCTCCTGGCGGTACTACCGCTGCCTGGAGCAGAAAACTGCTAAGACCAAATTGCAAGCTCTATTCGATGACGCTTATAACAATAATCCCTGGAAGCTCAAAATACATCGTTAGATACATAATTGTGTTATCACTAACACCAAAACATCATCTAGGGAAGATGCACTTTCAATCTCCCCCTTTTTGGCGTTAGATGACAACACAATTATCGCAAGGCAAAAGATTTGTAAAAGATAGACGGAGCTCCCCCTAGACATGTGCATTATTCATGAAATGCTTTTGAATGCACAAACGCACACAACCTAGGATCAATGCTCCCCCTAGCTTTTGCAAACTTTGCAAATAATATAGATAAAGAGCTTGCAACAAAGAATAAGACATGAACAAAGACAAACATAAGCTAAGCAATTAAGGTTCACATGTCTTACACCACATGGAGAGATCCACAACTGAAAATAAAAGTGTTCACAAGCATAAGAGAAACAAACGAATAAAGAACAAGCTTGTGACACACAACCCTTGCGAAACCCCGTACGAGCTACTAGATATCTCTCCCCCTTTGGCATCGAGACACCAAAAAGGGAAAGACCGATGCTAACGCCCCAGGGTCACTCGAAACCGAACGGAGGCTGCTGAGAGGTGACTTCATCTTCTTCATAATCTGCCCAAGTGATCACCTGCCCTGCACTGTCCTGAGCTTGCCACTCCTCCCATGGAGTGATGTTCTTCTCCGAACCGGACTGCACTTGTTCTCCTTGAGCACGACGGTGAGCAATTTCAGCTTGGCGAGCCTTCATCGTGCTCTCATAGACATCATATTGGTTCCTCTCAACTTTCTTGGTCAGCTTGAAGAGCTTCTTCATAGAAGTAGCCATCCAAAGGAAAGGCCCTTCCTTCTTAGTGTGAGAGGGACCGGCTTCATCCACAACTTCTTTGCTCTTCTTCTTCGGATGGGGCTTAACAAGGAGCCGCTTACTCTTGTGGGGATCCATCCTCCGCATCCCCAAGCTCCGCAACATCGTTCTCCTCAACCCACTTCCAAATGATGATACGCATGATGAGAGGAGCAAAAGCGATGTTCTTCTTCTTGATAATGACCTCCCAAAGTTCATGCCAAATGAAATCCATGACATCCAACTTCTTCCCTTGCCTTGCATCTCCCTTGTGAGGAGCATTAGATTCTTGAGATACCATGAATTTCATCAATGTTGCCCACCTTTGGGTTGATGGTCTCGCGATAAATCCTGTGCATGATGTCCCAAGTGGGAAAGAGTCCCTTTGACTTGCCAACCTTCCACTTCTCAGCGCTCTCCGGGTCATATAAAGGCAAAGCTTCTCAACTTCTACAGCCTGCACCCCCGTATGATGTACACGGAAGTGAGTATCATCAAAGTCTCGTAGAGGACGGAACCAAACTCCTCATAACCAAGCATCTGAGCAATTGCAGACCACTTCTCTTCAAACTTCTTCTCCTTTGTCATCCATGTGATGGTGCGCTCCGTCTCATTGCCAAAGTGAACGGTGGCTAGAAACTGAGCCACAAGCTTCTCATCAAAATCTTGTTCCAACTCCATCATGGGTAAAAGCCCAAACTCTTCGCAAATATCAAGGCTTCTCCAAAGTAATCAATCTTGTCCCTCATGTGATCCATATTGATGAAGTGTTGCTCCACATGGTTCTCCACCGGCTTCTTCAACAAGATCTCATGTAGCATTGTTCTTGGAACTTGTTGTGAAAGAAAGGATTGTTGCCCCGAATGGAGGGAATTTGATCCATCCTCTCAATCACATAGCAATTGACAGCCCGCTTACCGCAAAATCCTTGTCCGACATTGACTAGCAGTCTTGGTCCTCTTGGGCAGGTCTTCTCCGGAGGTGGAAACCTCCGGCGAGTCACGGGAACCCCATCAATCTCATCTTGACCTCATCAGCACCATCGGTCCTTGGTTTCTTGCGCCCGACAGACTTGGTGCGACCACGAGACGCACTACCTGTGAATAGCATGGGAGGGGCAAGCACATAGGTAAGAATGCACCATTTCATTATTTTGGAGAAAAAGAGCACATGTCTACAAAATTGTATGAAATTAAAACTAGAGGGAGAGTGCCAAATCTAGTGTTGGAGATGTAACAAGAGGTAATATTATGGCTTAAAAAGCACTAACATTATCTAGGGTTACTCCTCTAAATCTAGGAAGAGGAACTTTCAATCTAGCCACAAATTTCGCAACAAATTTATAGACAAGGTTCTAGATCCACAAATACACATCTCTACCTACTCAATCTACCACGAATCCAAGAGGAACACCACTAATTTCATCTCTATCCATCAACTAGATGAGAGAGAGGGATAGGGCATACCGGAACTCATGGCAGAGGATCGAGGAGGAGGAGAGATGCAGGAGGCGTCCCGGGGCGTGGAGGTTGAAGATCCAAGCCTGGGGAGAGCTCCTTCCCGGCGGAGGAGTGGCCGGCGGCGGCGGAGGTGGGAGGGAAGGGGAAGAAACGAAATGAGGGAGGAACCCTAAAAACGAGTCCCCGAGCCTTATCCTGTCCAAACTCCGCGAGCGGTACTACCGCTCCATCCAGCGGTAGTACCGGTCCCGGTAAAAACAGGCACCGTGGCGATACCGCGCTGCACAGTGCTGTGAAGCACGCGCAGCGGTAGTACCGCCAGGGTGCCCGGTAGTACCGGCGCCTGGGGAAAAAGCAGCTAGGGCTCAAAAATGAGCCCCGAAGCCGATTTGACCGCCGTTTCCGACCATCCAAACAACCAAGAGCATGAAAAAGGCATTTTTAGAGAGAGAGAGGGCTGTTTTAAGAAAGAGTGTTGGCTTGGGATAGACAAGTAGCTGAGAAGGAGAAGAAACTCAAGTTTGCAAAAACCAAACTTGAAGACCCAAGCTTGAGTTCTCTCCCCAAAAAGAGTCTAAAACACCAAATAAGATCCAAATAAAACCAACTCCTCATAAGGAGGAGGGCGGTGGCCTAGGCCACCATGTATGAGCAATTATCAACCCAAAACCGCGAAGATATATCTTGGGTTCAAGGCCAATACTCATCGTTTAAGCACAATTTGTCACCGGAGTGACCAAATGAAGCACGAATTGTCTATGTGCGCATAATAGAAGTAGTGTTGACTCATGAGTTGAGCTACACTCCCCCTATGTCCATGCATGCATCTAAACTAGTTACGATGTCTACTATGGGTACTTGTGCAAGGCGGTCAAGCAAAGTTGCTCGCATCAATGACATTTAGTTCATTCCTCAACTCTCGAAATCTTGGTTCATCAAGGGCCTTCGTGAATATATCCGCAAGTTGATCCTTGGTTCCTACAAAAGAAAGGTCAATGTTGCCCCTCTCCACATGCTCCCGGATGAAATGATGACGAACTTCAATATGCTTCGTCTTGGCATGTTGCACGGGGTTGTGGGCGATCTTGATAGCACTCATTATCGCACAAGAGGGGCACCTTGGAGAAGATAATACCATAATCCTTCATAGTTTGCACCATCCATAAGAGTTGAGCACAACAACTTGCGGCGGAGATGTACTCGGCTTCGGTGGTGGAGAGAGCAACACAATTTTGCTTCTTGGAAGACCAACACACCAAGGAGCGGCCAAGAAATTGACAACTCCCGGATGTAGACTTCCTATCCTTCTTCTCTCCGGCATAATCCGCATCCGAGTACCCATGAGATGAAAGCTTGAACCCTTGGGATACCAAAGACCAAAGTTTGGGGTATGAAGCAAATATCGAAAGATGCGCTTAACCGCCACTAAGTGGCTCTCTTTGGGAGCCGCTTGATACCTTGCACACTTACCCACACTAAACATAATATCCGGTCTAGATGCACAAAGATAAAGCAAAGAGCCAATCATAGAGCGATAGAGTTTTTGATCGACATCGTTACCCTCGGTGTCGGTGTGGAGGTCGACGGAGGTGGACATGGGTGTCTTGTAAGGTTTGAGCTCCGTCATCGTGAACCTCTTGAGCATGTCTTGGGTATATTTGGCTTGATTGATGAAGGTACCTTCCCTATATTGCTTCACTTCAAATCCTAGGAAGTACTTCAACTCCCCCATCATGGACATCTCAAATTTGCTTGTCATTAGCTTTGCAAACTCATCATTGAAAGCATTGTTAGTAGAACCAAAAATGATGTCATCTACATAGAGTTGGCATATGAAAAGATTGCCACCCACCTTCTTGGTAAAGAGGGTGGGGTCAATAACACCAACTTGGAATCCACGGTCTACAAGAAACTCTCGAAGGTGCTCATACCACGCACGTGGGGCTTGTTTAAGGCCATAGAGCGCCTTGTCGAGCTTGTAAACATGGTCCGGATGGTTGGGATCCTCAAACCCGGGAGGTTGCTTAACATATACCAACTCATTAATAGGACCATTAAGGAAGCACTTTTAACATCCATTTGTTGCAATTTAAAGTTATGATGAGATGCATATGCAAGCAAGATGCGAATAGATTCAAGACGAGCAACGGGGGCATAGGTTTCACCGAAGTCAACACCTTCGACTTGAGAGTAGCCTTGTGCCACCAATCTTGCCTTGTTTCGAATGACAATGCCGTTCGAATCTTGCTTGTTCTTGAAGACCCACTTGGTGCCGATGACGTTCTTGCACCCATTTGGCCTTGGCACCAACTTCCACACCTTGTTGCGCTTGAAGTTATTGAGTTCTTCATGCATGGCATCAATCCAATCATGATCTTCAAGAGCTTCATACACCTTCTTGGGCTCGATGAAGGACACAAAAGCATGGTTGGTGCTAAAGCTTGCCAATTGTTTTCTTGTGACGACCTTGCTTTGGACACCTCCAAGAACTTTGTCCAATGTATGCTCTAAGCGAGTTAATTTTTGCTCTCTTCGCAATTCTCTTCTCTTCTTGGTCTCCTCCGAAGTTTCTTGAGAGATGACTTGATCATTTCCTTCATCATCGGAGTCATGTGCATTGTTTTGATCTTGAGCTTGATCTTGATGTGGACCACCTTGATCTTGTTCTTGATCATTGTCGTGTGCACCATCTAGAGCTTGGTCTTGAACATCAAGTTGTGGAGAGGAACCACTAGGTTGATCTTGTTCTTGACCTTGCTCACTTGTTTGAGGGCTCGGAGTTTGTTCTTGGTTACGGGGAGGATCTTGAGTTGGTGATGGTATGACTTGAGGAGGAGCTCGAGGAGGATCTTGAACTTGAGGAGGATCCTCTTCAATGGGACGAATGTCCCCAATTGCCATCCTTCTTAGAGCGAGCTCCATAGGTACATCACCTACAACATTAGGATCAACTTGCCCCACTTGGGAGCCATTATCCTCATCAAACTTCACGTCACTAGATTCTTCAACTTGACCGGTGGTCTTGTTGTAGACTCTATAGCCGTGAGAGTTTGTGGAGTAACCAACAAAGATGCCCTCTATAGATCTAGTCTCAAACTTAGATAACCGGTTACCTTTCTTGCGAATGAAGCACTTGCATCCAAAGACACGAAAATAAGAAAGATCCGGTTTCTTCCCAAGAAGAATCTCATATGGGGTCTTGTTCAATAGCTTGCGGAGATATAACCGATTTGTTGCATGACAAGCGGTGGAGATGGCTTCGGCCCAAAAGTTGAACGGAGAAGCATACTCCGCAATCATGGTCCTAGCCGCATCCATAAGAGTCCGGTTCTTCCTCTCCGCAACACCATTTTGTTGAGGGGTGTATGGAGTGGAATATTGATGAGCAATGCCCTCTTCACTAAGAAACCCCTCCACGGTGTAGTTCTTGAATTCGGACCCATTGTCACTTCGAATTGTCATGATCTTCTCTTGATATTGGCGTTGGGACATGTGATGAGGGTTGGACCTCTAGGGTGGCCCGATCTTCACGGATTGACGGGGGACGTGGATGAACTCACTCAAGAACACGAAGAACACGAGGAAGAACACCAAGAACACAAGAACACACACAAGATACAAGAACCGTTTCCCTTACCGGTCGGTCCAACCGGCCCAATAGAATCCACACGAAGGTGGGAGATCGGCAAGTAGATACAAGAAGGGATCTTGGATGGTTGTTTCTCCAACGGCCAACCAAGCCGCTCCAATAAAGTCACCCGAGGATGAAAGATTGGCGAGTAGTCAAACTACAAGTAGAGGTCTTGAATCCACAAGGGGATCTTCTCCACAAGAGGAGGAACCATCCCCACAAGGGGAGGAAGGAGACCTTTGAGAAGAAGGAGTCTAGCTCTACTCTAATCTCAAAACATAGTCTATCCAGATCTGAGATGGGGAACTCCTATTTATAGTGTTGACCCAACGGGGGTAGGTGGGGAAGGGATAAGGGCCTCCAACCCGTGCAGGATCCCGCAGCGGCGGTACTACCGCTGGGTTAAGCGGTAGTACGCTGGTGCGGGACGGTTTGGCGCTTCCCACCTCGGCGGTACCGGTTGGTACCGCTGTAGCGGTACCAGTTGGTACCGGACATGCGCTTCAGACACTGCTTCTGGCGGCAGCAGCAGCGGTAGCGGTGACGGTAGCTCTCTGGCGGTAGTACCGCCTAACCCAGCGGTACTACCGCCGCCTGGGTCTTTTCTCCTCTTCCTTCTTCTCTTTCAAGCCACCGTCTTGTCGGGTCTCGTTCCTCTTGCATCTTGGTCATCCTCTCGTGTATGCGTAGTCATCGTGGCGAACCTAGTATCAACAAGGTACGGAGGATGACGTAGCATACCATTCAAAAGGGTGGGAATTGAGTTATCCAAGAGGAATGAGTTCACCTTTGATGTCAATGGTGACTTGTGGTATGTTGGAGTGCTTAGGGCAGGTTGCACTACATCAACATGTTGATGAAGTCAATGACTCTTTGTTGAGTCTCACTCTTTTCTTGAAGAAATAGACCCATGTGTATCTTGAATAGTCATCAACAATCACCAAGCAATACTTCTTCCCACCAAGACTATCATAAGATAATGGACCAAATAGGTCCAAATGAATGAGCTCAAGAATCTTGTCGGTGGTAATCTTCGTCTTTGATGGATGGGCTTCTCCATGTTGCTTTCCTAGAACGCATGATCTACACACACGATCTTTGGAAAACTTAATATCGGTTAGTCCAAGAATGTGATCACCACTTTGAAGATCATGGAGTGTTCTTATTGGTGTGGGCTAGTCGGAGATGCCAAAGCCAACCCACATCAACTTTAGCCATTAGACAAGTCGCGGCCGACATGCTCTCTTTCGAGAAATCAAGCACATACATGCCGTACTCGACATGTCCAACAAAGACTACTTTAAGAGATCCCTTCACGGTGATGATCACACTCTCGTCATCAAAGTAACACCCATAACCACTTTTAGTAAGTTGATAGACGGAGAGTAAGTTGTAGCCAAGGGACTCAACGACAAGTACATTCTTGATAGAGACCTCTCTAGCAACAACGACCTTGCCTCGTCCCAATACCTTAAGCTCGCGGTTGTCACCAATTTTGACTCGTGAATATTGAGGTAGAGGAGGTTCAATATCATCCACCAAGTCAATGCGTCCGGTCATGTGTTGGGATGCGCCACTATCCACCGTCCATCGACCCGCACCGGACGCCACACCCTACAAGGAATCAAGACTTCGATTTAGGTACCCATTTTTCGATGGGTCCTTTCTTGTTAGTCACAAGGGTCTTTGGAACCCAAATAGTCCAATGATAATCATCACCATAAGAAGTGCCAACATATTTAGCATAAACATGACCATCTTTAGATTTCATAAGAACATAAGATGGGTTATATTTGCCGGCAAAGTCATTATGGGTAGGAAGGTCCCTTGTGACCTCATTACCCACAACGGTGTTGGTCTCCTTCTCTTTAGCCAACTCCCCCTCCTTCACAAAGATAATAGCTTTTGAAGAGGGAGAAGGCTTCTTCTTCTTCTTGTTCTTCTTCTTTGACTTGGTAGAGAAACCAAGTCCTTCTTTCCCAATTTGATCCTTTTGATTACTCAAAAGGTCATTGAGATTCTTTTCTCCTTGGGCACAAGCCAAAATGCCCTTCTCAAGTTGAGATTTCAACCTAGCATTCTCTTCACAAGATTAGCATGCTCACAACAAATAATAGATTTAGCAACAATTTCATTTGATGTGGATGCAATAACTTCTTTCACTTGTTGACCTAGGAATTGATCATGAGACTTCTCAAGTTTGGCAAAAGACTCTTTGAGGGTTTTGAGTTCCTCATCAAGTCTCTTGTTTTCCTTCTCAAGTCTAGCATGTTCAATGCCTAGCTCAAGCTTCTCATTCTTATAGACTTTAGAAGTAGCAAGAGCATGTTCATGATCCTTTTTAACTCTAGACATGTCAATAGCATAGGATTCCTCGGAATTAGATAGGGCCTCCTCAAGAGACCTTCTACGAGTTTGCTCTTTTTCAAGAGCGATAGAGAAATCCGCTATCTCATTAGCATAGTCAACCTCACGGTTTGCCATGCCCGAAATGATCTCCTCCTTTTGATCTACAAGAGAGTTAGTTTCCTCAAGTTGCTCCAAAAGAGCATCAACATTCACTTTATCTTCTCCCTTAAGATTAGCTAGCCATAAGTCCACCTCATTTGGACTTTGGGGCTCCTTCACAACATTCTCTACACAATCCAATAAGGAAGGAGGTGTAGAGGTAATAGGTTTGGTAGAAGGAGTTACCGAGGTGGCTTTTGCCATGAGACATGTGTAGGGAATGGACTCATTCTCATTGGGGGATTCAAATAGGGATGACGGTGTAGAGGAAGGTGTAGCTATGGCAATGCGAGCGGTAGCTCCAACTTCATCTTCATCACCGGACATGTATTCTTCCAAAACTTTTCTATCTTGAACACACAAGGCATTGGAACCCTCTTCTTCACGTAGTTCTTGTTGCCGTTGCCCTTGGACTTGTCTTTTCTCACAAGCTTGCCATTGTGGTCCTCTCGATTCTCCCAAGGACAATCGGCAATGTAGTGATTGAGATTACTACAATTATAGCAAGTCTTTGGACGGTCTCCTCTTGGTCTTGCAACGAAGTTCTTCTTAGCAAAAGGTCTTGAAGATCTCTTGGAACGGTTGCCCCAAAAGGCTCTTGAAGCAAGGGCCATGTGCTCATAATATTCTTGCTTGACGTCCTCCGAATCCTCCTCTTCAACTCCATGTTCATACTCTTCTTCACTAGTGATGGCCGTGGACTTCAAAGCAACATTTGGAGAGTGTCCCGCAAGTCCTCTTTGCCGAGCATGAGCATGAATGGAGCTCTTGACCACCATTCCAATGGATACAAACTCGTTGAGCAC
The DNA here is from genome assembly GCA_947311845.1 of Poa pratensis. Taxonomy (NCBI): domain Eukaryota; kingdom Viridiplantae; phylum Streptophyta; class Magnoliopsida; order Poales; family Poaceae; genus Poa; species Poa pratensis. The sequence continues at coordinate 5,539,505 of CAMZMU010000098.1, forward strand.
GGTGTTGGAATCAAGTGTTGAGAAGTCCGGTCTTGATCGAATGGTTTGAGCCAAGCCTTGATTTGAGGGAGTGATTGCCTTGAGAAACTTGCGCTTGATCCAATTATCTTCAAACTTCTCAAAGCCAAAATCATTCAAGGTGATGGAAAGAGCGGTGAGCCTTCGATAGAGATCTTCGGGTGTCTCATCCTCATTCATCACGAACTCATCGGCTTCGTCTTGAACCGCTTCATACTTGGAAAGTTGAATGCTTTCATTCCCCAAGAACAAGTTATGGAGTTTATCCCAACATTGCTTTGCCGTCTTGCACATCCGGATATGAGTGGTATAAGTTGGGCCGGCGGCCGTTTGATCATGTGCATGGCGGTGGCGTTGAGTTGATGATTGGCCTTCTCCGTTGAAGTCATGTTGAGTGGGTCTTGAGGATAGAAGCCTTGCTCTAAAATGTCAATCAAGAAAACACAACAACTAGACATGTGTGATCGCATAGCATATTGCCAATTAGGAAAGTCTTTTGGATCAAGCTTAGGAGGTGCGCCCATATTGGCGATGTGTGGCGGAGAGACGTGTTGGTGGATTGTGTTATACACTTGTCCCGGTGGGACACTTGCATACACCCCCGGCTTCCTTGGGATTGAGTTACCCTCCGCGGCATTCGTTGTTTCGGGATTGGCTTTTGCCTTTCCGTCCACATTGACTAGGTCCGAAGAAGGAAGAACATCTACCTTCTCCGACTCCTTTTCCGCGGGGGTAAATCAATCTTAGGTTCCGGTTTCCCTAGGAACTCCTTGAACATCTCCCGCATCGATTCCTTCATGCTTAGGTTGAGGTTGGTAGTGATCTCGGTATTGAGATTAGACATCTCACTCTTGAGATCACTAACAACCTCACCAAGGCGTTCATTAGTTACCGACGCGGTTGGGTCCAAGTTGTCCGACATATTCTCTTAGGCGGTGAAGCCTTAGATAAGAGCCGAGGCTCTGATACCAATTGAAAGATCGATATGTCGACTAGAGGGGGGGTGATTAGGCGACTACCAAATTTTAATTCTTTTTCGATTAATTAGGGCTTGAGCAAAGTATAACAAGGTTGACTAGATGTGCACTAGGTGATAGCAACCTATGTGATACAAGCAAGGTAAATAACGTAGCGGAAGCAACAAGTAAAGGATAGAAATAACCGCAAAGTGGAGACACGGAGATGTTTCCCGTAGTTCCTTCCCAAGGGAAGTACGTCTACGTTGGAGGAGTGTGGAGCCACCTAGGCGCTCCAATAGCACGGATGTGCTCACTCTATTCTCCGTGAGCTTTACCCGTGGGGGTTTGGCTCTTCCACTATGAGGTCACCTTGATGGCGTTGACCAAGCCGGTACACAAAGGTTGGGGAACTCCACAATGAGTTGGAGCCTCCCAACAATGCCTCGGACTTCCTCCGAGACTCACAAAGGCACCTCGAGTTACAAGCAACCCAAGATGCAAGTTCCACACGGAAGTGTGGGGGGATTTGAAATTCCTTCGGTGGAGATGTAGATCTAGACCTCCTCCTTCACTCCACAAAGTATCAAGAGGTTTGGGTGGTTGGAGTGGGAGATCTTAGAAGGTTGAAGCTTTCATTAATGGAGGAGAGAGAGCGTAGGAAAACTTAGTCTTCAAGTGAGGAAGAAGACCTCTTTAAATAGCTCCTCCAAAAGTGGCCGTTGCGCAGCCAAATTCCGCGGCGGTACTACCGCTGGGGGCAGCGGGGGCAGCGGTACTACCGCTGCCTTCCTTCGTCTTCAATTCAAACAGCTAGATTTGCTGGAACGCGCGCCTGTCTTCAAAGCGGTACTACCGCTGGAGGCAGCGGTACCACCGCTGCCCAGCGGTACTGCCGCCGCGGTACCGCTGCAGCTACCGCTCGATGAAACAGAGGGTGCAAAACAGCGGTACCTCGGGCGGTACCGCAGCGGTAGCTGGAACCTTTGCAGCGCACTGGAAACGCACGCAGCGGTACCACCGCTGGGCTGGCGGTACTGCCGCTGGGGCTGGCGGTACTACCGCCCCGGTACCGCTGGAGCTACCGCTGAAGGAGACAGAAGCTGAAAAACGGCGGTACCTCCAGCGGTACAGCCAGCGGTAGCTGGCAGAGCTTGCGAGGAAGAACTGCTCAGCGGTACTACCGCCCCTCCTGGCGGTACTACCGCTGCCTGGAGCAGAAAACTGCTAAGACCAAATTGCAAGCTCTATTCGATGACGCTTATAACAATAATCCCTGAAAGCTCAAAAACATCGCTAGATACATAACTGTGTTATCACTAACACCAAAACATCATCTAGGGAAGATGCACTTTCAGCCGGGAGGGAGTCTTGGTGGAAGGAGAGCAGATGGGAGGAGGGGGGAGGGGAAAGTGAAAGTCACTCGCATAACCACCTTAAAGTACATCTTTTGAACCCCTTCATAAGCACTCAGTCAGATACTCACCAAGGTGTTTCTCCAACAAGAACAATACCTCACCGTTGCAGTGCTTCTAGATATCCAGAGCAATTGAACTGTCGGGGATTTATCCAATCCCCGGCAATTCCATCCACATAGTTTCCTTGCATGTGACGGTCATCAATCGAAGGATGTCGCCGATCCTAATGTAGCTTTACAAGTCGTGTTGTCACATGCTTTCATATTTTGTTTCTTCTCCTTTTCCTTTGGCTTATCATTCACCCCCTCATCCCTAGTTGTCTCTCCACCCACAATGATTATTGCATTGGCGTTTTGATCCCGAGGAATCAAAGCTGGCTTTTGTGGTGGCCAAGGAGAGTTGTTTCTTTGCATTATTTTCATTGTCCGGCATATGATAATTCGACATGCTTAACAGGGCTAGACATTGTAGTTGCTAGATCGGCATCTCCCATATCATTATCATGAACCTCATCTCGACGCTCTAGGTGGAGGTGCCAATCGGCTTACATCCTCTCCCCCGATCCATTGCCATCCTCAGATCCTCTTTCTCCACAAGTCGTACTCTCGTCCATAGATTCGCCTCTTCCTCGTGCATGGGGGGAGGGAGATCGGTACATTGGTGTAAAAAATTAAGCCCATTATTTTTGTCAAAAGCTTTTATATCTATGTCAAATTTACATATAGAGCCATATACATCAGATAAATTATGAGTAATATGAGTAAAATTGTGACTTTAGTGTACTTTGTACACCCATTGTTCATACGCTAGCCACTGTCCTCGTGCAATCCCAGAATTAGTCCGGACACCACGAGCACTGCCATGCTTTACAATCAACACAATCATGGATTGGTTCTCATATATCCACTCACCAATTTCAAATCTTTCTCCCCAAATACTCGCACGACAAATTTCATATGTACATGCCCAATTATGTCGCTCGCATAACATAGCAACAATCTTCTCATATCGTAACTGCGAACAATGTCTCTTACATCCCCGAGATATATACAAAGCAAGTTAAGGGGAGTCTTTCATCATGTTTCAACGTCACTCGAACATAATCACAACTGAAGCCTCAAGTTGGGTTCATCTCCACAGTTTTAGCACTTCTACAGTTTTAGCACTTCCACAATTTTAGCATTTCATATGTGCAAGAGTTTGGTTCTGAATGTGAGTATTTAGTTGTTCATAAAGCCCACGAGAGTTCAAACCACAGGTTTGACGCTGGTGTTTCTCATTTCAGGCGGAATATTCTACGGTGGGAGGCGACGTTCCCGTCGACAGCGAGCCGCCCGTGATGACTTCGTCAATCTCAAGACTCGACCCACCGACTCAGTATCTCGGAGGTGCTCATATGGATGAGTGTGTGCTCGTGCATATGAGCGTCTGCGTTGTACCGTGTTTCGCAAAAAAAAAAATGGAATAAAAAAATATTTAGGATTTTGGGTTTAATAAAAATGAGCAACTGTACATAAAAAATGCATTACACTTCCTCCATTTTAGATATTTTTTCTGTAAATCTACATTCTTATATCAAATACCTTGCAACAAGAAAAAAAGTAAAACAATTGAGTCGAACTCAGATGGCAACTCAGGACTCCAAATATCACTCAGTTCTTCCAAACAAAAAATCACTCAGGTTAAAAATCAACCCACGCTGAAGGCTTTAGGTACTAGAACAAAGCCAGAGTTACCCCAGATGAACAGACCAAATGAAACCTCAATTTCCACCAATGACCACAAGCTATTGCACTCGTTCCAAGAACATTACCCTACATCATTTTTGTGATAATATCAAACTATATAGAAAGCATACATAATTGTTCAGGCAAGTTTATTGGCCATGTGAGAGATTCGAGGGTTAGCCACCCGACCTATAGCACCTTTATACAAAGCCAATCAGCAGGCGTCTTCGTGATACCATGCAGGCAGGCTATAGGCTGCTGCAACTTTGACTTGGATGGAAGCACATATTCACATCGTACCACTACAAGCCCCGTTTGCCTTCTATACAGGTGAAGGGTCTGTGTAGGTAGCAAGACACCCTTCTCTCAATGCCCAAGTGGCGACCTGTTGTTGTCAAGCCCCATTGCGAACTACCGTACAAGGAGATGTGCCGCAATCCTTGTGCTCCATATCAACGGTGTATGGTCGATAACCATAGCCATCTCGTACAAGCCTGACCCAGTAAACATCCGATATGTAGTGCGCCAAAATATGCCTGTCTTCTTTGCTTGCAACTGATATCTATGCACCAACACTTCTGCATTGTACTGCAGAAAGGCATAACCAAGCTGCCATGGGCCAAGAGGATGCAATTCATGGAACTTCCAAAATTTAACACTGCTTCAGCCATATGTCACAAGCTTTCCAGATCACTGCGGAGGAGGTTGAAGGGACTGGGGTTGTGTGTTATAGTGAGCATAAGACTGAGAGTACATAGGATTCATCATGCTCTGCAATAAATCATTACGTCAGCCCCAGTTGTAAATGGTTTTTCAGAGAAAGAAAACATTGAACACATGAAAATAGATGAACCACCTGCGACTGAAGATGGCCAGGAGCACCCATCCCATAATGCATCTGAGAAGACTCGTCTTGTGATGGGTCATTGTATCCCGCTTGTGTAAACAAGCCATGTGAACCATGGGCCATGTGATCCTGGATCATACAAACATGCTTAGTACAGAGCATAAACATGTTCACGGAAAGGCATCAAAAGAAAATTTAGTACTCCCTCCGACCCGTTTTAAATGTCGTGGGAAAAGAACTGAGTAGGTACAACCCATAGTAAACTTGCGACAGTTATTTGGGATCAGAGTAGATGTAATGCAACGGTTATAAACTGCAAATAGCGTACCTGAGATACAATGTCATTTGTTGCACCCATATGGGGGTATCCTGGATGTGCACTTTGGTTCAAATAATTCCCAGGATATCCAGATTGGGGGCCTTGTGTATATTCAACACCATAACCTCCTTGAGAAGCCTGCAAATGACAGTTAATTTCTTTTCAGAAGCCACTTCCAGGTTAATAGTGAGCTTAAACTATTGCATAATCCAATGCATCGGTTTATACAAATTACAGAGCCATCTGTCAATTCAAAAACAGTACAAAAACAAGGCGGGAAACAAACCTGGGTTGAAAAATCTGCAATGTTGTATGCCACGTGAGATCCTTGACTCTTAAAATCATCTCCAAAGAAGTCCTAGTGACCAAGAAAAAAATATTCGGTCAAATGGGAGAAAAGTAAAATAGTAATGCATGTGCCTATAATTGCCTATACCTGAGACATCCCACCAACGGTAAATCCATCACGGAATGTTTGACTGAGACCTTGGACAGGCATCTATTTTGGAAAGGCAAATGTTAATGTTGATCTACTGTTACTTTGTTGAATAGTACATGGAGAAACGAACAAACCTGTGTCATCAGTCCAGGTTGGGACATTGGGCCTCCACCAGAAGGCTGACTGCTCGGATTCTCCAAGCCAGCATAGTTATAAGTTGGCCCCACACTTCCCATAGCTTGCTGAGAGTTTTGCTGATGAGGAGCAAGGTGCCCCCCAATAGGACCACCAGTACTTGCACGAGGAGCCCCAAAGTTTCTGTTACCAGGTTGAGGCACCGCTGGAACAGCTCCAATGGGTCCATGGAGGGATCCCCGGGTAGGAATTGCGTAGGGTTGAGAATGAGGAGACCCAGGAAATGGAGGAAAAGGCATACGAGGTAACGGATAGCCTGATGGGTGCACGCCGGGTTTATGAGCACCATTTGGTGGCCCAAATGGGACAAACGGGTGCCCTGAATTTGAAAACAAGAGTGTGTTAAGAGAGAAAAAAGATAATATAGAACCATTGTTAGAAAAAAGAAAAATGCAAGTCACTACAATATAACTGTACCAACCTTTTCCTCTACCACTTCTCTTATCTACTGAGCCTGCTGTGCCAAAGGTAGATCCCTGCATGACACCTTGACCACCACCCAGGAATAGTCTTCGATCATTGTAGATCTACCCGCAAAAATAAAATTGAGAAACTGGTAAAAGGAAAAGAAGACATAATGTTTTCAAATAGTTATCTTGAAGAGGCAATGCAGATATTCACCTTTTTGGGTTTTTGAAATTGCACCATACTCTGCTTCAAGTTGTTCAAAGGTCCTTCTACCAAGCACTCGTGCTCCTAAGAACACATAAGTTATAATGTTATATACTTCCCTGCCTTTATTTACATGGGGCCCACGTTTTCGAGGTCCGACTTTGACCATTAATTTGACCAACAAAACATGAGTTATGTGCTACAAAAATTACATCGCTGAATTCATATTCAAAAAAACTTGCAAACAGTATAATTTGTATGACACGTAACCCATATATTAGAGGTCAAATTAATGGTCAAAGTTTAATCATGAAATATGAGGGCCGCTTGCTTAAAACTTTCAGATTCCCAAACTAAACATCAATATGTATTGAAGGAAAGGCATACCTTGTAATGTGTCAACAAGCTATTCCAAAGAGGCTGCTTGCTTAGAACTTTAGGATTCCCAAGAACGACTATACCATACCGGGCACGGGTTAATGCAACATTTAACCTGCGTGGATCATTGAGAAACCCAATACCCTGAAAAGGCGTAAAACATAGCATGTATTGTCAGTTATAGGAACCGGTGTGCAACGGTTGCTCATCAAGGACTAGCTAAAGAGAACAACACAAATTCATAAACATCAAAAGCTTAGTATATATCAAGTGCACTTTACGCTTTACACAAGAAACATAAATGCATAGATGTTTTATACAACAATATTCTAGCAGTTCTTTTACAGCATTGAGTGTCAACTTCTACAAGTTTCAAAATATATACTTCACTACATAGAAAGCAAATGCTAATTTACAAACTGATAAGACCAGAAAATAGACTCAGCATTAAAAATAATCTGGTATCGACATACACAAAATTATTTTATAGTGAAGAACTCAAGATTACATGACATGTATATATGACGTGCTATACATATAAATTACCAACATGTGCGACAATAATCAAGAAAATTATGGGGCAGACATGATGGAACAGAAAACACACCTGGTGTTCGTTGCTTCTAACACAAGATAGAATGATGTAATCTTTCTCTCTTCCCTGAAAGGAGTCGACACTTGCCACCTGAAACAAATACAGATAATATAGCAAACAAAAACTTCCAACATAGGGGAAAACAATATAGTAACACGTTTTATGGTTAACCTCGATTTCCTTGTAAAGCTGTTGGCGGAGAGAGCCATTCCTTGACATATAATTTACAATATACGCCCTTTGCCCTTCATAAGGTGTGATAACTCCAATCTGCACATTAAAAGGTCCATGGGTACACATCCAGTTCCAAAAGAATTTATTATGTCTTCTCAAAATGAAGGGGCTAGTGCAAAAACTTTTAGATAACAAGTAATCATTTTTACTCAGTACACACCTGGCTTGGCACAACACCGCTTCTTAAGAATGTAGTTACAATTTTCTCAACATTTGCAGCTTCAGTTCTATTGAGGTAAGATGTACCACTAGCACTTATCTCTTCTACTCCCATCTATAGAAAACCAGTACAAATCAGTATACATAAACAGGCGAAGCTTTTGTAAGTTCAAAAAAAAAGCAAGCAAATGTCCAAGAAAGGTACCTGCACATAGAAGAACATGGGTCGATTTGGAACAGGCCAAGGAAAATCAATTCCAGTTGATTGTCTTTCATTTACAGTTACACCATTTTGCAGTGTACCTTCATAGAAACAGTTGGACGGGAATTCTGAAAGACAAGGGTGCATTCTATATTGGACCTGTAAATCAGGATGATCAAGTTAATAATAATATCTTTGAACTGAAATATTTCAGCTTATGACTGCAATGTTGTAATGATTGGTTGGCTGTGTGATCTAAGGACGCATAGGCTGGGGATGTACTCTTCCACTATCTAGAAAAAACTCTTATCAAATCAAAGAATATTAACAGTTAATCATTGCAATATCGTGATTTAAAACTCAGATATAACTTGGTGGATTTGAAAACTCATCCTACAGCTAACAAGGCACAGACTTCTATGTTCGTCATGAAAATAATTTCCACTAAATTCGAACAGTTAATCATTGCAATATTGTGATTTAAAACTCAGATATAACTTGGTGGATTTGAAAACTCATCCTACAGCTAACAAGGCACAGACTTCTATGTTCGTCATGAAAATTAATTTCCACTAAATTCGATATATCCAAAATAACAAGAGTGGGAAAAAATATAAATTTCCAAGGAAATAAGAGTACGCGAAGTAACATGTTATATGGAGGTTCTTTCACAAAAAGTAAATGTCATTTTCTTCTCCATCAAACAACATATTCAATTAAAATAATGTAATGTAGAAGAAATAAGCTTAGGAGTCTTAAATGGTTGTGCTCTATATAATAAATTTACTGCACACAAAATTGTATGTAGGATATACAAGCTACAAGAGTAAATGTATATTCTTACAAAAGAGCATATCTTGAGACCTATACCAACATAGTTAGATCAATATTGATCTTAAAGCATTCACACTCTTGACAATCAATGCAGAATGACTAACAAGGCACAAAAAGTGTAGTAACAACACTAAGACAAAAAAAAACATAGCAACAACATGATAATGCTACTAAGACCCAAAAAAGGCAACATTACCTGTAGCCTGAATGGCTTGACTCCAAGGATAACAAGACGCTCAAAGAGAGATTGAGCTAATCCTGCTCGTGCTGCCTTTTTGCACATGATGACTGGACCCAATTGGCAATGATCTCCAACAAGAACAACCTGAATGGATCAAAAAGGTATTATTAACATAATCAATTTAACCTGTGCACTCATTAATTATGTTTTTACCTGCTTGACACCAAGAACCAACGGAATAAGACATTCAGGCTCTGTTGCCTGTGTAGACTCGTCGATAAGAACCTGCCAGTAACCATTTAAACCACTTCAGGATATAATACAGATTAAATAGGAGCACTGACCTAAAGAGTGCAAGAAGTAGATAAATCAGTACCTGGCGAAAACGAAAGTTTGACAATCGAGGGTCTCCAGCACCAACACAAGTGCAGCAAATCACATCAGCACTTTGCAATATCTCTCTTTCAGTGGCTCTTTTTAGTGCCTTGTACTTTTTCTCATCACTGCTCGACAATTCACCTGTGGAAATAGAACATAAGCACAAACAGCTCTCAGCCACAATTGCAGTCTTATCGAGTCTCTTCGAAGAAAATGTTGAATCATGGATCATGCTTGTTGAGAGCGGATAAAACACCTTGCTCATCTTTCAGTTGTTGTAGCTTATGCATTTCGCTCTTCTCAGAATTATCGAGATGCCGAACCTATAGAATTGCAAAAACACACAATTAACATCCACAAAAGGTTATTTCGGATGCAAGAACTAGATAGGAATCAAGAGTGTACCTGGTAATGAAGTGTCAGATGCTCAACAGGTGATGAAACTGCTTCTCTAGATTTCGCACAGAGCCTAACAACCTGGAGTGGAGTATTAAACCACAGTTACTCGTTGAAAAAAAATCACAAATGCATCATCAATTGCACAGTGTAGCCTACTACACAGTAGTGTGTACTCTATCCAACTGTTGATACGTTCTTTTCAGTTATTCTTGCAATCAGGTGAAGCATACGAGAGCTAACTAGACAGTATATTAGTTGCAGTGCTCTGTAGACACCATACTCGATTGATAAGCAGATGAGTTGAAAGGCCCAGATGGGAAAGGATAGATAATCAACTTAAACAGTAAATGCATCATTCACCTTGAGACCTGTTGAGCTTATCTTCTCTGCCAACTGATCAACAGCAACATTACTTGGTGCACATACAAGGACCTAAGATTTCAAAACCGATACGAGAGATCAAATAATATTTCCAAGCTATGCCAGCACGTAAAATGTATACCATGCCTTCTTTATACCTGTCCTTGACCTTGTTTTGCCATGTGGTACACAATTGCAGCTGATGTAACAGTTTTTCCAGTGCCAGGTGGACCTTGAATCAAACTAACGGGCTTCTGGAGAACACTTTTAACTGCCAAGACCTGAATACACACAACACAATCCCAAAAGAGAACATCAGATCAACAACAAAACATATGTTTGTTAAACTACTTTAACTTCAATAAAACCATAGCATTGCAACAGCTATGTGCCTCCGCCCCAAGTTTAAACTACATAATTACTCCCACCAATCCTAACTACATGATAGTTCACATTTTGCACGGTCTCCAAGAAACAACTTCAACCATTTTTTGTGTAATAATATGCAGGTGAATATTATACTCCCTCCGATCGGAAATGATTAGCACAGATTTATCTAAATACGGATGTACCTAGACATATTTTAGTGTGTAGATACATCCGTATTCAAACAAAACTGTATGTGTCAAGGGAGTAGAAGATTATTGTGGACCACTTCTTCATGAACAAACCATACACCTAATCAATAAAAACATATATTTTTATAGTGGTCAAAGATAGAAAAGATCGACTGCCCGCTTCCTCGTTCCTAGGACATCATCTATTTTGGAACAGATGTAGTCCATAAGAACCCCATGAAACGTCCTAGAACAAGGAGAGCAGTTTACCAATCTAGGGCATGAAGGCAGTTTACCAATCTAAGAAGCACTAATTTGAAGTAGTACGACAGAGGTCACATATTATTCAACTAATAAGAACTCTATATCAACACATCAAACATCAGAGTACCTGAGAAGCATTTAGTTCTGGAAGTCCGGGTGCACCAAAGCGTTTTGGTAGTGTATTACGTATTATTTGATGCTCAACTTCGTGACCCAAAAGGTGATGGTATATGTATCTGTATAAGGAACATAAAAAAGTTACGGATTTTTTGAAGGTAATAATCATATGACTATTGACAAATACTGCAAACTATTGTGAATAAACCAAGAATCCAAATACCAACTTTCAAATGGAAACATCCTAAAGACTAAATCCCCTGCCTTCAACCCCATATCCAAATAAGGTTAGCACTAAGCAAAAAGTTTTACTTAAAGAGAACAACCCATGGACTACAATTGAACACCTCCTACTTGTATTCTTTCGCAATGTTGGTTAAGCGAGGATAAAATGTGGTCAGTTTTATTTTAAGGTAGCTTGGAGCTTTGGAGGATTCAAAATATGACTAATGCTTTCTCATTACCTACTTTTAGATCAATTGCAACTTCCTAACAACTAGGAAATAAATTCAACGGTAACTGAAGTACTTGTTGGATTTTATATCGACTTCCCTTCAACTCGAACTCACGACAGACACAAAAGAAGCATGCATCCATGCCCACGAAACAAAAATACATTAATACTCATAGAACTTACCCACTAACACTTGTCTCATCTACAGCAAAATTCTTCATTGCCCCTTGCATCCTATCAAAGCTAGTACTCTTCCAAACAAAATCCACGCTGAATCCATGGTTCAATTCAACAGGTACACCCTGAAATCCAGAAAGGTTTAGGGTGGAAACTACACAAAACTGAGGGTGTGTCAGAAGAACAATAGCGAACTGGCTGTATACCTGACTAGCACGAAGCTCAAGTGCTACCTCCTCTTGTGCAGTGAGTTTAATCTGTAGGGAAAATACTTAGCATGGGTGCCAAGCAACCCTACTGAGAGAAGGGTATAGATACCAATCGACATGTTCTAGTACACACATACCACGTGCCCCACAGATTGCCATGCAGGGTGTGAAGTACCACCAGAATATCTCAGGCGCAGCTCATCTCCAGGGACAAGTCTCAACTCATTATCTTCCTATTATTTAAAATTGATTTCCCAAAATTAACTGGTGTCATTTGGTAACAAGTGCAGTAAAAAAGGTCACATGAACTAGAAAACTAAGGATAATGATCAAGGAGGCTCTGTGTTCACAATCAAATGCATGTCCTTTCTCAAACAAACCTTTGGAAAGACAAAATAGGCAACACGCTTCTTGTTCAATCCAACGTCCCACCGCACAGTTAGACTGTCCTTGCTCTGTGACTCTTTCATCATCTACAGTAAAACAACAAGAGAAAATGAACAGAATAAGTACATTCTCTTTGTATGTGTTCCAGGGGTCATGCTAAAGAAATACAAGCACATTCAGAAAATATTGGCAAAATGCAGTACCTTATCATAGTCAGCCTCAAGCTTTATCAGCGGAGCAAAAACATTTTGATACTGGCAGAAACATGAAAGGCATTCTAGTTATAGTGCCAGTATACGTAGGGAGATTTAAAGTATTACCGACAAGCTAAGATACAAGATAGCTGAAATGAGCTCGAGGAATAAATGCCCGCGGACAATTTCAAAACCTGGTAAGCATCTTCATACTTCAAAACCACTGGCTGGGGTTCATCATCTACACCAGGCTTTTCAAGATCTTCAAGAGAGGCATCAGGATTTGTTTTCCAGAGCTCTTCCACTTTGTTAATTTGTTGGGCACTAATTTGACGGGCTCTCAGCTGCTCCTGTTCTGAGGGAACCTGGAAGGAAGTAAAATTGTTCAATTATTAGGAAAGAGAGATGGGTGACTGCAAGCATGTACAGATCCACTCAACAGCAAGCCAAAAAAAGGAGAAAAAAATCTTACCTTGACAAGCCATGATAAGAAACACCTGTCGTCAATAAGAGGACACCACTGACTGAGATCCCAGTTCATATCCTTCAATGCATTAACATTCAAGCAAGGCTCTCTGCACAGAAGAACAACAACGTTCTCTGCCTTTGCTGAGATAAAACCAAGAAGGAATACATTCCGACAGCCACAATTGTAGCATTCAAGAATTGTTTCACCCAGAGGGCTATCCTTGTGAAGGCAAACTTCCTTATGTTTTGCTCTAACCTGTTAAAAAAATAGCACGTACACATTTAGGTATAAGATACAACTGTAGTAAGATAGCCAAAATGGATAACACTTTCTTAAAATAACTAGGTGGGAGCATGCATGTTCTTGTGGAACACTTATGACTGACAAATGTTGCATACCCTCAATATATTAATTGGTGGATAAAACAAGGTTAATTGTTATGATTACTTGATTAGTATAGCTATATCTGCAACACCAACAAGTGTTTCTTTCCAGAAGACACATAGCTGAATCAGAGCTTGCTTACGATAATCATCATCCACATATATGACAGGAGAAAGATATAATGTGAACGAAGTAATGCATCAAATATGCTTTATACAGAATCATATGTGCTCTATACAGCCAAAAAGGTACCTCCAAAGGGGTCATAATAAACAATGGTAGCTACGTGTACGGGGAGAAAGTAAAATTGCTGTCATTCTCAGAACTTAGCACTAACTGACAGGTGCTGTGACACCTAAGTTAATAATCGGACAATATGCACAGTACAAAATATATCACTAAAAATATTGAACCATTTTCCATGTTTCACAGGAAATTTGAGATAATCTCGCATACAAGTCAATATATTTCGTAGAAAATTGTTAACTATGGATAGTGAACTACTGCCAAAATTATCTGCGCTTGCAAGATTGGAGAAAGATATGTAAAGTCCTATTCCTTTAATCTTAAAATACAAAAGTAACACAGAAAACAACAAGAGTGGAACCAATAAAGCATGTCCATCTATTTTGCTTACCTAGTGACAAACATTACCAAAAATATAACTACAAATACTGTTAAATTTCAAGCTGGGTTAGTCACTAACGGAAGGTAAAAGTAAGTTGACTTCAGACAAATTATAAATGAGAATTTCCACATTCTGACTCACAACAAACTATACAAAATATCGAATGTAAGTACCCTAAACAGAAGATATCAATGATCAATTCAATATGCATACATGATATATCACCTACTCAGCAACTTCCTCTTTTCCCTATCAAGATAAACTGCAAAATTATAACCTAGACTGAGCCCCAGATTACATAGCTCCATTGAATTGGCAATTGTATCACGTTCCTAGCTCCTTGCAGTGGCGGATCCACCTTATGGCAGCCGGGTGCACAGGACACCGGTAAAATTTGTTTTTCTTTGTAAAATAGCAATTTTTGACCATATATGCACCCCCTAAAACTTGTTTAAATGTGTTGTGACACCATGGGTGCACCCTGGTTACAAATACTCTAGCTCCGCCACTGGCTCCTTGTGAGCAATCCAACACTAAGAAACGCACCAAGCTACAGGATAATCCTTGTGAAACAATGTAACTTATTCCTCGGTAATTTTCTACTTCACAGTCCTCCAAATTATGAAGAGAGGGGAGGGGTCGCACCAGGTGGTTAACGATGTGGGAGCCAGAGGTATTTCCCCTCGAGTTGCAGAACCACTTGCGGCAGGACGGCACGTTGCAGCGGGCGACACAAGCGGGGTTGTGGATCCCGCAGTATCGGCAAGCGTGCTCCACGAAGTCGCCCTTGCCATAGTCGTACCCATCCTCCCCCGCTCCTGCGCCGGGAGGCTCCTCGAAGCTGAGCGCCGCGACCCCTGCTGCGAGCCCTTCCGCCACCGCCGCCGACGCCCGTGCCTTGGACGCCGACGACCGCGGCGACGGCGAGGAAGACGAGGCCGGTGGGGTGGAGTCCTGCGGCGCAAGATCGGGGTCCGGTGAGGCGTCGGGCGGCGGGGGTGGGGCCGGCCAGGACGAGGATGGTGAGAATGCGACGGGGGCCGGAGGCGGCGGCGCGGATCGGGCGGGCTGGGAGAGCTCCGGGAAGTTGGGGTACTCGAAGTCGTCGCCCTGCGTGTTGAACTCGAGGAAGGTGTATGCGTCCCCGGCGGCGGAGGCGGATGGGTCGGGCTGCGAGGCCGTCTCGTAGAGGTCCGCGGCCGCAGCCGAGGAGGGCGGCTGCGTCGCCATCACCGGCTAGGGTTAGGGTTTTGGCGCAGGATGGGGAGGCAGGGAAGGAGACGGGGCGAATCGAGAGGGGAGGGAAGAGGAGAGGACTCGGGGAGGAGAGAGATGTTGAGGTAGTGTCATGTGGGATTTAATTTGATTTGATATTAACCGTCCGGGGTGGGCCTGTGATTCTTGGATTTCGGGGGTGCACGAGGGAAGGGATGGCTGTTTCTGTGGGCCCCATTTCTCAGTCACGGATAATGATACTAGCAACCGGTCACCCCAAATTTCCGCGGACAGCGACGGACAACCCCTCAAAACTGTCTCCTCCAACCGTAATCCTCAAATCAGCCACCTCAGATTCATATTGACATGCAACGTAGATCATACGGATAGTTCAAAGATAATTCAACATAGATCATAGGATAAACATAGTTCGACGGTTTATCAAGCATGGACATAGTTCAACACACACAATAATCGGACAGAGTTCATCACACCCGGATACAAATTCATCATCGGACAGACAAATCGGGCACACCGGAGCTTCTCATCACAGCGGGGGAATCGGGTCGTTCTCCGCTCTCGCCATTGCTTCGCGTTCCCTTTGTCGAGCGCGTCGTGCCTGCCGATCCTGACTCTCGGTCTCCCTTGCGTATCGTGCCATTGCTTCGCGTACCCTTTGTCGAGAGCGTCGTTTTGTCCGAGCCAGGGTCTCCGCTTGGCGCACCCTCTCCCTCTTCTCGGAGTCCGGCGCGTAGTCCACGAACGGACTATCCTTCAGTATGGCCCAACAATGGCCGAGCTGCCATTCCATCGTGCTCGACCACCTAGAAATTGCATTAAACATTGGGATGGCATCCTTCATCTACAAATAGAATAGTCAGTCAACACAATGAAGCTAATGGAGTAGAGCAACGTAATGAAGCACAAGAAACTCACACATCCCACTTGGCCATAGCATCCGGTGAACTTTTTTATGTCGGCTTGGATGCATGACCATTTATGGTGGATAGATTGC
Organism: Poa pratensis; assembly: GCA_947311845.1. Classification (NCBI taxonomy): domain Eukaryota; kingdom Viridiplantae; phylum Streptophyta; class Magnoliopsida; order Poales; family Poaceae; genus Poa; species Poa pratensis. Next base: position 5,555,826 of record CAMZMU010000098.1, read on the forward strand.
TCGGTGCGCATCCTCCCACAAAATGTATCATTGAACACTTGATGGATTCTCCCCAAAAATAAAGCATGGCCGGAATAGCTTCTGTCCTGACCATCTAGACACGCCAACCACGTCTTGCACAACAGCTCATCCTCACTAACCGAGAAGCGCATCCCTCTTCCTCCGATCTACGGATTCAAAAAGTTCCTAAATTTCTAATCAGTACTACAAATTGCTACATTCTACAACGGTCAAGGCAAACGGAGGAACATACCTGCGAAGGTGCCACCGTTGGTTCGTCTCCGGCAGCTGCGGATCTGCCCGAACAGGCGGAGCACAGAGCCTTGGTCGCCGGAGCCGCTGCCGGTGGCGTGGCTTTCTTCTCCTCCCCAGCCTCGCTACATACCTCCTCCTTGATACGTCCATTTTGCATCATTATTTTATATCATAATTTACTGTTATTCATTGATATATTTCATATTAGAATGCAATACTTATGTTATTTTATCTTATTTTGCATGTTTGATGATTATTGGGGATTTAACTGCCGGAGCCTGGAATCAGTTGGAAAAAGCACCGTCAAGATACTATATTTTTGCAACTCTAAAAATTCCGAGAAAATTCAGAGAATAATATTTCACCAGAAGACGAGAAGGGCCAGAAGATGGGCCATAGGGGGCCACGGGGTGGCCAGACGCCACCCAGGCGCAGCCCCACCCTTGGTCGCGCCTAGGGCCTACCTGGCGGCCATGTGCCGCCTCCGGCTCCCCCCTTTCGCGTATATCATCACTCTGACCTAAAAATATTGGGAGACACTTCGAAGAAATATTCCGCCGCCGCCTCGGGGGCGAAAACCACAGGGAGAGAAAAGCTCTCCGGCAGGGAGAAATTTGTCGTGGAAATTCCTTCCCGGAGGGGGGAAATCGTCGCCATCATCATCGTCATCGCCACGGGCTTCATCGGGATCATCATCCACGGCATCTCCACCGGCAGCACCATCATCACCGCCGCTCCACTTCGTTCCGCTGAGACATCTAGGGTTCCTCCTTGTGTAGTTTATTGGGATTACTTTTTCGCTGTTGATTACTTGTTGTAGTTGATGCTATTGAGTTTTATCGGTGAATTACTTTTATGTCCAGATTGTTGTTCATCACTTTACCACCTCTGATCATGTTCCATATGTTGTCTCGTGAGTAGTTCGTTTAGTTCTTGAGGACATGGAAGAAGTCTTGTTGCTAGTAGTGGAATTATGTTGAGTTGTATTTAATAGTTTGATATTTAAGTCGTGGTGTTATTCTTCTAGTGGTGTTGTGTGAACGTTGACTACATGACACTTCACCTTTATGGGCCTAGGAGAATGCATTGTGTATTTAGTTTACTTATTGTGGGGTTGCTGGTGATACGTCTCAAACGTATCTATAATTTCTGATGTTCCATGTTGATATTATACCAATTGTTACATGTTTTATATACACTTCATAGCATTTTCATGCATTTTCTGGGACTAACCTATTAACAAGATGCCACAGTGCCAGTTCCTGTTTTCTGCTGTTTTTGTATTCCAGAAAAGCTAGTCTGGAAATATTCTCGGAATTGGACGAAACTTGGTCAGAACCTCCTATTTTTCCAACACGAAGACGGAGTCCAGAGGAGAGACGGAGGAGGGCCACGTGGCACCCACACCATGGGGCCGCGCGGCCCCCCCTGCCGCGCCGTGGGGTGGTGTGGGGCCCTCGTGGCTCCGCAGCCGCCGCCCTTTCGCCTATTTATTCTTCCTGACGCGAAAACCCTAAATACCCGAGCCATTATCCACGAAAAGTTCCACAGACGCCGCCGCCGTCAACCCTAGCTCAAGAGGGTTCAGAAGCTCTTCCCGGCACCCTGCCGGAGAGGGGTATCATCACCGGAGGGCTCTACATCACCATGCCTGCCTTCGGAGTGATGCGTGAGTAGTTCATCCTTGGACTACGGGTCCATGGCAGTAGCTAGATGGTTGTCTCTCCACTTTATGCTATCATGTTTAGATCTTGTGAGCTGCCTATCATGATCAAGATCATCTTATTGTAATGCTACATGTTGTGTTTGCTAGGATCCGATGAATATTGAATACTATGTCAAGTTGATTATCAATCTATCTTATATGTTATTTATGATCTTGCATGCTTTCCGTTACTAGTACATGCTTTGGCCAAGTAGATGCTTGTAACTTCAAGAGTGAGTATTTATGCTAGATAGTGGGTTCATGCCTCCGGTAATCTGGGAGAGTGACAATAACTTCTAAGATTGTGGATGTGTTGTTGCCACTAGGGATAAAATAACCGATAGTTAGCTTAATGGTACGCCGTTAGGTCTAATGCATTTGTTTACATTACGCACATTACTTAATGCAATTATCCGTTGCTTGCAACTTAATACCAACGGGGAACTCGGTATGACAACCTGGCGGTGGATTATTTGTCATGGACGCTGTTGGATAACGGTCTATGTATTTTGTCGTAATGCCCACATGAATATCATAGTAATCATCATGTCATATATATGCATTGTCATGCGCTCAATATTTTGTCAATTGCCCAGCTGTAATTTGTTCACCCAGCATGTTAGTTATCTTTTATGGAGAGACACCACTAGTGAACTGTGGACCCCGGTCCATTCTTTTACACTGATAATACAACCAACTGCAAACACTGTTCCTTTTCATTCTCTGCAATTTACTACTGTTTTCCACACCATACGTTTAATCCTTTGTTTTCAGCAAGCCGGTGAGATTGACAAGCTCACTGTTTCGTTGGGGCAAAGTAGTTTGATTGTGTTGTGTGCAGGTTCCAGGTCAGCACGCCACTGACAACCTTCCGAAGTGATTTCTTGCTCCTACTGGTTCGATTAAACCTTGGTTTCATACTGAGGGAAAACTGCTGCTATACTGCATCATACCTTCCTCTTGGGGTCTCCCAACGAACGTGTGATCCACGCAATCAAGCATATTTTCTGACGCCGTTGCCGGGGAGCAGAAGCACTTCGGTTCAGAAATCTCCTTGCCTCCCCTTCCACACGCCATATTTTCTGACGCCATATTGGGAAGCAAGAGGATTTCTGCAAGGGGAGTTTCACGCTTCCAATCTCTTTACTTTGTTATTGTCTTGCTTAGTTTATTTTTATTTAGTCTTGTTTGCTTTATTTATCAAAAACACAAAAAAAAATAGTTACTTTTATTTTTAAGTTGTTATCTTTCTGTATTGTTTTAATTTTGCTAAAATGAGTACCCCTGAAATTGAAGTTCGGTCCTTTAAGCAACAAGGTAGAGAAAGTTTAAAAGATGCTTGGTATAGGATCAGTGATGCTCACCGTAGATGTGCTAAAAAATATTCTGCCATGATCCTTCTTAGAAATTTTTATGTTGGTATCACTAGTTGGTATCGGTATGTTCTAGATACTCTGACAGGAGGCAACTTCCTGGGGACTCCTGCTTTGGAAGCACGCAATATAATTGAAAGTTTGGTAGGAACACCACTTATTAATAATCTTAAAATTGATAATACTTTGGAAGATGTTATAAAAAAATTGGAGTCCATGGAGAAAAACTTACCGGATTTGCTTGGTAATTCTAGCAATGTTAATGAATCACTGGGAGATATTAATAAAAGAATTGCTATTTTAGAAGCTAGCACTGGCCATGATAATCAAAACTTCAGGATAGGTGAATTAGAGGATACTCTAAGTTCAACTTTCTCCTATATCAAGTTTAAAAAGCAGAAAGCTTTTGTGGGGAAAGAGCAAAAATTCTTGTATGTTCGAAAAGTGCCTCAACCAAAACCCCCTAATGTGCTTAAAACTGATAAAATTGAGGGTGAATCACATAATGAATTATTTAAATTTGCTTCCCAAGAATTACCTGAACCAAAAATGCCTATTGTTACAAGCTGTGTTTTTGAGGAAGTTTTTGATGATGTTGATGCTTCATCACTTGGAAACACTTGATTCTTACTTTTTGCGCCTAGCTGAAAGGCGTTAAAGAAAAGCGCTTATGGGAGACAACCCATTATTTTATTTCTGCATTTTTCTTTTTTTGAGTCAAGGAGTTGTTTACTTCTGTAACAATCCCTTTGTATCTTTATTTTATCGCATTGTTGTGCCAAGTATTGCCTCTAATAGGAAGATGATGCTAGATTTTGATTTCTGCGCAGGAACAGATTTCTGCTGTTCACCGTTTTAATTCTGTAAATCACAGAAAAATTATTTAAATCTGTAATTTTTTTTGCGTGATCCTCAGATATGTACGCATCTTTCGTTAGTTTAAAGTTTTTTGATCTGAGCAACGTAAGTGCCTCGAAAAAATTCGTCTTTGTGGACTGTTCTGTTTAGACAAATTCTGTCTTTTATTTTTCGCATTCTCTTTTACTAGTGTTGAGTGGAATTCTTTTTTAGGGTGAAGAGCTTCACATAACATCAGTGGCAGTAGCTAATGTTAAAAGTAACGGTCATGTTTGTGTCCTTATAGAACATGTGAGTTTTTGATTATGCACTAACCCTCTAATGAGAATTACTTTGAGTTTGGTGTGGCGGAAGTTTTCAAGGGTCAAGAGAGAAGGATGATATAATGTGATCAAGAAGAGTGAAGAGCTTAAGCTTGGGGATGCTCCCATGGATCACCCCAGCAAATTTCAAGAAGACTCAAGCGTCTAAGCTTGGGGATGCCCAAGGCATCCCCTTCTTCATCAGCAACTTATCAGGTCATCTCTAGTGAAACTATATTTTAATTCTTTCACATCATATGTGCTTTACTTGGAGCGTATGTGTGCTTTTATTTTCAGTATTTTATTTTTCTTATGGTCAACTTGATTGGACCCCAGCATTCTTGATTGGGAGAGAGACACGCTCCGCTTTTTCATATAAATACTCATATTCTTCACTTATACTTGTTGAGTATTCTTATCTAGCTATTGCTATGCTTTTAGCTCCTGTTTTGCATGCATCTCTTATTCAGAGCTGTTAGTTCTTTTAAAGAAAGTACTCTCTTGCTTCACTTATAATTGTTTGGAGAGTTTATATTGAAATAAATTCATTGGTGTTTGGTTGGAACAGAAAATGTTGCATGTGGTAGATGGTATAATGGAAAAGCTTACATATTCTTGTAGATCATTGTATTGGATAACTTGATACTTGTCAATTGTTTTGAGTTATCAAGTAGTTCATGTTTAAGCTTTTGTATCATGTAGTTAAAACCTATTAATGAAGAACTACCGTAAAGCTCGTTGAAATTTGGTTTGCATGATTGGTATCTCTAAGGTCTAGATATTTTCGGTTTGGTTAACAAGGAAGACAGTGTAGAGTCTTATAATGCTTGCAATATGTTTTCATATAAGCCTTGCTGTGTCGATTGATATCCTGTGTTTGCTTCAAATAACCTTGCTAGCCTAAACTCTGTACTGAGAGAGAATGTTTCTCGTGCATCCAAAACCTTGAGCCAAAATCCATGCCATCTGTGTCCACCATAACTACCTATATGTGGTATTTCCTTGCCATTCCAAGTAAAATTTTCATGTGCTACCTTCAAACTATTCAAACTTTATTACTCCTATTTTGTGTCAATGTTTACCAAGCTCATGAGGACGGGGTGGATGTCTTTATGTCAACTGTCAAACAGACTTTACCACCGGACTAGCGGCATATACATCCGCTTATCCATTAATTTTGCAAAAAGAGCTGGCAAATGGGGTGCCCAGTCCCAATTAATTACAACTTTAACCGCTTAATTCTCTTCACATTTTTGCCCTGATTTATCAGTCAAGCAATGACAAACAGTGAAATATCTGCATGTGTAAACAAAAGAGAAAGAGGGATGATCTGCCTTGCTGGTAGAAATAACGTCCTTCATGGGAGCCGCTCTTAAAAGTCTGGTTGGCAGGGGTCATATTGTACTTTCCATTTTCTGATTCGTTGACAATTAACAAACACCTCTCAAAACTTATTTTTACTCTCTATATGATTTCAAAAACTTAAAAAGCTCTAGCACATGATTTAATCCCTGCTTCCCTCTGCGAAGGGCTTTCTTTTACTTTTATGTTGAGTCAGTTTACCTACTTCTTTCTATCTTAGAATCAAACACTAGTGTCAACTTTGGTGCAACAATTTTTATATGCTCGTATATTGCACTTATTATATGCTTTGTGTTGACAAATATCCATGAGATATATATGTTGAAAGTTGAAAGCAATTGCTGAAACTTAAATCTTCCTTTGTGTTGGTTAAATACCTTTTACTTAGAATCTATTGCTTTATGAGTTAACTCTTATGCAAAACTCCTTGATGCTTGTCTCGAAAGTACTATTCATGAAAAGTTTTTGCTTGTATGATTCAGTTGTTTGCTCATTATCTACTTGCTAGCAAATTATAGACCATTGACCTGGATCACTTCATTCATAACATGTGTTTTACAATATTATTTGATCAAGATTATGATTGTAGCATGTCACCTCAGAAATTATTTTGTTTTTATCGTTTTACCTACTCGAGGACGAGTAGAACTGCCGGAGAGGGGAATCATCACCGGAGTGCTCTACATCACCATGCCTGTCTCCGAAGTGATGCGTGAGTAGTTCATCCTTGGACTACGGGTCCATGGCAGTAGCTAGATGGTTGTCTCTCCACTTTATGCTATCATGTTTAGATCTTGTGAGTTGCCTATCATGATCAAGATCATCTTATTGTAATGCTACATGTTGTGTTTGCTGGGATCCGATGAATATTGAATACTATGTCAAGTTGATTATCAATCTATCTTATATGTTATTTATGATCTTGCATGCTTTCCGTTACTAGTAGATGCTTTGCCCAAGTAGATGCTTGTAACTCCAAGAGTGAGTATTTATGCTAGATAGTGGGTTCATGCCTCCGGTAATCTAGGAGAGTGACAATAACTTCTAAGATTGTGGATGTGCTGTTGACACTAGGGATAAAATAACCGATGCTTAGCTTAAGGGTACGCCGTTAGGTCTAATGCATTTGTTTACATTACGCACATTACTTAATGCAATTATCCGTTGCTTGCAACTTAATACCAACGGGGAACTCGGTATGACAACCTGGCGGTGGATTATTAGTCATAGACGCTGTTGGATAACGGTCTATGTATTTTGTCATAATGCCCACATGAATATCATAGTAATCATCATGTCATATATATGCATTGTCATGCGCTCAATATTTTGTCAATTGCCCAGCTGTAATTTGTTCACCCAGCATGTTAGTTATCTTTTATGGAGAGACACCACTAGTGAACTGTGGACCCCGGTCCATTCTTTTACACTGATAATACAACCAACTGCAAACATTGTTCCTTTTCATTCTCTACAATATACTACTGTTTTCCACACCATACGTTTAATCCTTTGTTTTCAGCAAGCCGGTGAGATTGACAAGCTCACTGTTTCGTTGGGGCAAAGTAGTTTGATTGTGTTGTGTGCAGGTTCCACGTCAGCACGCCACTGACAACCTTCCGAAGTGATTTCTTGCTCCTACTGGTTCGATTAAACCTTGGTTTCATACTGAGGGAAAACTGCTGCTATACTGCATCATACCTTCCTCTTGGGGTCTCCCAACGAACGTGTGATCCACGCAATCAGCTGGAGCGACAGAAACCTAAACCCCTGTAGGTAAGCTGTTGCACAAGGGAGCGTAGGATCACAGAGTTTAAGGTTGTGGTTAGTTAATTCTTAAATACTTTCTTGCATTTGCGGATGCTTGTAAGAAGGTTTAATCACAAGTATGTACTGGTCCAAGTAAGGGCGGTGCATTAGCATAGGTTCACCCACACAACACTTACCAAAATATTAAAGACTAAGCAGCGGTATGAAGCGAAAGTGACTTGACGAAATTCCCGTGTGTCCTCAGGAACGTTTTAGCCATCATAAGTAACACCACTGGCTTGTCCTTTGAGCTAAAAAGGATTGGGCCACTTGCTGCAATTATTATTGTTCTCTTTTATTTACTCGCACTTTATTTATTTGCTATTATAAAACCCATAAAAACTTGTCTGTTAGTGTTTGCAGTGAAACCTTGCACGAAACCACTTGTCAACATCTTCTGCTCCTCGTTGGGTTCGACACTCTTATTTATCGAAAGTACTATGATAGATCCCCTATACTTGTGGGTCATCACTCCTCCTCTTCCGCAAAGGCATCCCAATATATTTCAGTGCCAGACAAACCAGATCCGCTGTCGGCCATGGTCGAAGCTACGGGAGTGGAGAGGACGGGGATTAGAGTGGAGTGGAAAGGGGATCGGAGGAGAGTGAGCTATTGTTCTATCTGTGGTGGGGGTGGAGTGGATATATGTGGGGTCGGAGTGGGCCGCATCCGACGTGGCGGGCTGTCCGGGCGTGTCCGGACTGCCGCAAACCCTCCCCACATATGGGCTAGCTTTGGGGTTTGTTTGACAGCTCGGACGTTTGGGCTGAGTTTGGGGGCGGTTGGGTGAAGGTTTTCGGCCCAAAGCGTGTTCGGGCTGTCCGCCCGGACGTATAGGGCGGGTTTGGGGGAGCCGGTTGGAGAGCATCTCTACCGGAACCGCAAAAATGTCTCCCGCACCCTAATTGGCCCATTTGGGTGTCGGACATGTGTCCGCCACAATGGGGGTGCTGCCCCCAGCGGCGCCTCCAAATCGCCGTAGAAAAAACTATTTTAACATTTTTTTGACAATAACAAGCGTATATTTCTTGATAATTTAACAAATCCGACGAATCTATTATATAATTAAAACACAAGACAATTAACGGCTCAGATTAATCAAGCATCTAACAAGGAAAAAAGAAAGGCTCAGATTTATGCGTAACGGTTCACGTACAGACAGATCAATCTGCGAGAAGGCAATAAAAAAAGATCAATCGTCCCTGAAAAAGAAATCCATAATCATCCCTAAAAAAAGTCCATAATCGGAACCAGTCCATGTCCAAAAAGAAAAAAAGCAGCAGCAGTCCTAATTGATTACGTCTGCCTACACCCGAACGATCAACTCAGCTTCATGGGAATATACAATTTGTGTGCACAGCGAAACGAGGAGTTACGATCTGCGATCTGCCGTCTTGCTCGCAGCATGCATCGGAGAGGAGGCCGTCGGCGCCGGGAGATCTACCCCACACAGCCAGGGCGATCTACCTCACACAGATTTGCTTGCTCGCACCTCGCAGCCTGCATCGGAGAGGAGGCCGTCGGCACCGGGGAGATCTACCCCACACAGCCAGGGGCGATCTACTCCACACAATGGTGTCAGCCACGCCGACAAGATGGAGAGCGTCGATCTTACATCCTATGATCGCGACACGAACTTGAGAGGAGGCCGCCGGCGTGGAGCACTCGCCCAGACGATGGAAGGCATCAGGTAATAGCTGCATGGCCAGGGACTGATTTCACAAAGACAATGGGCTCTAACAGATGGTGCATGGTCACCCGCTAACAGGTTAGGATTCATTGTTTTGCTGATTTGTTGAAGCTGCACATATTTTTCTTACACGTTCTAGATTGGGTTGTTAAAATATTTCCCCTTGATTTGCAACGAGATGAGTTCGACAAATTTACGCAGATCGATTCGTTAGGTTTTGTGCGTGGTGAATATTGAGGCTCAGGTTGAAGCTGGAGGCCATTATTGCAAGAATTTATGGAGTTGTTACGGGAGATTTGGACATTGAAGAAAAGGATATCGGTAATGCTTTTTAAAATCTTCGTCTCTTCCATTGAATTAAACATGAAACATCAAATGATCGGCCATATAAATACTACTGTTCCCACATGCTCATTAGTTTCCTTCCAGGAACATATCAGTTCAAGATTTTGGCAAAATGAACTGACCAAATACTTTTAATAAGTGCGGTGACATAATTTGTTTTCCTGAGATTGTGGTACTATCCGAGTTATTTCTGTGAGTCCTCAAAATGGGATGGCGGAAAAACTTTTTGTCCAAACACTAATTGGTCATGTATTTAGCAGACGATATATATATTGGTTCACGATGCATTGCCCCTCGCAATCAAGATATTGCAATGCTAAATAGCTGCATGGCAAGGGACTGATTTCACAAAGACAATGGGCTCTAACAGATGGTGCATGGTCACCCGCAACAGGTTAGGATTCATTGTTTTGCTGATTTGTTGAAGCTGCACATATTTTTCTTACACGTTCTAGATTGGGTTGTTAAAATATTTGCCCTTGATTTGCAACGTATGAGATGAGTTCGACAAATTTACGCAGATCGATTCGTTAGGTTTTGTGCGTGGTGAATATTGAGGCTCAGGTTGAAGCTGGAGGCCATTATTGCAAGAATTTGTGGAGTTGTTACGGGAGATTTGGACATTGAAGAAAAGGATATCAGTAATGCTTTTTAAAATCTTCGTCTCTTCCATTGAATTAAACATGAAAGATCAAATGATCGGCCATATAAATACTACTGTTCCCACATGCTCATTAGTTTCCTTCCAGGAACATATCAGTTCAAGATTTTGGCAAAATGAACTGACCAAATACTTTTAATAAGTGCGGTGACATAATTTGTTTTCCTGAGATTGTGGTACTATCCGAGTTATTTCTGTGAGTCCTCAAAATGGGATGGCGGAAAAACTTTTTGTCCAAACACTAATTGGTCGTGTATTTAGCAGACGATATATATATTGGTTCACGATGCATTGCCGCTCGCAATCAAGATATTGCAATGCTAATTACCAGCACTAACTGAATGTTGTTTTCTATGATGTGTTTAAATAATTGACCGAATACCTCTGTAGTTGATGTCACTATCTCCAAAGGAAGGCCAAGAACTGTGTGAATTATTCAAAGTGCAGGATGCGGCGGATCGCACAGCACCCATGTGGCGAGCGAGACAGGAAAACTCCATATTCCAATCAACGTGAACTGTAAGCTTACATGGAGCATAACTAGCAACTCTGGCTAATCGGACTGGACAGTCGATGGAGCTTTTCAAGTGAAGACTACTGAAACCTTCCTTTACCAGTAATGTTTAGCGGTTGATCTTCATCTTTATCACAATTGCAACCAAACAAGTGTATATACAAATTTTGGTGTCCACGTTAGAAAGTATACACCATTTTTTCATTGCAAGCACTTAGACAACTTGCGTGAAACAAAGAAAAATTGTGTGTGCACGATGCTTATTTTCAAATACCTATTTGAGAATGTGCCATACTCAACCTGAATTCAGATACAGTCAAGACACATCCTCTACGGTGATTTTACTGAACTTTTCAGCACTACATTGGAGATGACATATTTTGCTGCTTTCTGAAACTTCAGCCTTTGTGTCCTCCTAAATTGTGAATTAACTTCGAACTTTATTAGGACCACGCGGCTAAAGGCTACAAGTCAAACGTGTATAGATTACTTCGTTTTTTCACCGCAATAATTTCTTTTTGCATATGCATGGAATTTTGTTTGAAATACCTACTACTGAATGTACCTTGCTGAAATTTAGTTTTATGCATTTTGTTTCAGGTACAAGGTGAAAGTATTTCTGGATGTAAGTAATAGTTGTTAAGATCCTTATTGATATATCATTTCAAGGAAAGGAGACTTGACTGCATTTTTAAATCAAAGTTCATAGAGGAACTCACTTCTGCTACCAATCCCTTATGTTGCCTCTCTCTTTTTCATATTCAGGTATAGAATCAAGCCTTATTATGAACTTTTGGAGTATAGAACTTCATTCCTTCATATTCATAACTCATATATGCAAACTCGCACTACCAGGTGCCATGATTCATTTTCATTTTGTATTTTATCATGAACCAGTTCAACTTTCACTTTATATGGAAATCTAATTGAGCTCACATGAAGATACTATTTAATTACCTTATATTCTTCATGGTGGTTTCCTGCCAGCTGCTTGCAAGAAGTTCCCTCTATATTTGTTGCTCTTATGTAAGATGCATCAAATGTGTGTATTCCAAAAAAAATAGACTTCTATTGTATCGATGCTATATTAATTCAAATATATTAGTATAATTAATTTGGTTCACAAACTTACAATGCTTATTATTTAAACGACGTGTATCTATTCACGGGTTTTTTGTTGGAATCATCAAGTTAATTAGGATATGCGTAAGATTTCCATTCCAATTAAGAGACTCATTTGGATGCTCCTTAACCCTTGAAATTATTGTTACCATTGATGAATTGCCTTTCAGTATAAAAAAAATGTGCCAATTTTCAGTACTTATAAGCTGGGAGTATTAAAGGTTTCAATGCATCTAATGTAATGTGTTTTTCTTCTTATCTACAGGAGCGGTCTAAGGGTGCGAGCATCTTAATATACCGGCAAATTCCATGAAGCACAACTTGGACGTATTTCTCTTTAAAAGAGGATGTTACAAATATGAAGTAAAAATTGGTCTGACGGGTAAGCTTGATCTGCACATTCAGGTGTGATTTTTTAATCTTCATATACGAACTGTAGGATACAAAATACTCCATCTGTTCTTCAATAACTTTTTGTCTTTGCAAACAGTTCTGACCTTCAGAGAAAATTTTGATGTGTTCGTCTGCGCAAGTGCTCATGGTCTTATCAGTGTGCCATCAGGTATCATGCGTTCCACCCGCAAAAAAAAAGGTATCATGCTTTTAGCAGCAGCAACCAGGTTCGTTTGATTAAAAGCATGTTATAATTATACATGATGCATGTACGAGCATGTTAGCTGCTAGATTATATATATACATGTATTTAATCCTGTAGTTTTTTTCATATGCTTTTAATCTTATAGATGAGTTGTGTGATCAAGTAGACATATATTTCTTATATAGGACAACATGTTTTCCTTATAGACATGTATACGACCAAAAATATTGGCAAGATGGATGGAATCACGTAGAGGCTAGATAGTGCACTAACAAAAATATGCCTGCAATATGAGCTAGGATGAGTCCTATGAAATAACCTGGCACAATGTTTAATTATGGTTGGTAATGTAATTAAGCTTCTTAAATAGAAGTATTAATTGGTGAAAGGTACCCGCAGTAAATCTAGCCGCACAAATGTGTGGGTATACAGGGATCTGTACTTTCAATTTACTCTAATTCAGTGATGCTGATATGTGTATCTCCTATGCAGGGAAGAACTAATTTGGTTCTGGACAAATTTTCATAGATAGAGTGATATGCATTCAAGAGGTCAAGAAGGTTGCCTCTGGATTGGGAGTATCTGCAGGCTACAGCAACCAGTAAATTGAGGTCGAGTGTTTTTCCCTACTTTCTTAGGTTTCTTAATCTATTTCCTTTTGTTTTCATTTGTGCATTTTAAAAGTAAGAAGAATTGACGATTTTACATTTTTCTACTGTATAGAGTTGGCTTGCTGACTAATGGCTGGAATGTAACCAAAGGGTAGCACACAGACACACATCCATAGCGGCTAAGCTCCAAACCATGTCAAGCCCTAAATGTCATCTCCAACCACACGTCACACGCATCTCGGGCCTCGAACACATCTAACAAAGCCATGAAGCCGTGGTAATCGGAAACTCAAACGCATGAAAGTGACGGGAATAATATATTGATTAAAGCTCTAAGGGTCTTCCTTACATATCCGATCTATTGTCTACACTACGGAAAATATATTTCTCATTCTGTTTTGAAGAATTATAAAATTTATACTATTATTGGCAAGAAACTAACAATATTTCATTTGTTCGCTGGGGTATAGTGTTTCATCCACATAGCTAGACATGTAACTTTTGTTCTTCTAGAGAGATTTTATTTTTGTAAGTACTATACAGAACAAAATCTTCTGTAACAGTATCCAGAAAATTTAAAATTCTAATAAGCCATGACATAGGCGAGGCATGATCTGTCTCAGTCCAACTCAGCTGGCCAGGAAATAAGGGATATATATAGGTTCATTGATGTTGAGGTATGTTTGTATGGATATGAACTGAAATATTTGGGCCGAGAACGGAAGGCTGCCGTAGAGGCCGCCCCATGGAGAAATCCATCGGGGGACAAGTTGACTTAACCCTCAGTTTGAAAGATAAATTTCAGGTACATCAAATGATGGGCAATTTATGTTTTCTTGATCAATGTAGGACAGCCTAATATTCGTGTTTCGGTATTTGTAGGCTGTTCATAGCTGGAGATGGCCAACTGCATAAGATGTTTATTTGGGCTGGCACACTAACCGCAAGATTCAACTACACGTACATTTATCACCAACAGTAGTACATATTCTTTATATAAGCCCAAGCATTTTTTTGACGCATACCTGCACTTGCTTACTTGCTAAATGAATTGTCCAGGAATCAAGACATATATCTCCCTACTCTTTTTCATGGCACCGAGCGAGGTCTGCCAACACATAAACCTGATCGCATCTTCATATAGAAATTGGTGTGGCGCTCTCACTAATGAGGTCAGTGTGTACGCTAAAATTGTTTAGTTCTTTCCATAGATTGTACGCGATGGCGCATAATATACACACTTACAAGTGCCACCAAAATTTATCTATGGCTTTTATTTCCTACAAATCTTATTCAATTTTTGTTCTGGCCAAGCTCAAATTTTGAAAAAGCAGATTGAACTTTAATACGAATCATCCCAATAAAAAGATCGGGCTGCCTTATGGTGTGATGAATTTTAGATCTATCGTGTTCTTACGCAGATCATGTTTTATGTGATTGCATGGCCAGTCTTTCTGCTTCTTTAGACCTTACTCCCCTTAAGGCTATGCTTTGCCCAATAGTATATGTGCTGCTCCATTCAGCCCTCATATACAAGTTAATATATGCCTCAAGAAAACAAGTTCAGTGCTTGCTAAAGCAGCCTACAGTCCTCTCATCCAGGTGACACAACCATTGTTATTATTGTTGATCCATATTGCTGCATAGTCGCATCCAAAGAACTCTGAACATGAAGGGCGAACAAGCAAGTGATATTTAATTACTTTGTCTTAACTATTTATTACTATTTATTGTATCTTAGTTGTTAGTAAAGGAATTTTCTTACTCAAAGGTATCATGGTTAGTCCAGCAACATGTACTGTCGAAGATGATATTTTTAATCACTAGGTGCACTCTTTCTGTAGGTGAAACAATCTGATAGCTGAAGGTGACGTCTTGGACGAGATGGCGGAGTGAAGCGTAGGTGAATCGGAATGATTACATATGGTCTGTAAAACATTTAGTTTTTAACGTACCTTTTGAACTCCAGTGTAAGTGGCACAGTCTACAAGTTTCAATGCAAAATAGATGCACAAATAAACTGTCATATTCTGGTCCCAAGTTCATGAGAAGAATTAGAAAGATTATTTATATATTGTTTCTCTTTTCAAAAAAGTTGAAAATAATATATGATATGGCCTGTCCCCAATTCATCGGAACCGTATTTATAGATAGCGGATATACTTTTTATTTAATTTTATCGGTTTTCTATATTGTTGTTTCCCGGGGTGTAAAATTTCATAACTCATGTAAATTTAGCATTTCTTAGTGTATATATTACTGTTCTTTAATAATCACTCAACTAAGGATGCCACTAAATTTTCTAACAATTTTTTTATTGACGTTATGCTTCGAAGAAAAATCCCTAACTTGCCAGTGGCTGAATGGCCACGACTACAAATGTTATGGCAGGATGACATATAATTGTTGCTCCATATACTTGCTTTCTATGCTCGAAACGACAAATAAATCTTACATCCTCATGACATCTAAAACTGTAGAGCAGTTTGTTGATATATTTGCATGATTGATCAAGAAGGATCATAGGTTGTGGATGTTGCTATTATATGCAGTACATCATTCATCTTTTATTATGTTACTACTGATGGAAAAATCAACAGAGATGAGACAAGCAATTGCGGCAGCTCGAGGAAATAAATATAAATTGAACTGTAGAGTGGTCTCCAGCAAAATAGATATTTCAATTCAAGTCTGAACATAGAAAAGTGTTTCATCTAGCCGCGCAATTGCGCGGGCCACCCAGCTAGTTTAAATGAATTTAACAAACTTACATTTCAAAACCTAAACAAAAATTCACAAACTAAATTAAACCTACGGCGAGAGAAGGAGGCCTATCCTGACGTCGGCGAGACTCTACAGCGTGTCACCAAACACTACACGCCATGAGCAAGATGCCTATCCCGGCGGTGGCATGATCAAGAAACTTGCATGCCTCAATGATCTGTTGTCGGAAGTGTCATCTATTGCCGCCGACGGCCTTGAGAAACATGCATAGCCTCGGCTGAGGCTTCTGGTTTCGCCGCTGGCACGTGTGGTGGGGTTTGATATAGCCTCGATGGCCTTGAAGAGCATGCATGCCCTCACCGACTTCATCCTACTCACCCTTCCCGGTGTCGGTGACGTTGCTGGGGCGGTTGCATCTGCTATTGCCAGTGCCGGTGGTAAGGGAATATCGGGCAGCTCGTCATCCTCATCGTTAGAGCAGGCCCGCTCGTCGTCCGACGTGAACCACTTCGGTGGTGGCTCCCGCACGCTGACAGGGAGGAAGAAGCTGCCACGACGCACCTCGTACTCCGCGTCCACCACAGCGTGTCAGTACGGCGCCGAGATGGAGTACTTGGGGTCGGCCCGTTGCTCCCATGGCATCTCCCTCCACTTCTGCTTGATGTAGTCGATGCGCTCCTGCCCGCTAAGCCGCGGCACCACCGACATGTTTGACGACATTCGTCACCCACCTCTCTAGTAGGTGAACGCCGTCTGGAAACGGGATGTTGTGCGGTTGTAAATTCATGTGTTCTTGACGGTCAGCATATGTGGAGGCTCATTGGCTGCCTACTCACGCCGCATCTCGCGGTGCCACGCCGCGGACATCGATCTGCTGCTCCTCGTGCAGTTGGTGGCGTTGCTCCAGTTGCTCACGGCGTTTCTCGCCGTGGCGCTCGTTACATTATGATCAGTTTATACATGATGTTTGTGAATTATTGTTGCTGTAATCTTGTCGTGTTCATTGCTTGTCACTAGTGCACGAGTGACATGATCTTAGATTTAAACTCTTTTATATTTACATGATTGTAATTATTGCTTTAGATCGTATCTACAAGTTGTATGCACATATTACTGTCCGGAACCGGAGACCCCATAGTGACAACAATTGGGACAATCAAAGAGGATGACTGTGATTTGAGGATTACATGTTTTCACTAAGTGTTAATACTTTGCTTCGATGCTCTATTAAACGGAGTACCTCAATTACCATTAGGTTCCATGATTGGCCCCGTTGAAACGAGATGGTTGGACAAAAGATATCGTGCAAGATTCTTATTGCAAGCACGTACGACTATATATGGAACACATGCCTACGTATGATTTATAGACTCGATGCCTTGTCATAAGTTAGTTTCAATTCCGTCAGTTGCCCAATTGTAATTTGTTCACCCAACACATGTTCTTTTGCTTGGAGAGTTACCTCTAGTGAAACTGTGAACCCCGGTCCATCTTAATCATTATTGCTTCCGTTGTTACTTTTGTTGCTCCTACTTTGCTGTTACTATTACTCTCAAATTACTTCTGCTTTCACACTGCTTCTGTTACTAGTGCTTTTCCAGGTGTGGCTGAATTGACAACTTAGCTGATAAGGCTTATAAGTATTCTTTGGCTCCCCTTGTGTTGAAACAATAAATTTGGGTTTTACTTCCCTCGAAGATACTGTTGTGATCCCCTACACTTGTAAGTCATCAAGACTCTTTCCTGGTGCCGTTGGAGGGGAAGTACAAATCTTCATCATCAAATACTTTCCCGTCAACACGCCATCACTAGAATGTCGCCGACTCCCCGTGTCCAGCCTAAAGGATCCTACCGAGTGAAGGATCAAACGTCTGATCCCTCTGAGTGTTCGCACACATCCGCCTCTACTGGTGTATCTGAAGGTGGAGATCCCAACACATGGGGGGAGAGAGAGGTTAGATCTCAATCTAAAGGGAGAAGACACCTCAAAACCATGTAGATCAAGTTCCAAGTTGTGTGTCTCCAAAGGAAGGAGGGGATGGTTTATATAGGAGGGAGGGGAGGAGGGCAAAGAATCCCTTCCCCATGCGCCCTGCCTCCATGGGCCCATGTGGGGTCGGTCGTCCTAGGGTTGGGGCGCACCCCAAACCCTAGCTGCCACCCACCCGGCTGCCGCCCCTGGTGGGCCTTGGGCCCAGCCGAGCCAGGAGGGGCACTGATGTAGTGCAACCTAGGCACACACCACCAAGTGGACCAATGACAAGAGCAAGAGTCAAGGCACTTCATGAAAAGGTGACCTCGCTCCTCTCTATGTGTGATTTCGACACTCCCTTGAATGGCTTGCTACTTCATTCGAATACTCTGTGCATACTCAGGAATGAAGCCTACGATGGTGCCCAAGAGCTGGTCGAAGATGGTGAAGAAGATGGACAAGAAATGGACAAGGAAGAAGAAGAGGGCAGAAAATCAGACCGCCGGACCATCCGGCGCCATCCACCGGATGATCCGGCGCGCCGGATGACCGCCGGACGCATCCGGCACCCATCTGGCGACGCTCTGGATGTTTTCGTCGAAACCGCCGGACCATCCGGCGCCCTACCGCCGGACGATCCGGCGCCTGGAGCTGGAGTCGCACGTGGCCGCTTCGCCGAAACTTGACGCAACGTCAAACGCCGGATGATCCGGCGACCCCGCTGCCTGCGCGCATGAGTGGCCCGTGAGGCCTTGTAACCCCCACATTTTCCCCACTTCGTGGCTTAGACTATAAATACCTCCCTCCTCCCCTAGGGTTAGGGTTAGACTATGATTTGGGAACTAAAGTAGAGCCTTGCACCTTCTTCTCAAAGTGTCTCTTTCCTCCTATGGAGATGAATCAAGGCCTCCCCTTGTGGAGATGAACCAAGGCCTCCCCTTGTGGAGAAGATCCCTTCGTGGATACCAAGGCTCCGCTTGTAGTTGCGATTACTTGCTAATCTTCCATCTTGTGGTGGCTAGATTGGATTGGTTGGATTGACCAATTGGACAAACAATCCTAAGAGTAAGGCGTGCTTGGGAGAGGAGAATTGGGGGCTACCCTCGGGGATTTGTTACCAATTGAGTCTTGCCGAGTTGCTACTTGCTATTTATCCTTGTTTTGAGTGTTTCCCCTCTTTGTGTTCTTGAGTTCATCCGTTGTTCTTCGTGTTCATCGTTCCCTCCGCCCAAATCCGTGAAAATCGGGACCAACCCACATCATATGGTATCAGAGCTCTAGGTTGACACGGATTTGATTTGTGTTTCCACCAAAATCCACCAAATTTTTCTTTGATTTTAAGAAATTCGAAAATTTCACCAAAAATAGCCAATTTGCTTTTGGACCGATCTCTTGATTTGTTGAGTTTTGGTAGTTTTGATCCATGGATCTGTTGCACAAGAACCAAATCCACCTTTTCCTTGCGTTGCTTTAGCCGTTCTTGCCCAAAAATCTTCGAATTTGAGACAATTGGAGCCGTTTTTTCGCGTGCAGGAAATTTCGGCCTCGTGGCCGCCGGACCATCCGGCGTTTCATCCACCGGATGATCCGGCGCCTGCGGGACAGAGATTTTTTGCCCAGTTTTGATTCGTCTCAAATTTTCCACGGGCTATAACTTTTGCGTTGTTGCTCTGAATTGAGTGATTCTAGTCTTGAATCGAAGCTCTCAACCTCACCTACGACGACACATTGGAGCTACTTCACGCAAAGCCTTCCCCCACGGCCGCAAGTCCGTGATCAAAACATCAACAAGAGTTATTTGCTTTGGTTCGTGTTTTGGATGTGTGGCAACATTACCTTCGTCCTAAGGAATTTGTCATTCATTCCGACCATGAATCATTGAAATATTTGAAAAGTCAAACAAATTTGACCAAAAGACATGCTAAGTGGGTTGAGTTCATTGAGTCTTTTACCTTTGTAATCAAATACAAGAAAGGTAAAGACAATGTGGTCGCGGATGCTCTATCCCGCAAGGCCAACCTACTTACACGTCTTGACATTAGTGTCTTGGGTTTGGATGACATAAAAGAGTTGTATGCTACCGATGCTTTCTTTGGAGACATTTTCGCTCAATGTTCGGAGCACAAAGGAATTGGTGATTTCTATTTGCACCAAGGTTTATTGTTTAAGGCTAACAAACTATGTATACCCGAGTCCTCGCTTCGTTTGGTCCTTTTGAAGGAATCGCATGGAGGCGTCTTAATGGGACACTCTGGACGTGACAAGACCTTTGCAATGCTCTCCACAAACTACTATTGGCCATGGATGTACCAGGATGTGGACCGCTTGGTGCGACGATGTTCAACATGTCTCAAAGCTAAGTCTACTCTAAACTCTCATGGCTTATACACACCTTTGCCAATTCCACATCACCCATGGTCCGACATTGCTATGGATTTTGTCCTAGGACTCCCACGCACTAAAACAAACAAGGATTCCATCTTTGTCGTCATTGATCGATTCTCTAAAATGGCACACTTTAGACCATGCAACAAGATCGATGATGCTTCACATATTGCTACTTTGTTCTTTAGGGAAATCATCCGTCTTCATGGAGTGCCCAAGACCATTGTGTCGGATCGCGACGTCAAGTTCGTGAGCTATTTTTGGAAGACTTTGATGGCCAAGATGGGAATCAAGCAACTATTCTCCACCGCATACCACCCTCAAACCGATGGCCAAACCGAAGTGGTGAACCAGAGCCTTTCCACACTACTTCGTGTGTTGATCAAGCCTAACTTGAAGAATTGGGAAGAGTGCATCCCACACGCCGAGTTCGCCTACAATTGAGCACTACATCGCGCAACAAAGAGATCACCCTTCGAGATCGTCTATGGCTCCAACCCCTACACCGCGCTCGACATGCTACCACTTCCACTCCGTGAACAAGTCAACATGGACTTCGACAAGCGTGCCGCGTACATGTAGAAACTACATGAAGACACAAGGGCCACGCTTGAGAAGCACAACGAAGACCATGCTACGAAGATGAACAAGAACAAGCGCCCCATGATCTTTGAAGAAGGAGACCTTGTTTGGCTACATCTACGCAAAGACCGCTTCCCGATGAGAGAAAGTCTAAGCTCGCGCCAAGAGGAGATGGCCCTTTCAAGGTTCTCAAGCGCATCAACGACAATGCTTACAAGATTGACATACCAAAGTCCAAGTACTGCGTCCATGACACCTTCAACGTCGCCGACATCTCGCTTTACCGTGGAAACCCAAGTGATGATGAGGACGAAGAGTCGAGGACGACTCTTTTCCAAGGGGGGGGGGGAGATGATGTAGTGCAACCTAGGCACACATCACCAAGTGGACCAATGACAAGAGCAAGAGTCAAGGCACTTCATGAAAAGGTAACCTCGCTCCTCTCTATGTGTGATTTCGACACTCCCTTGAATGGCTTGCTACTTCATTCGAATACTCTGTGCATACTCAGGAATGAAGCCTACGATGGTGCCCAAGAGCTGGTCGAAGATGGTGAAGAAGATGGACAAGAAATGGACAAGGAAGAAGAAGAGGGCAGAAAATCAGACCGCCGGACCATCCGGCGCCATCCACCGGATGATTCGGCGCGTCGGATGACCTCCGGACGCATCCGGCACCCATCTGGCGACGCTCTGGATGTTTTCGTCGAAACCGCCGGACGATCCGGCGCCTAGAGCTGGAGTCGCACGTGGCCGCTTCGCCGAAACTTGACGCAACGTCAGGCGCCGGACCATCCGGCGTTGGATGATCCGGCGACCCCGCTGCCTGCGCGCATGAGTGGTCCGTGAGGCCTTGTAACCCCCACCTTTTTCCCACTTCGTGGCTTAGACTATAAATACCTCCCTCCTCCCCTAGGGTTAGGGTTAGACTATGATTTGGGAACTAAAGTAGAGCCTTGCTCCTTCTTCTCAAAGTGTCTCTTTCCTCCTATGGAGATGAATCAAGGCCTCCCCTTGTGGAGATGAACCAAGGCCTCCCCTTGTGGAGAAGATCCCTTCGTGGATACCAAGGCTCCGCTTGTAGTTGCGACTACTTGCTAATCTTCCATCTTGTGGTGGCTAGATTGGATTGGTTGGATTGACCAATTGGACAAACAATCCTAAGAGTAAGGCGTGCTTGGGAGAGGAGAATTGGGGGCTACCCTCGGGGATTTGTTACCAATTGAGTCTTGCCGAGTTGCTACTTGCTATTTATCCTTGTTTTGAGTGTTTCCCCTCTTTGTGTTCTTGAGTTCATCCGTTGTTCTTCGTGTTCATCGTTCCCTCCGCCCAAATCCGTGAAAATCGGGACCAACCCACATCAGGCACCTCCTCTCCTGCCCTAGCCATCGACGCCCCCACCCTAGGTAGTGCGGCTGCCCTAGTGGGCCCCTAGGGCCCATGTGGCAGCCCCTTTTTCTGGGCTTCAGCCTTGGAGCACCATATGCTCCCTCTCGACATTTTGCCCTTCTTCGGAGTTTGTCCGATTAATCCCTAAACTTAGTTTTCACTTTACAGAAAATTCCCGCAATTAATCCGCCGTCATATAAAATCATTTATATGATCCGGGACATTCGATGCCCGCATATAAAATATCCGGAAAAGTATTCCCTCTATATATAAAACCTCGGAATAATTCCAATAGTGATAGAAACTCTTTTTATAACTCTAGGACATCCAGTGTCCGCTTAGTAATTTCTCTCTGATATATAAATATATCAACCACTCGGAAAGACCATTCCGACGATTCTCCCTCTTGTTCCAGACCTACCATTATACACACATAAGCAAATCTAACTTAAGTGTGTGACCCCTACAGGTTCGATAACAAGTTGACATGACTCGGAGATGCTTTCCGATCAATAATCAATAGGGGAACCATGGACGTCTGAAAGGAAACGAATGTCGCCTAGAGGGGGGTGAATAGGCGATTAAGATTGACGAGGTTATGCTCTGTGGGTACCCCAGCTTAAGGGTACCTGGTGCACGTGATGATCAAAGAAGCCTAAAGATTAATCGAAGCCCATGAAGGAAGGCCTAAAACGAAGAGTGTTTTCCAAGTTAGATCAAGTTATAGTCGGTTAAGGCTTTCCATATATGTAACCTTGGTCGGTTATGTTTCCCGAGACCCAGCCTCCTATATAAAGGCTGGGAGGGTGATCGATCAGGCAAGCAATCCATAGCCACCAAAACCTCGACGAGATCAGCTGCTCGTCGAACCCTTGTAACCTCCATATTCAAACCATAAACACAGACAAGCAGGAAGTAGGGGTTTTACCTCACTCGAGGGCCCTGAACCTGGGTAAATCCAGCTTGTCAGCCGTCGATTCCACCAATACTACGCGTTCTCTACCACACAATCAACCCTAGGTATAGCAACCATGGGACTTGCCGAGGGCACACCTCGACAATTGGCGCCGTCTGTGGGAAAAGGTAGTATTGGGCTCACGGTTTCGCCGGTTTCATCATCAAGCGGCCACCCGACGATCGCATCTGCACAAGGTAACTCGCCTACTGCATCATCAAAAAGCAAATCACCGACCACCGTTGCAAACAGCAACTCGCCGGCAAGATCTACCAGCATCAATTCAAAAAGCGATCACTCGCCAAAATCTCCAAGGAGGCTCACGCCGCACTCGATGGAAGCTCAACAAGCCTTTGCCGGACTCGAATCAGGTTTGGATATTACGGTTGGAAAATTTAACTTCTTTGTCGATAAAGATGGTGTGCAGGACCTGTTAGACCCACTCGACGTGGAGACACTCAACATGGAGACAATCGACAACGCTTCGACTGCAACACCATCCATCTTGGGCGCGACATCGTCACAGATCGTCCCGATCCAATCGCCAAGCGACTCTGCAACGTCCATGACCTCGCAAGAGTTCCGTGACGAGGTGGCAAAAGATTTGGAAGAAGCGAGATCGAATCTGCGTACCGCCCAAACAACTCAATCGAGTCACTCGACAACGTCGTCGACTGCAACGACGTCGCGGGGAACAAGGAGAACATAGATGACAACATATACCTCGCCGATCTCAACGGCCCAGAAATCCGTGCCAGCCACGAGATATTCACCTGCGACGCAGATAGCCTGGACAAAGCACTCGAAGATCAACTCGATTGTGGCGGAAACCCCAACAAGCAAAGCAACTCCAACATGAGCCTGGATGACGACGCCGAATCCATAATGCGCATCAGCAACACGTGGGCAGAAGATCGGGTGGTACCGTATCAGGTGTACACCGCGAGTACAGCAGAAACATCAGCAGCCGCAACATGCCGTCGACCTACAGAATACCCTTGCACAGTCACCATGCCAGACGGAACAACCACGCTGACCATCACCGCAGAGATGGCGGAAAAAGTGAGCAAAGTAATCGAAAGCTGCACAATGCTACCAGCAAACGCAACTCCGGAAGAGGTATTGACCTTACAATACTTCCAGTGGCAAGAATCGATACGGTTAAAGAATTACCGAGCAGTACTCGAAGAACGCAAAAAGCAAGCCAGCATATCGAGTGCTCGAGAAGAGCATTGTCTACAAGTTCAACAGGCAGAAACGACCCCGCGAGTAGGTCACGATTCATAAACCTCGGAGACGCAGATCGTGCAGCGGTCACTCGAACCTAAACCCAGCCTTTATGGCAGTCGACGCGGAAGGAGTTCCCATACCTACTGAGCCAGCCGGGGCGCTGATGACGCTAGGCACCTACCTCAGAACAATCGAACCTCCTGCAGGAGACCCAAAGAGGGATCAGCACCTCCAACTGTACAAACAACTGGCAATAGCAGCACAAGCCATACAGCATCCACAAGCAACTCCAAGGAGAGATACAGATCGGGACCGTCGCAGTCGAAGCCCTCGGGGAAGGAGCAGTCGAAAAAGCTCACGCCGTCATCGTTCCAGTAGGAGCCACTCGAGGAGGTCATACAGCAACAGCTCAGACTCGGAAGCAGAAATCGGGCCATGTGGAGCGCTATGCTTCACTCGACGGATCCGGGAGGCTCGTATGCCCAAGAAATTTTCGCTAGCTACCACGCCTAAGTTCAACTGCAAACAAGAGCCATCAGGCTGGCTAGAAGATTACAGGCTGGCAGTCGGATGTCAGCGCGGCACCACAACTACAGCTATGCAGTACATACAACTTATGATGGAAGGAACGGCTCGCGATTGGCTCAAATCGCTACCCGAATCATACTACGATTCGTGGGAACACTTCAAGGGTGATTTCATCAAATACTTCGAGCCTCTATGTGAGCGCCCCAAAACCTTCGAGGAGCTCCGGACCTGCAAGCAAAAGTCAGATGAATCTCTGAGATCGTACATACGGCGGTGGACCACCATCCGTAACTCAGTAGGCAACGTATCAGAAGATAGGGCAATCGACGCCTTCAAAAACGGACTCTGGAGGGAAGACTTCAAAGAAACACTTGGTCGAGAAGACCCAAAGACAATGGCCGCACTCATGGTACTCGCAACAAAGTGGGCAGACGGAGAAGACTCCGTACGAGGCACTCGACCCGTAGCATCACATGAAAATCACGAGGGTGGCAGTCGAGACCGCAGAGATAGCTACAGAGATGATCGAAGGCGCAAACGCAAGAATCGTTATCACGACGATGACCATCCAAACTTCATCGCAGCAGGCTTTGTCCAGTCAAGGGACAGTCGCGACCAAACTGACAGACGACCCGACGATCATCGTGATAATCGAGATCATCATACGGACGACCGCCGAGGTAATCGAGACCACCGTACAGACGATCGACGTGACAGTCGAGACACAGACGCGACGACGCGATAGCTACAGAAGGCCAGAGTGGCGCAGGCGAGCAGACAAAGATCCTGAGCGCTCAATCGAAGAAAGATGGACGATTATTGCAGGTTCCATCTTTACAAAGGGGATGATGGTAAGCTTCGCTCTAACCACTCGCTGAGAAATTGCAGGGAATTTGATCAACTTGCGATTGAACATATACTGCGACTGCAAAGAGATGGGCGTGCACCTCCTCAACTAGTGCAGATTCCATCGACTACATCACAAGCACAGCCTGTTCAGGCATATCCAGCACCGCAACAAGTACAACAAGCACAGGTATATTCCATACCACCACAAACACAGCCTACTCAGGTGTATACTGCACCAACACCAGCGCAACCGACACCAGTATACATGGTGCCAGCACAACCCGTTACGGGAACACAAATGGCAGCAGCCGTGCACCAGATGCAGCAAGGAGATGAACAAAAATATCCCGTAACTCGCGGGCAGATGAACATGATCCAGCGAGGACGTCCCTCCAATAGAGAGCAAAAATTACACACTCGACACGTCAATATGGCGGTCATGGCACCCCCAGCCATCACAATTTTTTGAAAGGATCAGAAACTCCGATTATCTTCAATCGAGAGGACCACCCACCCGCAGTATATCGACCAGGGCATGCAGCCTTGGTACTCGACGCCAAATTGGAGGCTACGCCATGACCAAGGTCTTCATGGACGGAGGTAGCGGTCTCAACATAATCTTTGCAGATACGCTACGTAGAATGAACAAATCAGTCGAAAATCTGCCAAAGTCCGCAAGTACCTTCCACGGCATCGTCCCAGGCAAAGCAGTGCTCCCAGAAGGCACCATACAACTCGATGTTACGTTTGGAGACCCTACTCACTTCAGAACCGAGTCGATTGAGTTTGAAGTGGTCGATTGGAAATCACAATACCATGCAATACTTGGGCGCCCCACTTTCGCTCGATTCATGGCCGTCCCACACTACGCCTACCTCAAGCTCAAAATGCCAGGGCCAAAAGGAGTCATCACGATCAACGGGAACTTTCAAAGGTCAGATTCATGTGACCGTGACTTCAGCAAAATCTCAGAGATGTACGGGATGGAGCAATCACTCGCCGAGCTTGAGGTCTCCAATGACCGTACACCTCTACCAGAAAGCAAGAAAATGGCAATCGACAGAGGGCTCAAGGTCATCAACGACGCGATGAAGCACAAGGGGCAGGCGAGTGAAGGTTCAGAGACGGTCAACATGTCGTCAAGTCACACTAGTATATAGAAGGACGCATCTGCGTCAGTTCTATGCATAGATATGTAATAGGCGCATAATATCGGAAGAACCAGCAGGTTTCAGACGCACTCTTTTCCCTTACCAGGGTACCTAAGGGGACTGGAAGGTTTTTAATGAGGCGGCTTGCTGGTCGAAAACATATTTCGAATAAAGATACATTTTCCTCCATATTCCTCATATATGCCTTTTATTGTTTACCCTATTCAAACACTCGGGGGCTCGAGCATAAAACCCAAGCCCCACTCGATATACTCGGGGGCTGGGTCAAGCAAAAATACTAAAAACCCCACTCGATATACTCGGGGGCTGGGTCAAGCAAAAATACTAAAAAACCCCACTCGATATACTCGGGGGCTGGGTCAAGCAAAAATACTAAAAACCCACTCGATATACTCGAGGGCTGGCAAAACTACTCAAAAATCCCACTCGATAGACTCGGGGGCTGTCACAAATATACGCATATAAATATTTCGCCACAAATACAAGAGAACATATTTACATTCGGAGAATGCCCGGATTCAAAAAGTTTACAAGTTAAGAATCTGGCTCATCCTTTGTATCCAGTACAGACCAAAAAGCTGCTCCTTGCAGCAATCGATGAGTTCCTCAGCAGCAGAGCGTGTCTCGATCAAATGTGATTGGGATACAAGTGTGCCAGTTGCAGGAGGTCGAATCGAAAATTTGGCTTACGGCGCGGATGTAAGCCATAGTGGCGTTGGATCCAAGAATAGCAAGCTGCATCAAAGACTCTTTGACTGAGTCCGTCACTCGAAAGATATCAATCAAGGGAAACAAGCCTTGAGGTTGAGGCCCTGACGGGAAAAGCGCACAATTTAGGCGAGTGAAGATACGTCTGCACATCTCGAGCACTTGGGCGTTTCGCCATACTCGATCCTTCAAAGTAGCAAGTGTGCGAGCGTGCACCTTGTCCAAATAAAAATGCTGCCTGCCAGTAGTTGGTACATCAACAGCATTATCGAGGAGTCGATTGACCCTCCTACTTTCTGCTGGGCATCAGGAACAAAACCTGCAAAAGGCCAAAAAGCTATTGGTCCAAAGCATAATGCAAGCAAATGAAAACTTTTAAGCAAAAATGGTGTCATAAACTCACATTGGAGTTGCCTGTTTATGTGGTCCATCTCGCCAAGAACATAATCCTCGCGTTGGGTAGCAAAACTTGGCTTGGAACGCAGTAGCTCCAACTCAGATCGAGTGTTTTTGAGTTCTTGCTCTAGTTCACTCACTCGATTCTTGCAAGAGCAAGTGCCCTCGTATCATCCCTTGCTCGACTAGATGTTCGAGTATGAGAAGGAGAAGGTCCACCAGACTCGCATCTTGTGGCTGGTTCATAAAACGCAACATTCAGAAGCCCAGACACACGAAGTTGCAAAATTCAGATGATTCAGCAAATTTCATTCAAACAATAGCACCCAAAAGTATATACTAGCATAAACATAAGTAGCAAAAGCATACATGCCAGGTTCGAGTAATCAAATTACAGTAAAAAGTTCCTAGGCCTGAGATGGATTCTGCCCTAGTTTTACGCGACTGAGCCCTAACAGCTTCAGCCCGGCGCTCCATAGTCTGGACGCAGATTTCGCTCAGACGTAGCTGGCTCGGTTACACCCCTGAATGATAGCGGCCTTCCATCAGGCTTTTTCGGGTAGTCCGATAAAGCACTGTCGAAATCGGCCTCTACACCATTGCCTAACAAAAGCCTGAGGGTGTACTCCGAGCCGCGTACCGTGAGTTCGCGGGCAAAATCCGCCACAATCGACGATCTTTCGCCAAAAGCTGCAGCCAGTCCTTCTGCAGTCGAGGGAGCGGCGGCTGTAGGACACATCCCCGCGTGCAAATTGCTAAGGGTGCTGGTCATGGTAGCCAGTTCGCCTTTGGTCTTGGACAACACAGACTCGAGTTCCGTTATTGCATCATCGAGTGACAGTGAGTCACTCGATGGCTTAGTGGAAGCCGAGGTGCCTTCGGAACCTTCAAAATTCAGAAAGCAGAAGTTATGAGCAAAAGCTGCTAAAATAACCAAAGAGCTACTCGCAAAAATAGTTCATTCACCTTTGGCAGAACGGGCCAAGCCCAACAGACGTGCAGCAAGCTCCTTATCGCGGCGAGTGGTTGCGTCCTGAGCATCAGCAAGTGCTTTCTTCGATTCAGACTGCTGGGTGGAGAGCTTGGTCTGCAAGTCCTGCACTTGTTTCTTCAGGCCTTCCACTTGCTCCTCAGCTGACTTCTTGTTTTCTGCGGAGTTCAAAAACATTCTCGATTAGTATCATAACTTCAAAAGAAGGGAAGAGTTTTTAGCAAAAAACGCTTACGCGCAAGCTCAGTCGAAGTTGACTGCAGGGAGTCCCTCTCTTGCTCCACCCGAACAAAGGACTGGACCCAAGGGGCCATGGCGGCATACATAGGCTGAAACAGAATACGCATGTTATCGTCGAGTGCAGAAGAAACAAAATTTTCAAGTATAAGTAATAACAGAAGCACTCACGTGATCAGTCCAAGAGGCAGGCTTGGAGGAGGAAGCCACGACATCCGCGGTTGGGGCAGCCTTCTCCTTGTTCAAATCAGCAACCATCAGCTCAGTTGCGTCCTTGGCCGCTTCAAGAATAGTGCCTTGTGCTGCCTCTGGAAGGGTGGATGGCTGCGCCACAATCGACGTGTCCGCGACTGGAGGGGGAGATGGCGATTTGCCACTGGTATCAAAAAGCAAAAATACATGCAATCAAAAAACAAAAACCATAAAGGCGCGGCTACAAAATAGGAATAGAACATTAAGCAAACCTTGGCTCATCTTCTTCATCGGAATCAGGTTCGTCACCAAGAGAGAAAACACCCAGTCGAGAGGTGTTACTCGAAGTGGCAGGAGGACGAGAAGCCAGAGGGGAGACAGTCAGGGGATGGCTTTTGCAGGAGAAGGGATACCCGAATTACCGGTGTCCCCTTGCTCATCCTCTGTACTCGAAGACTCCGGAAGAACCAAACGCTGGCGTTTAGGCTTGCGAGGACCTTGCTCAGCATCTGATTCATCCGAAGCATCCGCTACAACCTGTTCCACCTCTTCCCTGTTTCTTCTTCGGGATTCTCCTGAGGGTCGAGTGGGCAGAAGCAGGGTCAGCAATGGGCAGCTTGGTTTCCTCCTGTACTGCCGTCTCCACAGTAGGCCCGGCTTCGGGTAGAGGAGGGAGAGAGGTGGTAGTCGAGTGACCCTATGTAGCAAGTACAATTCATAATCATAAGAACGGAAGCAAAAAGGATGCAAAGGCAGATGGTGAGGCATAAAAACGGCAAAAAGAATCACTCACTGCGGGTAAGGCCTTCTCTGGCCCGTAGGGGACGTGGGAAAAGTTGAAGTCGATTTTTGTGGAAGCTTTGATGCTCGTGATTTCTTCACCTGAGCACTGAGCTCCTTTGGCGTCAACTCGGAGGCGCTCATCCTGATGCTGTCGAGTGGACCCTCATACTGCCACATCGGGTGGGCACGAAGGCGCATGGGCCACACTCGCATCTTCAAATAAGTGCTGATCAACTGAATACCAGAAACAGTCTTCAGCAACTTTCCAATCTCATTCAGCAAAGGGGTGGCTTCTTTGGCTTCAGCAGGAGAGATAGGGTGGTCCCAGGCCACCGTCTTCTTCGGAGATTCTCAATCGAAAAAGCCGGGAGCACCACTTGGTCGACTGGCACATAGAACCATTTGGTCCGCCAACCTTGGGCAGAGTCGACTGTCTTCAAGCTAAAGTAATGCGAATCGCTTCGCACTTGGACTTGAAATCCACCCACCGGGCAAGGGCGTTTACCCCGGCAATTGTGGCGCACCTTGAAGATATGCTTCCACAATGCCCAGCTGGGGGACACTCCCAAGAAACACTCGCAAAGCACCATGAAACAGGCGATATGCATAATGCTGTTGGGAGTAAGATCATGAATCTGTAGGCCATAGGCGTACAGAAGCCCTCGCACAAAATCATGCAAAGGGAGAGAGAACCGCGGGGAAGGAATTCAGCGAAGCAGACGCGTTCGCCGTTGCGAGGGTCAGGGCGTACCTCCAGACCTGGAGCACGCGCGGCCAGCTGGTCAGCTGGCGGCAGCCAACCCTTCTGACGGTACTCAGAAAGGGTATCCTCGGTTACACTGGATCTGGTCCAGTCACCGGGGATCTTCAAAAGCGCATCGGCAGGCTCACTCGCCATGGCCGCATCCTTCCCCTTGTCCGATGGATCGGTGGCGGAGGCAGTTGCAGCGGCACGCTTGATCTTCTTTGGCGCCATTGCGCAAGGAGCAAGCAGCAAGGAGCTTGGGAGGCAGAGCAATGGTGTGCGGTGCGCGAGGAAGAAGAGGAACAGAGGAAGTGAATGGCAAGTAAATCAAATCTTGCGCAAATATTGCTACTTACCGCACAACGCAAAACCCATCGTAATCGTCCGTCCAAATGCACATAGCATCTGGCCGTACACGTGGCGAGCGCAGAGAGCAACCGTCGCATCCCACGTCGCCCACTACGCACAAAACCCTAGGAGGTTATGATGGCGCGGCGAAAAATTCGCCACGTCCGGTCAAATCAAAGCTGAAACGGCGTCTTCTGCGGTCAAAACTCTGAACATTGGGCCCACACAGACACGTCTTGTCAAATTGGCGGGCGCACGCCAAAGACGTCATGAATGACGTCAGGGGCAGTGATAACGTCCACATTCGAGTGGTGGGTTCGAGACTACAATCGACGCAAGGATTCGACTAGCAAAGGTACTCCCATGGGAGCATATCAAAAATTTGTTGCGATTGATCAAAAAGGAGCAAAATTATTGAGATTATCCTCTACTTCAAACGAAATAAAGCATAATCTCGGGGGCTACTCCCATGGGAGCGCTGACGCGCTCCCATAGATTTCAAAGACAAAATATTTCGATTGACAAAAAGCAGTGTAAAAGGATGATTTGAGATTGTCCTCTATTGCAAGACAATAAACCACAATCTCGGGGGCTACTCCCATGGGAGCGCTGTCGCGCTCCCATAGATTTCCAAACAAGGTAAGAAAAATTCACTCGAATACAGGCTCGATTGAAAGCATTAAGTACTTCACAAAACAAAGAATCAAACTTCATAAATTCCCGAACTATGCCAATCGCAGATGTTTCGGATGCTGCATACGCAAATGCAAAGGTAAGACCCGCCGAGCAATCGAGATGGGCCGAGGGACGCTCCAACAGTGTTTTCCCTTGAAATTTTCCGTGTCAACAGACATGATGAAAATCCTGACGGACGCGTTAGGTATCAAAAGTTAAACTGCAGAACGAATCAGTAAGACCTACAACGGCCTGAGTCGAGTCTGTCCAGTATGTTCCAGCTTCGAGTCCGGGGACTCGAACCTGATTGAAGGCTAGTATGGTTTCGCCCAAATGTGCGGTTAACTGAGCTCGATTTTCGAGTGAGTCAGGCCTACTATGTCAATATCCCTAGGCAAAATTGCAAAAGTGTTCCAGCTTCGAGTCCGGGGACTCGAACCTGATTGAAGGCTAGTATGGTTTCGCCCGAATGTGCGGTTAACTGAGCTCGATTTTCGAGTAAGTCAGGCCTACTATGTCAATATCCCTAGGCAAAATCTTTCGACTGCGTTCCAGGCTCGAATCCAGGGACTCGAGTCTGACTGGAGATTAGTAAGGTTTTTTGCTCAAGTAAGCAGTTAGCTGAGCTCGGTATTCGAGTGAGTCAAGCCTACTATGTTAATATCCCTTGGTTCACATACGCATATAATCGAAACAAATTAAGAGTAGAGGATTACGTCGGATCAGGAGTATAAAAGCAAAGACTATGACGTGCACGATGGGAGCACATGCTCGATTCTTCGAGTCAAGCAAGTACTCGGGGGCTAATGACGAGGTTATGCTCTGTGGGTACCCCAGCTTAAGGGTACCTGGTGCACGTGATGATCAAAGAAGCCAAAGATTAATCGAAGCCCATGAAGGAAGGCCTAAAACGAAGAGTGTTTTCCAAGTTAGATCAAGTTATAGTCGGTTAAGGCTTTCCATATATGTAACCTTGGTCGGTTATGTTTCCCGAGACCCAGCCTCCTATATAAAGGCTGGGAGGTGATCGATCGAGGCAAGCAATCCATAGCCACCAAAACCTCGACGAGATCAGCTGCTCGTCAAACCCTTGTAACCTCCATATTCAAACCATAAACACAGACAAGCAGGAAGTAGGGGTTTTATCTCACTCGAGGGCCCTGAACCTGGGTAAATCCAGCTTGTCAGCCGTCGATTCCACCAATACTACGCGTCTCTACCACACAATCAACCCTAGGTATAGCAACCATGGGACTTGCCGAGGGCACACCTCGACAAAGATTATTACGGGTTAGGCTTGAATAAATGTGGAATAAAACTACGTTTAATTTATCTAGCACAAAACCTAAACAAGCTAGGTTTACCTATGTGCACCAACAACTTATGCTAAGCAAGATAAGCAACTAAGTGATAGCAATACTTCAAGCTCGATGGCTATCACAAAGTAAAATGCATAAGTAAGGAGCTCGGGTATAGAAATAACCGAGGCACTTGGATACGATGATTTATCCCGAAGTTAACTTCCCAAAGGAATCTAGTATCCGTTGGAGTGGTGCGGAGTCACAAAGTGATCCCTGAATAACCGTCAATGGCACACTGTAATCTCCTTCGTGCCCTACCAATGTGGAGTGCCATCATCCACTATATGTTCCCCTTGAGGTCAGCAACCAAACCTCTACAAGGATGAGGCACACTTCACAAATTAATTGGAGGCTCCCACCGAATTCCTGCGGCTCCCAAAGCCACAAGAATCACAGGGTCTAGGCACGCATCCACAACTTAATTGGAGGCTCCCGACTTGTCCCCACTGCTACCAAAACCACGAAGACGACCAAGGACCGTCTAGGGCACTCCAAGTACCCAAGAGGACAAGCTCTAGGGCACTACAAGTACCAAGAGTAATAAGCTTCGTAACTTCAACTTCAGCGTATCACCGTGGAGAACTCAAACCGATGCAACTAATGCAATGGGCAAGAACACAAGAAGTGCTCAAACCCTACACCCACGCCAAGTCACCTAGCTCAAAAAATGAAGTTTTATGGTCCGGTCCGGAGACTCCGGTGTGTTTACACCAGAGAATCCGGCCTATAAAAACTGCACAAACACATAACACGAAAACGAACATATCTTGATCATTCAAACTCCGTTTTCGATGTTCTAGGACTTGTTGAATTCACCAAAACGAGCTCTACGAGACCATGCAAAGAAACAACATAGTCCAACATGGGAGGATAGAACCAAATGATGAAAGGATTAACCTGACTATAAAAGAACAACCGGTAAAACCTCAAACATAAAAAACCCAACAAGTTTTTCATACGAAATCCGTTTTTAATGAACTCAGGCTTGTCATGAAGAACACGACAAGCACCAAAACCCCACGTAGATAAAATCCAAATAAGAACCAAGAAATATGATGCAACGTATGCAAATGTTTGAGCTCTCTACGAACGATACGCTAAAGCTCAATCGAGAGCCCCTCTTGATAGTACGGTATCTATCCTATAACCTGGTCTCCTAACTAGCATCATGAGACCGGTAAAATAGAAACCATATCAAGATTGTACCTTTGCCTTGTGCATTCCACTTGAGCTAGATGATGATGATATTGATCTCTTCAAGTGGACCACATTTCTTGATTGCGCTTCGCTTGGTGAAGACTCACATATTGTTCCCCCATACTTCACTATGGGAGAGCCTATTTTAGGCACATCTTCACTTGACCATTATCTAAAAAATGAGTGGCAAGCTTCAAGCATATGATCTCTTCGAGATGTTCTTGAACTTGCACTTCTCAAGCTTGATGTCGATCACCACTTGACGTTATCAACCATGGGCTATATGAAATCTTCATTTTGATGCAAGCCCATGGAAAAATACCTAACCCCACATAGAAATATCGCACACACATATAATGGGTTAGTTCACAAAGCTATATGAACAATTGCTTACCATACCAAGAGATACTTGATCCCACTTTGTACAAGTTGTAGCTTTGTGTGTTGATCAATCTCTTTAACAACCTTGTATATTTTCTTCTCTCTTCATTGGATGATGTCTTAAAGATAACCATGAATGATCACATAATCATTTTCTTCATGACATACTTCCAATATGCTTAACTCTCTCATGACCAATCTTCGGATAACTCCTTAAGCAACAACTTGGTCATCACATACTCTTCTTTTGATCACATCAAATATATCCATACAACTCGATGATCTTGATGCCAAATACTCCATTACATCAATGTCTTCATGACATCAACATTGAATCCAACATATGGAGTTCAAGCATTGCCTATGGACAAACACTACAAATATAACTCAATGCAACCATTAGTCCATAGGGATTGTCATTAATTACCAATAGCACACATGGGGGCTCCATGCTCTTTGAACGTCCATATTGACTCCCACTGTTATACAAAAGGTGCTCGGTTCAACATGTTGGTTATTGTACATCATTCCCATTACTCACAATACTGAACTTTACCCGAGATTAGATATTCCGACATTATGTGATCAACCTTTGATCACTATGTCTTTGTTGATCTCGTTAACTGGCGAGTGATAAGTCCAAAACGTATCTACTTTGCCAAACACTTTTGCTGTTGTTTTTCCTCTAACTTGCATGATTTGAATAGAACTAATGCGGACGAACGCTGTTTCCAGCAGAATTGCCTTGGTGTCCTATTTTTGTGCAGAAATCGAAATTCTCAGAAAAATCTGGAAAAATTCCAGAAATTCTTATTTGACGAAAGACTGACGGAGCCAGAAGGGAAGCTGCAGGAGGGCCCCACAGCCCCCAGACGCCACCCAGGCGTGGCCAAGGGTGGACCGCGCCTGGGGCCCACCTGGCCACGCCGTGGCTCGGTTGGCGACGCCCTTTGGACTACTTATCCCCTTCTGACCTAAAACCGGAGGGGGATCGGTCATATTTTCCAGAAGTGTTCCCGAACGCCGCCGCTTCCACGAAACCTATTTCGGGGAGCAGAAGTTCCTGTTCTGGGACCCTGCCGGGACGGGTATTGGAGGGGAGATCATCTCCATCGTCATCACCGCCGCCTCTCCATCGACCATCCATGTTTCCTCCATCCATGTGTGAGTAATTCCCCGCTGTAGGCTGAGGGGGATGTTAGGGATTGGATGAGATTGTTCATGTAATAGTTGTCGGATTGTTAGGGCATGGTGCCTAGTATCTTATATGTGTGTTAGTTATCGTTGTTGCAACTTGGTATGCTTAATGCTTGACACTTATGACCCGAGTGCCATGTTTTCAGATCTGAACATGTTATGTTTTCATGAGTATAATTATTGTTTTGGATCATATCTACAAGTTCTATGCACCTGTTGTTGTCCGAAACCCGAGGCCCCATAGTGACAACGTTTGGGATAACCGGAGGGGATGGCTGTGACTTGAGGATTCCATGTATTCACGGAGTGTTAATGCTTTGCTCTGGTGCTCTATTAAAAGGAGTATCTTAATTACCATTAGGGTCCTTGAAAGGCCCCGCGGAAACGGGATGGTTGGACAAAAGATGTCGTGCAAGATTCTTATTGGAAGCACGTACGACTAAATACGGAATATATGCCTACGCTAAATTAATACCTGGATGCTTACTTATTGTTTACCTGCAAATTGCCTAGTGACATTTCTATTATATGAATTATCTCATCCATTCAACGCCCGCTTATACATCACTTAGCCTACAGTGTTTTTATCCTGTTGTTTACTACAATTGTACTACTGCTGCTGTCACTTTATTACTGTTGTTGTTACTTTACTGCTACTGCTGTCATATTACTATTGCTACTGATAAATCGTTCCAAGCAAGTTTACTTCCAGGTGTGGCTGAACTGACAATTCGACTGCTAAGGCTTATAAATATTCTTTGGCTCCCCTTGTGTCGAATCAATAAATTTGGGTTTTACTAACCTCGAAGACTGCCGTGATCCCCTACACTTGTGGGTCATCAAGACTATTTTCTGACGCCGTTTCCGGGGAGCATAGCCCTATTTATAAGTTCACCAGGAAGATTTACTGTCCGCTGCAATTTAATCACTATGGGGAAAATCCGTGATCCCAAGGTTACTATATTACCTTCCACTAAAAGGAAAGGTACAACTCTAAACACTTCCGCTGCTCTTGATTCACCGTCTGTTATTAGTCAGCTTGTTACACCTCCTCCACAAACTTCACATGCTACACCTGCTGAGTCTGATACTGTTTATAATGATTATGATGATGCTTCTGCTGTTCTTGATGAAGGTAGTTCACTTAGTTCCTTTCTTGATTATCATATTGCTAAATCTAAAGAAATTGAAAATGCTGAAAAATTTGATCAACACCTTGTTACACCTGTTGATTCCCCTGAGCCAAGAACCTATGGTAGTGATTATCCTGAGGAAGCTTATGTTGAAATTAATGAGGAATTTATTAGAGCAAGTGAGGATAGTGACACTTCCGATCCTAAAATTCGGAAGGAGCTTCTTGAAAAACATGCTATGAATTATAAAATGGTTCGTGATCCTGAGTTTGCTATGTCACCCATAAATATTAAAGATGAAGATTATGATTTTTCTGTTGACCTTTCACTTATTCTGACAGTTGAAAATGAACTTTTTTGCGGAAAGTGATAGTGCTATAGAACACATGAGCAAACTTTCTACTTTGAGCATGTTATTTTCCGATGACAAGAAAAAACCAGGGTATTATATAACTAAGTTGTTTCCTTTCTCATTAAAAGGAGAAGCTAAAATCTGGTTTAATAATTTGGCTAGTGGGTCTATTAAATGCTTTAGTGACTTGGTAAAAGTTTTCTTTGAAAAATATTATCCCGCTCAGGTGCAACATGCTGCTCTACATAGAATTTATAACTTTAAACAATTTGAGAAAGAGTGTCTGGAAGCTTGGGGGAGGTATTGTTCGTTACTCAGGGCTCGACCTGGACACACGATACCTAAAAATGAGTTGATGGATATATTTTATAATGGACTAACCGATGAATCTAGGACATACCTAGACAGTTGTGCTGGTTGTGTTTTCAGGAACCGGACTCCGAATGAAGCTGAAGGATTGGACCACTCCTGAGCCGCCACCAACACCATCACCAGCACAAACTCCAACATCCAAGAAGAGGGGTATGCATGCTTTGGACTCCGAAAACATGCAAGAGGCTAAGAAATGTCTTAAAGAGAAGGGTATTAAATCTGAAGAAGTAAAAAATTTGCCTCCTATTGAAGAACTATGTGTGCCTACAACTCGACCATTGATGGTAGAGGTAAACTGTCTTAAATTTTTTGGAACAGGAGATATTCCTTACCGAAAGCCTCCTGATCAATTCTTATATGAACTTGATAATTTTATTGTTAAGCAAAATCATTTCAATATGAAAGTTCAAAACCAATTGCTAGAGAATGCTCAGGTCATTAAAAATTTGCATGACACTTTAGAAAGAACTGCTAATGATGTTAGGGGTCTTATCAAGCATTTTGTTATAGTTCAAACTCAACTTGAACAAAATACTAAGGTACAAAAAGACTTGCTTGCTGAAACAGCTAAAAAGGATAATAAACATGCTTTTGGTATTGCAACAAGAGGGGGTGCTTCTACTCAGGATCCTTTATATCCGGAGGGACATCCTAAAAGAATTGAACAATATTCTCAATTGGCTGAAAACAATGTTGCTAGCTCTTCTAAAAAGAAAAAGAAGAATAAACATAAAAGAACTATAGAGTCCAATGAACCTAGTAATGATAAAGAACCTGAGGAAAACCCAAATAGTATATCTGTTTCTGATGCTGAAACTGAAAGTGGTAATGAACCTGTTAATGAGAATGATAAAGGCAATGCTTCTGATAAGGAAGAAAGTGAAGAAGAACCTGAAAAACTTCCTAAACATAAAAAGTATAATAAGGAGGAATTAATTGCTAGGAAGCATGGTAGTGAAAGAGAACATTGGATGCAAAAACCTAAGCCTTTTCCTAATAAGAAATATAAAACAATATAAGAGGAACACTATAATAAATTCTGTGATTGGATGAAACCTCTCTTTCTGCAAATACCTTTGACTGATGTTATTAAGTTGCCTCCTTATGCTAAGTATATGAAAGATATTGTTTCTAATAAGAGGAAAATTCCTAATGAGGAGATTTCCACTATGCTTGCTAATTACTCTTTCAATGGCAAAATTCCCGAGAAGCTTGGATACCCAGGTATTCCTACTATTCCTTGCTCAATTAAGAATAATTATGTTAGAACTGTTCTATGTGATCTTGGTGCATGAGTAAGTGTGATGCCATTCTCTCTTTATAAGAGACTTTATTTGGATAAACTAATACCCACTGATATTTCATTACAAATGGCTAATAAATCCACTGCTATTCCAATTGGTATTTGTGAAGATGTTCATGTTCAAGTCACTAACAATTGTCTAATTCTGACGGACTTTATTGTTCTTGAAATGCCTAAAGATGAAAATATGTCTATTATTCTTGGAAGAACTTTTCTTAATACTGCAGTGGTTGTTATTGATTGTAATAAAGGGAAAGTTACTTTTAATGTCAATGATAAAGAGCACACGGTTTATTTTTCAAAGAAGATTGACAGGGTTTATGGTCTAGATTCAATTGCAAATCTTGAGATCATCAAAATTGGAGCTATTGATTGTCCTATATATGAGCGTCATAGAGAGTATCAATTCATTATGGTTGGGAAAATAGCTCTAAAGCTTGAGGTAACATAGCTGTTTGGTGGAATTCAAAAAAATTGTGTCATATAAAATATGTTTTGTGGCAAGACTTAATCAACCTTGCTATCAAATTTGTTTTACATACACAAAATAATGATTTCCATGTCATCTTTGCTTTGATATTCATTTTAGCACTTCTGTAATTTTAGTGTTCGAATTAGTTTTAAACCTTTCAAAATTCATTCCTGAAATTTAAAATCATTCTTTTATTCCTGAAAAAGTCCAAAAATAAAAGTTGTCCAAAAAATCTGAAAAAATTCTATTAATTTTTATTTATAAAATGGGGCCCTGTAGCACCAGAGGCTGCCCAGGGGGACCCACCATGTGGGCAGACGACCCCTGGGCACGACCCATTCTTGGCCACGCCTGGGTGGCGCCTGGGGCGCACCAGGCCCCCCACAAGGTGAGCCTACTACCCATTCTTTCTCTCTCCCAAAAAATCACTTTGCCATTGCCCAAGCTCGTGTTCTTGTTGTTCTTGCTCGAAATTTTTTGATCTCCTTGCTCAGGCCATTTTTTCTGCTGAGAATTGGATCGTTTGCTCTGCGGTATGTGACTCCTCCGACTATCCAATCAAAAATTTGAATGGTTTTGTATACCTTGAGTATTTTGCTGATGTAGGTTACTTGTTTAGTGAGCTTGCATGCTTCTTTATGAGTTTATTAACTAGTTTTGATGCATGGTTTAGCTCTCTTATGGTTCTTATAGTGTTGTCCATGATTTATGTGATCCAAAATCAATTTTTATGAGGTTTGTTAAAAATTTCAGAATAGAAGGATGGATAAGCATGCTTATGGGGAGGTGTTTGAGAGGAGGCAATCAACCTCCTCTAGGGTGACAAGGTCTTCAGGAACTGATCCTCAATTTAGGCAATCTTACAATGAAGACTTGGTAGCACCTGATTTCATCGAACATGAAGACTCTGTGCATCCAACGGTTTACCCTTGCCATGATTTTCTGAGAAATGTAGGTATACTTGATGATTTCAGTGAACTAATCTCTAATGCAGGGTTGACAGATTTTGTGGCAATGGAACAGCCACAATATGAGAACCTCACAAGAAGATTTGTTCAAAGTTTTAAATTCAACAATACTCAATTCCATCCTTCTGTTGAATTTAAACTTTATGACAAACCCTGCACATTGTCTCTCAAAAAGTTTAGTGGGATATTAGGAGTTTCCCATAAGGGGACAGCCATGAAATTTCAGGAACAACCACCTTATTTGTGGAAACTTTATAAGGAACTTTGTAATGAGGATGACCGCACCGTGCAGCGAGGTAAAATTCGGAGCATTCAGTTTCCAGCTATTAGATATTTTGCCTATTACCTTGTTAGAGGAGTTCTTGCTAGAGATAATACTAGCAACATTTCTAACTTGCACCTTGCTATCCTTGCTGCTGCAATTAATAAAGATAATAAATTTAGTCTTGGTACTAACCATGTCAGGGGACCAATTTATGGAGGGATCATTGCCTCACGTCTTCTTGCTGCATCTGGTCAGCAGCCTGACCCTTTAGACAAAGAGCTTCCAGTTGAGAAGCTGGATTTAAATTTTATAAAACTTCATCATTTTATTACTTATGAGTCTCGGCCTGATAAAATGTTCTACAAGGTGTTATTTGCTAACAATGCTGTGCGGGAGGTTCCACTGCCAGACACTTGTTTGTTTAACTATGATAACATGAAGGGATGGTCGTTCTCTGTGCACGAATTGGACGTATATCTTGGAGCTTCGAGTTTCCACGCAGAGGCTACCGAGGAGCAGCAGTATGATGTGGGTGCAGCAGGGTATACCTCGTACCAATACGGGGGTAGCTCCTCATATCAGCACCAAGACGAGGGAGCGACTTCGTCGCAATTCCCGCCGCCATATGATGCATGATGACGTGGAATAGCACGTTCGTTGGGAGACCCCAAGTGTAAGGTTTTGTCGTGGTGGGATCACGGCAGATGCCATAGGTATGGCTAAGATGGGGCCGAATGGTCGTTGGGGGAATCCGGGGAGGGTTTATGCACTCAAGAAGTGCACACAAGCAAGAACACGAACAAAGAACCAAGAAAGCAAGAACACAAAACACACCACGATGTACCCTGCTTCGGGGCCCTCTTGCGGAGGTAACACCCCTACTGCAGCACTATCCTAGTCAGTGTATAGCTCAAAGTGACAAGTACAAGCTGCTCCTCGAGCTGTATGATGATACAATGGTGAGAACTCGTGGTGGAAGATGATGCTACAAAGAGAGGAAAAGGCAGTCCGAGCCTGAACCGAGGTCTCTCCGAGGTATTCCGAGCTTCCTCTCTATCTTTCTCTCTATCTTGATCCTCAATCCGTCCGTCCCTCAGCAGGAGGGGTGAAGCCCACTATATAGGCCAGCCGGGTTACCATTGTGCCCCTCGCAGAACACTGTTGCCATGCCTCTGCAACGGTCACCACCGTACCACCGTACCTCGGTCGGGGACAAGACGTGGCTTGCCCATCTCCTGTAGCCTACGGCAGAGCTAGCATGTCCCCTCTGACCGAGACAGGACGTGGCCTGGCAGAGCTACCTCGTAGCCTTTACCCAGACCTCGCGTGGTCAGCGGTCGGAGACGTGCAGGCCCGCCGAACCCGGAGCACGCCTCTGCCATGCCCTTGACAGACGCTCCCGTGTCAGGCGCTCTAGTACCCGGCTGGAAGTGACAGGAGCATTGACTCCGGCCCGACCTACAGCCCATCACCTCGGTTAGCTCGGCGCGTCCGTGCCGTACCTTGGGTCTTGCGCTTAATATCTTTTACTAGCTCGGATCTTACTTCCTTCCCACAGCTTCTCCTGCACCCACAACGCAAACCACCGCACTGAGGTAGTTAGGTCGGCAGAACATAGCTCGGACTGTGAACCTCGGCCCTGGCCACTAGTATACCTCGGACCCCTCTGGGCCAAATAGGTCGGCCTGTATTCTCCAGGTCAAGATGAAGCTCGGACCTTCCCAGGCCCAAACAGGTCGGCCCTTTCCGTACCTCGGCACAACTTGGAACACCACCTTATGCCAAGCCTTGACCCTACCCGGGGATACTCCCCGACATTAGTCCCCGAAGCTGGTGCGGTCCTACGACCTCGGAAGGAGGGCCGTAGCAGGTTCAAAACAAGCCTTACACCACCTCCTAAACCGACCTCCAACATAGTCATGCCGAGGTACCTCCCATACACCACCATCCAATCCGAGGTAGATATGCG
Source organism: Poa pratensis (assembly GCA_947311845.1). Lineage (NCBI taxonomy): Eukaryota > Viridiplantae > Streptophyta > Magnoliopsida > Poales > Poaceae > Poa > Poa pratensis. Next base: position 5,598,861 of record CAMZMU010000098.1, read on the forward strand.
AACTGAACTCTCCGAGCTATCTGACTCAGCACCAACTTGCCTCAAGATTTTCCGAGGTACGTGGCGAAGAATCTCTGCCCGGGCTTCGGAATCCGGACCTCTGCCAAGCAGATTCTGACCACACGCCGCCCTCGTCAGCCGGACCCACCGAACAGCGCACCTGCGCACTCAAGTACTTGACCGCCCACGACCCCTCGATTTTTGTGCTGACCAGCGCAGGAAATCCGGGGTGGGCGGTTGCCACTCTGCGGCCCACGATGTGGCCGATCGTGCGGCCGCAGACCGCGTAACCGTGCGCCCACTCGCACACGATCCCGCGCCTCCCGATAACCGCGCGGTAGTGGCGCAGTTAATGCGGGCAGTTACCGCGCGCGGCTATAAGTAGGGCCCCACGGGTAACTTCGCCATCTTCTTCCTCCTTCACTCGCCCTCTCGCCTCCATCGCCACCAGTGCCGCCGCTTCCGGTTGAGAAGAAACACGTTCCCGCCGCCGCCGACGAGCAGCTCCTTCGTCGCCGCTGCGACCGCGTCACCGGCGCCGCCCTTCAGCACCTCGTTTTCACGGTATGTACTCCCTTTCCTGATACCCTAGGCATTGCCCTAGGTTTCTTCCTCTTTGCGCTGTGGTTCTTCATATGTTCTTGAATAAAACTCTATTTACCTCCTCCGGTAGATCTTACTTGCATACTTTTTTGGGTAGTAGCGAGTTTCATACCTCGGATAGATGCTCGCCTAGCATAGATATGCCTCTATGTATATTAGATAGCCGTCCAACTCCTCCTGAGTTAGCCAGATATAGCCTTAGATTCCAGATTCACTTTTTCTTTGCTAAACTTCTGTGCACTCTTCTGCAGATTGATTCTGCCGAGATGTCTCCTCCTGAGACTTCGGAACAAACCGAGGTTCCAGACCTCGAACTGGAGGTCGGAGAACGAGCCGGCTGGGAAGGTTCGGATGTAACTCCGGACGAAATCCAGTGGCTCAGGGCGACTCGGCGGATTCCCGCCGGGGTAGAGTGTCGCCTGCCAGAGGGCGAACTCGAGCCTCAAGTCAAGGAAGGGGAACGGGTGGTCTTCGTCGCGCACTTCCAGCGCGGCTTCGGACTGCCCGTTAGCGATTTCTTCCGGAGCTTCCTCGACAATTCGACTCCAGGTTCATCACCTCCCCGCCAACGCCATCACCACTCTCTCCTGCATCGTTTCCTTCTCTGAGGGATACCTCGGCCTCAAAGCCACGGTAGACCTCTTTTCTCGCTACTTCCAACTTAAGCGGCAAGTGATCCCGGATCCGAAAAACAAGGATCTGCCCAAGCTACTAACCGCCTGCGGAGCAGCCATCATAGCTCCTCGCCGAAACTCCATCTTCCCACGTATCGCTACTCCGGACACCGTTCGCAAGTGGCTCCGGACGTGGTTTTACGTGAAGAACTCCGGCGAAGAGGACTTCCTCAATCTGCCGGTGTTTAACCTCAGCCCTCCTACCGAACCGCTCAACTGGGACTACACTCCCCCTCTCACCAGCGAAATCAAGTCCATCCATGGGTATGTTGCGAAATGGCAGGACCCGGAGGACCCTGCGAACGACGGGAAAGTCCTGACGGCTGACGATCTGGCCTGCACATTTGTGAAGCGCAGGGTCTCCCCTCTCCAGGCGAGGACTCACAAGATCTGCCACATGAGCGGTCTTTATGATCCAACCCGCCATACGCATGTTGCACTGGACAACGCCGCTGTAGCTCGGCGAGTCCGAGCTATCACCAAGTCCAAGATATCTGACGCTTGGACATGGGGAAGGGAACCCCACTACAGGACCAAGCCACCAAAACAGGTACGCTGTTCCGACGTTTTCTTCGGTACTCCTTTACCACCGAGGTCTTGCTACCGACGTTCATCTTGACCATTTTCTTCCTAACTCCTTTTCATATGTCTGCCATATAGCTGTTCTCCCGCCAGACCGCCGAGGATGGAGTCCATCCTGCGGACCACTTCGGCAAGGATCTTCCTGTCGAGGACCCACCATCCAACGAGGACCCTGACAACGAGGATTACATGCCCATTGCCTCGGCCCGCGTCACCACCGCGGGTAAGCCTCAAGCACAAGCTTCAGTTCAAGAGATTTCGGATGACGAGGAGGGATTTCTCGTCATGGAACCAATAAACGCGGTACCTATCTCCTGCCTTCCTCACCTTCCGAACTTTACTCCAGCAACCAGCCGGAAACGCGCTGGTGCCGCAACTTCGGCCGCCGAACCATCCGCCACTGGAGCCTCCGGACCCACTGCGGCTCCGGTCAAGAGACGTCGGCTGAAGAAGTCCGGAAATCCTCCTCATGCCCGAGGGGGCAAGAAGTTTCCTACTTCGGATGGGTAATGCTTTGCTTCTATAGCCAACAAAGTTTGTTGCTTAAACTTATCACCTCGGTACTAACACTTGACCATCTTCCTTCGTTGCAGTGACCCATAGAAGTGGATCAGGAGGTATCCTCCATGACTGCACCCGTTGGTGCCTCTGAAGCCACGACCACCCCGACGAACTCTCGCCCCGTATCTCCTCCACCGAGGTCTGGCCCGGCCTTGGAGAAATCTGCCCCCACCCGAGGCCAGAGTTCTCCGCGTCCTCAAACGGTGCGGGGACCAATCGCGCCAGCACTCCGGCTACCGCCTTGCCGGAGCCTCGACTCTCCCCCCGCAGCCAGACTGCCCGCAACCAACAACAGCAACAGCAGAAGCTTCAGCAGAAGCAACAGCCCAAGCAGCAGCCCAAGCAGCAGCCCCAAAAACCAGTTCGCCAGACTACCTTGCCGTTGGAGAAAGGCAAGGAGAAAGAGAAAGAGATGGTGAAGTCAAGGTCACCCCCAAACCAACATCTGGGTCTGGCACCCTGACTATCTCTTCTCCTCAAGGATGCAACCGAGGTCTCCTCCCCGGTGTCACGCCGAATCCTCCATTTGCCGCACCCGTTGATGAGACTGCTCCTCCGGCCGACGAATATGCTCGGAGGACATCTCTTATACTGGATAACCGGCCTGCTTCAAGCTCCGAGGCTGCTCAAGCCTTGGAGGCCTCGGTTAGGGGCATCGAGCAGGGCGGACCGTGGGGATATCCTCCTCTGCGCACTGACAGTGACCAGAGCCTCGGCTCCTTGGAACACTACAACGCAGACTGGAATTCTGCAGACGAGGTCTCCTCGGCCTCCCTAGCTGCTCCGGTAGGTGAGCACCCTGCGGGAAACAGCGCCTGCGGCCGAAGCGTCACGACCTACAAGTCGCTGCCCTGCGTGCTGCTCAAAACATCGACGTAAGTCCTATTCTCTTTACTTTCATGCAGTATCTCATCTAATATCCACCATTCCCAGTCCCCGAGATTCGAGGTAAACTATTGACGCTCCGCCGGAGTTAAAATTGTTTGGCTTGAATCTCAAACCATTTTACCTTACTTTATCATGCACCTCGGGTACGAGTCCCCGAGACTCCTGTCGAGGCATACCCCGGCAACATTTTTCCAATGATTTGACTCCGAGTCCCCGAGACTCTTGTCGAGGTATAGCCTTTCTAACCGAGCTATGTTTTTCTTCCTTGCAGAATACTATGAACGTCCGCACGGACATCTTCCATACCCTCCTGTTTGACCACAAGAAACTCCACGACGAGCACAAGGCCGTCCTTGCAGAAAAGAACTCTTTGGACGAAAAGCTCCAACTAGAGAAAGCCGAAGTAGCTCGTCTGGTAAAGGAACTGAAGCGCATCACCGAGCTGCGGACGTCGGAAACAGAGCAGCTGCAGGCGGAAAAGGCCAGTGTTGTTGAAACAGAGAAGAAACTTCGGGAGGATGCCGCCAAGGAACATGAGAATGCGCTCCAGTTAGCCGAGGCCCGCGCCACCTCGGCCACCGAGGCTTATGAAGCCCTTCAAGCTTCGGTTAACCAGCTCCTCCCGACGCTGGAACGTATCAACAAAGAAATGGACGGTAAGCTTCTTGCCCCCCTTATCCTTGCTTTGTCCTCAACAGTACTGGCTCTTTGCCGAACTGTTTCTTTCATTATTAACAGGCTATTCTTCTGCAGAGCACTTCACCTACACCCAAGTTTCGGCTCGCAATATCACTGATCAGCACAGGAAGAGGCGTAGCGAGACGAACCCCGCCTGGACCATTGAGGACCACATCGTGGCCATCAAAGCTCGGATCCATCCCTTGAAAACCATTGGGTCCGAACTCCTTGATGCAGGTGTGTCTGCTTTCCGAGCCTTGTGGCCTCTTGCCGATGCTCCCAATACTACGCCTGAGCTCGCCGCCAAGCTTCGTGAAGCCGAACAAAGACTTCGAGAGTGGCGCTCATCCTCGGCTCGCGCTGGAGCTGATGCCGCTCTCAAATTCATCATGACTTGGTGCGAGAAGCTCGACCTCGAAAAGATGGACACTCTTCGCCGAAATTCGCCCTGGTCCACGGACCCAATTCTCATCCAGCGGCGCGAAAAGATGGCTTCCTTCTTCGCTGGATATGCCAACACCAAGAACTTGAGCGAGGGAGACACCTACTCCGACGCCGAAGATGACGAGCCAGAAGAGGATGAATACGAAACAGAATCCGACGTCGAAGCCGAGCAAGGTGACGATGGTGACACCCGCGAAGCAGAAACCGAGGCTTCTCCACAAGCTGGTGCCGAGGTTACTGCCGACGTTGCCAGCACCTCCCAGGCTACCTCGGCTGCTGCCGACGTAATTCCTGATGCCTCGACCTGAACTCTGTTACTATCATGCTTGGCCAAAAAACTTCATTAAATCCCCGGTATGCCGGGACGCAGATGTAATCAAACTTAAGTAGTTCCTTTTGCTACCTCTGTTACTATCATGCTTATCCGAACCATGCTTTTCTAAGCTTTACGTCGAATCCTTTTGAATGATTGCTCGAGTTTACTTTCGTGTTTACTATGTTTGGCATTCTTTGCTCTTGACTACCTTTTAGGCAGATGCCAGTCGAGTCACAAGATTGTTGTTCATAGCATACAGTACTTGGTAAATTCCGAGGTATGTTTCAAAGTCATCCGACATAAACGAAAGGTAAAGACAGGGGTTAGTAAACGACACATGCCGAACTATAATTTTGGACCGAGTCCCCGAGTTCATTTTCATGTCTCCCACGTTTTTTCCTCTTTGCTCTTGACTACCTTTTAGGCAGATGCCAGTCGAGTCACAAGATTAGTTTCATAGCACACATTACTTGAAGTTTGAGACGAGGTTCAAAATAGTTCGGCATATGAACAAAACTGACAAACAGAGATAAAACATAAGCACAAGAGCGAGGCAGTCCCCGAGCTTTTACCTCGGAGTGCCGACATTTTTATTAAGGATTAACCGAGGTACATACATTGCGCCTTTCATGAGTAGAAAGGTCGGAGTAGAGCTACGTTCCATGGTCGCCTGACCTCTGACTCGGGGTTGTCCAGCCCATCTTCCCTTGGTTCCTGCGCATCTATAAGATAGTAGGAATCATTGAGCAGAGCTCGGCTCACAACGAACGGTCCCTCCCATGGAGGTGACAACTTGTGCCGGCCTTTCTTGCGCTGCACCAACCTCAGCACCAAATCTCCCTCGTGAAACACACGAGGGTTGATACTCCGGCTATGATAACGTCGGAGACCTTGCTGGTAAATTGCTGACCGAGATGAGGCCAATTCTCTCGCTTCCTCAAGCAGATCTACTGCATCCTCCCGAGCCTCTTTTGCCTCGGCTTCAGTGTACATTGCCACTCTGGGCGCATCATACTCGATGTCAGTGGGTAGCATAGCTTCTGCCCCATAGACCATAAAAAATGGCGTATAGCCAGTCGATCGATTTGGCGTGGTCCTTAGACCCCACAGTACTGCTGGTATCTCATCTATCCAACACCCCGGCGTTTTCAGCAGTGGTTCAATGAGCCGAGCCTTGATGCCGGCCAACACTAGAGCATTTGATCTTTCCACCTGTCCATTAGACTCCGGGTGTGCCACCGAGGCTATGTCCAGCCGGATTCCCTTGTTCATGCAAAACCGAGCGAACTCTCCAACAGCAAAGTTAGTGCCGTTGTCCGAGATAATGCTATGGGGGTAGCCATATCGCAGAATAATCTCCTTCAAGAAAGTCACTGCTGAATGACCATCCAACTTCCGGATTGGTTTCACCTCGATCCACTTGGTGAATTTGTCCACCATCACCAATATGTGTGTCATGTTACCTCGGGCTGGTTTGAACTCTCCCACCATATCCAAACACCATACCGCAAACGGCCAAGTGATAGGAATTGTTTTGAGCGCCGAAGCCGGCATATGCGTTTGCTTGGCAAATCTTTGGCATCCTTCACATCTCCGGACTATGGCCTCTGCATCAGCAAGAGCAGTGGGCCAATAGAACCCATGCCTAAACACCTTGGCACCAGAGCTCTTGTGCTGCAATGATGACCACATTCTCCTTGGTGGATCTCCAAAAGCATCTCCTTGCCTTCAGCTGGCTCAACACACCGTTGCAACACCTCGGTTACGCTTCTTTTATAGAGCTCCTTGTTGATGATGGTGTACGCCTTGGCCCTCCTTTGAATCCTCCTAGCCTCGGTTGTGTCACTTGGCGTGCTTCCCTCCGTTATGAACTTCATAATTTGCTCCGCCCACTCCGGCACCGGGTGCAAAGGAAAAAGTTCCTCATCCACCTCCATTGGCTCGGCCACCATAATCTCCTCCATTATTTCCTCCACCATCCTGCGACCAGTCCCCGAGTCTGGATGAGCAGTCCCCGAGGTTTGGTGTGCAGTCCCCGAGCTCTGCCACGCAGTCCCCGGGTCCGACCAAACGCATCCGACGTCTACCTCCATTGGAACAGGTCCGGGCTCTTGCTCCGCCGGGATGAAAATAGATTCGGATTCAGGAGAAGGTTTGATTGAAGGAGTTCTCAAGTGATTCAGGGCTACCCCTGGTGGTACTGCCTCTTTGATGAACCGAGCTTTGACAACACGTCGGCAGCATCATTTTCTGCCCGAGGTATATGCCTGTACTCACACCCTTCAAAGAACCCGGATATCTTTTGCACATGGAACCGATATAACGCCATGTTGGCATCCAGAGCATCCCAAGTTCCAGAAGATTGTTGCACCACCAGGTCGGAATCGCCGAAGCACTCTACACGCCGGATACCGATCTCCTTTGCCACCTTGAGGCCATGGATTAAGGCCTCATACTCCGCCACATTGTTTGATGCTGAGAAATGAATCTGCAGCACGTACTTCAGCTGATCTTGCTTTGGCGAGGTGAGGACTATACCAGCCCCCAGCCCGATCTTTGTTTTGGACCCATCAAAATGCATTTTCCAATAATTATAGTCCGGCCTGGGTGGCTCATACTGCATCTCGGCCCAATCACAAAAGAAGTCCGGCAACGCCTGGGATTTAATTGCGTCTCTTCTCTCGTAATGTGGTGCATATGGAGACACCTCAATCGCCCATTTGGCAACTCGGCCAGTTGCATCTTTGCACCCGATGATCTCCGAGATTGGAGCTTCGCACACCACCGTCATGGGATGCTCCTGGAAATAATGCTTCAACTTCTTGACCGCCAGGTAAACACCGTACGTCATCTTCTGGTAGTGAGGATAGTTCTGCTTCGAGGTAGAGATCACCTCGCTCAAGTAATACACCGGTCTCTGCACCGACCTGCCACCTTCTTCGCGCTCCACCACCACTGCCACACTTACAACTCGGTTTGTGGCCGCAATGTAAAGTAACATCGGCTCATTGTGCAATGGTGACGCTAACACCGGGGCAGTGGACAACATCTTTTTCAGCTCGCCAAACGCCACGTCGGCCTGCGGGGTCCATGTAAACCCGGTACTTTTCTTCATGAGCTGGTACAAAGGTAAGGCTTTTTCTCCTAGCCGAGCTACAAATCGGCTCAACGAGGCTAGGCACCCTGTGAACTTCTGCACATCTTTCAAACACTTCGGTAACTTCATGCTCTCAATAGCTCGGATTTTGGCCGGGTTAACCTCGATACCTCGGCTGGACACCAGGAATCCGAGCAACTTCCAGCCGGGACACCAAAGGTGCACTTGTCCGGGTTAAGCTTCAACCGATACTTTCTCAAATTCACAAATGTCTCCTCGAGTCCTCGAGGAGAGTACTTTTTTCCTTAGTTTTGATGACGATATCATCGACATACACTTGCACATTTTTGCCCATCTGAGAGTGCAGGCATTTCTGCATACACCTCTGATAAGTTGCCCCGGCATTTCTCAGACCAAAACACATGACACGATAGCAATACGCCCCATACGGGGTAATAAAAGCGGTCTTTATTTGATCCTTTGGGTTCAGTGGTATCTGGTGAAAACCAGAGTACGCATCGATGAAAGATAACAGTTCACAACCAGCAGTGGAATCGATCACCTGATCAATCCGAGGTAATGGAAATGGATCTTTTGGGCACGCCTTGTTGAGGTTAGTAAAGTCAATGCACATGCGCCACACCTTGACCACGGCTGGCTCGTCTTTCTTCTTTTCCACCAGGACCGGATTGGATATCCAGTCCGGATGCAGTACCTCCATTATGAACCCGGCTGCAAGCAACTTAGCCAGCTCGTCCAGCACCACTTGTCTCCGGTCGTCTGAGAGACGACGGGTCGGTTGCCTCACCGGTTTCACCTCTGGCCTAACAAATAAAGAGTGCTCTGCCAACTCCCTCGGAACACCTGGCAGGTCCTTAGCCGACCATGCAAAGATATCCCGATTCTCACGGAGGAAGTGACAGAGCTCGCCTTCCTATTTCTCGCCTAGCCCGGTCCCAATGATGGCCACATGCTCTGGGTGCTCCGGGTCAATGGGGATCTTCTTGGTCTCCTTGGGTACCTCGAACGCCGCAGTTGAGTCCGGGCTCATCAGTCCGGACAGGCCGAGCTGTGTTGACTGCGCCATTGCCACCACTTGATGCAGCTTCTTCTTCTCGGCTGCGATCACCAAAGACTCGGCTAGGTTAGATCCCGCCGAGGCACACTGAATTGCTCGCTTGTAGTCACCCGAGATGGATATGATCCCATTAGGCCCTGGCATTTTCATCTTCAGGTATGCAACATGGGTGGAAATCATGAACTTGGCCAAAGCCGGCCTTCCAAGCAGTGCATGGTATGCACTCTCCAAGTCCACCACCTCGAACTCGATACTCTCAACTCGGCAATTTTCCTTGGTTCCAAATGCTACATCCACCCATATCTTGCCCATGGGTGCACAGGAAACGCCGGGCACAATCCCATGAAAAGTACAACTGCTTGGCATCAACTGATTAGGCGAGATGCCCAATTTCACCATTGTGTCTCGGTACATGATGTTGATGGCACTGCCATTGTCCACCAGAACTCGGGTGAACCTCACATTGTTGGTAGGCCCACACAACGTTGGATCTACCACCAGGGCATACTTTCCAGGACTCGGCATGATCCGAGGTGTGTCCTTTCTGCTCCAAGTGATCTCCTGCTCAGACCAGTTCATATAGGTCGGCACCACCGGCATTACTGCATTCACCTCCATGGCACGCCTCTGCACGCTCTTCTTGTCAGTTGGCTCGGTCACAAAGACCACATAGCTCGCATGAACCTCTCTATAGTCATTTCCGGGGTATTCATACTGCTGACTTGGTCCGGCACCATTGTTGTTGTTATTACCTCGGACATTCACCACATTCACGGGTCTTGCTGCTGCAGGCCTCGGAAGAGGTGCAGTGGTTACCGGGGTAACATTTGCTCCGGACAGATTAGGGTGGGACCTCGGCTGAAATCTCTGAGGTGGTGGTCCTGTTCTGATTCCTCCGGCCCTTGCCCCCTCTTCTCTGATTCTGCGGTTCCAGCTGCACTGCCGGGTTGAATGGTTGGCTGGCTTGCGCGGGTCAGTCGTATGGTAACAGCACGGACCATCTATCATTGATTCATAGGTCATGGGTGGCTCCTGGTTCGGACTAAATGCCGGACCATTGATTTTTGGCCTCTGGACACCTCCAGCTCCGGGCTGATCCGGGTTCACCGCTGCAACTTGGTTGGAGGGTATGGATAGTCCGGCTCCCTCCTCTTCTGTCCGAACTCCTGACGGTCATTACACCTTGGTCCGAGCCGGTTGTTTATTGGCTCCCTCCTTCTGTTACGTGCTCCTGCCTCTGCTGCTGGCTGCATCGGATCACCCAGGGCATAAGAATCTGCAACCCGGATGGTTTCTGCTAGGGATCTCGGCATATCTCTCTGGAGCCTCTGCCACAGCATGCTGCCATGTCGACAGCCATCTGCAAACCAGGAAATGGCCTGGGCCTCTACCACTCCTTCACAGGAATTCCGAACATTGCTCCACCGAGTTAAGAATTCTCGGTCAGTTTCATGATCATCTTGCTTACATGCCGCCAGGAGCTGAGGTCGGTTTGGCCTCTTGTATGTACTAGCAAAGTTGCTGTTAAACGCCAGCTCCAAGTCTATCCAGGAGTTGATACTATACTCCGGCAAATTATTCAGCCAGATCCGAGCTGGACCTTCCAACATGTGCGGGAGATACCGGACCGCCCATCGGCGATTGCCCCCCGCAATGTGCACCGAGGATACATAATCTGTCAGCCAATCTTGTGGCTTGGTGCTCCCATTGTATGGCTTGGTGTTCCGACCTAACTGGAACTGAGATACTGGTGGTGGTGGCTCCTTCATGATCCGAGGTCCAAAACATGCCGGACCAGGAGGGCCTTCCTCCTCCAGTTGCTCAGACAAGTAGAGTCTATCCAGCTTGTTACGGACATCGCCTGGAGCTAACATCCGACCTCCTATCCGAGGTCCCAACGCCCCATCCACTCTGTGGTATCCAGCTCGTGCCATGGCCGAGTCTCCATCATCATATCGGTCATCGCCTTGACCGACGTTCTGAGGTTGCTGAACATACTCCGGCTCTCGCTGATACTGCCCCTGCTGCCGAGGTTGTTGCTGATACCTCGGGGGCGGAGGTGGTTTACCTCGGCCAGCCGATGCCGCTTGACCGCCGTTCTGATTTCCCTGACCGGAGTTACCCTTAGCCCGGCTCGCATTGCCTGGGCCGGGGTTTCCCTTAGCTCGGCTAGCATTGCCCTGGCCCGCCTTCTGCTTTGCTGCTAGGACTGGATCATACATCTGCAGCTGCTGGTTCTGACCCGAGGTGACACTCCGGGCTCGATCGGCTCCTCCGACGAGTGGAGACGAGGCTTGCCCCTTGGACACCTGACTGACTGGCCTAGCTGAATAAACCATCTCTGAATCACCAGCCCCGGCATTTGCTCTGCGGAGAGCCTCATTCTGCTGGTTAGCCACATATACTAACTCATTGACTCGCTTCTGCTGCGCACGCCATGCATCTCCAGATAATCCGGATAGCTCGGCCCTGCCTGCCTCGGCAGCTCTGAGGTTCTTAGCAGGGGAACTATACACCGGCCTTCCAGTTGACACGCGACTCCCACTCCTAGCCGAGGTGGTAGGTCGAGCCTCCCTGTTTAGCTCATCATTGAGCCCCTTGCCTCTCTGCCGCACCTCGGCTCCCCTATGTGTATCAACCGCTACCGGGGTGAAGCCATTCGCTGCATTGTACTCGCGCAGATCTCTATTGAACTCATCTCTAGCTGTTATCATTGCTACAGCCTCCTTCTGCAGCAGGACACGCTTTGCCTCTAGGTCGGCCACAGTCACCACTATGTCCACCCTGGATTTACTGGGTCTGCCAGCGTATCCACTATCTCTACCAGGGTCGCACCTCGGCCCCGCAGCTCTGGGGTGCCAGGCAAGTCCTTCTCTAGCCTGGGCTTTGCAGATCTCACCTTAGCAACCTCGGCTGCCTTGGACTGGCTGGCATCTACTTTGCCAGCGGCGTCAACCGGACCTGTCACCATCACCTCTACGCAGCTCTCGGGGCGAGTGATGCGCCGACCTAAAGCCGCGAGGAGAGGAGTTTCGTCGTCCACGAGCACCTGCTCCGGGTACCCGCGAACAACCTCGACAGCAACGTACGTGACGAAGCTGCCGAGCATCATGGTGAAGCCGTGCTCGGGGAAGGGCTTGCCGGCGAAACACCCCGCGTTGTCGCTGATGAAGGTGAACTCTCCGATCTTGGCGACAAGCCCGGAAAGAACACGCTCGCCTGAGCCCGTCCGGATGAAAACTCCCTCCAACGCCTCAATCTGCCCCACGGTGGGCGCCAACTGTCGTGGTGGGATCACGGCAGATGCCATAGGTATGGCTAAGATGGGGCCGAATGGTCGTTGGGGGAATCCGGGGAGGGTTTATGCACTCAAGAAGTGCACACGCAAGAACACGCAAGAACACGAACAAAGAACCAAGAAAGCAAGAACACAAAACACACCACGATGTACCCTGCTTCGGGGCCCTCTTGCGGAGGTAACACCCCTACTGCAGCACTATCCTAGTCAGTGTATAGCTCAAAGTGACAAGTACAAGCTGCTCCTCGAGCTGTATGATGATACAATGGTGAGAACTCGTGGTGGAAGATGATGCTACAAAGAGAGGAAAAGGCAGTCCGAGCCTGAACCGAGGTCTCTCCGAGGTATTCCGAGCTTCCTCTCTATCTTTCTCTCTATCTTGATCCTCAATCCGTCCGTCCCTCAGCAGGAGGGGTGAAGCCCACTATATAGGCCAGCCGGGTTACCATTGTGCCCCTCGCAGAACACTGTTGCCATGCCTCTGCAACGGTCACCACCGTACCACCGTACCTCGGTCGGGGACAAGACGTGGCTTGCCCATCTCCTGTAGCCTACGGCAGAGCTAGCATGTCCCCTCTGACCGAGACAGGACGTGGCCTGGCAGAGCTACCTCGTAGCCTTTACCCAGACCTCGCGTGGTCAGCGGTCGGAGACGTGCAGGCCCGCCGAACCCGGAGCACGCCTCTGCCATGCCCTTGACAGACGCTCCCGTGTCAGGCGCTCTAGTACCCGGCTGGAAGTGACAGGAGCATTGACTCCGGCCCGACCTACAGCCCATCACCTCGGTTAGCTCGGCGCGTCCGTGCCGTACCTTGGGTCTTGCGCTTAATATCTTTTACTAGCTCGGATCTTACTTCCTTCCCACAGCTTCTCCTGCACCCACAACGCAAACCACCGCACTGAGGTAGTTAGGTCGGCAGAACATAGCTCGGACTGTGAACCTCGGCCCTGGCCACTAGTATACCTCGGACCCCTCTGGGCCAAATAGGTCGGCCTGTATTCTCCAGGTCAAGATGAAGCTCGGACCTTCCCAGGCCCAAACAGGTCGGCCCTTTCCGTACCTCGGCACAACTTGGAACACCACCTTATGCCAAGCCTTGACCCTACCCGGGGATACCTCCCCGACAGGTTTGATGTAACTAGCGGCAAGTTTTCCCTTGATTACAAAGCCAAGGTTATCAATCCAGTAGGATTTGGAGAAGGCTTTAGAAAGGTGTCAATGGCGCTGTTACGATAATTGACGTGGACCTGCGCACACACGAACAAACTACTTTGTCCCAACGAAACAGAGAGGTTGTCAATCTCTCCGGCTTGCTGAACACAAAGGATTAAACGTATGGGTGTAAAATAATATGAGAGCAAAAATGACCAGCGAGCAAATTGACTTAAAAAGGCTATTAGAACGGTTGTAAACAATATCGAAAAATAGGACCGGGGTCCACAATTCACTAGTGGTGTCTCTCCAAAACATAAACATGTTGGGTAAACAAATTACAGCGAGTCAATTGACAAACATGGGCGCAACACAATACTATCATGACACTAAGTTCACCATTTCATTTAATATGGGCATTACGACAAAATACATAGACCGTTATCCAACTGCATCTATGACTAATAATCCACCCCGGGATCGCTATCCAGCATGTCACCCGAAAGTATTAAGTTGCAAGCAACAGATAATTGCAATAAGCATGGTGCGTAATGTAAGCAATGTAAACAACATAAAGCAATAAACACCGTTGTTTATCCCTAGTAGCAACAACACATCTCAAGTCTTAATCGTTTCAGTCAACTCGATCTCATACAAGAGAGGCATGAACCCACTATCTAGCATAAATACCCTCTCCAAGATACTAGCAATTACTTCGGCGAAAGCATCCACAAGCATCGGAGAGCACTCAAGATCATAAATAAAACATATGAATAAACAATCTGAACAATAATGTCATGACTCCATAATTCATTGGATCCCCGCAAACACAACATGTAGCATTACATAAAGATGATCTTAATCATGTAGGCAGCTCATAAGATCTAAACAACGGAGCATGATACGTCCAAAACGTATCTATAATTTTTGATGTTCCATGCCTATTATATATTGATTACCACATGTTTATCTTGCACTTTATATCATTTTTATGCATTTTCTGGGACTAACCTATTAACAAGATGCCACAGTGTCAGTTCCTGTTTTCTGCTGTCCTTTTGTTTCAGAAAATCTATTCTGGAAATATTCTCGGAATCGGACGCCAATTTAACTGATTTATTTCTGGACCGAGACGGAGCAGCAGACAGGAGGACGGAGCCGGGGGCCACACCAGGCAGACCGGAGGGCCAACGGCGCGGCCAGGGTGGGGCCGCGCGCCTAGGCCGCCGTCCCACCTCGACTGGCCACCGACGTCGCCCTTTCGCCTATAAATTGCATCTAATCGGGAAACCCTAGATAACCGAGCAAAAATCCACGAAAAGTTCCGAGGCTGCCGTCATCTTCAACCCTAGTTCGGGAGGGTTTCTTCAGTTCTTCCCGGCACCTTGTCGGATAGGGAAATCATCACCGGAGGGCTCTACATCACCATGCCTGCCTCCGGAGTGATGCATGAGTAGTTCTCCACGGGACTACGGGTCCATAGCAGTAGCTAGTTGGTAGTCTCTCCACCTTGTGCTATCATGTTTAGATCTTGTGAGCTGCCTAACATGATCAAGATCATCTTTATGTAATGCTACATGTTGTGTTTGCTGGGATCGATGAATTGTGAAGTTATGATCAAGTTTGTTCATCTATTTATATTATGTTTTATCTATGTTCCTGCATGCTCTCCGTTGTTAGTAGATGCTTTGGCCAAGTAGATGCTAATGACTTCAAGAGAGGGTATTTATGCTAGATAGTGGGTTCATGCCTCTAGAAGCCTGGGCTTGATAGACAGAAACAACTAAGGCTGTAGATGTGTTGTTGCCACTAGGGATAAAATAACCGATGCTTAGCTTAAGGGTACTGCTGTTAAGTCTAATGTGTTTGTTTACATTACACACTTTGCGTAATGATATAATATGTTGCTTGCAACTTAATACTCATGGGAGACCCGAAAGCTATCTTGTGAGTGGATTATGAGTCATAGATGCAGCTAGTAAGCGGTCTATGTATATTGTTGTAATGCCCAACAGATATAACAATGAACATGTGCTTGTCATATATTGCATTGTCATGCGTTTGCAATTTGTCAATTGCCCAGCTGTAATTTGTTCACCCAACGTGTATGTTTATTTGTCTTATGGAGAGACACCACTAGTGAACTGTGGACCCCAGTCCTTTATTCCACACTGATGCATGTAAAATGCATACATGAATTTTGCATTATATTACTTATATTTCAATCATATTTGCATCATATAAGGGTTATATCATTGATTTATATTGATTTTGGGAATATTTCATTGTTTCCCTTTTTTCTGGAATTAACCCTGCACAGGCAGAAAACCCTATTTTCTATATTTTGATGTTTCAGGGACCCAAACGACGTCCAAATGACCTAATAATTTACGGGATCAGTTTTTGGAAGGAACAAAGCGTGGGAGCGAAGGAAGCGAACAAAGTGAGGCCCGAGGGCCAGAAGAGGGTGGCCCACGCGGCCAGATTCCCTGGCCGCGTCGGACCCACCATCTGGGGCCTCGGAGCTCTGTTGCCGTCGATCTTTTTTCCCGAGCCTCCGTCTTGACCTAAAACGACTATAAAAATAGTCCCCGACGCCCTTCGGAAAGGAGCGCCGCAGAAACACAAAACCACGAAACAGAAGACCTGGAGTTGCAGATTGGAGGGGGAAAACTCCGGTGGGGCGCTGCCGGGGTGGTCTCCATCTTCTCCAACATCTCCACCATCATCACCATGATGAAGGGGGAGTAGTCCACCCCCTGGACTTTGGGTTTGTGGTGGTAACTTGATCTAATCTCTCTATGTATGATCATTGTTGAAGTCCATATGATGTGCCTTGCATAAGTATGGATCTATCTATGTAATTCCTATGGTGGATATTGTGGTATGAGATGATATTTGTTATGCATTTACCGTTGTGTTGGATCTTTTATGACTTGTCATACTTTGGAGATATTCTATGATGCATGTGATGGTTCGATTTATGCATAATGCCTTGTTTATCCATGTCATGAGGTGATTGACACCACCAAGTGTAGATAGATGAGAGAGATGTGGTCATGCACACGAAATATGAATCATTGCACTAGTGTTTAGAATATTGTCCATTATGAAGTATGATGTATGTAGGTACGGGATGGCCGAATTGACAACGGCATATGTATTGAGTGACACAATACAGCCCAACATCCTTTATCTGGGGGTAAAAAGGAAGAAGTATAATGTGGGAGTGACAACAAACCACGCTAGCCTTACGAGGGTGACCTAGCAACACAAATGCTTATTTTCTTTCAACTATGTGTTTTAGGACATGTAGCCGTCATAGAAGTTTACCATTAAAGCATGACAATTGTGTGTACTTTTTATCTATAACATGATAATCACCATAGATGGGAGAGAGGATTGAGTGAACCCATGAACCCATGTCCATTGTTCCTATAAGAGAAAACCTTTGTATTGTCCTCTTGCATTGAAGAGGATTGGGACACTTTTACATTCTTGTTTTGTTACATTAAACTTCCATCCATTAAATCAACCATCTTGTTCTTTAAACCTGTTTAGTGCATAATCAACTAAAACTTGTGACACTTTAGTTGTAGGGAATAGATAACTTTTCCTTCTTGCTTCTGCGGATCGATACCCTACTTCCACATTGAGAGGTGCTACAGTGATCCCCTGCTCTTGGGGGTTATCACACACTGATACAAACACCGTTTTCACCACGCTCTATGTTACTTCCTGCTGCTACTTTTGTGTTCATCATCATATTCTACACCATACGTTTAATCCTTTGTATTCAGCAAGCCGGGGAGATTGACAACCTTCCTGTTTCGTTGGGGCAAAGTACTTTGATTGTGTGTGTGCAGGTCCACGTCAGTGATCGGGTAACGGCGCCGCTGAAACCTTTGTGAAGCTCTTCCAATTCCTACTGGATTTGACAACCTTGGTTTTGTAATCAAGGGAAAACTTTGCTGCTGACTACATCATACCTTCCTCTTGGGGTTTCCCAGCGAACGTGCGTTCCACGTCATCAAGCAACTTTTTCTGGCGCCGTTGCCGGGGAATTGGAAGCTACAACAAGGGGAGTTACACGCCACCAATCTCATTACTTTGTTATTGTCTTGCTGAGTTATTATGTCTAGCTCTTTACTTGCTATCAATGGTTACTTTCCTTGAAACTAGTCCTATGGCTGAAAACAACATGAGAGAGCTTTATAAACTTTATCTTGAATTGGGACATGAGGTGTTTGAAGAGAAAATTAAAAAGCCTATGGAACTTTATTTGCATAAAAATCATGATAGTAGCAATGTTATTAGCATACATTCTTTGAACACCATTATTGCTAATGCCATGGAAAGCTCTAAGCTTGGGGAAGCTGGTTTTGATGAAAATATTCTTTTTAGTCCCCTAGCTTTGGAGGAGGAAATTTGCTTTGATAATACTTTGCCTCCAATTTATGATGATTATAATGATTGTGATATTTTAGTTCCACATACTATTGAGGATAAAGTTTATTATGATTATACTATGCCTGCAATTTATGATGATTACAATGATGGTTGTGATAGTTTTGCTCCCACTATTACTAATGATAATTACTATATTTATGTGGAGAGTAATGATACTTTTATGCATGTGAATCATGATAAGTATGCTTTATGTGATAGCTATATTGTTGAGTCTATTCATGATGCTACTGAAAATTATTTTGAGAGAGGAAAATATGGTTATAGAAATCTTCATGTTATTAAATTTCCTCTCTTTATGATGAAAGTTTTGAGCTTTCTCTTCTGTTGCTTTTATATGCTGTTTGCTTTAAGACCTAATGGTCAGTATGAGAGAGGGATACACGGTTTCATATATCTCAATAATATTAAGTCTCCTCTTTTTTATGTTGAAAGTTTTGAAATTGCACTTGTTTTGCCTTCCTATGCTAGTCACTTTGTGCTTCACTGACTTGTTTTCTTACAAGGCTCCTATGCATAGGAAGTGTGTTAGATTTAAACGTGTTTTATATATGCTTCTTGATGCTCTATTTTATGTTTCAACCCTTATCTTTATGTGAGCATCATAAAAATCACTATGCCTAGCTAAAATGCGTTAAAGAAAAGCGCTTGTTGGGAGACAACCCAATTTTATTTCCTGTTATTATTGTTTTCTTGAGTCAAGGAGGTTGTTTACTTCTGTAACAACTCCTTTGTATCTTTTATTTTTTTGTTTTTGTTGTGCCAAGAAAAGCCTCTAATGCAAGAGGGTGGTAAAGTTTTATTTGCTGTCTAGAAACAGATTTCTGTACCTCACGGTAAAAATTCGTGAAAAATCATGGATTACTATTTTAATCTGTAAATTTTTGAGAAGAAGACTGAACTTATTACCTAACTTTTGTTAGTTAACCGTTTTCTGATTTGAGCATCGGAAGTGCCTCGAAAAAATTCGTCTTTACGAACTGTTCTGGTTTTGACAGATTATGTCTTTGTTTTGCATTGTCTCTTTTGCAAGTTTAGATTCATGTTCTTCGGGGGGAGATGACGATCTTGCTTAGTAATAGTAGCTAATGTTTGAACTAAAGTATGCAATGTGTTTTTATAGAACCAAGTGAGTTTATCTTTGTGTGAAGTAATTTTTCAAGTATTAGGCGAGGAGGATGATATAAGAAGATCAAGAAGAGAGAAAAGCTTAAGCTTGGGGAGGCTCCCTTGGATCTCCCCAGCATATATCAAGAAGACTCAAGCGTCTAAGCTTGGGGATGCCCAAGGCATCCCCTTCTTCATCAACATATTATCAGGTCACCTCTAGTGAGACTATATTTTTATTGCATCACATATTGTGTGCTGTTCTTGGAGCGTTTGTGTGTTTTATTTTCTTTTTTTTTTGTTTTCTGATCATAACTTAGTTGGATCCTATCACTCTTGTTTGGCAGAGAGACATTCTCCGCTTTTGATTAGAATACTCCTGTTCTTCACTTATACTTGTTGAGTATTTCTGTTTAGCACTGCTATGCTATTAGCTCTTGGTTTGCATGTATCTCTTGTTCAGAGCTATTAGTTCTTTTATAGAAAGTACTCTCTTGCTTCACTTATATTTGTTTGAGAGTTGTATAATTGGCCTCTGGTTGGAACAGAAAATGCTAAAGTGTGTGGTAGTTGTATAATGGAAAAACTTGCATAGTCTTGTAGATCATTGAACTTTGATAACTTGATTCCTTGCAAATGTTTTGAGATATTAAGAAATTAGATGTTAAATGCTTGCTGGTTAATTAAAGCTAAAATCTGATTAGTGGTTGTGTTATTAAAGCTTGTACCGTACTACAAACTCTTAAAATTGCTGAAGGTGTAGTTGGACTTGATAGCTTCTCATGTCTGAAGGTTTTTGGAAACAACATAGTTGCGTGCTAAGGTCGAGGGATCTAGCGGGGTACTTGTGCCTCCGTGAACGGCCCTCCTTGGGGTAAATTTAATCATGCTCTTAATGTTGAACCTGCTAGTTGTTTGCAATAAACTTGTGAGTTCTTTTTGACTAATGTTAAGCTACGGTTTTTGGCACTTCCACCATCCATATTTTGCTAGCCTCTTCGGTGTTGTGCATTGCCTTCTGCTCACATTGAGAGTTGTGCATACTTCGCAAGTACATCCAACCCCGTGGGAGAACTTCATCTTGTTCTCCTACACATAAGCCAAACATCTTCCTCAAAACAGCCACCATAACTACCTATCACAGCATTTCCATAGCTGTTCCGAGATATATTGCCATGCAACTTCCACCTTACATTACATGACTTGTTGTCATTCATCATTGTTATATATTGCTTCGCATGATTCTATACAGCTGATGTGTGGTTTTACCCATGTTACGCTATATCATTGCACATCCTGCTACACTGGCAGATGCATACAGTTTTATACATCATGTTTTGTTCATTATGAGTTATTTGTACCAAAAAGTGTGTTGTCATATTAGAGTGTTGCCCCTACAGTGAGGGAGAGAAAAGTGAAAAGAGCCACGGAGGCCATTGAAAAGAGAAACAGAAAAAAAAAAAAAAAAAAAAAGAAAAAAAAGAAAGAAAAGAAATAAAGAGAGAGGGGGCAACATTACTATCCTTTATCCACACTTGTGCTCATGTTTAGCACCAGTTTTATAGTCATCATTTGTGCTAGTAGCACCTATGCTTCATATGAGAGAGCTCTCATGTTTCATTAGTATAACTATGTGGGGAATTTACGTTATAGAACTTGGGTTGTATATTCCAATGATGAGCCTCCTCAAAAGTGCTCTAGGTCTTCATGAGCAACCAAGTTGGATGCACCCCCACTAGTTTCATTGGAGAGCTTTCATACACTTATAGCTCTATGTGCATCCGTTGCATGGCAATCACTACTCCTTGCATAGCTTCGATTATAAGACTTCCTCTTGTCTAATGATCATTTATAGCTTTGTGAGCCTTTCTTCCATTGGCCTTCCAAACCCCCATTATTATTCTCTTTGCCATAACATCCTGGTGCCAATACCAAATGCTTAGGCTCATCGGTTGAGTAAAACTTCTAACCAGTGAATTCATTACGTTTGTGATACTTTTGCTTGACTGGATCCTTTCTATATTTGTGAAAGATTGCTGGATGCTTGAGTAGAAGGATAACTTCTATACTTAATGCTTAAAACATCTATAATGAACTTTGTACGGTTTCATGTCTTTATAGCATCTTCCATGAAAGGTTTTTACTTGCTTAATTGTCTTGCTTTATTCATCTATGTGTTTAATATCAAACATAGACTTTTGCTTTGAATGATTTGATCTTAGCTCACATGCTTTACATTACTATATGATCAAGATTATGTTGGTAGCATGTCACCTAAAAAATTATCTTTGTGTATCGTTTACCTACTCGAGGACGAGTAGGAACTAAGCTTGGGGATGCTTGATACGTCCAAAATGTATCTATAATTTTTTATGTTCCATGCCTATTATATATTGATTACCACATGTTTATCTTACGCTTTACATCATTTCTATGCATTTTCTGGGACTAACATATTAACAAGATGCCACAGTGCCAGTTCCTGTTTTCTGCTGTCTTTTTGTTTCAGAAAATCTATTCTGGAAATATTCTCGGAATCGGACGCCAATTTAACTGATTTATTTCTGGACCGAGACGGAGCAGCAGCCAGGAGGACGGAGCCGGGGGCCACACCAGGCAGGCCGGCAGGCCCACGGCGCAGCCCAGGGTGGGGCTGCGCGCCTAGGCCGCCGCCCCACCTCGGCTGGCCACCGACGCCGCCCTTTCGCCTATAAATTGCATCTAATCGGGAAACCCTAGATACCCGAGCAAAAATCCACGAAAAGTTCTGAGGCCGCCGGCGTCTTCAACCCTAGTTCGGGAGGGTTTCTTCAGTTCTTCCCGGCACTGCCGGAGGGGAAATCATCACCGGAGGGCTCTACATCACCATGCCTGCCTCCGGAGTGATGCGTGAGTAGTTCTCCACGGGACTATGGGTCCATAGCAGTAGCTAGTTGGTAGTCTCTCCACCTTGTGCTATCATGTTTAGATCTTGTGAGCTGCCTAACATGATCAAGATCATCTTTATGTAATGCTACATGTTGTGTTTGCTGGGATCCGATGAATTGTGAAGTTATGATCAAGTTTGTTCATCTATTTATATTATGTTTTATCTATGTTCCTGCATGCTCTCCGTTGTTAGTAGATGCTTTGGCCAAGTAGATGCTAATGACTTCAAGAGAGGGTATTTATGCTAGATAGTGGGTTCATGCCTCTAGAAGCCTGGGCTTGATAGACAGAAACAACTAAGGCTGTAGATGTGATGTTGCCACTAGGGATAAAATAACCGATGCTTAGCTTAAGGGTACTGCTGTTAAGTCTAATGCGTTTGTTTACATTACACACTTTGCTTAATTATATAATCTGTTGCTTGCAACTTAATACTCATGGGAGACACGAAAGCTATCTTGTGAGTGGATTATGAGTCATAGATGCAGCTAGTAAGCGGTCTATGTATATTGTTGTAATGCCCAATAGATATAACAATGAACACGTGCTTGTCATATATTGCATTGTCATGCGTTTGCAATTTGTCAATTGCCCAGCTGTAATTCGTTCACCCAACATGTATGTTTATTTGTCTTATGGAAAGACACCACTAGTGAACTGTGGACCCCGGTCCTTTATTCCACACTGATACAAACACCGTTTTCACCACGCTCTACGTTACTTCCTGCTGCTACTTTTGTGTTCATCATCATATTCTACACCATACGTTTAATCCTTTGTATTCAGCAAGCCGGGGAGATTGACAATCTTCCTGTTTCGTTGGGGCAAAGTACTTTGATTGCGTGTGTGCATGTCCACGTCAGTGATCGGGTAACGGCGCCGCTGACACCTTTCTGAAGCTCTTCCAATTCCTACTGGATCTGACAACCTTGGTTTTGTAATCAAGGGAAAACTTTGCTGCTGACTACATCATACCTTCCTCTTGGGGTTTCCTAGCGAACGTGTGTTTCACGTAATCAGAGCACAAAAGAGAAGAGACAACCATCTAGCTACTGCCATGGACCCGTATTCCCATGGTGGACTACTCACGCATCACTCCGGAGGCAGGCATGGTGGTGTAGATGGCTCCAGTGACAATCTCCCCTTCTAGTAGGGTGCCGGCAAGAGCTTCAGAACCCTCCCGATCTAGGGTTGGTGACGGCGGTGGCCTCAGAACTTTTCTAGAAAATATGATCGGGTTCCGATGGTTTTCGGGAGGAATATAATTTATAGGCGAAAGGGCAACTCGGGGAGACGCCCGAGGGCGCCAGGTGGGCCCAGGCGCTGTCAACCCTTAACGCGCCTGGGTGGCTTCTGGGGCTGTGGGCCCCCCTGCAGCTCCCCTCCTGGCTCTGTCTTCATTTCTTCGTAAAAATAATTCATGTAAATTTTCAGCCAATTCCGAGAAAATTCCCCGACTAGCTTTTTTGAAACAAAAAGACAGAAGAAAACAGGAACTGGCACTGGGCATCTTGTTAATAGGTTAGTTCCATAAAACATGCCAAAATGATATAAAAACATTATAAAAACATGTGGCAATGTTATATAATAAGCATGGAACAATCAAAAATTATAGATACTTTTGAGACGTATCAGCATCCCCAAGCTTAATTCCTGCTCATCCTCGAGTAGGTAAATGATAACAAGATAATTTTTGTAGTGACATGCTTTTAACACAATCTTGATCAAATAATAATGTAAAGGACATGAACTGAATGAAAGTGATCCAAGACGATGGTCTATAGTTTGAAATGAAGTAAACAATGATTAACCGTGTATAACATCTAAGCAAGAACTTTTCGCAAATAGTACTTTGGAGACTTGAAAATTATAAAACTCGCCATGCTTGATAGCTCACAAAGCAATATACTTCCGAAAAAGGTGTTCAACCAACACAGAGGAAGATTTAACTTTTCAGCAAAAGCTTCAACTTGTAACATACTTATCACTAGATAATGTCAATACAAAAGTTTTCACAGTTAAACATAAAGATAAAATGTAGTAGACTTGCACCAAAATTGATACTGTGCGTTTGCTTGAGAGATAAAGATTGGAAAGGAAAACTGACTCAACATAAAAGTAAAAGAAAGGCCCTTCTCAGAGGGAAACAAAGATTAATCGTGTGCTAGAGCTTTTTGGTTTTTGAAAACATATAGAGACATAAAAATATTTCTTTTTTAGAGTGGTGTTTGTCCTTGTCAACGACTAGCAATAGCGGTTCTAACATCAGGTATATATGATTCACCTATGTGGTATATTGAACATGAGAGTACATACGCCTAGGAGTACAGAACCATTTTCCTATATACACTTTGGGGTATCTACTATTAAATAATGAAGTATATTAAAAATGATGAAGAGGTATATATGATTCACCTATGTGGTATATTGAACATGAGAGTACATACGCCTAGGAGTACAGAACCAGGAAGCTCAGATGGGGCACCTAGGAGCATGGGCACCAGGAAGGAATACGAACAGTTTTAGGTATGTAGACATATACATATATAATTGGGTATGTATACCTTAGGTATGTAGGAGGTACATATGATTTGGGTATGCACATTATGGGGTATGCATACCTAATAATGTGCACATACCTAAGTTATTTATATATATACCTGATCTGTACGCGTACAATTGAACACGCATACCCAAGGTATATATACATGTAGATACCACGAATACACATACCCAAGGGTATGTGTACCTCCTATATACCCAACATGTGCATACCCGAGTTATATGTGTCATCTACATACCCAAAATGTACTGTATTCTATCCAGGTGCCCGGGCACCAGGGAGCACCTGTTAATTTACCTATATATATATATATATATATATATATATATATATATATATATATATTGACACTCCTCCCCACCTTTGCTTACACAAGCCCTGGCTAACCGAATTCTCGGGTGCCTTCCATCAATCACATATCCATGGAGGAGTGCCTTATTATTTTATTTCTGATATTGGACTAACCAGCAATGTGCAAATTTTTGACGAGCCGATGAAGCATGCAAGTCATATAAACATTATTTGGTATGAAAGATGCTAATCCCAACTACTACGTCCTCATGAGCTAAAAACAGTGGCACAAAACAGGAGTAATAACATTTTTGAAGTTTTGAAGGTAGCACACGAAAAATTTACTTGGAGTGGCTAGGAAATACCACATGTAGGTAGGTATGGTGGACACAAATGACATGGATATTTGGCTCAAGGATTTGGATGCACGAGAAGCATTCCCTCTCAGTACAGAGTTTTTGGCTTAGCAAGGTATCAAGCACACACATATCATCAACCCAACACATGAATAACCACAAGATATACATTAAGCATAACCATTAGACCTCATACCGTCTCCCTTGTCAACCAAACATGCTTTTACAAAAAGAATATCTAGACTTTGAGAAAATACCAATCAAAACAAGCGTTAAAATTTAAGGCTTTACGGTATTTCTTCACTACTCAATTCTTAAGTAAATGATCCACAAGTTTAAACATTTAATCTAATTCATCTCTCAAAACAATTGACAAGCATCAAATTATTCAAGACAATGACCTACAAGATTATGTAAACTTCTTTCTTTTTACCACTTCCTACATGAAAGTTTCCCTTTCAACCAAACACCAATAAATTTATTTGAGCAAACTCTCTAAGCAAATACGCATGAAACATAAGAGAGTACTCCCTAACTACAAGAAACTAATAGCTCCGAACAAGAGATACATGAAAAACAGGAGCAAGAAGCTAAAATAATAAATAACTAAACACTCTACACATATAAGTGAAAAACATGAGTGTTTATGAAAAAGCGGAGCGTGTCTCTCTCCCACACAAGAATGCAAGGATCCATTATTGAAAATGACCAGCAAACAAAACAAAACAAAACTGAAAGCAAAACACAAACGACGCTCAAAGAATAGCACATATTATGTAAAGGAATAAAAATATAGTTTCATGGGATCGACCTGATTAATTGTCGATGAAGAAGGGGATGCCTTGGGCATCCCCAAGCTTAGACGCTTGAGTCTTCTTGAATATTTTGTGGAGGTCCAGGGGAGCCTCCCCAAGCTTGAACTTTAATCCCTTCTTGATCTTCTTTTATCACCTCGTTCTCTCAACACTTGAAAACTTCCTTCACACAAAACTTCTCACAAACTGATTAGAGGGGTTAGTTCTCGAACAAAATAATCCACCATCAATTCTCATTTGGCACATTGCATAAACTTGTTCCTAAACATTGGCTACTGCCACAAAGGTTTAAGTGATGTTCCGTGGATAAAAGAACTTCACTTTGCTCGTAAAAGAAGCAATGCAAAAACAAAGACATAATCTGTCAAAACCATAGCAGAACGAAAAGATGATTTTTTCGGGCTACTAGGACACCTCGAATCAGAAAACTTAAAACTAATAAAAGTTAGACAAAACCCAGATGCTTACTGTCAAAAAATGTCAGCTACAGATCACATTCTGTGATGTTTTGGAATTTCGTACGGTGACGGACAGAAATCTGTTTCTGGACAGAAACTCAAATTTTTTAGGCTATTCTTGGCACAAAAACCAAAATAAAAAAGGACACAAGGGAGTTGCTACAGAGGCAACAACACCCTAAAACAAAGAAAACAAAAACAAACTGAAGGTAAAAATAATGGGTTGCCTCCCATAAGCGCTTTTGTTTAACGCCTTTTAGCTAGGCACAATGGCAAAAGATCAAGTATTATCAATATTAGCATCATCCAAATCAAGGTTGGAATTTTTTTCATAAATGCATTGTATCTTCCCTATGCAAGGCTCAGTTTCTCCTTTATTACTTCTTTAAGCTTACTACTCTCATCAAAAGGATTTTCACGAACAACCCAATCAAATTTCTTTTCTAGGGCTTCATGCATTGCTATAAGCTTGAAGGGTATAGGTATTTTTAGTTCCTTTTCACATTCAGTTTTTCCTTCATACTTCATCCTTTTAATTTCACAAGTTTCAAGGGTATGCTTAATATTAAGGCTACATCCCAGCATATTATAATGAGCAAAAATCTTCCTAGCTTCTCTAGCAATATGATCAAATTCCATAAGCAAGGTTTTAAGCAAGAAATCTTTATCTTCCCCTTTCTCCATACTTTCAAGTTTAAAGAATAATTGTTGTATCGTAGGATGAAGGTTAACAAACATAGCTTCTAATTTTTCCACCAAAGAAACTACAGCAGTTTCATAATCATGCGTAAGTTCCACCAAAGATTTTTCATTATGTTCATAAAGACTATTAATGTGGTTAAGAAATTCTTCAATATTATTTTTACCAATGATGGAACCACTTCCTACCTCAATATATTTCATAGCAAACTTAGGTAAAAGCATTATGACTCAAACAAGTAATAAAATTGAACAAACCGAAAAGAAAAGACTTGCTGGAATTTTTAATTTTTTTGTGTTTTTGAGTTTTAAAGCAAACGAAAAACAAAACAAGACTAACAAAAAATATACTAAGCAAGACAACAACAAAATAGAGTGTAAGGATGTGCGAAACTCCCCTTGCTGAAGCTTCCAAATCCCGGCAACGGCGCCAGAAAACTTGCTTGATGACGTGGAATAGCACGTTCGTTTTGAGACCCCAAGTGTAAGGTTTGATGTAATTAGCGGCAAGTTTTCCCTTGCTTACAAAACCAAGGTTATCAATCCAGTAGGATTTGGAAAAGGCTTTAGAAAGGTGTCAACGACCCCGTTTACGATAATTGACGTGGACCTGCGCACACACGAACAAACTACTTTGTCCCAACGAAACAGAGAGGTTGTCAATCTCTCCGGCTTGCTGAACACAAAGGATTAAACGTATGGGTGTAAAATAATATGAGAGCAAAAATGACCAGCGAGCAAAATGACTTAAAAAGGCTATTAGAACGGTTGTAAACAATATAGGGAAATAGGACCGGGGTCCACAATTCACTAGTGGTGTCTCTCCAAAACATAAACATGTTGGGTAAACAAATTACAGCGAGGCAATTGACAAACATGGGCGCAACACAATACTATCATGACACTAAGTTCACCGTTTCATTTAATATGGGCATTACAACAAAATACATAGACCGTTATCCAACTGCATCTATGACTAATAATCCACCCCGGGATCGCTATCCAGCCTGTCACCCGAAAGTATTAAGTTGCAAGCAACAGATAATTGCAATAAGCATGGTGTGTAATGTAAGCAATGTAAACAACATAAAGCAATAAACACCGCTGTTTTATCCCTAGTAGCAACATCACATCTCAAGTCTTAATCGTTTCTGTCAACTCGATCTCAGACAAGAGAGGCTTGAACCCACTATCTAGCATAAATACCCTCTCTAAGATACTAGCAATTACTTCGGCCAAATCATCCACAAGCATCGAAGAGCATGCAAGATCATAAATAAAACATATGAATAAACAATCTGAACAATAATGTCATGACTCCATAATTCATCGGATCCCCGCAAACACAACATGTAGCATTACATAAAGATGATCTTAATCATGTAGGCAGCTCATAAGATCTAAACAACGGAGCACAAAGGAGAAGAGACAACCATCTAGCTACTGTCATGGACCCATAGTCCCGTGGTGGACTACCCACGCATCACTCCGGAGGTAGGCATGGTGGTGTAGATGCCTCCGGTGACGATCTCCCCTCCGGCAGGGTGCCGGGAAGAGCTTCAGAACCCTGCCGATCTAGGGCTCGGAACTTTTCTGGAAAATATGATCAGGTTCCGAGGGTTTTCGGGAGGAATAGAATTTATAGGCGAAAGGGCAACTCGGGGAGACGCCCGAGGACGCCAGGTGGGCCCAGGCGTGGTCAACCCCTTGACCGCGCCTGGGTGGTGTCTGGGGGCTGTGGGCTCCCCTGCAGCTCCCCTCCTGGCTCCGTCTTTGTTTCTTCGTAAAAATAATTCATTTAAATTTTCAGCCAATTCCGAGAAAATTCCCCGACTAACTTTTCTGAAACAAAAAGATAGCAGAAAACATAAACTGGCACTGGTAATCTTGTTAATAGGTTAGTTCCATAAAACATGCCAAAATGATATAAAACATGTGGCAATATTATATAATAAGCATGGAACAATCAAAAATTATAGATACGTTTGAGACGTATCAATGCACCGAGTTGGGATTCTTCGGGCGGCATCCAGTGATCCCAACTTAGGCCAAAAGCCTAAGCTTGGGAGAGTACGTATTCTCACCGACACTTCACTCATTTTCATATTCTTATCGGTTTGTGCATAGATGCTTTGTATATCCATTTTTATTCTTCTCGATTTAGTTTCATTCTCATTTCTGTTTTACTTTAAAAATCAAAAACTCAAAAAAAATATTTCCTTTATTTCTTTTGCTTTATTGTTTTCGGTTTGTTTTATTTTATTCTTTTCGGTTTAACTAATTTGTTCTTTTTCTTGCTATTTAGAAAACCCAAAAAGATTTCAAAATTGTTAATAAAAGCACGCACGTCCAAGACGCACGCCTGATGTTGCGTCCATAAGTAGCACGTGGCGCATCCCGAGCGTCTCCTTCCTCGTGCGCGTGAGTTCTCTGCTCGCCACGTGCAGGTCAGGGGCGCGTCGCTCGTTCCGCTCCTCTCGCTAGCTAGGCTGGATGTGTCTTTTTCTTTTTTCTCTTTTGGTTCGATCCAAAAAAATAAAATATCTTGCGAACCGAGTTTCCAAATCGCGATCCGTTTTTGGGGATGGATTAGTCGCGTCGAGATCTTCAAAACTAAATTTCATATTGATATGTTTAGAGAAACTTTTTTTGTGCACTGCCCGGAGTGTGTAGATTGCACTGCTTTGTTTCCTGCAGTGCAATTCTTCTCTTCGCGGTGCACTGCCTCGGATCGGCAGTGCACTGCCTTCTTTTTTGTGGTGCACTGCCTCGAATGGTAGTGCACTGTCTTCTCTTCTGTGGTGCACTGTCATGGATGGGCAGCGCACTGCCTTCTCTTTTGTGGTGCACTGACTCGGATCAAGTGCACTGCCTTCTCTTTTTATGGTGCACTGCCTCGGATCAGTGCACTTCCTTCTTTTTTCGGTGCACTGCCTCGGACCGACAGTGCACTGCCTTCTTTTTTACGGTGCACTGCCTCGATCGACAGTGCACTGCCTTATTTTTGTGATGCACTGCCTCAGATGGGGTAGTGCACTGCCACAGATGGGTGCACCGCCTTCTCTTTTTGCGGTGTACCGCCTCGTATGCGGCAGTGCATTGCCTTTTTTCCGGTGCACTGCCTTCTCTTTTACATTTGTACTGCCTCAAATTGGACAAAACACATGCATGCTACATATATACACCTACAAAATATTAATTGGAAATGATTTTATACGCAAGCAGCTGCCTCGCTCGCTTAGGACGGATCGATCGTTGAGCTAGCTAGCTAGCTGCCTTGCTCGCTCGGCCGGACGGATCGATCATTCAGCGTGGCTGGCTGGCTGGCTGGCTCGCTGACGTTTCGCGCGGGCGTGCTGCCTGCGGGCCACTTGGATGGCAGGGAGGGGATCGCACGCTGGGCTCTCTCGGCTTGCTCGCGTGCTCCAGGTTCCGCACGGACGCACGCGCTCATGCTAGTGGGCCTCAAAAGATTTCTCTTGGTTATTTGCTTCTTATTTGTTGTTTCAGTTCGAAAAATCCAAAAATATTTTCTCTTCTTCTTTTATTTTGTATAGTTGGTGCAGGGTTCAGCTCGCATTCACAGCGCCGCTTGGGCCTGATCTTTATTTTCCTATCATTCGACCATGCAAGTGAAAAGCAATAATGACGATATATGGTGAAGTGGACATGGTAAAAGGGTCTGTTATGAACTCTATTTGTTTTCTCTTTTGTACATATATTTATCCGTATGATCATGTTTTGGCTTGTCTTGATAAATAGTTGTATTGGTAATGTTTACTTGGTAGTTCATATTTTCTTATGATCAGTCCCAACCATCTAGGAGTGAATAATTTGTCATGTAAAAATTAACATGCATTGCATTAATTATAATTTGGTATGGTATTGTGGTATCCTCCTCTGAATAATTCATTTTGGATCGACTTGGCACATGCTCTCAAACTTGTTTGGCATGGAAGTTAACAATTTCGCTATTACCATTCGTTGACGAGAACAATCACCTCTCAAAAACAATTTTCTTCTGTTTTAAAATAAAAAGCTCTAGCACATGTTAATCCCTGCTTCCCTCTGCGAAGGGATGTCTTTTACTTTTATGTTGAGTCACCATCCCTTCTTTGAGCACTTCCTAGAGAGCATAGTTGTCATTCTGAGTATAATGTGCTTTGTCCCAAAATACTATTAAGCAAGGTATGACTGTGATATTTCTATCTTTGTTTTAGTCTCCACTTGAACTTCAGAGGTGCTCTGCATTTATGTTTTGCGGTATCAGAAAGGGCTAGCGAGATACCATGGTACCATATCTTATTATAAACATTGCAATCTTGTTTATGATTATATTTCTTATTATTGATCTCTAGTATGTTGGAATCTTTTCATGAGCCTATATGGTCACTAAGCTGCATTACTATTATAACTTTTATCATGCACTTGTTAAAGTTTCGATCATAAGCATAAGTATGTTTACATCATGTGAAGCAAATGTGTCTGTAAAAGTTTCTTTTATCGCGTTCAGTTATCAACTGAATTGCTTGAGGACAAGCAATAAGCTAAGCTTGGGGGAGCTTGATACGTCCAAAATGTATCTACTTTTCCAAACACTTTTGTTGTTGTTTTTCCTCTAACTTGCATGATTTGAATAGAACAAATGCGGACTAACGTTGTTTCCAGCAGAATTGCCTTGGTGTGCTGTTTTTGTGCAGAAATCTAAATTCTCAGAAAAATCTGGAAAAATTCCTGAAATTCTTATTTGCCAAAAGACTGACGGAGCCAGAAGGGGAGCTGCAGGAGGGGCCCACAGCCCCCATACGCCACCCAGGCGCGGCCAAGGGTGGACCGCGCCTGGGGCCCACCTGGCCACGTCGTGGCTCAGTTGGCGACGCCCTTTGGACTACTTATTCCCTCTGACCTAAAACCGAAGGGGGGGTCGATCATATTTTCCAAAAGAGTTCCCGAGCGTCGCCGCTTCCGTGAAACCTATTTCGGGGAGCAGAAGTTCTTGTTCTGGCACCCTACCAAGACGGGGATTGGAGGGGAGATCATCGCCATCGTCATCATCGCCGCCTCTCCATCGACCATCCATGTTTCCCCCATCCATGTGTGAGTAATTCCCCGTTGTAGGCTGAGGGGGATGTTAGGGATTGGATGAGATTGTTCATGTAATAGTTGTTGGATTGTCAGGGCATGGTGCCTAGTATCTTATATGTGTGTTAGTTATCGTTGTTGCAACTTGGTATGCTTAATGCTTGACACTTAGGGCCCGAGTGTCATGTTTTTAGATCTGAACATGTTATGTTTTCATGAGTATAATTATTGTTTT
Organism: Poa pratensis; assembly: GCA_947311845.1. NCBI lineage: Eukaryota > Viridiplantae > Streptophyta > Magnoliopsida > Poales > Poaceae > Poa > Poa pratensis. Next base: position 5,631,234 of record CAMZMU010000098.1, read on the forward strand.
GGATCATATCTACAAGTTGTATGCACATGTTGCTGTCCGGAACCCGAGGCCCCATAGTGACAACGTTTGGGATAACCGGAGGGGATGGCTGTGACTTGAGGATTCCATGTATTCACGGAGTGTTAATGCTTTGCTCTGGTGCTCTATTAAAAGGAATACCTTAATTACCATTAGGGTCCTTGAAAGGCCCCGTGGAAACGGGATGGTTGGACAAAAGATGTCGTTTAAGATTCTTATTGCAAGCACGTACGACTAAATACGGAATACATGCCTACGCTAAATTAATACCTGGATGTTTACTTATTGTTTACCTGCAAATTGCCCTGTGACATTTCTATTATATGAATTATCTCATCCATGCAACGCCTGCTTATACATCCCTTAGCCTACAGTGTTTTTATCCTGCTGTTTACTACAATTGCTATTACTGCTGCTGTCACTTTATTACTGTTGTTGTTACTTTACTGCTATTGCTGTCATATTATTGTTGCTACTGATAAATCGTTCCAAGCAAGTTTACTTCCAGGTGTGGCTGAACTGACAATTCGGCTGCTAAGGCTTATAAATATTCTTTGGCTCCCCTTGTGTCGAATCAATAAATTTGGGTTTTACTACCCTCGAAGACTGCCGCGATCCCCTACACTTGTGGGTCATCGGCAAGTATCCTTTTACTTGTTCCCGTATTTCGGTATCCCCATGATGAATCATCATCATGTATTGTCTGCAGAAACATAGTGATACCTTTCATATCGAGTGGGCCCATGATGTATCTCTCTTTTGACAAAGGAGAAATTTTCCATCTTGGAACAACAAGATTAATACACACCTTTGGAATTACCCAGTAACTACCGTTTTGATCACCCTATTATGGTGTGATACTTGATAGCCCCCAAGCAACCCTTTGTGTATGTACAACCCTAATAACCTCATGGTTTAAGGACATGTTTGTACCAAAACCTTGTTGTGATATGTTACTAAGGACAAAAGACATCGTATAGGAATCTCTTAGTATATCAATGAGCTGGGTCTACCCAGCCATATTGTTTCAACCAACAATATGCTATTTATTGATGCTGACATAAACTATGTCCATGACCAGGAAAATATGGTCGTCTAGCAATCAACAAATTAGTCTAAAGGCAAGAGTAGGGTATCTTTATACTATTCATGTTTCTACACGTGCGTGTGAGTTTTCCTCTGAATCTCATTCAGGAGCCACAATGGTTATAGCATAGAATCATGAATCATAATTATGAATTAGATGTAAATTGTCATTGCCTTTTGGGCATACATCTATTTGAATGATTTAGTTGAATGAAATCCATGGAAAGAAACTTCTTTTGAATTAGTGAAGAAATTTTAATTAAGTATGATCTAATGCTACTTTACTATAAATTTACATTACAATATTGATATTAGTTTCTATGGGATATGATCATTATATGTTAGAAATACAAGATCAAAAATTACGAGGGCGTAAATATGAGTTCGTCGATGATTAAACCATGCCATATTTAATGTGGGTTCATATGATTATAATGAGCAGTAGAAACTCTGGTTGATTGATCGTGTTGTTTAAATCAGAAAAATGATGAGTTCCAAAGTCTTTGACAATGAACATGGTATTGTGTTAGCCTTGTTTGATGTTCTAACTCGTTATTTCTTATTTTCAGACCGCAAAAAAACCCATGAAGGCAGGGAGGACACCTAAATCACGTGTTAAGCTCATTTCCAATGTATACTCCGAAAGAAGTAGTATCACTGGAACTTGCTTGTTTCCTCCCCAACTCTGATTGTTCAAAAGAAAATTGAGATTGACCTATTGGAATAAAGATAAATTTCCTGCTACACTATGAGATGAAATTGATGACTTAATTGAGAAAGCTAACCCACCACTTAGGAGTGGGTCAGAAGTAATCATCGCCAAAACCAACAAGACATGGAGGAAGTATATTCGAGAGTTGACCGATAGACTAGAATTTCTTGTGGAATTAATGGTAACCCACTTCTTACATCTCTTGCGAACCAACCTCGAAAAAAAAACTGATGAATTGTTGATTCTGTTGTTCATCTGTTAGAGTGAAGCTCGATGATGCGAGTGTAATGCTGAATTTAATTACAATTTAGTTTGTTTAGCTTATGTAATAAATTTGGAAGCTTTGCAGATGATGTAATATTTAGTTTGTATACTCATCTATGCAATATCGTCTAGTTCTATGTTATTTTACACCGGCTATCGACTTATGACAGAAAATTCCTTGATAGCTCTGGTCGTAAGTGGGCATTGTAGTATCAGGCTAATTCATTGGGTGGGTAATAGGATTTTTTGTTTGATTTGGTAGACGCATTTTCATCATTACACGAGTCGGACCGTCTAATTTAAGCAGATCTTAGTTGGGTCTCATTTTATTACGGTGATAGGCCGCACGTAAAAATTAAAAGCCGGCCCGCGTAACGCTTATTGTTTCGCCTGCTAAATATAGAGGGTTGAGCCGCCTAACCGTACTAGATCGGTCCGCTTAACATTAACGTGCCGATCTACTTAGACTGGTTGGCCGACCCACTTAACCTTAATGGACATCCCAATTAACTTTAACGGATGAGCCATTTAAGCTTAGCGGGACAACCCAATTAAACTTAATGGGTTGGCCGACCCACTTAAACTTAATGACCCGTGTGTTTGTTCACTTAATGCGAACAAGCCTTAGTTGGGTCCGATATCTACCACGGTTTATAACCGTGGACGAAGAGATGACAACGTGACAATAATCTTAACGGAGTCTGATATGTGTATGTTATATGCATCTACCATGGCACGGTAGTTTTTTTTCCATGGTTGATGTGCAACCATCTACCACGTATTTTGTAAACCATGATAGATTAATGCCCACGTTGTTTTTACCACGATTCACTTTTCGTGGTAAAATGCGTTTTATCCACGAAAAAAGGCGCTTCTACCACAAAAATTGGGCATGGTAAAAACATCTTTTGTTCTTATGGCTGTCAGTTATTTGACCACATAAAGAGGGGGTACATGCGGAGATCGAGGGGTTAGCACATAGAGACAAAATTATACAGGTTCGACCTCCGGGTGACATGCTGGTAATAACCCTGCTCATGTTTGAGCCGTATCGTGTTCTGTACTAGTTTTGATGCGTTTTGTATGTTTGACCGTATTGGTTCTCAAGTGCTTGCTTTCAGGTGCTCCCTATCCCTTATATAGGTGGACGGTATTTACAGACTGAGTTCTAGTCACATACTCCCTCCGTTTCTATAGATAAGATCTTTTAGCTTTTTTATGTTTCACATGTATTTAGACATGTTTAAGTGTGTTTGTTCACTCATTTTGACCCGTATGTACTCGTATCTGAATATCCAAAACATTTTATAATTAGGAACAGAGGGAGTACAAATTAACTCGTGTATTCCAGGTATGTCTAAGCTTACTATGTGGTGTTATCTTTGGCGGCGGCGGTTGGAGGAAAGAGGATGGTGCCTAGATCGCGGGCAATGTGCCTGAGGGAGAGCGGATGACCAACGATATCAGTGAGAGAATTGGAAAATCCTTATAAACCACTGATAGTGGGCTCCACATGGCAGTAGAAATATAAGGAGTTTTAGGAAACCTGAAATAGCACACCACTCCAAAACCACATAGGACCTGTAAATATTTGAGCCTCAGACCAGCTTTGAGTTTGGCTTGTTTAGCCCTTGAGCCAAACTCGAGTCGAGCCTATAGCGAACCGAACCCGAACGGTTTGTCGAGCTCGAATATTTTTGACACCCCTCTAACCAGAATCGCGGTAGATGCCATAAGATCCTTCCATATCGTCTCACCATTTGCATTCATTGTGTGTTGTAACGGTTAAGATGGTGTACGGGAAAGTTCTTAAACTACTGGAAATTTAATACTATATATATGTTTAGGGCATCTACAATGGTCTTATCTTAGCAACGCCACGTAGTTATGTTGAGTTGGAGGAGAGAGAAATGAAAAAAATAGGTTCGTCTTATCTTAGATCTCTTAGCAACAATATGTCTCGCCACTTTTTTAGGGTATGTGGTAACTAAAGACAAGACCATCTTATCAACCATTGTATATCATGTTTTTATTGTCATATCTAAATTAGTTGGCACATCTAAGATAAAACCGTCTTATCAACCATTGTACATGCCCATATGTAAGTACATAAAAGATTTAGACTACCAAGAACGAGCTCTGGATATTGAAAATAAATACATAATCAGGTCATATATTGGTAGGTCTGACATATCAATTCGATCTTCAAGAATCCGGACGCTCTAAAATCTATAACTTTCTGTAATGCACGGTTTGCATTTCCATTTAGACCGGAAGACTTCAAGAAGATATCCAAATCTTCAAGTATCTGTACAGGACTGCTTAAGAAGAAAAGGAAAAAACTTACTTTGCCTTGAAATAGATCCGTAACTTACAGCATAGGTCGATATGCAGATCTCTTGTTCCTAGTTGGAAACCATAGGACTGAACTATGTAAACGAGTGTCCTGTTTCCCCTCATAAAAAATATAATTTCACGAATATATATAGATATGTAGTACATATGGCGGCTTTTTTCGGCTGTTGAGACCGTTCAATCATTTTGACCCCTTCTCAAGTATGGCGAGTCCTTATAGCAGGAGTATATTGGAAGATCAAGGGCTTTCTCTGCTATTTTTCCATCTTCGCGAATCCTCTCTATCAAACTTTCAACTGAACGGAAGTTGGCCTGGGCATTTGAAAAAAATGAATTTTGACAAAGAGGTGAGGAGTGGTGTGAACATTGAAACCTATTGTATTTGTTTTTGCTGGTATGGCCATAGCATCACCTCAGGTCTTATGTAGCCAATTATAGCAAGGCTTAGCTCCTCTCCATAGAAATCCTCGCTGAAGTCATGAAGTATCCATGGCTCCTGCAACCAGCAACTTTTAGAATGTACGACGAACCTAAAGGTGAAAGGAACTATTGCCAAGGCAACTCACAATAGTTTTCTCCGAGTTATGAAAGTATGGGTTCCAACCGATGCTCATGACCATTTTGTAGATACCTCCTTTACGCAACCCAGCCCAACCGAAGTATACCCCAGAAGTATGCTCTGACAGTATGTCAGAGAACTTGTCTACAGGTAAGTTGGCTGCAAAGAAGATGCAAAAAACACAGAGCACACTGGTATCAAAATAAATAGTTAAAAATGACATCATAGTGTAAACGCTTGCGCGGCAACTTAGCATGATAAAGATTACAAAACCAAAGATAAACACTGTTCTTAATGGAAGATTGTCAATTTTAACCAATAGCTTCTGTTTATGAATTTAAATCATGTCTAACGTCTACTGGTTAGGTGGACATACATGTAAGAAAAAAATTCACACATCTATCAAGGAGGCAGTATGAAGTGCCCAAACAGCGTTGACATCTTATCTAACTCTAGCTAGTTTTTGTCGCTGTACAACTCCCCCGTGAGATGTAATGCCAGAAAATAGGTAACCGGAGGTAGACGAGATAGCTAAGCTATGGTCTGGGAATTTAGGTGCCAGAAAACATACATGAAAGAGAATGCATGTAGTCATAAGAAAATTTATGTGAAGCAGAAATAGTATCTAACACCAACCAATAGTAATTGTTTAATTTGGTATGTTTCTTACATCTAGATAGCATGTTCCTTCATACCTGTCGGTATCCCTAGAACTCTAGACCCACGGCCATATCCTTTTATCACAGGTCCACTGATAAACCATGGCTCTATTGGCAAGGTGTCCTCAATCCCTGCAGAAAAATCAAGCAAGGATAACATCTGCATAAATTAAATTATCTGACCAGAAAGGATAACAATGCTGAGTCATACAATCAACAAATGGTGGCAAGCCCCGGTCTTCAAGCCCTAAGTCAAGGAGGGAATTGATCACTTGATCAGCAGCACCAAATTCAGCAGTGATTTTGGGTAGAGAAGGTACAGCTATCACGTGCATGCCTGCAGCTTTACCAGCCAGGACACCTGGCCTAGCATAATAATTAATTACCACATATTAATCAAACTACAAACTTTTGGAATAAGACGGTAAAAAGGGAATGATGGTCAGACAGGATACAACAAAGGTTTCCGATGTAAAAGCAAGAGCTTCATCGCAATTCCATAGCAAATTACGAGGTATATGCTATCATTAGGTAGGCAAAAAGCCAGTGGCGGAGCCAGCATGTAGCGATTGGGTTCACATGAACCCAATAAAATTAGTTTACTCTCTTTACATTCACCATATATTCACTGATTATACCTACTTTGAACCTAGTCTTACAAAGCAATGAACCCAATAAAAAATTGTTCTAGCTTCGCCTCTGCAAAAAGCTCTGATGTGAAATATCTATCAGTCATGTGATCTAATCTTAATCTAGTAAGTGCGAGAGATCTGAAAATAATAAATATGGAGCACATTACAAAAACGAATGAGCTCCAGCAAAGACAGAAAGCAATACCGTCCACTGAAAACACATTAGTTTGGATGATAACAGAGACATAAATAACAGGAGTAGGTAGCAAACACACTTACAAGGAATCTTCAATTACAATGCAGTTTGATGGATCAGAATTCATTCTCTTTGCAGCTTCCACAAAACTTGAATATCCAAATAGAAATAAATTAGCCATAACAAACAAAATGCACTTCACGTGTCCACAAATGCCTGTTGTCAATACAGATTACAAAATTGCACAATATCTCACATGTCTGGAGATGGCTTCCCCTTTGTCACTTCATCACCACCAACAATTGCTGAAAAAGATTCTTCCCATCCTGTAGACCATATGGACAACGTAACCGTAAGAACACCTTATCAGATAAGTCAGAAGCAGGATACAAGTCCACCTTTTATATATATGGAAAGCATTACCCGGATGACAAGAGATCTTTGCTCTAATGTTTTCACTTGGGAGTTGGAAGCCAGAGCAACACATACACCCCTACTCCTTAAATGCTCTACTAATCGATTAGCTCCTGCAAGAGCTTTTATATTGCCGCACCTGCAATGCGGAATTGGATTAGCTATTTAGACTGGAAAACTTCAAGTAGTAAAATGAAAGCATTACTGAACATTTTTTCCCAGGAGTATATGACAACCAGTACAAACCACTGTGTGGACAAAATGCAATACTACAATGATCGCACGCAATGTTGTATGTAAATACTTATTAAATGTCACTTATACATTACCTTCCACAATAACTAAATAATGCAAGAACTCTGACTACACATGGAAGCATGCATTCTCATGCGATCTATCAATATTATCTTTTATTATTTCCAAGATAAATTTCAGCACCGACCCTATATTTAAAGTCAGGCATGCATGCGCTGATGCTTATAGAGAAACTTGCAGGCTTTGGTGCAGACAGAAATACATGGGGATGCCAGAAGAGCAGATACATAGCCTTCCATGTATAGGAAAATATCGGCAAGAAAATATGTATGTATATGTGCCCACAGTTTCTAAAGTTTATAACCAGATAATATTAAGCAAATGTTACGGTTTGTTAAGGGGGATATCACATACATCTGGATTTCTAGCTGACATACATCTTAAAAACTTATGCAACAGAAAATGCAGGGGGTTTACTGATATTACTTCTCAGTAAACATTGGAGTAGTCATGCTGAGGAACTCTTCTGCTGAGTAAGGCAGTTCATAGTCTTCCAAAACAACAACTGCAGCTTCATAAGGTCCCTTTCCTAATAATCGCTGAGCTTTCTTGTTATCCCATTCTTTTCCTTCCTTGACAAGAAATGACTTTAGCACCTGATGTAGAACATAATCTGCCATGGGTTATAACCAAGAGAGGTAAGATTGAGAATCCAGAAAGACCATGGATACAGATAACAGAACAACTCCGCATGCAATATATTTCAACCGATCTCCCACCTGTATTTAAGAGGGTACCATCCAAACCAAGAATAACATGGGAAAACAGTCGAGTTGGCCTGGAGTCTACCATCTTCGAAACCTGAGCTTAACACAGCGAGAGAGAATTCATTTGGCAAGTGCTACCTGCCAAGGAACAAAAGTATTCAGGCCTACACTGCGGCACAGCGCTACTGGGGAAAAGACACACGGAAAACATGAATTTGCTAATAAATAGATTGTTCCATGACATGTAGTAAAGCTACTTACTGGCTAGTCCAAATACTGTATTTCAGCTAAAATCTCCAATAAATTAACATGAAACTTTAAATTGCAAAAAAAAAAAAAACTAATGAATGAACATATTCTCAGTGAAACCATCCAATCTGACCAACGACTACACTGAAGTTCATGAGCATGCAAACTGATCAGTGAAACCATCCAATCTGACCAACGACTACACTGAAGTTCATGAGCATGCAATTTTCAGTCAGCTGTCTGTATGAGCTCTGCTAATATAGAAATTCAGTTCCTAACAAAACCAGCTATACATACGTATCTTGTAACATAGCCCGGATACAATTGCATAGAAGCTCTCTGTCGGAGCTCGCGGTGACGGACTAAATAAGTCCTTGAACCAATGCCGCAGTCATTACATGACAGTACAAGGTACAGGGAACGAGATCGCTGCAGGATCTAACTCGGCGCAGAATTCAGCGGCGATTCGAGTAGAGAAAGGGGAGGGACGGCGTACCAGCAGGAGATGGGGCGGCGGCAGGGACGCGTGTTCGTGTCGAAGCCGGGGAGGAGCCCTCGGACCCCGTGAAGCCGCGGCGCGGGCACGCGATGAGCTCGCCCGAGGTGGACGGCGCCGGTCGCTGCGATGGGAGTGGTGCTCGAGATCGGCCTCGCTCTACCTTTTCTTCTTTTCGAGTGATACTTGCTCCGGTTCAAATGACGTTTTAGACATTAATATAGGGTCTTTAAAATATAACTTGACCGTTAATTTTATTTATATGGTACTCCTATAATATATGTGTGGCGATCAACAAAAATATGATATTCTGGAAAAATAAGATCTCACGAAAAATCTATACATATTATTTTCAAGTTTTCGAGCAAAATATCTAAAATAATGTCTAAAGTTTTGTGACAAAGTTGTAATTTGTTTTCCGAAAATGGGCAAAACCCCAACCTCTACATATGGATATACATAGCCATGCGTTCTGATTTTATTAATTAAGAGAGAACCTTACACACAAACCGAAACATAACTGGCCAACAAAGAACATTGACAAGCTATAAACTTACATGAAAGCACTCCAAAGTCGTCATATATAGCTCTGGCAGAGTGGCAGTCTCGCCAACTAATATCGATCTTACATGCACTAGGCAAGAAAAATTGTACTCCCTCCTTACCGAATTAGTTAACGCAGATTTAACTAAATATGGATGTATTTACACGTATTAGATACATACTTATTTTGACAAATATGTGTCAACTAATCGTAGACGGAGGGAGTAGAATAGAATATTATTCGCACAAACTTGACTATCTCTAAATTTTGAATAGCCATTGTGTCGGTCGATTACGAGGGGTGAGATCAGACTGTTGAATGCATAGTTGGCAGAAAAACATCCTTCACAAGACAAGTTATCAACCGTTGCTTCATCACGTGACTACCAAATGGGAAGTATGTGATAAGATAGGACGAAACAGGGAAACCAAGACACACTAAGGCTAGAGAGGCCAATGGTAGTAGAGAGACCATTATGGGTGACTTCTTTTAGGCTTATGGAGCAGTTTCTGGGTACCAAACCGGAGAAGCCTAAAAGAAGTGTACAGATTCCCCCCACCGAGAAACTCCCCAGAAACCAAATTACACACAGTGGGAGAAACTGGTCGAGAGGAGTTTCCCGAGCTTCTCCGCTCGGCCGTCGAAGGGTTTCGCGAAAAAAGACATGTGGTATACGCAATTTACAAGGAAACTGCCACCGCGCGCATAGCCCTCTCCTCTCTTCTCTCTCTGGGTCAACACCAAGCGGTAGAAAAAAAAGGGAAAAGAACCCAACCCAGCCCAGCCCCGACCTCACCCGACCTCGCCCAGCCCCGGCCGCCGCTCCCCCATCCCCGCCGCCGCTATCCCACCGCCGCCAGCGCCGGGTCTCGTCCCGCGCTGCCGGATCCGAGACGGCAGGCCCCTTTCCCGCTCCGACGTGGTCCTCCCGAAGCTCTCCTCCGCCCCGTGCTGTGCTCCGCCTCGTCGTCGGCTCCTCCTCCGGGCTGCCTCGACCTCCTGCTGCTCTGCTCCGCCCCGCCGTCGGCTCCACCTCCCGGCGACGTCGTGCTCTGCTTCGCTCCGCCCGGCCGTCCTGGATGTCGACCTCCCAAGCTGCGAAGGTAAACAATAGATTCTCCCCCCAAATTTTAGGATGGTGATGGTTAATTAGATAGTGATGCTAGAAGATGATGCTTGTTAGTACATGATCTTCTTGTACTGATGCTGCTCTCCTAAAATCATGAACTGTTAATAAGAACTGTTAGTAGTGCATCGTGTACTGGTAGAAGATGATCTTCTTGTACTGGTGTTGTATATGTGATGGGTGCTGTACAAAATTGGTGGATAATTGAGTTGTTGTGCATCTAGATTGTCAAGCCGAAACAGCCCAAAGCTAATTGGGATTCCGTAGCGCATCGTGAACTATGTTATTTGTGAACTATGTTATTTGCGTTATTTGTCATGAACTTGTGTTATTTGGTTCCTGCTTATGAATGTTTGCTCTTCTCCTATTACAAATGAATTCCTCAAATGATGACTCTGACGAAGAGTTTGATATGTGCTTAATGCTTGCGGCTTCTCTTGTTGAGGATGAAAAAGTTCCTTATGCTCCTAGAAAAGACTCGCCTTTGCTTGAGTAGTTCTTATTATTGTAATTTCGAAATCAGTATGACATTTCTTTTATTTTGGCATGTAATGAATTATAACTATGACGCCATGTTTTTTGTTATCATGTATGGAACAATACCTTGAGTTGTTCATATTATTTTTATTTTAGTTAGAGCTCAATTTGCACTAAAAACTAGCATATGTATCGTATACATCGCTTTATTAAGTTAACATATCAAATTCAGGGCATAACAGACATTTTACAAGTCATCACAGCAAATAAGCCAAAACAGCATAAGCCTAAAAGAAGTCTCCTGAGCAGTTTCTGGAGTTTCTGCCCACCGTAGTTTCTATCCACCGGAATCTATAAGCAGGCTTATGCATAAGCATAAGCCTAAAAGAAGTCACCCTATTTCATGGGAGCGCCTAGCGCTTGGCGACTGAGAATCTCAGTGGGCTGACGTTGTCCCATAGTTTCAGTTGTAACTCACTTGCAACTCACAAATCACACGAATTACGGTGCAAACCTAATGATTAGTGAGTTATAACCCACTTGCAACTCAAAATATCAGTTGCAATCCCTTACAACTCACATATTACACCAATATCAATTCAAATCTAATGTTTAGGGCGGCGACTGAAATTTAGTTATTTCGCAAGGGTATGAGGACTAGCAAATCTGTTATTTCAGAAAAGGTTGCATCCGATATCAAGAACACATGAAACAAACACGGAGAAAGTGGCAAGAATGCCGCTGGAGATGATGGAAAGTAGTGTAGATGAAGGTACAGAAAGCTGACGCCGCGGCTACGATTTGCTTGGGATGATCGTGTGCTTCTTGACTTGGGACTCATCCAAAAACATCTTTCTTTTTGTATATTTTTTTAAGGACATCTTTCTTTTTGTAGGGAGGTAGTACATGGGCGCATAACTTGTCCACAAATTGTGCCCATAATTCTTAGCCAAATATGATCCTGCAGAGTATAAACAAAACATTCATCTATCGACATATGAATGAGCTATAATATAATTAGATTCGAACATAAGACGGACTTGTAAAGATAAGATAAATCAAAGTTGAAAACTAATAAAATAGACTGCATTTACGTGTTAAGTTCATCAAGGAACTGATCTACACCATGTTCACATCATTCCGTATGTGTATATTTTCGTGTGTGTGTTGTGCGTGTTTAAAATTTAAAATGTGAAGAGGCTATTATTCAGGAGGAAAGGGAAGCAAAGAGATGGTCTATAATTTCAGAGAATAAAGTGGAAATTTTGAGTTCCAGTTGAAGAGGAGTAACGCTCTGATTTAATAATTGACCAATGATCATAAAATTAGTAGATTAGAATGGATGACCAGCAATCCCAGGTCATTACCAGCAAAACAAGCGAGAACCAGTTGAAAATGAAGCAAATTCAAATGTTGACTTCACATCTGATCATTTAAACTAGCCAATGTTGACTTCACATCTGATCATTTAAACTAGCCAGTATTGTTCTGGGACAAGCACCAACTTTGCAGAGAGGAATAGAGAGGCATATCTCTCATTTAGTTGTTTGTTTATTCAGGCATGGCGATCGGGATTGCAACCATAAACCAAATACTCCATTGCTCAACTATCTAGGGTAACATAGGACTTATTAGCATGCAAAAAATTCCAATATATATTCAGTACACCATAGGAAAACACAGACTCGGGCTGAGTGCAACAAGATGGGCGGCAGAAATATAGGTCGAAACATAAACCAATCACTAACTCTAATACTCAGCTCGAGTGAGATAGGAGTTCACAGTGCCAACCCAACTATACACTGTTGCTAGCTTAGGCCACTGACAAAATACTAGAAACTCATAAAAACGTATGAGACAGAGAGACAGAAGCAGTAATGTAGATGTTGTTTGATGGGCATGGAGTCTCGACATCATGAGCTGTGAATGTTAGGGACTGGAGCTAACAACTGCATCCCCCAGCTTGCGCCTGTGACTGGGATGAATTCGCGTTGCCGGACTTCAGGTTAACATCAACCATATCTTCCTGCTTTGCTGATGAAAGGGTCTCCATGCCAGGCAGTGCAGCAGCAATCTTGCGGAACAGAGCCTGGCCAAAAATTTGTGGTGGTTAATACAAAATATTTTCGAGAATGTGGTTGATACAAAACAAGCAGAAAGGACTGGCACATAACCCATCCACTCAATAAACCGTATAACCCTTTCGAAGGAAAATATGCTGCTTTTGAATTGCACAAAAAATAACTATCTCCAACATGAGGCTAGCTTTAACTAGATGAAGTACAGAATAAATTATCTATTTTTGAACCACACCTTAATGTTAAAACCAGCTTTAGCGCTGGTTTCAATAAACATCACACCTAGGTCTTTTGCCTTGGCTTCTCCTTCCTCAATGGAAACTTGCCTGTTGCATCAGAAAACACAGAAATTCAGCAAGATGTGTGAACATATTATTTGACAGATCATATTAGGACATTAATAACAAAGGTAATCCTTGGTAATCTATCTAATGTAGCTAAGAAAAAACTAGCGTGTTTGCCACATTGGCTGCTTATGTGCCATCGGAATCAACCCCAAACACGCTAAAGTGGTACCTTTTGAATCAAATTATTGACTCCATGTATAAGGTAGTTTGCCAGCCGTATATAAGGTTCAATTTGAATTTCTCTGAGATTTGAGGGGATATATTGGATGCTTTCATAATTATAAACATGCTTCCTAAGATTCAAATATCCCTGGGCCAGTTTAACATATAGTGCAAAGGAGGTTATAAAACATTTAAGTTGTGGCCATGAAATATGAGGTTCTGACCATATGCACCGTGAGCCATAAATTGACACACCAAGATGCAACTGTATAAAAAAAGGCAGCTCGCTTAAAAGGCTGAATGTGGATCAGACCGAGGGGTCCACTTGTCATACTCAAAGTGTGTGGCATTTTCTGATCAGTCACAGAATCTCTAGGGTGAGATCTAACAAAATAACTGCAAGCAAAACAATCAGAATGGTGCTAGTTATTTTTGCTACAGATATTTGTTGTGCCAAGTAACTCTACTCAGTGACAGAATGGGTTATAAAGACAATCAAACTGCAATTTTTGGTACACATAGGGCTAACAAAACAAGACATCTGGAGAAGTACATCTGACATCACATATGACCAAGTGACATCAAATGGAACTACTCAAATAAAACACACTCATTAAATGTATAGCAATGTTAAACCCCACTCACCTCTTGTCGACAAGGTCAGTTTTGTTCCCAACAAGCACAATGATGACATCACTGCCCCTCTCAGTGCGGACTTCCTCTATCCACTTCGAAGTGTTTAAGAAAGACTGCCTGCCTAAAAGTGTTAAAGAAAAAATAAGGGAAAAACTACATTTTTTATCTGATATTAAGAAAATACATGTTGCCAGTAAAATCTGCAAGCGCACATCCGAAGAAATTCAGAGAGAGTGAAAGCATACTTGCAACATCGAATACAATAACAGCAACTGAAGAATCTCTGATGTAGCTTGGAATTAAACTCCTGAATCTTTCCTGACCAGCTGTATCCCTGAAAACGGAGAACAAATACATGTGATGATGATGATTTAGCAGTTTCAGCACTCGGCACTATTCCAACGGAAAGAACAGCCAGTCGGTAATGTGGTAAAAGATGTGTCCATACCAGAGTTGGAGTCTCACAGTTCTGTCTTCAAGGTACATCGTCTTCGACAGGAAGTCAATACCAATTGTAGCCTGTTTAGGGAAGGATAAAAACATAAGACAATTAACTTAGAAACATTACTATAAGCAAGCATTTCATCCTCAAAGTGTGTCTACGAAAATAAGAATCAGAACATCATCGTTACCCCCACAACAATACAGTACAGAGTTAACAGCCATCATTTTCATGACAGGAAACAGAGTCTACTGGAGATATTCCGATATACTCCCTCCGTTCCAAATTATAAGATGTCTTTGATATTTCAACGTGGACTACATAGGGACTGAAATGAGTGAACCAACACACGAAAACACGTCTAAATACGTGTGATTCAAGAAGAAGGTAAAACATCTTATCTTTAGGAACGGAGGGAGTACATATGAAGAAGTGCAATGGTCGTTCAAAATTCAGATTGTGCATCTATTCTACACACACTGGCTTGAAGGTCTCACAACAATTCTGTGGAAGCAGGGCTAGTGTTAGGCCCATGCTTAGCACGTAAGATGACGAACGCCTAGAAATGGTTAGGTTCCACATCAAGTTGGGATCACATGTGGCACAGTGAACGCCAAGAAACGGTAAATGTTCCTATCAAGTTGGGATCACCTCTCCCTCAGTTTGCAACAGGCCAGTGAAAAACTAATACGTACTAGCTATCATTCCCTATACTATAGGGGCCAGAATCCTCCAGCATATCATTCTCACCCGATCATTGTGCCAATGCACTAACGAGTCATAATCTTGGCCTCAGGCAGCCCACATTTTTCACCGGACAAAGCAATGGTCGCGATTTTTCCACATTTTTCACCGGACAAAGCAACGGCCGGCCCAAATTGATATATTTCTAAATTCCAAATTGATTACAGCAAAATAACATTACAGTGATCATACACCTAGCCGCGAGACGGCAATTCACTAGGGATCATGAGCATTTCGTCGCCCCGTGACACATCCCAGATCCAATCACATGTTAACGGAATCAGATCGAACGAAATGGCCGACCCGAACGCTCGGGCCGGATCTCACCCCGATCAGATCGATAGATCCGGGGATCGTGACGAGCAACCGGTAAAAATGAAACAAAGAAGCAAGGGGCAGGCGATTGAGGAGGAAGAGGTGGCATGCCTGGTAGGTGTTGTCGAACTTGTCGTACATGAAACGGGTGATGATGCTGGTCTTGCCGACGGACTGGTCGCCGAGGAAGACCAGTTTGTACTTGGCCAGAGCCGAGACGGGGCCATCTTGTCCGGCGGCGGCGAGATCAGATCGGGGATCGGGGCGGGTGGGTGGAGGGAGAAGGGGGAGGGGGAGGGGCGGGATCTCGCTCGCTCGCTCGGTGGCGCGGTATGGGTGGGACCGTGGGAGTCTCCCCGAAGCTCTCGCCCTGCCCCTCCTTCTCCTTCCTCTCTCTCTCGCTCCCCCACGTTGCGCGTCCCCGAGATTAGTGCCGGCCGTATATTAGCGAGCGCTTGCGAGGCTGGAAGACCGGAAATAAAAAGGTAAACATCACAGTTTATTTTTTCCCTTCTTAATTAAACATAAACACATGTAAACCATTGCTTAACACCAGTACATCTCATTTGTTTTACAGTTCACAAAGTATTGGCTAGAACGATCTTAAAACGTTAGGGAAAATTCACTTTGACATACATGCTCCTGCCACTGAAAAATATATTTTGAAATGTCAATAAATTCCAAACCAAAATTTGACGCGTACGTCTAGACATTATGGGTGCACTCCAAGTCTCGCGGGAAACTGACATTTTTTTTATGTCTTTTGTAAGAAAAGGACAAAAATATATCTCGGCGCCGGAGATGGGGGATACAGGGGACGGTGGTGAGGGTCGGCCCTCCATGAAACGTCGCCTCCTCATCCTTCTTCACGGAAGTGACAACCGCTAGTGTTGCAATGGGGAGGGTGGCGATGCTACGAAAGTCAGGTGCTACCCGCGGTGGCAGCAGGTGCTAACAGAAGCAAGCCACGGTGCTACCGGCCTTAAGGTGCGGGGCTACCAATGGGGGTCTCGTGTAGGGCTGTCAAAAATATTCGGGCTCGACAAACTGTTTGAGCTCGACTCGTTATAGGCTCGGCTCGAATTCGGCTCGAGTCCTAAACAAGCCGAACTCAAAATTCTTTTGAGGCTCGCGAGCTTGGCGAGCTCGAACTCAAAGTATTCGATAAGGCTCGTACGATGCCATTTTCTTCCAAATATCAAAGAATCTGCGCTGCTTATGATGTGTTTGCCCACTAATTCTCTCGTACTTTTGAATATATTAAGGCCCATCGGAAGTTTGACCATAGTGCTGTCGAAGTTTAAGCCCAAATACAATGCAACTAATTAAGCCCATTACTTGTGCGCTGTACGCTCCATGGCTCTAGGCTGTAGCATCGTTGCCTTCTTTAGTACCACATCGCTTAGCTAGAGCAAAATAGAGTGCATGCGTGGTTGGCTTAAATAGGGCGCTGTGCCGCGTCTGCCTACTGCGCTCCGAGAAAATAATCTTTTGCTCGCGAGCCACTAACGAGCCAAACGAACCGAGCTCAAATCAACAATTAAGCTTGCGAGCCGAGCTCGAGCTGATTTGTAAGCTCGAAGTTCAAATCGAGCTCGAGCCGAGCTGTGTAGTATTCCCTCGAGCTCGGCTCGTTGACAGCCCTAGTCTCGTGTGCAGGGCTACCACCGACCACGGTTGCTGTCTAAGAAGGGCGCTGCAGCTGCAAAATTGGCCACGGGTGCATCATATGAAGGAGATTTTTGCTAGTACAGTTTTTTTGTTTTGCATCAATGGAAGAAAACTTTTGCTACTACCAATTCTTTTCTTTTGCATCATAGGAAGAAGAATTTTGCTACCAATTCGGCTATCACTGGGTAGTTCCACAAAGGTGTGTATTAATCTTGATGTTTCAAGATGGGAAATTGCTCCTCTGTCAAAAGAGAGACACATCATGGGCCCACTCGGTATGAGAGCTATCCAATACGTTCTGCAGACAATGCATGATGAAGTTTCACCACGTGGGATATCGTAATACGAGAACGAGTAAAAGGATACTTACCGATTAACAAGATCGAAAAAGATATAATGAATCAAGGATTGATTCATAGAAGTATCAGAACATCTAATCTCGGATAAAATTCAGTATCGTGAGTAATAGGAATGATGTATAAATAGCCAACATGTTCAACAGAGTGTTTTCGTATAACAGTGGGAATCAATATGGACGTCCATGGTCCCGATGCTGATTATTGATCGGAGAAGTTTCTTCGCATCATGTCCACTCGTTATCGAACCTGTAGGGTCACACACTTAAGTTAGGTCTGGTTAGTTGTGTATAATGGTTGGTCTGGAACAACGAGAGAGTATCACCGGAATATTGTTTATGCGTGATCAATATATCTAATATATATCAAAGAGATATAATAAGCGGACATTGGATGTCCCGGAGTAATATGAAGAGTTTCTATTACTGTCGGAAATTATTCCGATGGATTATATATAGAGGGAATATTTATCCGGAGATTTTGTTATGTATGCAGGCACTAGTTGTCTCGGATCATAAATAGGTTTATATGATAAGTAATTAATTCAGGGAATTTTCTGTAAAAGGAAATATTCAGTTTGGGAATTAATTGGACAAAATTATTAAAGGAAAAATATTGGAAAATAAATAAAACACCGGAGCTCACCAAGAGGGACTGCCAAGTGGGCCCATGGGGCCCACAAGGCAGCCGCATCTCCAAGGAGGCAGGGCGGGCCGGTGATGGCAAAAGCCGCGTGGGGGGGTCCCCATCCGGCCGAAACCCTAATGGGCCCGAAGCCCAAGTGGGGGGGAGAGGCGGTGGCGGCGACTAGGGATTGCCCTAGCCCGTCCGGTCGGCCCCACCAAGGTGGTACGATGTCAATAAACCCCAAATCCCTGCATAAGGTGAACCAGAAAACTCTCGAGAAAGGGCATTGGATATTGAGGTGATCTATGTTTTCCAGCACCTGATCACAAAGCATGCACCTGTCCAAGTGATCAAGGCCGCGACGTTGTCTTCTATCCGCTGTCCAGCATCTATTCCGCAAGGCAAGCCAACAGAAAAGTTTCTCCTTTAGGGGTGCGCCATTAGACCATAGCGCATTTGCATAGTCTGGTTCAGTTGTTCCATGGAAGAAAGCGAGATAAGCAGAGGCGGGGGAGTATTTGCCATTAGCTGTAAGCCGCCAGGTGAAGGAATCCTCTTCTTCAGTTAGGGGAGGTTGGGACTGAACTATAATTCAGAGCTGGACAAACTCGGCAATTGCTTGGATAGATGGGTCACCTCTCAAGCCTGTGACCCATTGTTGCCCAACTAAATCCTCAGCCACGGTTCTATCCAAAGCACCCCGACCTTTAGCGAGCTGCATAAACGTGGGTGCGATATCTACAGGGCTCCGGCCGTTTAACCATCGGTCAGACCAAAATTTGATTCTATTGCCACTACCAACCTTGCAAGCGCATGCCGTCTGGAACATGGCCTCAGCTTCGACAGACATGGTGAATTGTAGCCCTGACCAAGCACGTGTTGGCCCACATCTCTCCAGCCATCTCCACCTCATTCTCAAAGCCACATTCAGGAATTTCGGATTATGAATTCCAAGACCTCCCATACTCTTGGGCTTGCAAACTTGCTCCCAAGCCACTAAGCAGTGCCCTCCACTTGCTTCCTCTGAGCCATGCCAGAAAAAGGAGTGGCAAATTTTGTTGATCTTGGTGAGAACCCAGGGAGGGATATCTAGTGAGAGCATGTGATAAACTAAAATTGCGGATAGGACAGTCTTCACCAAGATGAGACACCCACTCTGGGTGAGCATTAGAGTTCTCCAAGTAGCTAATTTCCTTGCGATCTTGTCAATGAGAATCTGAAGTTCATTCTTGCACAAATTCCTCAAGGAGAGGGGAATGCCAAGGTAATTGCAGGGGAAGTCCATTTGCTGACAAGGGAAAGATTCAACCACAGCAGGGATGTCGATATCAGAACAAGCAATTGGGGCGATAGCGCTCTTGTTGAGGTTGCAGTGCAGGCCTGACACTTGACCAAATATGTCCAGTAAGGCCGCAGCAGCTTCTACCTCTTTCTTATCAGGGCGGATAAACATGGCAACGTCATCGGTGAAGAGGGATAACCTGTGTCGAACACCCCAAGACGAGAGACTTTAAAAAAATTCCACGTTCCTCGGCCTTGCAGAAAACCGCATTGAGAATATCCATGAAGATGATGAATAATGTTGGCGAGACGGACTCTCCTTGCCGTAAGCCCCGGGCATGCCAGATGCGATCTCCAGGGCTACCATTGATGAGAACACGGGTACTCGCAGAGGACAACAACGAGAAGATCCATGAAATCATTTTTGGGTCAAACCCATGGCGACGCAACACTTGGAGAAGCAGCGGCCAAGACACATAATCGAAGGCACGGGCAATATCAAGCTTCAGGAACAGCGAGGGAACACGGCGACGATGGAAAGTCTTTGCAGTCTGACTTACTAACATGTAGTTATCTTGGATTGAACGACCCCTGACGAAGGCACTCTGGTTGACCGCTACCAAAGAGTTGAGGTGCGGAGCAATGCGACAGGCCAAAGCCTTGGATTTTTTTTTGCAAAGCCGTGGACAAGGCTAATAGGCCTGAAGTCAGCAATGTCCATAGCAGCGTCCTTCTTGGGCAGGAGCGTGACATAGGCTTGGTTAAGAAGGTGAAAGCCCTGGCAATTACCTCCAGCTAGATGCGTAATGGCTGCCAAAACATCAGTTTTTATTGTTTGCCAACAAGACTGGTAGAAACGATCAGAGAACCCGTCTGGCCCTGGTGTTTTATCTGCTGGCATTTGACAAATAACATTCCAGATTTCCTCCTAGGAGAAGTCATCTTCCAAAGTCCCAAGATTTTGAGCTGGCAGGTTAAGAACTGCAAGATTGATGTCACATATTCGCTCTATTGGTGTACCGATCAGGTCAATGAAGAAATTTGTTGCTAGCTCCTCCATCTCAGCTTGGCAAGAAGCTTCTACGTCACCATTCTTAAGTTTGAACAAGTGATTTTTCCTTTTTCTTTTACTAGCGTGGGCATGGAAGAATTCGGTGTTCGCATCTCCTTCACGCAGCCACAGCAGCCGAGATCGTTGCCTTGCAATAGTACGGCTGAGAGAGGCAAGGCCCAGGGTTTTCTTCTTCAAATCTCTGCGCAACCAAGCTTCGGCTGTTGTCAGTTGTCGATGATCTTGAACAGTATCAAATTGTCGGATCACCTCATTGGCTAGCAGAAGCTGTTCTTTAATATTCCCCACCCGCTCTTTGCTCCAGCTTGTAAGAGCTCTGGCAGTTGCTCTCAGCTTCAAGTCTAGTGTGCGCATGGGGTTCTCGTCAGCAGGCATGGCCCGGGTTTCAGCGACCACCTCTTGAAACCCCGGAAGCCGCGGCTAGAAAGCCTCGAAAAGGAAACGCTTCTTAGAGGAGAAGTTCACCACTGTTGACATATGAAGAGGGCAATGGTCAGACAAGCTTGATGACAGAGCCTGTAGCAGCGCATTTGGGTGGGCGATATCCCAATCGAGAGAGCAGAACCATCTATCAATTCTTGACAACGCAGGAGTTTGTCTCTCATTTGACCAGGTATACTTACGGCCAATGAGAGGGGCCTCCGTCAGTTCAAGATCATTAAGCAAGTTCTGAAAACGCCCCATCAATCTCCTATTAAGCCTGGCATTGTTCTTGTCCACAGCATCAACAATGAAATTAAAGTCACCAGCAGCCACCCACATGCCTGGACACCCTGCCCTGATTTGCCTTAGTTCCTCAAGGAATTCCAGTTTCTGCCCCTCAATTGTGGGACCATATACAGTCGTATGCCACCAACTGTTGCCATCGACAAAGTCAAACTTAGCTGTTGGAGAGAAGTTATCCACACGCGAAGCAGAGACAGACACCAGATTGGATTGCCAGGTGACGAGGATGCCCCCTGCGGTGCCCGCGGCAGGTAGATATAGGAAATCATCATAACGTGACCCCAACAATTGGGTGACAACAAAACGGTCGACAAACTGAAGCTTTGATTCAACAAGGCAGACTACTGCAACGTTTACATCCTCCACTACAGTTTTGACAGCAGTTCCCCGGCCCTGAGAATTCAGGCCGCGAGGATTCCACACAACAATATTATGATTTATTATCTCCATGGAAACAGTCTGCAGTACAACAATGAAGCAGCACATCAAGCGATGAGCTCCTCTTCACCAAGCGCTGGAATGGAGAGCGAGAACAGGGCAGCAAGGGCGCCAATCTGGTTTGCGCTAAGAGGGTTCTTGAAGAAATCCGCATACTGAGCCAAATGTGCATCCGAGATGGTTTCCTCAGTCGTGCAAATACCCAACCCCTGCATCAAGATCTGCTCGGATCGCTTAATGGCCAAGGCCGACTTGGTGGGAGCTTTTGCAACCAGTCTTCTGCTTTTCCTTCTATCGCCGGTGGGGATGAAGCGGCGGTTGCGCTTGCGTGCCGCCTGGATGTTTGGCAGCGGGAGAAGCGGTTGCTGGATGTGAGAGCGTATTTCAGACAAGAGCTCGTGAAGAACCTCCACATCGTGACTGCCCTGAATGGGTTGCTGCGGGGTCGTGAAACCCTGCTCAGCATGGACAGAACCAAACTGAAAGACCGAGGCAGGGCTAGAAGAGAGCTCCACATCCAATGAGCAACGTAGGGGAGAGCCAAACAATGGTGAGGAGCAGGGCACCGAGGCTGTCGTAGAGAGCACATTATTAAAGGAGCGACACGAGATGTTTAGGTCATCAGGGTCCGCCAGCGTGGAGTCATGCTGGCATGGTTGAGCTAGCAACCTGTCCGAACCCAGGCCAACACGAGGTGAGCAGCACATCTAAGGCTGCGCACGGTTAACCGAAAACCAAACTGAAAAAACCGAAACCGAACCGAAATTGTGGTTATTTTGGTTTCCGGTTAAGGTTACGGTTAGTAAAATAGCTAACCATATGCCTTGCGGTTAATACGGTTAATAACCGAAAACCGAATGGTTAACCAAAAAACCGAAATGCCTATTAACTTTTATTATTTTGCTACTTTTATTGACTTTTATTAACTTTACGGGTTACTTGTAGCATGTGATTTGCTACTTGTATAGACTTTTATTAACTTTATGGGTTATTTGGTTACTTTGGATCATATGCCTATTAATTTTATAGTCTATTCCATTATTTTGTAATGTATGGCCACAAAAAGAAATTGTCATTTTAAAATTCGCGTCAGATTAGGTTAATTTGGTTATTACCGAAACCGAACCGAAATTAAATGGTTATTACCGAAACTGAACCGTATTCTCGTACAAAACCGTATTTACCGAAGTATTGAAACCGTATAAATAAAAAAACCATATAAACCGAACCGAATTAACCATATTAACCGAACGCGCAGCCGGAAGCACATCCAAGGGTTGGTTTCTGACCAACATGTCTGGTTAGATGAACCCCATGTTTCATTGTACCTCTTCTAGTCAAGGATGTAACTACTGTGATGAATGAATAAAGAGGTACCTCCTCCGTTTTTTAATACTCCCTCCGTCCCAAAATAACTGTCTTAGATTTGTCAAAAAGTGGATGTATCTAGACATGAAACAAGTATAGATACATTCACTTTTGGACAACTTTGAGACAATTATTTTAGGACGGAGGGAGTATAAGATGTTTTAGTTTTTATCCACATTCACATGCATATAAATATATGTAGACACATTTTAATTTATGTGTTCATTCATTTTAGTGTGCATATAGATAACATGTGTACCATCTAAAACATCTAATATTAAGAAACGGAGAGAGTATAATTAGGTGAAAAAAAGGGTCGATCTAGCGAGCAAACGTTTGCTCGGATGATGGTTTGGGCGGCCGGCCAAAAAGAAAGTACGATTCCGCGCGCAAACACAGAATAGGAAGGACGCGATTTGCTACCTGTCCCCGTGGTCCCCGCCATGTGATCCAACAACCACGCACGCCACCCCCCGTCCCCCTTGCCATAAAGCAGACACAGCTCTCGCAACTCACGCACGCCGCACACGCCCTTCCTGTTTCCTTCTCCTTCCTCCTCCTTCCTCATCCTTCGTCCTCCTGATGAAGAACCAGATCTGAATAATGGAGTTTCCCCTTCGGTCATAATCAGCTAGGCACTGTGGATCCATCATGGTACGTACTCCTGATGAACCCCAACCTCATCTAAATTCCCCTGATCTATTGGGGTCTATTGCTCTTGATCTTGCCAGTTAAACAAACCAATTGTTGCATGATGCTTCAGCCCACAGAAACCATGGTGGTTTGATTTTAGACTACAGTATGATCATGGTGTTTAGAATAGCAATTTTGTGGTTTGATTTGAGCAACTACGTGGATCATGTTGTGCCTGTGCAACTAACTAACTGTGTCCTGCAACTAACTGTAACTTGTGTGCAATAACTGGGGAGAAACTGAGCCTATGTCAGAAACATCCTAGTGCAACGTAGTTGGTACTGTCCTGCAACTAAATGTAACTTGTGTGCAACTAACTGTAATAGTTGCAACTTTCATGGCCAGAAAATAAACAAAATCCATCGTGCTGCTGTGTTAAAACCAAATGATGAATGCAACTAAGCATGTAAGTTCATGTATAGAACAGAATATATCAAGCAATGCTCGAAACAAAAAGTTATGAACATTGATACATGTTGCAACTGTAGTAATTTGCAAGTAAGCATGCAACTGCATTTTTTGTAACAAAATTTTCCAGAGCATAAACAACAGTTGCAAAAGATAGAGTAACAGGTGCTAGAAACCAAGCAAGATGTCCAGAGATAATCATCCCACATGCAAGAGAAAACACATGTTCAGTTGCTACTAAAAAAACACATCCGAGGGACACAAAAGTTCATGGACTGTACAAATTACTTGCTTCGTTTCACTTGTGAGTACTCCAGTACTTGTTGTAAATCATGCTCAAGGATTTAGTGCATCAGGTTCACACCCAGCGCCCTTGCCCACCCCTTTGTTGAGAATACCTGCTGATCAAAAACATCATTAGCATTAGTCTTTTGTTGAGATAACTGCTGCAGGAGGACAGTAGATGATAAATAAAAAAGAAAACTGTGTATTCTTATATGTTGTTGCAACTAACTCATTTGTTATATTTTTCAACACAGGACTGGTTGTTGGACCTAAATGCGGACCCAGTTGACATTGATACAGCATCGGTGTATGGCAATGGTGTGCATGGACCTGGTGATCCATTGTTGCACAATGGTGTGCATGGACCTGGTGATCCTGTGCAAGCTACTGCAAATCATCTTACTGAAGATGTTGGCGAGTCCCCTGATGCAATTCCAAACATACCACCTGTTGATGCTAGCTCAGGACCAGCAGCAATGCACAGTGGGACAATGGAAGTGCAATCTTCATCAATTCCTACAGGGCTCGCTCACGAAGCAGGAACAGTTGGAGGTGCGGACACTCATGGCAACGAGGCTGAGGCACTGGTTGACTTAGAAGAAGAAGCTTTGTCACAACCGCAAGAGCCGTTCCTTGGGATGAGGTTCGACACTCTTGCTGGTGCTAGGGAGCACTACAATGCATATGCTGCTAAGATTGGGTTTTCTATCAAGAACAATACAAATAGAAGATCGGTTTTCACAGGAGAATTAGAGAAGCAACAGTTTGTATGCAACAAATTCAAGAAACCAGTAGTAGATGATGGTGTCGAGAAAGTTGCTGCAGTTCCTAAGGTGAACCTAGAAGCTGATGATGAGAGTAATGAAGAAATGGGAGATGAAGATGAAGATACATGCATATTTGAGGACTCCAAAAAGAAAAGGCCAAAGAAGCGCAAGAGGCAGAAAATAAAGCCAACAGCGTGCAAAGCAAAGATGGTAGTTAAACTGATTGAAGGGAAATGGCAAGTTATCTACTACATATCTGAGCACAACCATGAGTTGGTTACAAAGCCATCTCTTAAACAATATTTGCGATCACATCAAGGGATCCCGATGATGAAAAACAGTTTCTGACAACACTACATAACTGCAATTTGACTACAGGTAAGGACTTGCAAAATTTTAACCAGAAAAGAAATTGTTTTTGGTTATGAACTGAATTTCCTAGATGTGTAACACTAGCCATTCCAGTGTAACTTTTTGGAGACAAATTAATCAACCTGTGTAGGCAGTAATTTACAAAAAAATTGTAAGTAAACTATGAAATGACATGGTGTTTGGTGCTTGCAGAGCAAAAAAGTTGTACTGTGATGAGATAGTGGTTGGTACTTTCGTACTAGTCGGTGTTTGGCACACACAGTTATAAAAGTTGCACTGGGGTGTGTTACTGTTTGCTATTTCTACACCAAATTGTTGCAACTGAATAGATGGTGTTTGTTTCTAACAGACCAAAACATATGCACTGGCATGAGTTGTGTTTGTTACTTTTGATTCATATTTCCCTATTTACCCCCAGATGTTCATTGAGTAACTTGCAATAGTTGCATCTTTTAAACATAAAAAAAAAAGAGATGCTGAATAAGTTTGCTTCAATCCATCTGATGCTTGCAACAAAAATTCTTTGTTTTGCAGGCATATGTTCAATGTAATGGCGGACTTCTATGGGTCTGCTTTGAATGTGCCATACAATCCTAGGACTGTAACAAACTTCCGTGCTACATTGCGTGCACCCACAAAGGAGTTTGACTTGGCTAAGACAGAAGAATACTTTTATGAGCGTCAAAAAGAGGATCCAGAGTTCTTCTATCGTGTGAAGGTTGATGCGGAGAATCGAGTTCAGAATTTGTTTTGGGTTGATGGTGCAGCACGGAAAGCATACAAGGACGCCTACAACGATTGCATATCTTTCGATGCCACTTACCTAACAAATATGTATAGTATGCCGTTTGCTCCTTTCATTGGGATTAATCGGCATGCGCAGACGTTCATGTTAGGTTGTGGTTTTGTAAGTCAAGAACTAGCTACAAGCTATGATTGGCTGTTTCGTCCTTTTTGGATGCAATGAGAGGCCAACAACCCAGCTGCATAATCACGGACCAGGACATAGCTATGAAGGTGTCTATAGGTCGAATCCTGCCCAACTCAGTGCATAGGAACTGCAGGTTTCATATTATGGGGAAATCACAACAGAAAATGGGTTCCTGGTTGGGCAGAAACCCAGATGTGATAAAGGAGTTCAATGAAATTGTTGATTTCAGCATGACACCAGAAGAATTTGAGACGAAGTGGGCTCTGTTTGCTGAGAAGTGGCAACAAAGTTGGCATTCCCATCTTACTACCCTTTATGAGATGAGGAAATTATGGATTCCATGCTACTTCAGAAATTGTTTTTTCCCCTTCCTCCAGTCCACTCAGCGCAGCGAAGGATTTAATGCAGTCCTAAAGCGTTATGTGAACCCATACAACTCAATATTGAATTTTGTGCAGCAATATGAAAAAATCCAGACATTATACTTGTAAAGCAAGGTGGCAATGACTACTCGACAGACTTTCTAGACCTCGACACTTGGTCACCATTTCCTGTGAGTATCAGGCTAGGGAGGTCTACACTAGGGAAATCTTCAGGAAGTTCAGCAAAGAGTTTGAATTGATTGGTAGGTACAATGTGCGACCACAAGCAAATGGTACATACCAGTTGGTGCCAAACAGGACATACTGTGCAAACTATGGCTCTAGACCCTATATTGTGTCAGCTA
This sequence comes from Poa pratensis, assembly GCA_947311845.1. Lineage (NCBI taxonomy): Eukaryota > Viridiplantae > Streptophyta > Magnoliopsida > Poales > Poaceae > Poa > Poa pratensis. Next base: position 5,658,489 of record CAMZMU010000098.1, read on the forward strand.
ATGTGGAGGAATCTATTTACACCTGTGAGTGCTGCAAGATGCAGAGAGATGGCCTACTATGCTGCCACATACTGAAGGTGTTTACCCATCTTGGTATTGATAAATACCTCCACAGTACATCTTGCGTCGGTGGACACAACAAGCAACTGAAAGTATAGTTGCAACTGTTGCTGAGGAAGAAGATGTAGCCATGCCTGATCAGTCCAAAAAACAGATTCGCTATGCAAACTTGTCTACTAAATTCCAGAAGGCAGCAAAGAAGTGTTGTGTGTCCGATGCAGCGGAGGCTCTAGCAAACAAACACCTAAGAAATCTAGAAACTGAGGTTAACCAATTGAACATGACCAAGAGGAAAGCTCGCTCTGCTACTGCTACGGCTGCACGACGGACCAGGAGTGCACCAAATGGACCTCGAGGACCCATACCAGGCGCACTCCAGGCCATGCACCAGGGCCCTCCAGGCCATGCTCCAGGCGCGCCTCCAGGCCGTGCACCAGGGGCCTCCAGGCCGTGCACCAGGGGCACCGTCAAGCTCTGCAGTGGGCGCACCGCCAGGCAGTACACCAGGGGCGCCACCAGGCAGTACAGCGGGTGCACCCAAGAAAGGCGCCGGTGTAGCAGCAGGCAGTACACTAGATGTACCATCAAGCAGCGCAGCAGGAGAGCGGCATGGCACTGCGTCAGCATCAGTACCAGGGAGGTCTATGCTTAAAGATCCTTTGAAAAGTGCTTCTAGAGGTAGGAAGAAAACGACACGGACAGTATCTGCTTTGGAACTACAGCCTAAGAACATTGTCAAATGTTCCTTGTGTGGTTCAGAGAGCCATAATGCTGCCACATGCTTGAGCAGGTTGCTTTAGGTGGTACTAAAAAAGATTGATTATCATTGTGGGAAGAGATGAATTGTTGATGCACGTCTTGTGTCTTAAAAAACAGTTTACATTTCTGGTTATAGACAAGTATTGTGTTTGGGATTGTGTTTTTATTCTTGTCTTTCACTTTTTCTGCTATTCCAGTATGTTGCAGTGTGTTATGGGGAAAGTTGTACTGATTACATGTTAAAAAGTTGCAGATGAGATGGTTTCTGATATTTTGCTAAAAAATGAGTATGTAAGTTGCAAATGTGTATGATGCAAAAACTGTTGGAAAAGTTACACAAGTTTGCACAGGATGTACAGTTGCAAAAAGAAAAATTGGTAGTTGCGTATAGTGATAACTTATTGGAAAAACACATGACATAAACTCTGAAAAAAGTCTTGCCTACTGGAGCTTCAGAACTTTCTTCCAATTGATGTCATTGTTGTCAGACTTGACCCATGTAACAACTAGCAACTTCCTGATATTTGGAATATGTGTAGGTTGATAGTTTGGAATCAGCTTCCCGCGCCACAGCTGAGCATTCATTAAGTATATATTCCACAGTCATCCCTTAGAAAAAAGAGAATCGATGTCAAAACTGAGATACAACATTCTTTAGAGCTTGGTTATGGGAGATGAGAGTAACAGAGGGGAACAAGGGAAAAAACTTACGTGTTGATTTGTTTTGGCACTTGAAGATCAATAAGGCCAAACGGGTCCAGGCTGACATCTGAAGTAGGGTAGTTATCGTCCCAAAGACTCCTGATTGCACAGATTATAGTGTGTGCGCACTTCTTTAAGGCTGGGTTATCAAGGGTTCTCAACGAATCAAGGACTTCGAATCTCTTGTCAACCAAGTTCATGTTAAGTAACCAGTAATGGTTTACAGGCACGTCACCAGTTGGATTTAGATTTTCCAACACGGGTAACATTATCTGTATGAAGGGCAAAAAAAAAAATTCAAAAAAATGGTTAGAAGGTGATATGTCTGGTATGACAGTTGCATGTAGTCTGTTGAAGTTGCATTCAGTGTGAAAAAAAATGCATTGCTGAAAAAGCAAGTTCATAAAAAACTGATGCATGCTAACAGTAGCTCATTTGTTATGAATTTAGCGCGATGGCATAGTGGTGGTTGCGTATGCATACGCGCAAAGTTGCACGTCATGTAACTGAGCAAATGGTTTGGCGGTTACTGGCTGTTTTATAAAAACTTGCATATATTGCACTAAAAAGTTGCAGGGTGGTACAACTGTACTTGCACGCATTATTTCAAGTATATCAAGCAAAAAAGAAGAGAAACAGTTTCGCTAACACCATATGCTACAAAACCATGGTGCTTACCATGTCTTTTTTGTCAAGCCGGTTACGCTTGTGGAATTTGCTTGCAATTTCAGCTGAATTTGTGTCTAGCTGTTGGAGTCGAGACTGCGTTTAAAAATGAAGAAAATCTCAGACAGTTTTTTGAGTAATGAAGAAATCAGTAGAAAAAATGTGGCAAAAAATAGATGCTTTAGCTTACACTAATTCGCAATGGCATAATTGTCTTCTTTGCAGACTTGGGCATTCTCAAATTCAGGGATTCTACTCCAACTTCAAACACGGTGTTCTTTAGCCAACCTCCTGGCTTCATCGAGGTTGCTAGTTCGGTCAGGGAGATAAAAAAATTGTTGTACATGATGATGTGTGGACTGTTTTTCAGATAGAAGCGAAAAGTAAGCATGGATGGTAAATGTGTACAGTAAAAAGAGATAAAAAAATGTGGTTGCCTATAGAACATTCCTAGTACCTGTTGTCTTCCTCTTTACTCCTTGATGATCTTCTTCCAAGTGACATACAGCATTATAAATCTTGTTCACTTCAGCACTGCATGCAAAAGTCCTCTTGCTTTCATAGTCATGAATGGTGACTTCAAGCATTCACTACCTGAACTGCTGGTAGTACTGCCGCTTAGACCACTCTTTGCTGTGTCCTTTCTCACTGGTGTTTTGAAGTTGCTAGGTGACTCTGCTGGAGTTGCGACAGCTTCCTTCCTCTTAGCCTCAAAATCATCTAGGAAAGCACATGTTTCAGCCGTCAACTCATCGTTCCATTCGTCATAGCTGTCTTCATTCTGTCCCTTCGATTGAGCACTGTTATCCCATTTCACAGGTGGTGAATCATCAAAGCCTAGATCAAAAGGTGGTGCATCTGGAGCAATGTAACGGCTGTGAGACACGGAGCTGTTCCTTTCAGTTGTACTTGCTGATCCTTTACACGGCTCCTCAGTTCTCCTTTCGTTTGTAGGAGTGGTATCCCATACAACAGGTGGGCTATCATCAAAATCTGGTGCAATGTAGCGACTGTCAGACGCAGAGCTGGTATTCCCATTGGATTGGTTGTGCCTTTCAAGTTCTCCACTCTCCCCCAATTGTTAGCTGAGCTGATACGAAGTAGAGTTTGCCCTGGCTTTGGCGAATTGGACTTAGAAATTTTCTGGTAATCATCTGTTGTCAAGTCGATCAGTACATTTGGATTCTTGCTTGGAGGAGGGCAAGTTGCCTTTGTCGCAGGGGTCCGGCTAACTGCAAATTTTGGCATCATGTCTGTAGTAGGTGACTTGCTTGCTGGAGCTGGTAGAAAAGATGGTTTCCTTGGGAAAGTTCCTGTTGAAGTTGCTGGTAATGCAGGTGAAGTTGCTCGAAATGAAGGTGATGTTGCTAGAAATGAAGGTGATCTTGCTGCAAAACTTGCTGAGGTTCCGACAGGTGCTGCTGTGCAAATGTTGCAGAATGTACTGAAGTTGGTGCAGTTCCTGGAGGAGAAGTTGCAGATGCAGGTGAAATTATTGCAGATGTTTGAATGCTGCATACAGACCATGGAGAAGTTGCAGCAGTTGACGGTGAAGTTGAGGCAGTTAATGGAGAAGCTCTGTTCCATATGGCCCTTAATGGTGGCGTGTTTGTGTTTGCTACTGGTTTAGTCGCAGCATCTGCATCGAACAATGCAGTTTCCGCATGACTCGATACTGCCTTGCATAACTGCTGTGTTGTCACTGACTGAACTGAACCTGTTGTTGCTGATGTTGCAACTGGTGGTAGTTTACTTGGCACGTTGAGGTTGCTAACTGCAAGTCTGAGATTCTTTCTCAATGGAACTGTTGTCTGTACAATCCCAATGGTCTGGCCCACCTCATTTGGAGTAGGTCTTGGATTATGGCAGGGGCTGGTATGCTTGGTTGTTTTTCTTTTCCAAGTTCTTTTGACACACTCGTCTTGGGTAGATCTGATGAATCCTTGACAAGTGTTTCAGGAATTGGTAGACTGGAATGTGCTTCTTTGGTTCAATCTCACCAAATCTGACAACGCAACGGTGTTACTGTTCTGTGGGGCTTCATTGACAGCTTGTTCAGCAGCTATTTTTTTCCCCTTCATCTTATCTATGAGTCCGCGAATAGTGCGGTTCTCATCGGAATCAGGGGTGACCTGCCCTGTACCGCTGCAATCACCTCCGCTGCCGCTGCCACTGCCACTGCCACCTTTATCACCTCCACTGCTACCTGATCCGTTGTTTGTGCCGTCAGCATCATCGCATCGTCTTTTTTGCTCTTGTTGTGAGAGGGATCTCCGTGTTCATCTGTCTCCAGCTCGTGCTCTTCTTCATCTTGCTCTCCCTCAAAATCATCACCCGGTGTATCTGTCTTCTCATTGCTACCATCTTCATCATCATCCTCGCTGTCGCTATCCTCTTCCTTGTCATCCTCACTCTCATGGTCGCTGACATAGTTGTCAGCATCTTCATCCTCTTGAGAATCCTCCTCTGAATCTCCAATTTCAGATTCGCTGTCTTCGTCCGACTTCTCTTTGCTGTACGCACGGTACTCCTTTTGCTAGTCTCGCCTACTTCAAAATCAAGCTTCCCCACACCCTCGACAAAAATTCCAATTTCCTTAGTTATGTTTGAGCAGAGCGCTTCCACCAAGTCATTCAACTTCCTTTTTTTCTGTGCAAAATGCAAAGACCAAAAGTTTCAGTTAGTGGTAATAATGTACACAAAAAAGGGGGAAAGGTGCTGAGGGAACCAGAATTTGCATAAGTGGGGATACTTACAGCAGTAGAATACGAAGCAGGAAGTTTGGAGGCCACGTAATCTTGAAGTTGAACCGGTGCCAAAGATATTTCGCGCAGGGTTATCCTCATTCCTTATCCTGAACTGCTCCTTCAACTATATTTGTGTGAAAAAATAAGAAGGAAAAAATGTGGTTAGTAGATACATCAAGGTAAAGATGATGAAAAATGACAGGTCAGTCCAAAAAAAGTTGCATACATGTTGAGGCAGAGGTGCAAATGTACACAACATAAAGTTGCAAAAACAGGGTGAAGCTCAAAAATTAAAAAATATAAAAGTTGCATCATCACAAATGTTGGTGCCATAAAAAAAGAACAATTATGTACAGCATTCAGCTTAATGTGAATGGATGCATTAAAATTAATAAAAATTGGAGGGCGTCATTCTTCTTACCTGTAGTTTCCCAAAGACACCAGGCGACTTCATGTCCATTTTGATAAGCTTGCTGATGAGTTTAGAGTACGCGTATTGCACACTTGCTTATCTTCAGATTGTGAGCTAATGAATCGAGGTATGATATCTGCAGTGTTGTTGGTAAACAAAAAATGTAAAGTTAACACAACTGAAAACAAATGTACAATAAAGATGAGAAAACTAGTACTTGCACAACAAAATCATGAAACTGAAAAAAGAAGGCATGTACAAAGTAACTAGTTTATTGAAAACATGTTGTAGGAAATTACCACAAAGTTGTAGACACAACAATTAACAGAAAGCCTTCCTCTCCCATCTTCAGGAATGCTTCAACAGTTTGGTCCACAACAAACTGGCACATGTTTGTGTCCCCAAGCAGCTCAAGTTCTTTGAAACATGCGTAACACCTTGGGCTGATGTTGACACATGTCGTCGGCCATAAGAAAGTGCCAGCAGCGACTATGTAATAAGCACGCAGAAACTTGTCATCACACTTGCCTCCCATTTTCTTGATTATTTCACACCACATATTAAAATCAGGGGCAGTACCCTTGTCGATGTCATACTCCTTGTTGATCACTCTATGTATGCCCTGTCTAGTACATATGGGACATTCCGGCCAGAGTTTGGTAATCCAAAATTCTGGTGGACACTTGCAGCATTTATAGGGATCCTGCCTCTGTCTGGAATGACAAGCTCAGATGTCTTCGGATCATAACACTTTATCAACCACTGGCTCAGATGATCAGGCATTGACTCGTGAACATGTAGCAAACCCGCACCATAATTCTTATACAGATGCCCCTTTTGATTCGTTGTTATAGCTTCATTTAACTTCCAAAGTCTAGCTGGAGAAGCTCTGTTCCTCCCAACCTACAGATAATATGAAAAACCTCTAGTGTTAAAAAATGGAACACGATAAGTTAAGTGAATTGTACTTTGTAAAAGTTGCATCAAGTTGCACAAAAATTCATGAGATGTTGTTAAAAAAATAACAACAACTAACTTCATGTCTACAAACATTCTGAAAATTGAAATTATTAAAAGGGCATCAAATGGGAAGAAAAAAGGAGGTCAAAAAGGATTTTACAAACCTTAGAGCATTTGCTGTTGCACGACGACCCGCAAGTTTTGATGCCACGGAGACTCGCTGATCATTTACTGGTTCCTGCAAGAAGGTAACAGAATAATTATGCAGAGTTACAACAAATAGTTGTGTGAAAAAGTTAAAGGAATAGTTTAATAAGCATTAGAAGCATGATGTCTAAACAGAAGCAATAATTATCACCTTCTGTTGTTCACTCCTGGATGCCAGCCCCTGATCTTGAATTAAACCAGCTTGAAGACGCAGGCGTTTTGATTCCCTTGTTGCAACAGTTTTTTTCTTTATTCTAGTTTTTGGACCCACCTACATGTGAAAAAGCAATAATATGTACCAGAAAGAAGGAAAAGCATTGTGAGTTGTCGACCATTACATAAGAAGTAATAAAATGGACAGATAATAACAGCACAGGAAAAAATAATAATAAGTTACCTCTTGATGTTTATCTTCACCACCGCCTGCACCTTCATCGCCCCCCATGATTGCTCCTTGGTTATCATTCATCGTGGTGAAACCAGAAAACCAGGGAAACACCTACCATATTGACAATTGCAATAATCAGCACAGAACTAAAAATTGCGATTTCAGTATATAACTATGAATCTCATAAAAAAGAAAGCAAAAAACTGCTGATCTCAACAAGCAAACAATAAATCCAAACACATGCAGTAAAGTTAACTGCCACATTTTAGTAGCAAATTCAGCAATTCTGATGATGGAGACATGTGAGCACCTGTTCTATTATCCTGCTAACCTCAACCAAGTGACCATGCTAACAGAAACAAACTAACGGTCAAGTATTTTGCAATTGGCATATTTTAAAAAGGTTGTAATGTGTCCATTTGTCTATCAAAGTAACTACTAATGCCAAAATGCAGCAACAAACTACCACGTAGTTGCAAATTTGAACCATACAAAATGTTGGTACCATGAACAACTGTAAATTAACATGCAACTGTACGTGCTAATTACAACAAATAACTAACACATTGTTGCAACTTGGATTGTCAAAAACGGTGGTAACGTACATCTCTGATGTGGATGCCAAATGAAGGACCTAACTGCCACATAGTTGCAAAATTGGACAGGCAAAATTGTGGTAACGTGTTCATATGCCTACAATCATGTAACTGCATAAGCTAACTGAATCCCCTAATGATAATCAATGCAACTGCAGATGCTAGCTGAAGCAACTACGGGTGCTAGCTCAAGCAACTAACTAACACATCGTTGCAATTCATTTGTGTCTGTTGCTACGTTGTTGCAACTTTGGTGATTGCTTACGAATTTCACAACAGAGAAAAAATCCGTGGAAAACCCTCACCATCCACGATGGTTCGACGGCCAATTTCGACGCCCATAATCGGCTTGATTAATGGCAACATCCAGATCTAGAAAATAGAGGATGATTAGGTGGGGAAACTTACAACACGGACGTGTATGCGTGTGCTAGACGCTGAGACGCTCAGCTAGAGCCGAGTCGCCGCTTCCGCACCGCCTACCTCCCTCCGACGAACAACAGAAGCGGACGAGCAGGAGACGCGGAACCTCGCAGCCTCGCCCCCTCTGCAACTCGTCAACGCGGACGTGAGCTGGGGAACGAAGGAGCCGCAGGATGTCGGAGTAGATTTCCCCTAAGCCGTGCCTCACCTCCTTCCTCCCCCGCGCGCGGAGCACACGACCCGCCCCCCCGCAAATCTCTGCGTGAACTCGAACCTCGGCTCCGACTAGCTTTACGGCGCCTCCAAGCAGTGGCGCGTCGAATCTCCGCCGATAATCGCTCTACGGTGGGATAAGGGAGGAGATCCGCCGCGCCGGCGACCTCGCCGACGAACCCTAGCTTCGTCGCCGAGCAACTCGCCTTTCGCTCCTGTGTCTCTCTCTCTCTGTTCTGACCAGAAATGGGAGAGGGGAAGAGAACGGCTCGAGTTTCAAAACTGTCCCTCGTGCAAAGGCTGACCGGTGGGTCCGAAATTGCCACGTCGACCACGTGCGGTCGGTCAGGCGCCTTTCGGTCTCCACGGGCGCACCGCGCGACGCGCACCCTAGATGAAGGATCCGACGGCGCGGAAGGGTGTGCGCCGGAACGTGGCAAATAGCAAAGCTTTGTCCTTTATCATTAGGGTGAAAAAAAATATCCGGCGGTTGATTCCGTTATTTTCCTTACCAGCGGGTCGGACCGGTCGCGGCCAACCGGTGAAAAGTCGTTCCGCGTTACAGATCGGGCTCGTCTCCGCTGTGTCGGCGCCATTCGGGCAGGGCAGCAGATCCCCGCCCCCGCGTCGTCGTCGTCTCGCCCATTCCAAACCGGAGAATAATTCCAACGCCGCACACCTCGCACGGAAAAGCGCGTCCCCTTCCCACTGCTAGGAAGGAGGAAGCCTCCACCGGGACCACACCCGGCGATGGCGTCTATCTCGCGGAGTCTCCGGCGATCCCTCGCGCCCGACACCCTCCACCGCCTCCTGCTGCACTCCCGGCCGTTCGTCACGGCGGAGTGCCACCGCCCCGTCGTCCTCCACAAGCGCGGCCCCGACATCCTCCACGACCCATGGTTCAACCGGGTACGTCCGTCCGCGTCCTCTCCTGTTTTCCGGGTGGACTTTTTTTCCGCCCCTTCCCGCCCGCGGCGGTGGCCTGACGCGCGCGGGCCGTTGTGCTACCTACCCCTGCAGGGCACGGCGTTCTCGATGACGGAGAGGGACCGCCTCGGCCTCCGCGGCCTGCTCCCGCCCAGCGTCGTTTCCTCGCAGCAGCAGATCGACCGATTCAGTACGACATGAATAACCCCGCCGATTTTTCCAATCGCTTACTTCCTGCCTCGTTTGCTGCTGTCCCAAATTGGATTGCTCGGTGCTGCGCGCCTGCGCAGGAATTTATTTTGGTTGATGATGACCAGATCGGTCCATTTTTAGGGGTCTGGAGGGTGAGCGGGCCGTTAGCTAGTACTCCAGTTGATATGCATTGGAGTGGGAACGACACTAGTGTTGTATACGCGTTGCTGAATGCTGAGGATCTGCAGGACGAGTTGTTTGTTTGATCTCTGTTGTCTTGTAAGGGCACCTCCAACGGCCCAGCGCATATGGACATGCGTTGTCCTAATCTGTCCTTCCGGACAGAGGAGCCCCTCCAACGGCCCGGCGCAAAGGGACAACTGTCCGCGCGGACAGGTTTTCGGCCCCAAACCTGGCCCAAGCTTGGTCCAGGTTTGGGGGAGAAAACGGACAGCCAGACGGTCCGCCCTTGTCCTCCCTTGTCCGCGCCTGGCCCAGTGGCCAGCCACAGATTCCCCCTTCCCACACAAACCCTCTCCCTCTCCCACCCTCCGCCTCCGCCCTAGCTACCGCCGCCGGCCACGATGGAGGACGGACTCTCGGCGGCCACGGCCGCAGCCGGCGCCGCCCTGTTGACGGTGAAGAAGGAGCGGTTGCCGGCGTCCGACAAGAGGGCAGAGCGGAGGGAGAAGAAGCGGGCGAAGGACGCCGCGGCCGCCGCGGCCGTCTTGGCCGCCGCCGAGAAGGAGCGGATGGCCGCCATCGAGGCCCGCGCTGCGGCCGACGTCATAGCCACTCAGGCCGCGGCCCGGGCGGTGCTTCTCCTCGGCGGCCTCATTCCCGCCGCTGTCCCCGTTGTTGTGGCCTCGGCGGCGAGTTCGGCCTCGTCCGCCAAAGGGAAGCCGCCAAGGTCAGCGTCCCCCGTTCTCTCTACGGCCTCGCTGGCGGTGCCCGCGGCTGTCCCCGCGGCTGGCGTATCGCGGCTCGGGTCCCGCGAGGCGTCACCGGAGATGGGCACACATGTCCCCGCAGGCCCTGCGGCGCCCCCCATCGACCTCAACGTCACGCCGGCCGCCAGCGGCAAGCCGAAGAGCCGGTCAATGTTGAAGGCGGGCAGCATACCCGACCCTCGGGTGCTCGATTTGGAGGAGACGCCCATGACACCGTCCAACCCGGCCTTCTTCGACGAGGTCGGCAATGACGAATGTTTCATGGACGACATGATGTTCACCGGCCCAAACTTCATCAACACCGAAGACGCCGAGACACAAGACCCAACCGGCCTTGGTGAGACACAACCCGAAGGTGAGACACAAGCCGAGCGTGTCTCAATTGACGATGAGCCTCTCGACTTTGATGAGGAGCACGCCAACCTCGTCGCCAACCTCAAGAAGAGGAATGCCCGCACGGCGTTGTACACGGACATGGAGGATAAAGTCCTTTGTGAGACGTGGATGACGGTGAGCCAAAATGCCACCGTTGGTGCTCAACAAAAGGGCTCGACGTTTTGGATTCGGGTTCACAAGCACTTCCATGAGACAAGAAAGTTGCGTCCCTACCAAATTGAGAGTGATCGGAATGAGGGGTCTCTTAGCAAGAGATGGTCACACATTCAAACCGAATGTAGCAAATTTCAAGCCTCCTATGATCGTATGAAGGCCCGGAAGGTGAGTGGGGTTGGCATTGATGTCCTTGGGTTTCAAGCAATGGACTTCTTCAAGAAGGTGTACAAGACCAAGTTCAACTTGGTGCATTGTTGGGAGATGATCAAGGGATGCCCCAAGTGGATCGAGCTATACAACTCTTTGAAGAAAGGGTCGAAGAAAAGGGCGAATGAAGATGATGAAGAGGTTCAACTCGGCCAAGATGAAAATGGCCGGGCGGTGCGGCCGAGAGGACACAAGGCCACGGCCCAAGATGCCAAGCGCGAGGAAGCCGCGGCCAAATTGGAGGCAACGTTGAAGGGATTGCTCGAAAACAAGGAGTCCTCCATCACCGCAAGGTATGTCGAGAAACGCAAAGATAAGGAGGAGGCCATGGCATGCTATGTTGCAATGCAAAATAAGAAGCTTGAGATAGAAGCCAACCGAATCAAGAACGAGGCGGAGCGCAACAAGCTCGCGGTGATGGCCGAGGAGAACCGGATCATGATGGCCGACTTGACCACCATGGACCCGGAGACAAGAGCTTGGGTGCTCAAGAAGCAAAAGATCATTTGTGAGCGTGGTGATATTTGATTTGCATCTTGTTTATTTGTCAAACTAATTTCTATCGTTTGCTATTTATGTGTATTTTGAACTTTGGCTCATTTGAACTATGTCTATTTGAATGTTTGAATGTTTGAATGTTTGTATCCATATTAATATTTGAATGTTTGTATCCATATTTGTTTCAAATGTGTGCAGATGTGCTGTCCCAGGACAGATGCGGCCGGCCGTTGGGGGCACCTCCACCCCAAAAGGGACAGAGGCCCAAAATCTGTCCGCGGTCCGCCCAAAGCGGACTGAATCGGTCCGCTTTGGCTGTCCGGATGCGCTGGGCCGTTGGAGGTGCCCTAAGTGTTTGCTTTGTGTTAAGCCCCAGCTGGGAAAATTCCAAAACCAGGCTTCTAGTGCTCTACAAGCTATGTATAATAACCCCTCTAATAGTTAGAATGAAGTATAGTCGACTGTCCGATGTATCAATTAAAGTTCAAATGCCAAACACAAACCTCAGTGGAAAACCCATCCGACATCCATGTGGCCCCAATGCTGTAGCTGCAAGTTCCAATCAGATCTACAGATGTATGAGGGTTTAATACTAGGTTAACTGAGGGTTCTGTATGGCTGTGTGCATCATTTTCATCAGAGGCTGGGGGTCCTTTTCAGAAAAAAATATGCTATTTGTGAAAGTACCCCATGACAATGGGAATATACATGACAAATGTGTTCTGCAAGTGTTGATTTTAGTAGTGATTTTCCACTAATTTTGTTTTATTTAACAATGATAATAGTGGGTGACCTGAAACGGCTGGAGCAAAATGCGAGAGATGGGCCATCTGATACTTACCAGCTGGCGAAATGGCGTATTCTTAACAGACTGCATGACAGAAATGAAACAATGTACTACAAGGTGTGCAATTCCACAGCCCACACATTCTGTTAGGTGCAAACCTTTTTCTGATCATATTTCTCTCAGGAGCATCTAATATGCACAATATCAACCGCATACACTCTCACTGCATGGTTAGGTTATGCACCTGCTCAGTTAACTTTGTTTTTATTGCGCTCTCAGTCTCAAAGTGGTTACCTTATTTAACCTCATTTTGATGCTTTCGTAGGTCTTAATAGATAATATTGAGGAATATGCACCTATTGTTTACACACCGACTGTTGGTGCTGTATGCCAAAATTACAGTGGCTTATTTAGACGGCCTCGGGGAATGTATTTTAGTGCAGAAGATCGTGGGGAAATGATGTCCATGGTGTATAACTGGCCAGCTGATCAGGTATGCATTGATTTTTTGTCCCTTTGATCTTCTGTGCTTGAGCTCTTTCATTGTTTTGAAGGTATAAATCAATTTCTTAGAGCCCAAGACACTCTATCTTCATACTTTTAAGATCTCGCAGGGCTGGAAGAGAATATTGCTGACAAAAAGTTTCTTATATTTCAAATAAATTAAGTGGCTAATATTTTGCAGGTTGACATGATAGTGGTGACTGATGGAAGCCGGATATTGGGTCTCGGTGATCTAGGGGTGCAAGGTATGGGGATTACTATCGGGAAGCTGGATTTATATGTTGCTGCTGCTGGAATAAATCCCCAGAGGGTATGCTTTTGATGTTCTTTAGAAAATTATTTAACTTATTCTTCATTTTTTATTTTTGACATCTCTAATTTCATAAAACTATAATTTAATATTGACATCTATAGGGACTTCATAGATTGAAATAACGTTGTGCTACTTAATCTGATAGTTTTCCATCATAATTCAGGGAGATAAAATAGCTTCTAGAATGTTACCAGTTTGGCCTACTTTTGTACCTAACCAAGTTGAATTATGGTTATCGAACTGTGAAATTATGACTTCACATGGTGAAAGAAACAAAGCTTCAAATATGAGACTTCATGATCGTGTTTCTGTGGAATCACCTTACTGCGCTGGTTCTTAGATGTTATAAAGTTTCAGAGTGCTCTACTGCTATTTATTTACTACGCCTTCCGTTTCTTTTTGTAGGCCATGTTTTGATTTGTTAAGACAAGGCTTGGACCAATAATTGTTCTATTAATAGACTAATAGGCGGTTCATGTGATGCAAAATCACAATCATAAGTAATTAGAATTAGAATTAGTCAATTAGAGTCTTACGACACCAATTTTATGTCACATAATTGCCTAGTGATAGAAGGAGGGAGTATTTTTCAGTGTTAGTACAACTTATTTCTGTTCAGTTTCTAATTACGCTAATATTCTTCTAGGTTCTTCCAATTATGATTGATGTGGGAACGAACAATGAGAAACTCCTCAAGGATCCTCTTTGTAAGATCTTCTTTAAACATTTTCTATTTTAGAGTTTCAGTATATAAATTATACATTTTGTCATTTTAGTGCACGGTTAAATTTGTACTAGTTATATATTTGTCATCGTATGATCACCCTTATTCTCTAAATGGAAAGAGAAATAGTTGTAACATAAGTGTTACTGTTACCTACTTACCATTATGGCTGTAGATTACCTCAGACATTCCATGAAAGATGCATATGTGTTATGTTGTAATCTTTACTAGCTCTTGAGAATATATTACCTTTTCTGTTCCTAGTTACACCTAAGCAATATTCTATAATTTTCCTTTGAATTTGATGCAGATAACGGCATCTTTTCAGTCTCTAACTAGATAGCCAACAGGAGATTGTGTAGATTTTTTTGCTATTATTTGTCTAAATATTGTGCTGTACAGATCTTGGGCTACAAGAGCACCGTCTTGAAGGAGAAGAATATGTTGAGGTTATTGATGAATTCATGGAAGCTGTTTTTTCTCGTTGGCCCAATGTGATTGTACAGGTGCTCTTTGGTGTTCAGTGCCTCCTCAACTTTTCCATGCATGTGGCTTTAGCTGGAACATTTTCAAACTTACTTTTCTTATGTCCTCAAGTTTGAAGATTTCCAAAGCAAGTGGGCCTTCAGGTTGTTGCAGCGTTACAGGAACACTTATCGCATGTTTAATGATGATGTGCAGGTAACTAGTTTGGCTTATGCCAGTTTGTATGTTTTTTCCATTATGTGTTGTCTTGTGCTATGATATGTACACGTATCCTTCTGATACACCGACAGTTTTCATGACTATTATATGTACACTTCTCCTTCTGATACACGTCTCCTACTGATATTTTTCTTTGCTTGCCATCATTTATCACACCTTCCCTCCTTCATAAAAATGAAATCACTAACTATTCCCGCTTCCATTTCCAAAGTACTTAAATAAGGATAGCTTGGTCATTTCTCTTGATATTTTGTTGGTTTAGACACTTCTTAATCCTACTGCTCACTAAACATATGCCATTTATTTGGGAATTCATGGAGTACAACAATCACACTTGAAATGACCCATCCTTGTGTACATAGGGAACTGCTGGCGTTGCAATAGCTGGTCTGCTAGGAGCTGTACGGCACAAGGAAGGCCGATGATAGACTTCCCAAAGCAAAAGATTGTTGTTGCAGGTGCTGGCAGGTTCGGAATATGCCCATTTTTAGAACTTGTTATAAAACTAGAGTATATATGATTCGTGGTTAACGAATACATGGATCTTATATACTGAATTACTGACCATGATGTTACTAAAACCTGATTCTGCTAATACAGGTCAACGAAGAATCATTACGTGTGGTCAGGTGCATTTCAGAAGTATTAATTCCGTTTCACTTTTTGTAGTGCTGGGATTGGTGTTGTGAATGCTGCAAGCAGGACCATGGCAAGGATGCTGGGAAACAATGAAGCTGCTTTTGAGAGTGCCAGGAGTCAATTCTGGATAGTCGATGCTCATGTGAGTTGGATTTCTAAGTTTTTTTATTATATTTTTGTGATAACAGTTTTAGTAAGGATTACACGACTCTGTTGCTCTATCAAAATGAATGCATGTTCTATCAAAAATCTGTTGGACTATGACATTTCTTGTGAGAGTGTTCGTAAGCTGGCATTGTGTTGGCCCTCTTTAGAGTTTTTCTCTCTTTACTATTGATCTTCCATGCACTACGAAATCCTTACTACAACATCTCTACTCTGTTTTGTCCAGGGTTTAATAACAGAGGAACGTGCAGACATCGACCCAGATGCACGTCCTTTTGCTAGGAGAAAGAGCGAACTGACTCACCAAAGCCTAAGTGAGGGGGCAAGCTTGCTTGATGTGGTATTTATCTAAATTTTCTATTTAGACGAATAGATGGTTATTTTCACAGCATATGTACTGTTATAGGCATGCCATCCTACTGACTACCAAGGTCTGTTTATCTGAAGGGACATACATTCCCAAAATTAGTTCCAGTTAGACAATTTATTATGATGACATTTTTTCTTGCTTCTTGGCCAAGTATATTTCAACATTTGAGAAGTGTTCTTTTCCAAGGAGTTTTAATAACGAATTTACATGAAAAAAGTTCAGGGATAAACCAACCCTAATAGCACTACTTATAGCGATGTCGCTAAAGAGCTAATGCTAATAGTACCTGGTATTGGCTGTTGGGATGTCATGCTGCATGCCATGGTAATCAGTTGAAACTTTTGATGCTGAATTAGCTTGTGACCTGGAGCTATTTCATTCATATTACCATATTACATGCGGGGTTTATAACTCAGATCACAAAAATCTAATCTGGATTTCTCTTACATTTAACCTTTTTCGGTCTGGCACCGTCACCAATGGTACCGTGTGTTTCTTTTACCTTTTTTTCTCTCGCAAAACTGTATTTCTGAGATATTTCATTTGCCTTATTTTGAGTCCAAGTTCTGATACTGCTGATGCTGAACTGTTTAAATTGTACAATATGTATTGAACAGGTTAAAAAGGTGAAGCCTGATGTCATACTTGGACTATCTGCTGTTGGTGGTTTGTTCTCAAAGGAGGTATGGTATCTTACAATAACTGCATGCCAACTTTTATTCAGTATTGACTCCAACCCAGTTACATCGAATTTGAAGTTATAATGCCAAGTCATGATTTTTGTCTGTTTCCACTACTAGTTATATGACAGGACATTTATTATGTTGCAGATGACAGAACCATTAACTTCCCAGTTATGTTGGGATTGTTACATTTTAAATATTGAAATACCGTTGTACTCATAGTACTAACATCTAAAATGTAGGTCGTTGGCTCATTGCCCATTTTCTTTTGCATGCTTGCGGTCTCAGTTGTTCGTCTTCTGTATTAAGCTTGCAAAAGATTAGCATTCCTACGTTATTATTGCCTTCGTGGTAATTCTATCTTCCCTGTAAATCCTATGCTTATCTCAAGTTATGGACCTTGCATCACATCAGTTTGATACCCGTTGATTAGATTAAACTAAAACATTATAGTTGTGCCGCGTTGACCATTTTGAGCTTTTCATAACGATCAACAATTGAAATGATTCCGATTGTGGTGGTTCTTTGCACCTTCAGGTTTTGGAAGCACTAAAAGATTCGTCCTCTTCCAGACCAGCAATTTTTGCAATGTCCAATCCAACTAAGAATGGTTTGTGATATGGAATTTTACTATAAAGTTTATTTTATGATAATTTCCATCTGATTTTGTGTTGACTCCATATTATAGCTGAATGTACACCTGAAGAAGCCTTCTCAATTGTTGGTGAAAAGGTTGTCTTTTCCAGTGGAAGTCCATTTGACAATGTGGATCTTGGTATGTCTGTTCATCCATACAGTTGTATGTCCTTCCTTTTGTGCAATTCTTTCAAAATCAGCTGAGCCTCGCTATCTTCGAATACGTCAGCTGTACTGTAATATCTATGCTTGGCATCAGCTACCCCAAGGATCAAGCATATGGTGTAATATTTTTTTGACAGTTTGATGCATTGTGAAATACTTCGATCTGTAAGGTGTTACTCTAAGGTCAGCTTTTAATGGTATCCTGCAGGTGATGGGAAGATCGGTCACTCTAATCAAGGGAATAACATGTATCTCTTTCCTGGGTTAGTCCTGTTACTATCATGCATTTGGACTTGGTTCTTGTGCAAATTGTGATTTCATTTGATTTGTTTCACCGCTGTGCAGAATAGGACTTGGAACCCTGTTGTCTGGTGCACGGATTGTCTCTGATGGAATGCTTCAGGCAGCAGCAGAGCGGTGACTAACTTGACTTGTCAGCTTTTAACACAATCATATCACTTATTTATTTTCTCCGTTTTCTTAACCATGAAAATTGTTTAGCTTGGCTTCATACATGAAAGAGGAAGAAGTTCTCCAAGGGATAATTTACCCTCCGACCTCCAGGTTTTATACTCCTACAAATGTTTCAGATTTTCTTTTTTTTGCGAGGAAGTTTTCCGTTTGCTTATGCCTATTGTTATATCATTATATACGTAGAATACGTGACATCACTAAAGAGGTGGCAGCGGCAGTAGTGAGGGAAGCTGTCGCAGAGGACCTAGCCGAGGGATATCGTGACATGGATTCACGGGAACTTGCACAACTCAGTGAGGTAGTTAATCACCTTGCTACCCAATCCTGGTTTAATTGTTATGGGTTTTTTCTTTACGTAATTAACGTTGAACAATTTGTGTTACAGGAAGAAACCATCGAGTATGTCAAGAACAACATGTGGAATCCAGTCTATCCAACCGTAGTGTACAAAAGGACTAAGAGCTCTACTTTAACTCCTGTTTAGTGATCATGAACAATTTACCTTAGGCTACAATTTTGATCTTTGGAAATATAGCCACCTCTCTTACGAGTATGGAGTCTCGATTGTTTTAATGCAGCCGCCACACGATAGAACACACATTGATATCCGTTTTAATTCAATCTACTGCTACCAGAGGTGCACTTTGTAGCACATTTGAAGTTGATGTATAATTTGTATCTCAACTATTGGGTTTTCAATAAATGAGATTTGCATTCCAGTTTTGCCCAAATGTTCATATCTTCCAGTTAGTGTGTGCTTTGAACATAGATCAACTAACGGAAGCAAATGTCACAGTTTTTTTTAATCTGACCAGGGAAAAGGGGAGGCCCCCATGGTATAATTTTATTTATTTATGCAACCAGGAAGAATTTACATAAGCCAGACATACTTACAAAAAGAGTTAGAGAATCAACCCCAGCCAAACAGAAAGACAACTATAAAGCAACAATCCAAGCTTGTGGACGGCTAGCTTTGGTAGGTTTTAAACGATGAAGAGTAAGCTGCAAGTCCCTTGAGCGCATAACTTTCCAGCTGGCAAAACAGGGCCTCTTTCGCTCAAAAACGAATCGAAACAAATGTTACATTCATCCGAATGTCCATATTCTAGCTGCCCACTTGCCTAACATCACAGGTCGTTGGCCTTTCGTTATTATTTTTATTTGATTATTTGTTTTTGCAAGTAAATTTTATTTGACAAGTCCGCATTGTTCTGTTTTCTTTTATCTGAGAATATGTTTTATGTTTGTTGCTGAGAATTGTCTCCGTGATTTCCAATGCTTCCCAAGAATATAAATGATGGACATTTGCTGCTCACGGTGGCAATCCCTACTTTTCTTGATTTCATGACCGTTGTCATCATCACTCTCATTGTGAGAGGACATATGCACATACACAAACATTGAGTTCAGAAAATGGTAGTTAGCATAAAAAATTACAATGAGTTCAGAAAAAAATGATAGTTAGTATCAACAATAGTAAAACATCAAATATACAATGACAACACCCAATAGCTGAGAGCTTTTTCAAATTGTTATTACTAGCCACATAGTCTCAAGACCAACACATGACCCATAGATAAATCTTGTTCATAATGAAATTACAATGATCAAGCCCAAATATTTCAATACCACACACAACTACTGATGCCCATACTTGACGTTATACTTCCTACTCAGCCAACCAAACCGAAAAGCTTCACTCAAGTGGAGAAACATCTCCCTTTGCTCTCTCTTGACGAACAACTGAGTAGCAATGAAATATGAAATGCTCATTACTACCTTCTGCCGCACCACAAGCAACAACTTCATTCATGACAGCGGTGACCGAGGGGGTCTCATCATTCTTCATGAATTCCTCAAATAGAATATGAGTCCTTTCAGCAATATTACATATCCTTGTTATTTGCTCTTGGATCACTTGGCATGTCTTGAGCTTTTGTTTCTCGTCATCAATGAACCTACCAAGCCGCCTCTTCACCCGCCTTGGATTAGCCAGTGAATCCTGATCGGCCTCATCCAAGTCAAGATCTTGGATGGCATCCACATTGAGGATGGAAGCTACTGCTTCACTGCAAGGGGAGGCAGTGCCTGAAGAAGGATTCCAACGATCACTTCCATCAGTTGTGATGTCATCAAACATGATTTTCAGGTTCTCCTTGGTGACAATCCTAGTGTTTTTGTAGAAGTAGAGAGAGTGACTAACCTGAGAGCAGCCGCCAGCTCCTGGTTCTATTGTGTCTTAGGGTTTCCAGACAGGCAGCTCCACTTATATACCCTTCTGGGTCACTTGAGTTAATGGGCCACATGGGCCAGAATAGCTAGAGAGGCTGCAATAGAAGACACACCCATGTACAGTCCAACACTCCCCCTCAAGATGGGTGATATATATCGATCATCCCCATCTTGTCACAAGCTCGATCACACTCCTTGGCAGCCAAACTTTTCGTCAGACAATCAGCAATTTGCTGCCCTGTGCTCACATAGTTGATCTTGATAATTCCAGCATCAAGCTTCTCTTTAATGAAGAATCTGTCAATCTCAATGTGCTTTGTCCTATCATGCTGGACTGGATTATTTGCTATGCAGATCGCAGACTTGTTGTCGCACCATACATTCAGTTGTCCTTCTTTTAGGACCTTCAACTCACTTAGGAGATTTCTTACCCATAGCATCTCACTTAATCCTAGAGACAAGGCTCTGTATTCAGCTTCTGCAGTTGATCTTGATACTACTGCTTGTTTCTTACTCCTCCATGCGATCAAATTTCCTCCAACAAAAACATAATAACCAGAGGTTGATCTTCTATCATCCAACAACTCGCCCAATCAGCATCACTGTAACCATCAATTGTTAGGTGCCCATTTGCTTGAAACCATAATCCCTTCCCTGGAGTTCCTTTTAAATATCTTAGGATTCGATGGACAGCATCCATATGTCCACTTCTTGGTTCATGCATATATCTGCTCACTACACCAACAGCATATGCAATATCTGGTCTTGTGTGACACAAGTACAACAACCTTCCCACCAGCCTTTGATATCTCTCCTTGTCTACGAGTTCCCCAGATTCAGCTGTTACTTTCTGGTTTTGATCCATGGGTGTTGGAGCTGCACGACATTCCATCATTCCCATATCACTGAGAAGATCCAAGATATATTTGCGCTGCGATAGACTATTCCCTTTTTGACCTTGCCACCTCTATTCCAAGAAAGTATCTAAGTTGTCCAAGATCTTTGACTTCAAAGGCTTTGCTTAAACAGCTATTCACCCTTGTTATCTCCACTGCATCATCTCCTGTGATTATAATATCATCCACATAGACCGCTAGAATTGTAATCTTCTGGTTTGAATGTCTATAGAATACAGTGTGGTCACCATTACACTGTCCATATCCCATCTCGCACACAGCTCTCTAAATCGATCAAACCAAGCTCTAGGGGATTGTTTTAATCCATAGAGCGCCTTCTTTAGTCTGCACACTTTACCTTCAGTTTCAGCTGAAGCTAGGCCTGGGGGAATTTCCATATAAACTTCTTCTTGTAGATCTCCGTGAAGGAAAGCATTTTTACATCTAGCTGGTGTAATGGCCATCCAAAGTTCGTTGCACATGAGATCAGGACCCTTACTGTGTTCATCTTCGCCACAGGAGCAAAGGTTTCATCATAGTCAATCCCATATGTTTGACTATATCCTCTAGCCACCAATCTTGCTTTATACCTCTATCTTCCCTTCAGGACTTTGCTTTACGGTATAGACCCATTTACAACTGACTGCATTCTTTCCTCTAGGAAGACTAGTAGTTCCCAGGTCTTGTTCTTCCTTAGTGCATCCAATTCTTCTTTCATAGCAGCAAACCACTTCTGATCCTGCTTGGCTGCCCTCCAATCTCTTGGAATTGCAGTTGATTGGAGAGATGCAACAATGCCTTGTATGAAGGGGATAAGCTTCATATGATACATAATTATCGATGTTGTGTACCAAGCCTGCTCTATCGGTTTGGGTCAACGTAGTTGCTCGTTTCCCTTTCCTTAAAGCAATAGGCAAATCCAGACGCCACCTGCTGTCAACTAAACTTTCATCTGTCAACTCAGGCTCAACATTTCTTCTGCAAATCAGCTCAACAACCTGTAACTCCCCTGTGGTTGTTGCTCCCCCTGTGGCTGTTGCTCCCCCTGTGGTTCATCCTTGGCCTCCGTGAGTACACACGTGTTGCATTTCTTCATTTGGCTTTGGCCAACTTTTGCTTGTGGCACGTCTGGAACAACAAGTGGTATGGACCCAACAAGAAAGGTTGTTGTTGTCCAGTAGAGCTGCTGGCACTCACTGCTGTTGCTGCTTGCACTCTCCCCCTCTTGACAGTAGATTAAGTGGTGGTCAAGTCCTTCAAATATAGTACTCAAATCTGTTTTTTCACCATAAAAAGGGTCAGATTCCCAGAAAGTAACATCAAGACTTACAAATGTGCGCCGCTCAGAAGGACTCCAACATTTGTATCCGCGTTGTCCAAGATAGCCGATGAAGATGCACTTAACAGCCCGAGGATCAAGCTTTGTCACCGAGGGCCTGTGATCACGAACAAAGCAAGTGCAGCCAACACCTTGGGTGGAACCACAAACTTGTTCTCACCTAGCAACAATTCACAAGGAGATTTCATATTTAGTATTCTTGAGGGCATGCGATTAATAAGAAAGTAGCCGTCATCACTGCCTCACTCCAGAGAAATTTTGGGACATTCATGGTGTACATCAATGATCGAGCCACTTCTAGATGTGGATTCTTCCTCTCTGCCACTCCATTTTGAGGTGGAGTGTCTGGACATGATGTCTGGTGTAGAATACCCTGATCAGATAGGAACCCCCCAAACTTTTGTTGATATATTCTGTTCCATTATCTGATCTGAGCATCTGGACCTGCACCTTGAACTGGTTTTAACATATGCACAAAAATTCTGGAAGCAAGATAGCACTTCATCCTTATGCTTCATAAGGTACACCCATGTCATTCGAGAATAACAATCAATGAATGTCACAAAGTACTTCATCCCACTAATAGATGCAATGGGCATGTCCACACATCAGAATGCACAAGCATAAACGGGGATATATTTCTCAGCCCCTTACTCACATAGGTGGTTCTTGTGTGTTTAGCATACTCACATGCTTCACACTTAAGGTTGTTCTTATCAACTTCACTCATTACATCCGGAAAGACTTTACTCATTTTATCAAAAGCTACATGTCCCATTCTACAATGATGAATCATAGCAAGTTTCTCCTTCCACCAGTGCTGCAACAAGAGCTGAACCTCCAGCTTGCATGATTCATCACGGTCCATGTACCAAAGGCCTCTACGCCTGGTTCCTGTTCCAATCTTCCTTCCACTCAGCCTCTCCTGTATAAAGAATACATATCTGTCAACGAACCCGACAGTCTATCTGATCAACCAGCGCACTCAGAGAGAGTAAATTCACAGGAAATGCAGGTACATGCAGACTGATGATAGCTTAATATTTTGTGTACACTGAACAATTCCTGTTCCTTTGATTTTCTGGTGTACCATCAGCAGTTTGAATTGTTTCTTGATGCATGGAAGGAAATTGCGTATATGACTCGAACTCCCCAATGCAACCAGCAACATGTTTGGATGCCCCAGAGTCTAGTATCCATTCTGAATTTAATCTATGCGTAGCTAGAGAGGCACTTTCAGTTTTACCTTCATCGGTGTAGACAAAGTGTGCAAATGTCCAAAGCTGGCATCGTTGGCTGATCCCCTTTCTTCACTTCATTCTGGCCTGAACTAGCTGTGATGATCCTTCATCCATGACTGACATGTTTGCTCTAGCACTCCCTTGATAATTTGAATGCCCCCATTCCTGCCTCTAACTCCCCTGTAATTTCCTCGGTACCCCCTTCCTTGGCCACGTCTTGGAGCAGTGCAGTTGTAACTTAGATGCCCTCTTATTCCGCAATTGTGACAATCACGGTTCTCTGGCCTATTAGACATATAGTAAGCTGGTTTAGGTACTAACTCCACTTTCTCAATCGTTTCAGCCTAGTTTCTTCCTGTCCCATAGCTGCAATGGCCTCTTCCAAAGTAGGCAGCTGAGGAAGATGCATTAGTGCAGCCCTCCTGCCCTCAATGCAGGATTCAGTCCCTTCAAGAATTTCAGCACCCTTCTGTCCTCAATCCACTTCTTCGCTGCTGCCACACATTCAGAATGAGGCAGCACCAAGGGGGCAAGATGATCCAGATCGCCCATGCATGTTTCAGCTCTCCCACATATGCCATCAATGTTTTTTCATCTTGTTTCAGATCATGTATTGTATCTTCAATCTGGGAAATCAGCATGACGTTTCCCTTGCCTGAGTACATCTTGGACAGAGCATCCCATACCTCCATTGATGTGGAAGAGCTTCCACAGATGCAGCAACAACCGGTGTCAGGGAATTCAACAACCAAGTGAGAACTAGCGAATCTGTAGCATTCCACTTCTTCCACTCCTGCCCAATCTTGTCTTCAGGCTCGTTGACCTCTCCTAGCACGTACCCTTCCATGACTTCGTCCTCAGAATCAACATCCTCTCCTGGACCAACTGAGATAATTTCCTACCCCTTCCAGCTTGATCTCATTTGGCATGAGTTCAAGTTTATACTGCACCTCCCCACGTGGGTTTGGCTGCCTACCTTCCTCAGAAGAAACCCCATCTTCCTTCTTGAGCAGGCTAACAAGCTGCTCAAGCACCTTTGTCACAGCGTTCGTCCCCCATCTCCACTCACAGCAGCACAGCTTCACCACGAGCACCACTGCCTTCAGCCTCCTTCAGATCGAGCCTGCAGCAGACCGCACACCACCCCACGCTTGCTCCTCAGATAAATCACAGCGGGAGCACTCTCATCTCCGCCCTGGTTGTCGCCGGCGCCGCCACCATCGTCGCCGGTGGCTCTGATACCATGTAGAAGTAGAGAGAGTGGCTAACCTGAGAGCAGCCGCCAGCTCATGGTTCTATTGTGTCTTAGGGTTTCCAGATAGCCAGCTCCACTTATATACCTTTCTGGGTCACTTGAGTTAATGGGCCACATGGGCCAGAATAGCTAGAGAGGCTGCAGTAGAAGACACAGCCCATGTACAGTCCAACAGTTTTCATCACTCCATTCAATCGCCATACTCCACGCTACTTTATGAAAGATTATCCATGTCATATATAGCAGTTTATGGAAAAATAGACAACGCAGTTCATGACAGCTGGAACGATAACATCAACAAAGCAGTATGGGTTTGCGAAGTGTAACACTATGGACTACAGCATATAACTGTTTACATGTTATAGCGGTATAGAAGATTGATGTAGAAATGATTTCTTTATATGAGTAGTAACCTGAAACAAAGCAGAGTTCACAAAATAATTCTATGGTCAATTCGTCCTATGTATATGAGCAAACTGAAACCCAACTCATGTATAAAGATGACTAGTATTGTTCCCATCCTATGGTCAGAACCGCTTTGCATTTCTATTGTTTTCCATCCAGTAAGCTAGATACTACCATTTGTCGATTTGTTCTAAGGACCAACATATGAACATATCTAATGGACAATTAATTTATCTAGGCACCAATATGTTTAACCAGCACAAATTACAAATTTTACCAGCAATGAACAGTCAATCAACACAACAAGAACAAGCTCTCTGTTTGAAGAAAGTTGGCGACAACACACGAACACACGACATCAAAGCCAAACCTGGTACAACACATCGGCAAGAGGTCCGATCTTGCATACATTGATTTTCTAGCAGCAGTAAGTAGCTTAAGCCAGTACATATTTCTTATCTTTCTCCATCTCCATTAGATGCAAAGATAAGTTCGGATATGATCGAGCAGCAAGAAACATATACTACTGTCTTTCAAATATACAACAATTTTGTAACTCAAAAAAAAAAATGCAACAATTTTATGTATGTAGGTATGTATGTATACATTGTGGTTCTGATTAATGAATCTTAATGTATATCAATTTCAAAGAAAAAATGAACCTTTGCTGCATGCAAGTCCAAGTGAATGAATAATAAAACAACCATGTTCCATAACCGATGCAAACCAACATCCATGTCCAAACTTATGTGTACTGAAGTAGTACTGCTACCAAAGAGGCAAGCAAAACAAGAAACCCAGGAATTTTATTTCTTTCTACTTAGACATAAAATAATTAAACCTTTCAAGCACTAGAGTACAGGACAAGAGGAGTGGATATCTCACATTGGCGGAGTCCAAGAAGACTCTTCGTCGCTCTTGTAGCTGAAGGAAGCAGTCGCCCGTGCAGACGCCGGCGGGGAGGAGGAGGCGCGGAGGTGCAGCAGACAAACCCTAGCCGGACAGAATGACTAGTATACCCGTAGGGAGAATCCGGCGGAGAGCTTAGGCGGCGGTGCGGCGGCGCCTAGGGTTCGCCCGCCATGGAATCGCGTTGGTGGTTCCGAGACGAAGGAGAAACAGTTGGCGTACCGTTTCGGCCAGGTCGGAGGCTCCTCCACTAGCAGTGGCGCGTAATTTTGGCGAAAATCTGCAGATAGGTGGAAACTGGAAAAACACGGGAATCGTCCCTACGCAAAATCTCAGAATTACGGATCAAGTATGCAGATCTCGGAGGTGCTCAGGGTGAGAGCGCATTCATAGAGATGAGTGTGTGTGCATTCGTATTGCCTTTGTACGGCGTTTCGCAAAAAAAATCTCAGAATGACTTTTTTTTAGGTAAGTGGAGAGAGGTGTGCGGAAAAAAACAGCACTGCTATATGTACGACGTTTGTTGACCGATTTTCGTACAATGCGCACTCACACATGCATCACATATCGGATTTCTTGTCCCAGTAGTAGAGGAATTAAACAATCAGAATTAGCTAAGTCTGAGTCGTAACAATATCGGACATTAAACGTCGTACGTGAGGCGCTTCCTGGAATAAAAATGTGTAGAGCGTCGGTTTTATGGAAGTTGCTCGAGAAGAGCAGTTTTCACTCCAAAAAAAAAAAAAATCTTCTACTAGTCCAAAAGTTGCTTCATTGGAGGCAGTTTTAGGTCTCTAGTGGACATGTTGCACCATCCTTGATTTTTTCGAGAAAACGCAAATGACAGTCGCGTTTCATTTCATTGAAAAGGTAAGAGTTTGGGGATACAGCCTCTTGGGAGGCAAAGTGCATGTTATTAGTCATTACATTGAATTAGACATGCATCACATATCGGATTTTCTTGTCCCAGTAGTAGAGGAATTAAACAATCAGAATTAGCTAAGTCTGAGTCGTAACAATATCGGACATTAAACGTCGTACGTGAGGCGCTTCCTGGAATAAAAAGGTGTAGAGCGTCGGTTTTATGGAAGTTGCTCGAGAAGAGCAGTTTTCACTCCCAAAAAAAAAAAATCTTCTACTAGTCCAAAAGTTGCTTCATTGGAGGCAGTTTTAGGTCTCTAGTGGACATGTTGCACCATCCTTGATTTTTTCGAGAAAACGCAAATGACAGTCGCGTTTCATTGTTTCATTTCATTGAAAAGGTAAGAGTTTGGAGATACAGCCTCTTAGGAGGCAAAGTGCATGTTATTAGTCATTACATTGAATTAGTGAACATCCCAGGTCTGCGGGATGATGTCCCTAATTAAGTCCTAGGGTGCCGGCAATGTGCCCAAAGGGCAGCTTCGTCTCTGATCTTGGTCACCAGCGCGTGTACAGATGGGCGAGCTCTGTCGATTTGTCGAAGACGCAGCCATTGTGTTGCTTCCAGAGCATCCAGGGGACCAGGAGAGTAGCAGATGCCAACCCTTTGTGCATTGGCTTGGGAGTAGCCTGTCTCGTGGAGCGCCACCAATCGTACAACGACGCTTTATTATCTGGTGGCCGGCAGGAGAGCCTGAGCCAGGACAAGACCACATATCATACCTTCCTAGAGAATGGACATGCAAACAGAAGGTGGTGCATCGTCTCCGGAGCCTGGTGGCAGAGGGGGCAGCGTGGTGGGTGTTGGAGCCCGCGGCGAGCAAGCCTGTATGCGGTCTAGCATCGATCAAGATGGGCAAGCCAATGAAAGATCCTGATGCACTTCCAAATTAGCTTCCAGGAGCCACATGTGATGGAGCCTTGGAAGGTGGAAAGATAGGCTGATTGGACGGAGTAGGAGTCGCTCGTGGTCCAGTTATCATGCGATCTAGCTCGGCAGAGAACGTGACATCCTCGACCCTGCGTTGGAGTGGGTGGTATTGGCCAGCTCCGGTATGCCAATGGTGCCGTGGATGACTGGATGTCCCACGCCCAGCGATGCGCCTGCAAACCCATCAAGGAAGGTCCGAAGTTTGGGTCGGCGTTTGGGGATGAGCCTACAATCCTTGAATTTTTGGTCCTGCTAAGTGAAAAATCCACGTTCTATGCACTTCGTCCTAAATCTGAAAATGTTACTTTGAACTCAAAATTTAAGATGTGCTGTTCTAAAGAACCAACCAACCGTCCAAACACGTTTGACTGCCGAACAAAGCCGACTTTCTTCATCCTTGTCAATGTGCATCGAATTAATTTAGATTTGAAACTTCCTGTCATGGTAGGTGCACCTCAAATCAATTTCGTCAATGATACACAAGTTGCTAGAAAAAGAAACCAGGTTGTTATAGCAACGGCAGGGATTTTCATTTCCAATTCCAGAACAACAAACAGGTCGGAGAAGTATCTATACTACTATTAAAAGAGCAAACATGTTGGATACTTTTAATCTTGTTCGTTCAATTTTCAATCGACGATCTAGATTGTCCAAATGTCGAGCACCAAACACTTTAAATCTTGTCCGTTTATTTTCCAATCAACGATGCAAAGGAATCGCGAGCTCACGTTTGATCCGAATCGTATACATGGAGACTTGGAGGCTACAACACGGAGTAGGACACTATAAGAGTTAGAATCAAACACGATCACACGTTACAGGATAGCTAGCAAACCTGATCGAACCTGTAGAAGAGAAAATCAAAGCACGTCTCGAGTCTCGACACAACAAACGATGGCGCCACGACCCGATAAGCTCGCCGCCGCGGTGGCAATCTCTGTCATTAAGCTGACCCAACGGCATCGCGTTGACGCCGGCGACCCGCCATCGACCTGCTCGACCTGCTCCGTTCACTGCCGCGGACGCAACGTCCTCTCCTCGACGACCTGCTCCAAGCAACGTCCTCTAACCGACCCAACGTCCTCGCGCCGACGCCGGCGACCCGCCATCGGCCCGCTCAACCTGCACGGCAGCTCGATTTAACAAGCGTCGAGGACAGTTCATACATTACCCCAGCAGATGAATTGAGACTATATGCTACAGCATGTCAATTCGGTTCGGTGCTTCAGGTCCAGGATCAAGCTGCGCGCCGATGTCAACAGATGTGGTCCGCCTGCGCCTCCCGCTGGACTTGCGGTGATGAGCTTCGCCGGCCATGTGCGTGTGTACTGCTCACAATGCAAGCCTCATCTCCTCTTCCTTCTCCCGTTCAAGGTTGGCTTAATTGATGCCTTCTCCCGTTCAATTGTTTGTGTTAAAGTTTAGAACTGAAGACGAGGAATTACTTCACTGGGAAACTGAGAATTGAAGGCCCTTCGTGTGCCCCTGCCGATGTAGTCCAGCTGAACAAAAAAAAAAAACTGAATGCAACACATGCCGAACTAATAGTTGATTTTTCTTTGTCTTATTGGAATAACAGTGAACCAATATGCAGACTAATCCTACCAAATATATTATGATACTGCAACTTTTTTTTATTTCATGCGATATTTAATTATTAAGATTACACGTGCGTGCACGTGCCCGATTACTAGTATAGTACAAGGAGGTGAACAATAGCTAGCTTCCTGGTGCTCGCGCTCCAAACGAGCTTTTCGGTGCAGCAAAAGACAAACAAAAATTTGTTGGTGCATACACACCAGAGAAGAAATGTCAACAACGTCATCATCATTCCCATCGATTCAAAACCAAAGGGTAGCAAAGCAGCAGCTCAAGACGAACCCTATAAATACATGGTTCGATCTTCCTCTTGCATGCACCATTTTCCACATCTTGTTGCTACATCTCCATAAAACAACAAATGGCTCCTCCACTTCCCAGCCATGTTTTCTCTCCTACTTTTCCCCACTGGGATTACTGCACATGCGAACTTCACCATGTCGAAAGCAGCATATTACCGCAATTCCACTGCAAAAGGGACTGAAAGTAAGTACTTGATATTGGATATGTTACTTAAATCGTAGAGCTCACGTGTACAAAAAAGAAAGATATGCTAAACTGTGCTAACTACTGACACCATCAAGTTATAAGGCCACTACGTAAAATAGTAAGTCTCTAAGGGAAGTAGTTAACTAGATACCGTCAACGATATAATATTTGTTTCTGGCAAAGACTTTCAGGCGGAGCATGTGAATATGGCGCATTTGGGGCAATGCTAAACAATGGCGATGTTTCTGCATCAGCAAACCTCTACAGGAATGGCGTAGGCTGTGGCTCGAGCTATCAGGTAAAACGCATCTATCCTGTTCCCAGGTTGTGTGAATCACGAAACATCATTTGTTCCATTCCTAGTAAGAATGCCAGTTGCTAGCAGGTAAGGTGCACAGATCCTTACTACTGCTCTGCAGATGGTGTGACAATCGTGATCACCGACTCGGGATCAACTGACGGCACTGATTTCATCCTCAGTGAGCATGCATTTGCTGGTATGGCGCAGACTGCAAATGATGGTGCAGCACGGCTCGCCCTTGGCCATGTTAGAATTGAGCATAGAAGGTGCGTGAACATAATAAACCTGTCTACAGCTATTGCTTGAACCATACACCTAGTTGCTTTTTTTATGATACACCTAGTTGCTTACTTCAGATGCCAAAAGGTATAAAAAGACACTGAAAATTACAGCAGATATGATCTTGCATAATGATTTAACAGCAAAACTGACATGTTGGCAAATTTCTTGGCATTCTCCCTGCCACACAGGGTTTCTTGTAACTACCCAAATAAGAACATTGTTTTCAAGATTAATCAGAGAAGCGATTGCACCTACTACCTAGAATTTGAGATCTGGTACCAACAAGGTAGTCAGGACATCATCGCAGTCCAGTTTTGTGAGGTAAACACTAAATAAATAACGTAAATCATGTGTGGAAGGAGTTACGTTATACCTGCTGATGGCTGCATGCAGATTGTAAACCTGACATGCCGATTCTGAGCCGGACTCAGTATGGGCTACCGTCTCCCCATCAACTGGTCCTCTGTTCATAATAATTTTGTTTAGCAACGGAGCTGCCCATGGAGGTAACCAGAAATGGCTCGTTCCAACAGGCATAATACCACAGAACTGAACGGCAAGGGGCATGATTCTGGGGTCCAAGTTGCAGCTGAAGTAGCTATATACAACATAGATACTGCAAGGACAAATAGATGACATTTAATTTTGTCATATTCTTTGATCATGTATACTCTTGCAAAGAATTTTCTGTAATTTATCATGGCTATGCTTGTCTGAATAGGCTGCGTGTATGAATAAACTTCACACGGAAGAACAGCTATTCGGTTTTCCCATATTCTCTGATCATGTATACTCTTGTTGTCTTGCAATGCTTTATGTAATTTGTCATGGTTGTGCTTGCCTGAATAGGCTACGTGTATGTATAAACTACAAATGGAAGAATAGTAAGTTCACACGAGCAGTTTAGCAACTCTTATCTTACTGTTTTTTAAGAAAATATCAATGCTAATTTTGTAGAAACAGACAATTGAGAATCACCACAATGCATAGAATAATGCAGTTGATTCAGATAAGGCATATGCTTATAATAGCTGATTATAATTAGCACTAGTCTTACCAAATTAGAAACGACAAGGTCTTCAGGATCCACTTGTTTACATCATCATGGCAACATATAGATACTGTACACGGCCATACTTCAGCCAAGATTTGGCTAAACTACAAGGAACCGACTGACCCGTTCAATTGTCCATTGGATTCAGGACAAGGAGAAATTCCAAAAAAGGATGTCAGTCCTGATGTGTCGGCAAGAAACAAACCAATTATCAGTAACCACTAAAAGAAGTACTATCAAAATAATAAACTCAACAAGATGGTACAAATTAACATTACATAACATTAGTTTGAAAGAACAATATCAGTGTTTCCAAAGTCAAAAGTTCACAGCAAACAACAATTTAAACTTAAAGTTGAAACCAATTATAGCAAGGAGCAAACGGATAAAGAAATAAATCAAAACATGTTAAGAAAATCTAGTTAAAAGTAAGTAAATCAGGTGAACTCAGCCCATCCTCCACACATATCGTGTTATACAAACAACAGGTCATTTGTTTGACGTGAGCGTAGAAGGTGCAAAAATCTTGTGATAGATTATGTGGCCACTGTACCCAACCATACAGAAAAACTTCTCAGTAAATAGAATTAATCTACATGTGAAACATGTGGCTGGGAACACGCACTTTTAGCATGGCGCATGTGGGCGGTTTCGGGCATTAGGTAATAAGCACACACATCATCATGTTTTTCTCTGTCTTCTGTTTTCTGCATAGTATATTCTCATGCCCCACAGCCCCAGGGATAGCGGTGTTCATAAACAGGTTGTGTCGGAAACATGTTTAAGTACCCCTGCTCAGGGAGCACAATTGGTAATTACTCAACAATCCAGGATCCGCAAAGGATTGAGGAAGGGAAGGAGAGATGGAAAAGAGACAGATTGGAAATACTTGTTTCCAACTCTTCATTAACAAAAGCATCCTCTTATGAAGATGGGTTTCCTAACAGATTGATTTAGAGATAAACCCATCTCCTAACTTAATGTTCAAGACATCAGGCCTTAGCCTGTGCTGGTCCTGGCTGTGTGCGGCTGTGGTGGTCTTCGCCCCATGTTGGTGCTGGCAGGGAGGTCCTCACATGACATATATATGCTTATTTCAAAACAGAGAAATTTCAAAAACTACGGCAACAGTATAGAGGACAAGAAACTGGATTAAAAATTAATATAGTTTTAATGTCTGCCCATCCAACTGGGGGTTTAGCAACCTACAATCCGACCCATTCCATATAAAGGCAAGATAAACTATGATATGTTGGAATGTTAAAACATTATACCATTTGCTGTATGTGCAACTGCTCTTGCTTGTGTTGTATGGTCAGGATGTTGATTTCCTCCAAAAGAAATTGCTTGACTACTTGAAGTCACATCATGATTTCCAATCTCAGGATAGCCTGTTTGTAGAATATCATCAAGATGCTTCAGAAGAACACTTGCTTGACTATCGATGTATGACATTGCCTCCTCTGATTTGGCAGCCCTTGAAGCTATTAGGCTAACATAACGGCACATGTTAGCCAAGCGAACTTCAGAGGATGACCGCACAATGCTGCCAGATCCACCATTAGGTTCTTCTCCCATCCTAACAGAACGGGCATCTTTCCTCCATCTCTTCAAAATGTATTGTTCCGGGAGCTCCTTGATATTCTTGAGATCAAGTACCTTTAGTACATGACAACACTGGATTCCAACAGATTCAAACTTCCTGCAGCTGCAAGTAGCCGAGCCATCTAGTGCATCGAATTTCACAATGGCCTCTGATGGCTTCTCATCAAGTGTTATTTTGTACTCTGAGATTGTTCCAACTACACTGCAGGGGAAGGACATGCAGTTCATATAAGCCTCAAACTCACTCTGGAACATCTTGAAAGCTTCAGGCGTATACGCATTTGAGGATTGTTTTAACATTCGCAAGGACGGGATCGGCAAAGTCACCTGGTTTCCATCAACATCAGCATACAATTTCTTTGAACGATGCTCTTCCAGCATGGTCTCATAACGCTTGAAGAACTGCAGAATATCTTCTTGCTCACTGAGCTCCCGTTTCAGCTCATTAATCATATTATCCTTCCTAAGAGTAGTGAGTATATCAGCAGAAAAGACGGTTCTCCTATAAGGCAGAGCCCATTTTTCTTTCTCCAGGAAAAGTCTGCTGAGCCATTCACTCTCATAGATTTCATGTTTCTCGATTAGCTTTTCCCATGCTGACAAGAACTCCAACTCATCCTCACACTCAAAGAGACACTGGCTCAAAGTATTGCCAAAACTCTTCGAGCTTTCAAACACCTGCTTTAGGTGCCTCTTTGAATTGTGGTAAATATGCCACACACTTGTGCAATTGTTACTCCCAGGCCACACCTCTGCTGCTGCAATGGCACATTCAGCACGCTCATCAATAAAAATAGTCTTTGGCTGCCTAGCACGCATGGCATCAGCAAACGCCTGAAATACCCATCTCAGTGACTGGATGCTATCATCATAGAGCAACGCTGCACCAAAGACAAGCAACTGCTTATGGTTGTCCACGCCAACGAACAATGCGAATGGTCGCCCATACACATTCAGTCCATATGTTGTATCGAAGCAAACAACGTCACCAAAGCTTCTGAAGTCGATGATTGACTTTGAATCAGCCCAGAAGAAATTCACAGCTGAATTCCCATCAGGTGTCATTCCTACTGCATAATACACCGAGGGGTTTCCCACCTGCAGTCCCTCCAAATATTCCAATGCGGCACCAGCATCCCCAAGCTGCACGCCCTTCCCCTGCTTCCTTCGATGCAGTTCTCCTGCCCCAAGCTCATGCGCTCGAGCCTTCATCTTATGTGACCGCAGCTTGTGCACGGTCTCTGAGTTTGCGAGTGGGTGGTTATGCTCCGGAAAGAACTTCGCAACCCGATATGTTCGGCATGGGGTGACCTTGACCACCATTCTTGCCTGGCACCTGTCCGTGTTGGTGGTGGGCCTGGCCTAGGTGTGCCTGGTGCCCTGCACCAGCATTGCTTGTGCTGATGCCCTCGTGCTTGGCACGGTCACTGACTCCCTCACGGGAACATACAAAGATCCGAGACACGATCATCCCACGCTTGCGCTTCTTGTATGAGCGGCGGACGCTGAAGCCCACATGCTCGGCATACCGGTTGTAGAAGGCATATGCGTCGTCTTCCGTCTCAAAATGCATATCTGTGTGCGGCCCATCCCTTGGGTCCGGCAAGCTTGCTGCAGCAGCAATGGCATGGTGCGACGTGCTCGATGGAATCATGGCCAACGACACGGCGGGCGCTGCAGAGGCCAGCGAGTGATTGTGCTCGGCGACAAATTCGGTGACACGGAAGGCATTGGCAGAAGGGATGAGCTTGATGGTGAGGGACGCCAGGCAGCCGGTGCGTGAGTCCGGGCACCTAGGAGGCGGTGGCGAGGCGGCAGCCGCAACGAGATCGACGGCGTCGGTCTCGTCTTGGGGCCTTTTGGGTTCTTGGCGGAAACCCTGCTTGGAGCAGACAAAGAGTCGGCGGGTGACTGTATGCCGGGAGTTCTTGGATTTGTTGGACTTGCGGACGACGAAGCCAAGGCGGGCGGCGTAGGCCTTGTAGAACTCGTACGCGTCGTCCTCCGTCTCGAAGTACATACCGATTTGGGGCGAGGTGGGTATGGCGGAGTCATCGCCGGCGGCAGAGGGGGCAGAAGTGGATGTGGCTAGCCCGAGAAGAGCGGGGTCGTCGGAGGGAGAGGAGGAGCCGGAAGTAGACGGTGAGGAGTCTCCGGAGAGGGAGGCCGGGGGCTGCGCGGCGGTGGACATTAGGGTTTGTGCTAGGGTTTGGAGGAAGGAAGGGGGAGAGCAGCGGGAGGAGGAAGAAGGGGTTGGATGGATTGGCTGTGGTGGCAGCGGGTGTGGGTCGATGTGTGTGGTGGAGGGGCTGCCAGAGGTCAGTGCCATCGGCTTGTGCGTGTTGGTCATGGTTTAATCTGCTTGAGGCAATGTCTGACTTTGCTCTTCATGCGCATTAACAGATGAAGAAGAGGTTGCTGTAAAAAAGAAGAAATGGAAGAAGAAGAGGTTTGACGGTCTAGGTATTTTTTATGGGCTTGCATCAAAGGAGGATTTCATATAACACATGAAGGATTACGTCAAGTGGTGATCATGAGATCATCATCAAGGTAGAAGTGCAAGTTCAAGATGAGTATCTCGAGGAGATAATATGCTGAAGCTTGTCAACTTCTTGGAGATAATGATTAAGTGAAGATGGACTTAAAAGAGTCTCTCACATAGTGGGTATGAGAGAGAAATCTATGAGTCTTCACCGAGCGGAGCGCAATCAACAAATGTGGTCCAACTTGAGAAGATCATCATCGTCTAGCTCAAACAGAATGCGAAAAGCAAAATATGATCTAGATAGGGTTTTTATTTACATATCACGTGGTGCTAGTTAGAGACCGTGTTATAGGATAGATAACCGTACTATCAAGAGGCTCTAAAGTGTGTAGTTTTAACATATCGTTCGTAGAGAGCTCAAACTTTTCATACTATATCATCTTTATTGATTTTTATTTGGTTTTTCTCTAAGTGTGGTTTTATAGCTCGTCGTGACCTTTAAGACAAGTTCAAGTTCATCAAAAGAGATTTCGTATGAAAAACTTTGTTTCGTTTTTCGATATTGCAGATTTTACCGCCTATTTCTTTATAGAGAGGTGTAAACCACTACGGGAAAAATCATCTTTGCCGTGTAGGCAAACCACGCGGCAAAGGCTCTGCGGAACACGGCAAAGGCTTTGCCGTGCCAAAACACACGGCGAAATAGACACGACATACATCGGGACGGCAAAGTTACTTTGCCGTGTGCATTTCATCCGCGCACGGCAAAGGCCTTTGCCGTGTGTTTTTTCACGTGTCTCGGCGTAGTAAAGTAGTTGACGACGGCAAGGGAGCTAGCGGTGATCAACCATTGCCGTGCGAAGCATAAAAACACACGGCAAAGTTTTGAAATTTCGCCGTGTTCTTTGGCTGGCCGCACGGCAAAGGCTTTGACTGTTTGCCGTGTGCCTTAAAGACAGACATGGCAAAGACCTTGAACCTTTGCCGTGTGTCCTCTAAAACTACACGGCAAAGAGGTCGCACCTTTGCCGTGTGTGTTACAAAAGCACACAGCGACCAGAAGATCCCAGGTGCACGCCTTTGCCGTGTGCTTTTCTTGTGCACACGGCAAAGGCTCTTCCCAGACACTTTTTTTTTTGCATGGTTTTATCCCAGCATTTAAAATAGACAGTAAACATATATGTTTACAGATAACAATCTACATGTACATATAGCATGTTCATCGTCATACACAAGATCGATAACAAATAGACGAAAACAAGATCCATAACGACAAATAGTTCATCACAAGTTCCATAGCAAGCATAGAGTTCATAATACAAGAGCATAGGGTCCATAATACAACTCCAGATGTCCATAATACAACTCCACATGTGGCCACAACACCGAATATCCACGTCATTCGTGCACATCCTACAAATTCGAAAGCAAAATACAACTCCACATGTGGACACAACGCCGAAGATTCACGTCATTCATGCACATCCTACAAATTCAAAAGCAAAGAATGAGATTCAAAAGTCACATGACAAGTAAATTACCTATGTAAACCTATATCCGGAGTGATTCTACACGTCATATAGGGAAGAATGTTCTACTTTTGACAAGGAACATAGCAAGTTATAAGTGACTTTGGACAAGTAAAGGAACATAGCAAGTAAATTTTGACAAGTAATGAACATAGCAAGTCGTATGTTCTAGATTTTTCCAAGTAATGAACATATCAAGTTATAAGTGACTTTGGACAAGTAAAGGAACATAGCAAGTAAATTTTGCCAAGTAATGAACATAGCAAGTTATAAGTGACTTTGGACAAGTAAAGGAACATAGCAAGTAAATTTTGACAAGTAATGAACATAGCAAGTCACAAGTCATATGTTCTAGATTTTGACAAGATTATGTTTTCCCGTGTGCTATATGGATAAAAAAAACCTAAAAGCGCATTAGGCACAAGTGTAGGAGAGCTAACCTGGAGTCAAAGCTTGCGGGGGACGTTTGGATTGAGGAAGATCTGACCCGTCGTAGGAGGCGTCAGCGGGCTATGATCCCGATTTGATGAACCACCGAGCTCCACATTGTTGGATCCAGCCGATCTCTACAACATGGAAAATTGTGAGCATTCGTCAATAGGCACTAGATACAAATGGAGAGATTGACACTTAATAAGCAAGACAACTGACCCATGGGAAGGTGAAAGGAGGAGGAGCTAAATCAGGAAGAGTCACGCCACTCGGCCGAGAGGCCTGCAAATCAAAGCATGCGCATGTAAGGTGAATGGAGTTAGGATTCGTCTTAGCTTTTATGAGCAAGAACTTACCATCATGTGGGCATCATAGGTTGACATCTTCTGTGCCATCCATTCCATCATTTGTTTCGTCTGCGTCAGCTGCTGCTGCTGATGAGTCACCTGCTCCTCCATTCGCCGAGCATGAGCCACGGCCTCCTCCCTCAGTCTTTTCTGTTCGGCCAACTCATCCTACGTGTTGTCATCAAAATGTCATGAATGTTGCAATGGAAAACATGTAATGAAGTGTGGATGACCGAGAAAGAAGAACATACCAGGATCTGGTCGAGAGCTACAACCGAAGGCCTTGGGCGGGTCTCTACTCGAGGCTGGGAGCTCGTCCTGCCAGGACGACCTGGGAGAGAGATGGAATGGTCGAAGAAGGGACGGAGCCATCACCAATCCATAAGCAGCCATTCGCCTTGCCTTGTCCCGCTAGCACGACAACCTCGGGGTCAAAGGGCGAGGTCATAGGGTCAGCTTCGTCGCCATGCGACTCCGCGAACTTTTTCCGATACCCCGTATCCCGGAGATTGCATCCATCATTCATCCACATCGACCCGTCTTAGGATGCGGCTCCTTCCTAGTACGCTTTTCGGTCCAAAGAGCGAACACGGTGGGCTCCACGCCTGTCTCTTTTTTCTGCAAAAGAGAGCATGAAGATACATGAAGAGGGACGTTGTTGCGGAGTAAACGTGATGAGCAAGATTAAAGAATGCCTTTGCTCACCCTTTTTTGGATGCAGCGGGCGAGGGTGAGGCTGCCTTGGCGGTGTGATCCACCTTCCATCGCGGCTCGCCGTCTCACACCCTCGTCGCGTTTCTTCTTGTGTCTGGTGCTTGTCCAATACGCTACCATCGCCGTGAAAACTTCCATGTTGGCCTCACCTACGTACTGAGGAGGGACATGCATACACAAAATACACATATTAGTGGAACTAGACGGCGGTCACCAAGTCAACAATACGCAAATGCAACTACCTGCAAGTACTGCCACGGCTCCATATGAACCTCCCGGCTAGTTGCTTGTCTATGCTAATCTTGCGTTTCTCGGCGTACCAAGTGCGGACGCAGCCCACACGCGCCTCATGGTGCATGTCAACGACTAGCCTCCTCGCACAAGCCTGAGACACGGATAAGCACTCCTAGGGTTCTCCGGGTCCATGGCAAAGTATTCCTACAAGGATGCACATTGGTAAAAAGGGACAAAGCCATTAGTGCAACTATTGTCAACCTCGGACTTACTAAATGATGAGAAGTCAAATAAACTTACCCAGAAATCGCAGATCACCCTCTGTTGGGCGTTCCTGTGCTCGTCTTCCGGATCTGGTGTGTAAGAATAGTGTTTCCAAGTCCAAGCAACATCCTCACCACGACCACGAGGCAGGGATACAATCCCAGGGAAATGCTTTCTTAGGAGGCATCCAAGGATGCTAGCGTAGGTCCGTGGCCCCTCTTTGTCATCTTTATATATGAACGACCTGCACAATTTAAAGCCAAAATGGGTATATGAGCAAATGGTGATGAAAAGTTCAACATTAGAATATCAAAAGCTGATAAGTTGCAAAACAGTAAGCGGGTCAAAGCACGTACCTTGCCCCAGCCGGTACGAGCACAATAGAACCAACATTAGAATATCAAAAGCTGATAAGTTGCAAAACAGTAAGCGGGTCAAAGCACGTACCTTGCCCCAGCCGGTACGAGCACAATAGAACCAACATCTTTTTTCCACATGTCCAAGTCGGGGAGCGTTGATATCCCACGCTGATACACAGGACCTGCCCCAGCCGCAGGAACCATGAGGTTAGTCTCAACAAACTCCTCCCGTGGCTCCCAGATCCTCAAGTCCTCCTCATCCTCGACCTCATCATCCTCGTAATCACTTGAAGTGGAGGAATCATCGCCATCATGACAAAGAATCGCCTCCTCCTCGTGCCCCAGAGGCTCCTCCTCCTGACTCACGGTCTCCTCCTCCTGACTCACAGGCTCCTCCTCCTCCTGACTCACGGGCTCCTCCTCGGTGGGGGAGTAGCTGGCCGTCTCTGACCCCTCCCACGCCTCGAACGCTGCTTCGGCTCCTCAGGTGGGGGACGACGACCTGGCTCCTCCTCGGGTGGGGGAGGACGAGCTGGCTGCCTCGAAGCGGATCCTGAAGCTTTTGCATCATGCCTTGACAATACAGTGGTCAATCCCTAACTTTGTGTGCGGTCTTTTTCAGACCCTTTGGCTTTTTCGTTGGTACTTCTCCTGTCATGTTCAATCACCTGCATTCACAAAATAGTATATTCATTAGTACACATAATACAAAATGATGTAGATATATGAATATTAATAAAAGAAACAAAAGTAACGCAAAAAATTAGAATGCAATAAAATACATACAAAACCATCCACGAGTCGAGAATACAAACATAGCATATAGTTCTTACATATCGGCTAGCCTCACAATCACTATTACATAGAGTTCTCACAAATAGGCTAGCTTTACAATCACTATTACATAGTGGTTAGCGTGCAACACACGTATCTCTTTAGTGCAACGGACACAACATACAAACATGTACGTAGCCCACAACCTATTTGCACTACGACTCAGGAACATGAGAAGGATACCAAAATTATTTGAAGGTCTTTGCTACAAAGGCCGAAGAGACAACTGGGTTTAGTTTTGACAAAAAGATTCACGATTCATAGAGGGAAAATGTCCGTTAATTTTAACTATGTTATGCAGTATGCTCGAGGTCTCCTTCATTCGTCTTATCTTCTTTCGGCATACATATGGCCTATGTATGAGATAAAAAGGGTAGGGTGACTGTTTTGGCGAAAAGCCTAAAGAACATGCCACACTTCAAGAGTTACAATGAAAAGTTGAAAATATACGAATATGTAAAACGCAACCAGTCAGTCTTATTTTCTATGTCATTTCTAGACAATAATATAAGGCCGCACAAGTTCATGAACAAAAATATTTTATCGACTTATCCATATATGAACAGTCATGTTCTTTTCACTATCTCTAACCAAATTTAACCAACCATCAAAGAATTCATAGGTACGTAAGCTAATTACAGAAACTATTGTGTAGTCTTTCAGAAAAACTATTGTGTAGTCAAAGCAGATGCAAACCTAGAGAATTCGTAGGTAAGTAAGCTAATTAACAGTGACTGCCAAGAATTCATTCAGTAACAAACCATTAGCAGCACAAACTATATTTAGGTCGGACAAGAACGACACAAGAAGAATCAAGAAACATGAGTGTATTCAGCCAACCTAGCAGGGGCAGCCAGGAGAAACGCGTCGAGAAAGCGGCATGCCTGCTGTCTCAGAGGAGCGACATGTTCAGCAACTGGTTGCTTCCCTCCTTGTGCTTGAGCCGCCACCTCCACAATTGTTCGTCTGAAATGCAAAATACATCAGATATTCAACACGATGATCACCTCCTTTAAAAAGATGGATGGCAAAAATAATGGAGAAATGCTGGCAATGGACAGCACCAAACGGGACCTTGGCTGATATGGCAGCCGTGAACCTCATCCTGTAAATGTTACTTTTTCCTCCTTCTATATGATTGGGCAGTGCTCTTGCCGACGTTTCGAAAAAGAAAAAAAGATTTCAGGGTCATACTGTATCTTTCGAGAATACAATCAATTATTTTCTTTGCTATCACAGTCCATATAAGCCGATCATTACAACAAGCAAGCATCTGAAAACTGATCTTGTGAGCATGGAGTACATGATTCGGAGGCCTAGGAGCTGAAGACACGGTTTATTTCTTGACTATTTTCGCTCAAAGTTTATACGTTTGTCTAAACATCACAAATTCAGAAACCATCTGCAGCTCTCTCCTATTGTGCGCTGCTGCTGGTTGCCATGAATCTCCTCCGGCAGAGAGAGAAAAGTCAGTCAGAAGAAAGGTACTCCCTCCGTTCCAAATTAATTGAAATGGAAGTTAATTAATTTGGAACGGAGGGAGTAATACAGAGAGAGGGAGGCCAAACTGGTATCCCCCCCCTGCGCGCCCAAACTGCGCCGCCGCCGCGCTCCCTCGCTTCCGCGGGCTACGGCCGAGCGCCCTCAAACCACGCCGTTGCTTCCCATCCACCTCCCCTCAGGCCACCATCGCCCCGTCGTGCCTACTGCCTTGTCCGGCCGCCATTCGTCGTGGCGTGTTTGTGGCTCCCGACAACTGCCGCAGCAGGCGAGGATGCACGCTGCCATGGGCTGCTCGAATGAGCGAGGAGGAGGAGGTAGCTACGTGAGCGTTGAACAGATTGGGACGGCTGGGCGGGGCAGAGGCGCCGCTGTTGAGGCGGCCATGGCCAATGGGGAAGGTCGTGCGAGAGGACGGTTTCCAAATAAT
This sequence comes from Poa pratensis, assembly GCA_947311845.1. Lineage (NCBI taxonomy): Eukaryota > Viridiplantae > Streptophyta > Magnoliopsida > Poales > Poaceae > Poa > Poa pratensis. The sequence continues at coordinate 5,700,700 of CAMZMU010000098.1, forward strand.
CCGGCGATTCATCGTGGTTAGTTTGACTTTGCGGAGGTGTAGGCGTGGACGGGCGGACGGTGAGGATTTGGCAGACCATGTTCCGTTGGTCGACAGGATCAATCGGTCCGTTGGACGGTTGACCAAGCAATTAAGTAGTACGGATCGTTAGATTTTAGTAACTGAGGCTGATCCGATGGATCTGATTGTCCTGTGTACACTTTCTGGGTGGACGTAGTGAAGTTTTAGTTCGCTCTTTTATTAGTAGTGGAGAAGAGTTGCTACAAACTTCAGTAGGATATGTCGGGGTCAACTGTTTGTTTGCCATGCATGGTGCTTTGCCGTGTGTTTTTTGGAAACTTTATTCTTTGTTGTGTGTTTTTTCGGACTATACAGTGTACCAAAACGTTGCCGTGTATTTTGCCGGTCGCGCATGGCAAATTCTGTCTTTGCCGTGTTCCGCAAAAATCGACACACGGGAAAGAGTCGACCACACAGCAACGACAGATTTTCCCGTAGTGAACTCTTTCCTTGTGATTTTATCCTACTTAGACCTGAAATTCGAGCCGAGCCAGCTCGGCTCGACTCGCTTAAACTCACTCAACTGACGAGTCGAGCCTCGACTCGTTCAACAACGAGTCCTGAAATGAAACCCAGCTCGACTCGCTAAACTCGCGAGTAGCTCACGAGTAGCTCGTTTAACTCGTTCAAATACGAAGTGTGGATTTTTTGATAAATTAATGTCAAACTGTCATATTTTTTTGCACCGATAATGGTGTAGAGTTTTTATCTTTCAACATTGATCTATCCTTTGACTAGAGCTGTGAAATTGTAGAGGGACAATCATTGTTATAATTTGGAATTAGAAGAAAAATTACTAGTTTTTTCATATGCGCGCATGTTCGAACACTTAGAATGTGTTAAACGAGCTACTCACGAGTAGCTTGGTCAACAAACGAGTTCAGATTCAAAACTCGGTTTGACTCGTGAGACACCGAGTTCGAGCCGAGCCGAGCCGAGTCACGAACTACTCGTTTAGCTAACGAGTTCCGAGTTTTATCCAGCCCTAATCCTACTTTGTTGGTATTTGGTGTTTGTATATATGAAGAGTTAGACCTTGTTGTTAGCTTCAAAACGAGCCCAAATTCATCGAAATCGGAATTCGGATGCTCAAGATATTTTCGTTTTCGTGTCCGTGTTTCTGTAGTTTTATGTAGGTTGAAGTCTCCGGTGTCGACTAGAAATCTCCGGACCGAAGTCTCCGGTCTGAATATTTGATCTGAGCCAAGTGGTGTGACTCTCTGTACCTACTCAGTTTGGAGTCTCCGGCCCCTGTAGACCGGAGTCTTCAGAGCAAGTTTCCTGCAACAACTTTTTTTCGTGGGACCTATAAAATCCCCCTTCTCCCCAAAGGGATTAGATATGTTTGAAATCGTGTGTTCCCTCAATGGTTGATCTTTTATTATCTTGCTTGCTTCCTATTCGTCCATGATTCTTGCCTCTACTTTGAAAGGAAAAGAGAGAGAAGATCTTGATCTACTATTTCACCAATCAATCTCTGCTCTAATTGACAGGAAGCCATTTGATCTAGATCTTGGGATTAATTTGTTGATTTCCTCTTTGTTCTGGTCCTCTCATATTTCTCCATAGCATTAGTTGCTTTGGTATGATTTGGGAAATAAGGACTTGAGCACTTCTTGTGTTCTTGTCATCGCATTGGTTGCATCGGTTTGATTTCTCCATGGTGATTCGTGGAAATGAAAGTTGAAAATCTTATTACTCTTGGATGCTTGGGTGACCTAGAGCTTGTCCCTGTTGGCTGGTTGGGTGCCCTATACAGTTGGTGTTGTTTCAGAGCTTGGCCTTGGTGGTGTGGAGCTTTGGGATATTATTGGGACCCTCCAATTAGGTTGTGGAGATTGCTCCAACCTTGTACGGGTTTAATGACCGCTCTCAAGAGTCTCATAGTGGATCATGACACTCCACATTGGTGGATGCACGAGGAGAATAAGGTGAGCCTACTTGGGAATCACTTGACTTTACACCTCTCCAATGGAGACTATCTTCCATTTGGAAGTGAATTTCGGGATAAATCATCGTCTTCGTGTAACTAAGTTATTTCTATATCTGAACTCCTTACTTATACAATTATATTTGTGATATTATTCATGCTTGAAGTTATATATCTTGCTATCACGTAGTTGCTTATCTTGTTTATAAGTTGGTGCACACAGGTGCACCTATCTTGTTTAGGTTTTGTGCTTTATAAATTAAACGCTTCTTTTATTCCACATTTAGTCAAGCAAAAATCGTAATTGCTTTTAATGCCTATTCACCCCCCCCCCCCCCCTCTAGGCGATATCCGTGTACTTTCAATAGATATAAGAGCAAGGTCTCTCCTTATTAGGCTTCAGTGCTTCACCACCTAGAGAGTAAAGATGTCGGCTAGGGGACTAGTGCACAATTACACTTTTATATTCGATGGCACAACCACACAATTTTTTATTTATGGAGATTTTGCATCATTTAATCTTTTTCGGGACATGGGTCCAAATATAGAGCGAATTGTAGATATGAGTTTTTCTCCTCCTAAGGATCCTAAAAGGCTATCTTTAGAGGATGAGAAAAATTCATATCTCAATGCTCAAGCTTCTTATGAGATTGTCAATGCATTGAACGATGCAGTTATTGTGACAATCTTCTCACTTTCATATCTCAATGCTCAAGCTTCTTATGAGATTGTCAATGCATTGAACGATGCAGTTATTGTGACAATCTTCTCACTTGGAGTGCTCATGCGATGTGGAAAATCTTCAAGACAAATATGGTGTCTACATGTTTATGGGGATGATTGTTCTACCTCCACCTGGGGTAGTGAAGAGTTCTCAACTTCATCTGCTTCACCAATGTGGAGGCCCTTGTTCTTCGGTGGCGGCCTCCATGATCGTGTGGATGGAGTAGTGGTTGGGTCTCCAGATCATGATGGACTTTTCTGAGGTAAGCGGGGTATGAGATACCCCCTCCACCTCTAGAGTGGGTTTGTTCTGGCTCGGCAGGTGCTACACACGACGTTTCCTCCAAAGATGTCAAGTCATACATGTTGTCGGCCGATACTACACATGACGTCTCAGGAGGAGACGTCAAGTCATGCATGCTCTCGGCAGGTGCTACGCGCAGTGACTATGCGGAGGTGTCAAGTCATTCCTGCTGCTGCTGGATCGAAGGTGCTGCAACATTGACTGAGACAAGGTGGTACCTTCAACGATATCCGGCTAGCAAGGTGTTGGTGGTCGGACAAGTGATGATGGTAAAGGCGACTTCAACGAGGAGCACACGCACTCTCGTGAAAATACAAGATTTCTGATTAGGCATTGCTGATGTGCGCCTGCATCGTTCCCTTACTGAAGTTTTTTTTTTGAATTTTAAGGCAGTCGTATCTGCCACCCGATTAGATAGATAGAATGTTTATGTACAATGTCATTTGCCTAAGCAAGAGTATCACCGAAAACAAAAACAAAAAACAAGAGTCAATCTCCCGGGTCGTGCCCATGGGCGAGAGCCCGCTGCTCAATCTCCTCCCACACAAGGTGTGCCACCATGATCGGTTGCATAGCCGTGTTTCGAAAAACCCTCCTATTCCTCTCTTTCCAACAACCCCACATGGCGTAGACGAACGCCCCGCTCGCCTCCCGCCTCTTCTCCTTCGGTATCCCGGCGAGCATGCCATTCCACCAAGCATCAATGCTGTGTCCCAAAACTGGTGGCGGCATCCCAATGGAGCCCTTCCAACCGAAGATGTGCTCTCTCACCTCCTTCGAGAAACTGCAATCGAGAAGAAGGTGCTGCACTGTTTCGGGATGGCATCGGCAAAGCTTGCAAATGGGGTCATGTGGCCAACCTCTAATCGCCAAATTGTCCGCGGTGAGGATCTTGCCGTGCAGCACCAACCAAGCAAAGAAACGACACTTCGGTTCCGCCTTGGCCTTCCAGAGCTTAGCGGCACGGAAGGGAGGACATGAGCCTGTAAACTGGCCCCGGTATGCCGAGGCCGCCGTGTATTCCCCGGAAGCGGTCCATCTCCACGCTAAGGCATCCGGTTGTGGCAGCAATTGCACTCCTTGCATGATTGCCCACAACGACGTAAACTGCTGCAGCTGCTCTGAGGAAGTGATATGGAGCAGCGCCTTAATCCAATTGTTTGCTTGTATTTCCTTCTGGACAGTGCGGAACTTTCTCGTTGTTATGTCGTAAAGCTGAGGAAACTGAAGCTTGAGTGGGCCTCCTGGCAGCCAACGGTCTTGCCAAAAAAGGCACCTTGCTCCATCTCCAAGCGTGACATCGGTGGAAGACCGAAACAACGCCATATCCGCAGCGTCGCAAGGCAGCGGCATAACCTTGCCATGGCCGCTGCTGATCCTTCCACGCAAACCATGGCCACCTGAGCCATAGCGCGCGGCCAAACTTTTCTACATCAAAAACTCCTAGACCACCCAACTCCTTTGGGCGGCAGACAGTTCCCCAGTTCACCAACGAGACCGGACGAGCACCGGGCGCGGCACCTGACTTCATCTAGAGGAAAGCTCTTTTAATCTTCTCAATTCTCCGAATGATACATTTTGGCAACTAGATGGTCGCTCGAAAATCCCGAGATAGACCTATGTTTGAACTCATCATCGTCGGTGATTACTTCTTGAAGTTTTATTTACTTACGGACCTGAGTCTTACGGGTGACCTAGAACTGCGCCACGGCGATCGTCCATTTGTAAGTTCACTGTTAGAAACTGTTGGATCATGTTTTAGGATTTGTGAATGTCCAACAGGATTAGAAGATCTTGATCTCGCTACTATGAACAGTTTAATAAGAAATAACTATTGCTCTTACGATACATGTTCCAAAGCCAATCTCTGATCGTTCTTCTCTGTGTTACGATTTGCTCGTTGCGGGCCATCCTTGTTCCAGCTAGCCAGGGTACACGGGTAGCTACAGTATGATGATCAGATGAATCATTTTTTTTCAAAAGGGAATCATGTTTTCTTCTCATTGACTGCAAGGTTGAATGATCGGTCTTCCATTTCCGTCCATCTTCCATTTCCATCTCCTCAGTTCCCAGCAGCAACAGCTAGGTAACCACAGCAGCGGCAATGGCACATGACTCGTTTTCCTGCTTCCGCGTCGTGGACACCGCCGTCGTCACGCCGTCTGGCCCGCGGCTGCCGCCCTGCTCCCTCCCGCTCACCTTCCTCGACCTGCAGTGGATCAACTCCCGCCCGTCGAGCGCATCTTCTTCTACCGCCTCGCCGCCCCTGACACTACCGACCAGCTTATCTCCAACCTTAAGCGCTCTCTCGCCACGGCTCTCCGCATCTTCTTCCCGCTCGCAGGCCACCTCCGCGTCACCCCCGGCATCACCGGTCGCCACGACATCTTCTACGAGCCCGGGAACGGTGTCGCCTTCACGCTCGCCGAGTACGACGCCGACCTCGGCGACCTCGCCTCCGACCAGCTTCCCAGGCAGGTTGCCGAGCTCACCCAGCTCGTTCCGCGCCTGCACGCTGTGGACGCCGGGGCGGCACTCCTCGCTGTGCAGGCCACCGTGCTACTGCCGCTTGGCCACCTCGCGCTCGGCGTCACCGTGCACCACGCCGCCTGCGACGGCGCGACCTCCACCGGCTTTCTGCACACCTGGGCGGCTGCCTGCGCAGGAGCAGACTCGTTCCCGCCGCCTCCTCTCATCGACCGGACGCTTATCGTCGAGCCCGCGGGCGTCTACGACCACTACACGAACAATCTGCCCAGCACCGACGAGATCGAGTTCGTCAAGATGTCGCCGGACCAGCTCCTGGCCACGTTCACTCTGTCCGACGAGCAGCTGCAGAGCATCAAGGCCGCGGTCGCCGGCGAGGCCGCGCGGCGCGGCCAGACGCCGGCGCCGAGGTGCTCCGCGCTCGTCGCCGCCCTGGGCCTCCTCTGGTCCTGCTACCGCCGAGCCAAAGAAGAGACCGCAGGTCATGGCTGCGACGCCGAGCCCGACGCGACGACCTATTTCATAGTCCCTGTCGATCACAGGCCGTGGATGAAGCCCCCGGTGCCAGCGACATACTTCGGCAACTGCATCGGCCCGGCCATCGGCGCCGCGTCCAAGAGGGAGCTCGCCTCGGCCGGCGCCAGCGGCCTCTTCACGGCGTGCGCGGCGATCGCAGCGGGCATCGAGAAGGCGGTGGCGTCGCCGAAGTGGGAGACGATGGTGGAGCGCGTCAAGGAGGCGGGGGCGAGCGGCGTGCTGTCCGTGGCGGGGTCGCCGAGGTTCCACGTGTACGACGTCGACTTCGGGTTCGGGCCGCCGGGGAAGGTCGAGATCGTGTCGTGGCCAGGACGGGCGCCATGGCGGTGGCGGAGATCAGAGGCGGAGGAGGCATGGAGGTGGGCGTGTCGCTGCCGCCGGCCGGCATGGAGGCGTTCCGGAGGTGCTTCGACGATGCCGTCGCGTGGCTGTCATTGTCACACGGCACATCGTACACTTGTTGATGGGTGCTACTGTACTTCACTGTCAGTGTCAGGTCTCCATCGCTAGAGCTCCTGATCGATCTACCGTCCTCGTCAAATTGATCTCACGAATTATTGTCGACGAAAGCGCCTCGTGTCGTATGAGGATTTGGCACACTGTCTTTCAGCACTTAATTCTTACTTTTTGGAAAAAAAGAATACAAAGGACTAGAAACTAGGCCGTGGAGCACGGCTTCATTCAGAGTAGTCTAGAAGCTCGTTGTGGTACTTGTCATACTCCAATCTGGCAATCTACCATGCAGGAAAAAACGTCTAGATTCACCGTTGGTTTTGCTTGAGAGAACTGGCCAATTGGCCGACAGGGTTTGGTGGAGTGTTTGGTGTATTACTAGATTGGTCAAGCTCCTCAGATTTTCTAGTAGCAAATAAGCGCTCAAAGTTGGTTTGGATATTCCGGAAGTTGGTCTGAATGCTGTGAAAATTGGTTTGCACAGACAAGACGAAATTCCAAAAATTCTTGCTTGTCCTCCTCTCTTGTTTTCTGCAGAGTTTGGACATCCAGTTGGAGAGATCTGAGCTCGAGCAAACCAATGGACTGTCGTGTTCGCCATGGATTTTACAAGGTAGCAGGGTGCTAGCAAAACCTCCCAATTTATAGATGATCAACAAGTAAAGGAGCAGGATTTATGCAAGCTATGCTTACTACCGTACTTGATTGTTGTCGGTCCTACCATCGCCAACGTCGTCACCAACGCCGCCGCGTGCGCCTCCGATGATGCACATATAAAAGTGGAAGTTGGGATATTACCACATTGGAGATGGTCCTCGCCAACCACTTCCTTAAACCCCAGACCCGCACCCGAAAGTTGCCGCCGCCGTCAAGCCGCCTCCACAACTCAACTCCACCGCCGGAATTGGTACAGACGCGGAGGATTTGACGGGAGATCCCAACTCCATGCTACAACAAGATCCAATCGCCTCCGAGGATCTCTAGCTCTGATACTAGTTGATAAGCCTGAACCTAGTCACCGAACTAACGAACATGATTAAGAGAAAAACAGAGAAATAGCGTTGTACTTGGAGATTTGTATTAGCTAATTTGGGAGAATTTCAGATACATATCTTGCCATACCACGAACAATGGCGACTGGGGAATAAACCCTAGTTCATAGATGATTCCCCTACAAACCGATCTCGGGCTAAATAGCAAAAGAAGGGAGAAAAGCGACAAACGACTTAGTGGTTGCGGGGCAAAAGTGCCAGTGGTAAAGTGGGTTCAAACAGCAAAGCTCCAGGTCTTCGTAGCCGTTGGATGCCAGATCGACAAGTCACCTTGCGGAGCCTACCGTGAAGTGGTAAGGAGCGAGGTTATCCGTGGATTGCGGAATGGATGGCTGGAGATGTTTCCGACACCGTGAACAATTAACTAAAACTGGAAACATTCTCGACACTTCATCGGTTACCAGCTAGGGCCTGACACTTAATCCGCTATTTAAAGATCCCGCAATGTTGATGTACTGCTAGTTGACACATTGTTGAAGGGTAAACAACAAATGGTCCATGCTCCATCAATGAGAACCAAGGTGACCAAGCTGACACCGCCGGCTAAACCATGGTGCAAACCACCTGAAGGTTGGCCGAAATTGTCGATCGATGGATCATATATGGAGTGATGATTCCCGGTGTCACAAGGATGATACTTCGTGATGCGGATGCCTGGGGTTATATTTGCCGCTTGCCATTTCGTGATGCAATGCGAGGAGTTCCTAGAAGTTGAGTTGAGGACATGCATTGAGGGGTTAGAACTAGCCCTTCTCCATACACAGCTCCCTAACGGATTCCTCTCCGAATCGGTCTTCATACATAAACTTAATCATGATATTAGAATAGCCAGCCTGATGCTGTCTTTTGGAGTTTTCATTTCTTCATTCGGAACTAGCGGGGTGGCCCGCGCATTTGCGCGGCTAGATTTATCATTAATATTTTTTTACATCATATAATATTTGGAAATAGTAAGATATTTAATATGTCATTGGGGTGAGTATTAAATGTAGTGATGTTCTATTGAATTTGATTTTCGTTTGTGTGTTGTTATGGTGTGCATGCATCAATGATGTACTATTTTGGTTTCTAAAATGGAATATGTATTATTATATATATAATCAATTGCCACTTGACATTCAACTAATATGCATTTCTCATTCCATCACATAATAGAACCCCAACCTTATATCTTAGGACCAACCGTCAGGACATGTCCAAATAGTATTCGAGACATCCTAAATTTTATTTTCCATCCGATATGTATATCCCTACTGCTCAGCGTGCAACCTACTCAGCAACATTGCTGTATTCATGGGTATCCAGATTTGTACCAAATGATAAGAGCGATTTCTGGCCCTGAAAAAATATGATTATATATATTCAGCTTTGCTTTAGTCAGTAGCCTATTAAATCAACAATGAATATATTCCTTCTATCAGAATAGCAGAAATTCTGTCAATATTATTGTATCTGCCATTCAATATTGCACTTGTATTGAGCTAACAATAATTAAGTACTACTACATGTTTTATCATTAAATGTTCACCTATATGATAATAAAAAATTCACTGTGATGTTAATCCGCCTTTATCATCCCTAAATATTTAATTCTAAAAAAATATATATTTGCTTATATTCTTGCAGTAGCAATTAATTGAGATCTGATTATACACTTACTTGCTATTTGAATTATTATCTCACAGATATTTGAAATTTCTGGGTGGGTTAGCGTAGTGCAACCCTTGGCTTTATTGGCTTAATATTAGTGAAAAATCCAATAACATCTAAAAATTTAAAGATATGCCATACGTGAGCACTCTTGCTCTTTTTCTAATAATTCTTGTAGAGCATCGATCCTTGGCAAATTAAATATAGCAACTTCAATAATCATATGATGATCATTTCACCTCCTTTGCACTTGAAGCATACACACAATAATTCTAATCTCTTGTAACTTGCGAAACCATATTTGCAGATTGTACAACTTCAAAATTGCCAAATAATATAGCGACTGTCATTATTCTTTCACCGGTAGTAGCATGAACTTGGCATATGAGTTCTTATCTGAAATAAGTGATTTACATATAGAAAATACGCAACAATAAATATTGTTAATATGTAGGCTGTGGATACTTGGTGAGATGGAAACATCTAAGCACGCATCGAGGCGCGTGCATCTCACCAAGTACCCGGCTAGATGATCACCGGCTTAGTACGTACGTGTGTGTCTTTAAAACTAATCGATCTAGCTGCTAGCTTGTCTGTTGTACTTCTGCATCTCACCGCGGTCACAAATGTGTGGTTCATCGTGGAGGTTGGCCTTAAACCAAGGGCCGCTCGCCGCTGCCTCTCGAGGCGCCAGCCACTGCCGGCACCTGCTCCCCTAACGTGATCACCGGCAACCCGCCAGCCCCTGGCATGTCGCCTCCTGTTGACGTCGCCGTTGATATCCTGCAAAAGGGAAAACAGATTTCCTTAAGCTTTTGTTTTGTTTTGTTTTGTTTTGTGTGTGTCCTTCAAACTCCTATTATTGTGTCTTCTGCATTAATCAAGTTCTACCATCATAAAAAGAAAGTAAATAAATAGTTATTTTTTGCACTATTTTTTCTCTGGATGTGTTTTTACAAAAACCTTTACATCCCCTATTTGAATATAATTTCTACATCCCTAAAATATGTGCATCCCAAAAGTTTTAAAGATAATTTTTTTATTTGGCATCACTAAGTGATTTTTTCGTTTTTCTTAACATTGAAATCCATTGGTCCAAGAAAACAACAAAATAGTAGATTGTAATATTCTGCCTATTAGTTTCGCGAGAAAGAATTAAGCAGTAAGAAGAAAATATGATGTGCTTAAATAAATGATCGCAATTCTCTTCCATGGAAAATATATCATGATAGACAATGCTCAACAAAGATTAGACCAGTGAAAATAATATGGGAAACATATAAAGGATATCCAAATAATTTCTAGCTATACGATTTTATTAATAAATAAATATATTCGTCCGATGAAAAACAATGTTTTGTAGAAAAGACATTAATAGACGGAAATCCCATAAATAATGTAGTACATGAAAATATAGGTGGAGGTTGGCGATGTCTTCATACTGAATATAGGAAGTGACATGGAGTTCGAGTTCCACCTTTGGTTGGATGCAGAAAAATTCATACAAACATGAGGCAATAAAATAATTGCTTTGGCATTGCTAAAGAGGCCAGACGTTAATTACCGAATAATACTTAATTGATGTTTTCCTCTAATATTTAGTTGTGTATGTGCCCACTATTTGTACGAAAACAGACATGCATTACCTCACACTGATAAATTGCCGGTGCTTATTTATCTCAAACTGGAAGTAGGGGCTAAGGGCATCTCCAGCCGTTCGGCCCCCCCAGGCCGAAAAACGGCGCCTTTTTGGACGGCATGGGGGGACGCCGGCGCTATTTGACGCCATGGGTTCGGCGATTTCCCAGCCGTGACCAAACCCAGAATTGGGCCGAAAAAATTCAAAAAAAAAAACAGTTAGGCGAAATTCATCAAACATAAGCGAAATTCGTTAAACTTAGGCGAAATTCATACTATATAGGCGAATTTCGCATTGTTCATTACATAATATAAGCCGAAAACTTAAACATAAACTAAAACACGACGATCTACATGCCCAGTCGGCTGTAGAACGCCGTGTAGTCGCCGCCGTCGTCGTCGTCGTCGTCGCTCGGTGGCGCGCCACCGCCAAAGCGGCTCGGACCGGCCTCGTTGTTGTTGGCGCCGCCGCCGAACCACGCGCCGTCGTCGTCGCTGTCGTCGAGGACGATCACCTCGCCGCTCGCCTGACGAGGGGGAGTAGGAGGCCGGCGTGCGGCGGCGGTTGGCCGCTGCTCGTCGAGAAGGCACTGCTGGAGCGCAATCTCCTCCTGGGCGTGCTGGTTGCGCGACCATTCGAAGATGAACTCGTCCGAGCACTCCTCGGCGGCGACCATGGGCGGCGCGGCGTCCTGCATGGAGGCGGTGACGGCGTTCTGCTCGCCGGGGAATTCCTCGTCGTCGTCCGGCGCCTCCGCCTTGATGGCCGCCCGGATGTACTCCGGTGGCGCCACCCACTCCACCGCCGCCTTCTTCTTCTTGGAGGTGGCGCCGCCGGTGCCAGGCTCCTTCTTGGGCCTGACGAGGCGAAGGTGGCCTCGGGGCGGCGACGGTGCGCGGCGCGGCTCGTTGATGCGAATCCCGCCGCTGGGCCTTCTTGGCGGCGACCGGACGCGGCGCCCGGAGTTGAGGACGACGCCGCGTGGCTTGTCCTCCGGCTCGGGCTTGACCCGAGCGAGCGCTGATACGTCCAAAACGTATCTACTTTCCCGAACACTTTTGCTATTGTTTTACCTCTAACTTGTGTGTTTTGAATACAACTAATGCGGACTAACGCTGTTTTCAGCAGAATTGCCCTGGTGTCTTGTTTTTGTGTAGAAAGTCAACTTTCGGGAAAAACACCAGAAAAGATCGCAAACCTCCTATTTTACCAGAAGACTCACGGAGCCAGAAGGGGAGTCGGAGATGGGCCACGAGTGGCCCAAACCACATGGTGGCGCGGCCTGGGGGCCCACCGCGCCAGCCACTGAGGAGGGCGACTCGGGCACCTCCCCGAGTCCCCCTTTCGACTACTTAACCCTCTCTGACCTAAAACGCGAGGGGGTCGTCCACTTCATCCAGAAACATCACCGTACGCCGCCGCCATCGCGAAACCTATTTCGGGGACCAGAAACTCCGTTCTGGCACTCCGCCGGGACGGGGAATTGGAGGAGATCATCGCCATCATCATCACCGACGCTTCTCCATCGACCATCCATGTTTCCCCCATCCATGTGTGAGTAATTCCCTGCTGTAGGCTGAGGGGGATGGTAGGGATTGGATGAGATTGTTCATGTAATAAGTTATAAGATCATTAGGGCATGGTGCCTAGTATCCGTTGTTAGTACTTATTGATGTTGTTGCAACTTGTTGAGCTTAATGCTTGTCACTAGGGCCGAGTGCCATGATTTCAGATCTGAACATGTTATTGTTTCATAATGATATGCACTGTTGGTGGCTCTAGGTTAATAGTGCCAGAAACAATTGCTTGTACGTCACACGTCAGTTGGGAACCCCAAGAGGAAGGTATGATGAGTGCAGCAGTAAGTTTTCCCTCAGTATGAAACCAAGGTTTAATCGACCAGTAGGAAAACGAGGTTTGCTTCGAAGGTGTTGGTGAGGAGTGTAGTGCGGCGCAACACCAGGGATTCCGGTGCCAACGTGGAACCTGCACAACACAATCAAATTACTTTGCCCCAACTTAACAGTGAGGTTGTCAATCTCACCGGCTTGCTGAAAACAAAGGGTTAAACGTATCGAATGGAAATGATGTTTGTTTGCATAAAACAGTAGAGAACAATGATTGCAGTAGATTGTATTTCAGATGTAAAAGAATGGACCGGGGTCCACAGTTCACTAGTGGTGTCTCTCCAATAAGATAACTAACATGCTGGGTAAACAAATTACAGCTGGGCAATTGACAATTGATAAGTGCATATAACATGCATGTGTGAGCTGTGGTGTCTACTATGAGATTCATTTGGGCATTACGACAAAGTACATAGACCGCTATCCAGCATGCATCTATGCCTAAATAGTCCACTTTCCGGTTAACATCCGTACCCCTTCCAGTATTAAGTTGCAAGCAACAGACAATTGCATTAAGTAATGTGCGTAATGTAAACAATACATTCATCCTTGAATAAAGCATTGCTGTTTTACCCCTAGTGGCAACAACACATCTACAACCTTAGAACTTGCTGTCACTATCCCAGGTTAAATAGAGGTTGAACCCAACTATCATGCATAAATACCCCCTCTTGGAGTTACAAGTATTCACGTGGCCAAGGCTTCAACAAGTAACGGAGAGCATGCAAGATCACAAATGACATAGACATGATAATATAATATTCAGCTCCACATAGGTATCAATATAAGTCAGATCCCAGCAAACACAACATGTAGCATTACAATAAGATGATCTTGATCATGATAGGCAGCTCACAAGATCTAAACATGATGGCACAAGTGGAGAAGACAACCATCTAGCTACTGCTATGGACCCATAGTCCAAGGATGAACTACTCACGCATCACTCCGGAGGCGGGCATGGCGATGTAGAGCCCTCCGGTGATGATTCCCCTCTCCGGCAGGGTGCCGGGAAGAGCTTCAGAACCCCCCGAGTTAGGGTTGACGACGGCGGCGGCAGCGAATATGTTCTGGATGAAAGGCTCGGTGTTTTAGGGTTTTCGCGTCTCGGGGAATAAATAGGCGAAGGGGCGATGTCGGCGGACCCCCGAGGGGCCCAAACCACCAGGCGCGGCGTGGGCCCAGCCGCGCCAGGTGGTTTGGCCACCTCGTGGCTCTTCGTCTCTCCTTCGGACTCCGTGTACGTGCTGGAAAAATAGGGACTGGCCTTTTGTTTCGTGCAATTCCGAGAATATTTCCAGAAGTAACTTTCTGAAACCAAAAACAGCAGAAAACAGGGAACTGGCACTGTGGCATCTTGTTAATAGGTTAGTCCCAGAAAATGCATAAAAGTGATACGAAGTGTATATAAAACATGTAGCAAATGGTATAATATAAGCATGGAACAGCAGAAATTATGGATACGTTGGAGACGTATCAAGCATCCCCAAGCTTAGTTCTACTCGTCCTCGAGTAGGTAAAACGATAACAACAAATAATTTCTGAGGAGACATGCTTTCACACAATCTTGATCAATATATTGCAAGGCTCATGTCATGAATGAAGTGACTCAAAGCAATGATCTATAGTTTGCTAACAAATAGATAAAGAGTAAACAATGAATCATATAAGCAAAAACTTTTCATGAATAGTACTTTCAAGACAAGCATCAAAAAGTTTTGCATAAGAGGTAACTCATAAAGCAATAGATTCAAAGTAAAAGGCATTGAAGCAACACAAAGGATGATTAAGTTTCAGCATTTGCTTTCAACTTGTAACATGTATATCTCATGGATAGTTGTCAACATAAAGCAATATAACAAGTGCAATAAGTAAATATGTAAGAATCAATGCACACAAAGTTGACACAAGTGTTTGCTTCTAAGATAGAAAGGAGTAGGTAAACTGACTCAACATAAAGTAAAAGATAGGCCCTTCGCAGAGGGAAGCAGGGATTAAATCATGTGCTAGAGCTTTTTAAGTTTTCGAAAGCATATAGAGAGCACAAAATAAGTATTTGAGAGGTGTTTGTTGTTGTCAACGAATGGTAGTGGGCACTCTAACCCCCTTGTCAACCAGACTTTCAAAGAGCGGCTCCCATGAAGGACGTTATCTCTACCAGCAAGGTAGATCATCCCTCTTCTCTTTTGTTTACACATGTATTTTAGTTTCTTTATAGATGACACTCCTCCCAACCTTTTGCTTACACAAGCCATGGCTAACCGAATCCTCGGGTGCCTTCCAACATTCACATACCATGGAGGAGTGTCTATTGCAAAATTAAGTTGCTTACTGATAAATCAGGGCAAAACATGTGAAGAGAATTATTAATGAAAGTTGTAATTAATTGGGGCTGGGCACCCCGTTGCCAGCTCTTTTTGCAAATTATTGGATAAGCGGATGTATATGCCACTAGTCCATTGGTGAAAGTCTGTCAGAAGTAAATGACAAGATTGAAAGATAAAACACCACATACTTCCTCATGAGCTATAAAACATTGACACAAATAAGGAGTAATAAAGTTTTGAATAGTTTAAAGGTAGCACATGAAATATTTACTTGGAATGGCAGGAAATACCACATAGTAGGTAGGTATGGTGGACACAAATGGCATGGGTTTTGGCTCAAGTTTTGGATGCACGAGAAGCATTCCCTCTCAGTACAGAGTTTAGGCTAGCAAGGTTGTTTGAAGCAAACACAAGTATAAACCGGTACAGCAAGAATCACATAAAAACATATTGCAAGTATTATAAGACTCTACACTGTCTTCCTTGTTGCTCAAACATTTTACCAGAAAATATCTAGACCTTAGAGAGAACAAATATGCATCCCAAGTCTCAACAAGCTCTACGGTAGTTCTCCACTACTAGGCTTTAACTACATGATGCAAGAGCTTAAACATGATCTACTTGAGAGCTCAAAACAATTGCAAAGCATCAAATCAAAACAAGACAATGATCTACAAGAATGCATATGTCTTTTCCAATACCAACTACTACATGTAGCATTTTCTTTCTTCCAAACAAACACCAATAATTTATTTAAACATAAACTCTCCAAATGATAATATAATGCAGCAAGAGAGTATTTATAAACAAGTGCTAACAGCTCGAAGAGATGCATGAAAAACAGGAGCTAAAAGCACTGCAGTAGCTAGTTAAGAATACTCAACAAATATAAGTGAAGAACATGAGTATTCACATGAAAAAGCGGAGCGTGTCTCTCTCCCACACAAGGATTGCTAGGATCCGAATTTATTCAAACAAAAACAAAAAAAAAAACACACAGACGCTCCAAGTAAAGCGCATAAGATGTGAAAGAATTAAAATATAGTTTCACTAGAGATGACCTGATAAGTTTGTTGATGAAGAAGGGGATGCCTTGGGCATCCCCAAGCTTAGACGCTTGAGTCTCTCTGAATATGGTTGGGATGAACCACGGGGGCATCCCCAAGCTTAGGCTTTTCACTCTTCTTGATCACATAATATCACCCTTCTCGCTTGATCCTTGAAAACTTCCTTCACACCAAACTCAAGACAGTTCTCATTAGAGGGTTAGTGCATAATCAAAAATTCTCATATTCTGTAATGATACAATCAATCCCAAAGCTTCTGGACATTAGCTACAGCCACCAATGCTTTGTGGAGCAAAGAAATCCACACAAACACAGTAAAAGAGCGAATGCAAAACAAAAGGCAGAATCTGTCAAAAACAGAACAGTCTGGAATGACGAATTTTTTCGAGGCACTTAAGTTGCTCAGATGGATCTGGCCTAAAATAATGAAAGTTGCGTACATATCTCAGGAATATGCGTGATTTTTCTCAGAATTTTTTGAATTTTCTACAGGGAGATAAGCTCAAATCCGTGACAGCTAAAAATCTGTCACTGCGCAGAAATCCAAATCTTGCATCAACTTTCAATATAGAACTTTACTTGGCACAACATTGCGATAAAATAAAGATACAAAGGAGTTGCTACAGAAGTAACAAAATCCTTGACTCAAAGAAAACAAAAATAACAGCAAATAAAAACGATGGGTTGTCTCCCATAAGCGCTTTTCTTTAACGCCTTTCAGCTAGGCGCAGAAAGTGAAAATCAAGTGTTGTCAAGTGGCAAATCATTCAAATCATCAAAAGCTTCTTCCAACACACAGCTTGTAACAATGGGTATCTTAGATGTTCCTGGAGGTGTTTCATTACCTATACCAAGCATCTTTCAAATTTTCACCTCCTAGTTGCCTAAAAGAACGAACTTCAACTTCAGGAGCATTCATTTTGAAAAACAAAATTAAACTGAATTAAACAAGTAACTAATTTTTTGTGTTTTTGATATAGAGAAAGCAAACAGAACAAAATAAAAATAAACTAGGCAAGACAAGCAACTTTTTTTTGTGTTTTTGATATAGAGAAGCAAACAAAACAAAATAAAAATAAACTAAGCAAGACAAATAACAAAGTAAAGAGATTGGGTGTGAGAGACTCCCCTTGCAGAAGCAATTCTGTTTTCCCCGGCAACGGCGCCAGAAAACGTTGTTGGTGGCTCTAGGTTAATAGTGCCAGAAACAATTGCTTGTACGTCACACGTCAGTTGGGAACCCCAAGAGGAAGGTATGATGAGTGCAGCAGTAAGTTTCCCTCAGTATGAAACCAAGGTTTAATCGGACCAGTAGGAAAACGAGGTTTGCTTCGAAGGTGTTGGTGGAGGAGTGTAGTGCGGCGCAACACCAGGGATTCCGGTGCCAACGTGGAACCTGCACAACACAATCAAACTACTTTGCCCCAACTTAACAGTGAGGTTGTTAATCTCACCGGCTTGCTGAAAACAAAGGGTTAAACGTATCGAATGGAAAATGAAGTTTGTTTGCATAAAACAGTAGAGAACAATGATTGCAGTAGATTATATTTCAGATGTAAAAGAATGGACCGGGGTCCACAGTTCACTAGTGGTGTCTCTCCAATAAGATAACTAACATGCTGGGTAAACAAATTACAGCTGGGCAATTGACAATTGATAAGTGCATATAATATGCATGTGTGAGCTGTGGTGTCTACTATGAGATTCATTTGGGCATTACGACAAAGTACATAGACCGCTATCCAGCATGCATCTATGACTAAATAGTCCACTTTCCGGTTAACATCCGTACCCCTTCCAGTATTAAGTTGCAAGCAACAGACAATTGCATTAAGTAATGTGCGTAATGTAAACAATACATTCATCCTTGAATAAATCATTGCTGTTTTACCCCTAGTGGCAACAACACATCTACAACCTTAGAACTTGCTGTCACTATCCCAGGTTAAATAGAGGTTGAACCCAACTATCATGCATAAATACCCCCTCTTGGAGTTACAAGTATTCACGTGGCCAAGGCTTCAACAAGTAACGGAGAGCATGCAAGATCACAAATGACATAGACATGATAATATAATATTCAGCTCCACATAGGTATCAATATAAGTCAGATCCCAGCAAACACAACATGTAGCATTACAATAAGATGATCTTGATCATGATAGGCAGCTCACAAGATCTAAACATGATGGCACAAGTGGAGAAGACAACCATCTAGCTACTGCTATGGACCCATAGTCCAAGGATGAACTACTCACGCATCACTCCGGAGGCGGGCATGGCGATGTAGAGCCCTCCGGTGATGATTCCCCTCTCCGGCAGGGTGCCGGGAAGAGCTTCAGGAACCCCCCGAGTTAGGGCTGACGACGACGGCGGCAGCGAATATGTTCTGGATGAAAGGCTCGGTGTTTTAGGGTTTTCGCGTCTCGGGGAATAAATAGGCGAAGGGGCGATGTCGGCGGACCCCCGAGGGGCCCAAACCACACCCAGGCGCGGCTGTGGGCCCAGCCGCGCCTACAGGTGGTTTGGCCACCTCGTGGCGAGTCTTCGTCTCTCCTTCGGACTCCGTGTACGTGCTGGAAAAATAGGGACCTGGCCTTTTGTTTCGTGCAATTCCGAGAATATTTCCAGAAGTAACTTTCTGAAACCAAAAACAGCAGAAAACAGGGAACTGGCACTGTGGCATCTTGTTAATAGGTTAGTCCCAGAAAATGCATAAAAGTGATACGAAGTGTATATAAAACATGTAGCAAATGGTATAATATAAGCATGGAACAGCAGAAATTATGGATACGTTGGAGACGTATCAACTGTTTATTGATCATACCTGCAAGTTGTATACACATATTGTTGTCCGAAACCCGAGGTCCCAAAGTGACAATAATTGGGACAGCCGAGGGGAATGGCTGCGATGTGAGGATCACATGTGTTCACGGCGTGTTAATGCTTTGCTCCGGTACTTTATTAAAAGGAGTACCTTAATTACCAGTAGATTCCCTTGAGACCCGGCTGCCACCGGCTGGTAGGACAGAAGATGTTGTACAAGTTTCTCACTGCGAGCATGTACGACTATATACGGAACACATGCCTACGTTTACTTAGTACTTGGATGCTTTATCATTATTATCTGCAATGCCTATGTCTTGATTATTATATGAGCTATCTTATCCATGCAGCGCCCGTTCATCCATCCCTATGCCTACAGTGTTTTAATCCTACTGTTTACTGCAATCACTACTGCTGTCTCTATTTACTGCTGCTATTATTTCACCGCTACTACTGCTATAAAACTGTTGCTACTGATAATCTGTGTCGAGCAAGACTATTCACAGGTGCAGCTGAATTGACAACTCCGCTGTTAAGGCTCTCAAGTATTCTTTGGCTCCCCTTGTGTCGAATCAATAAATTGGGTTTTACTTCCCTCGAAGACTGTTGCGATCCCCTATACTTGTGGTTCATCAAGACTATTTTCTGGCGCCGTTGCCGGGGAGCATAGCTTTATTTGTGAGTTCACTTGTGATCTATATTGCTCGCTGAAATTTATTCATCATGGGTAAAGCTCGTGATGAGAGGGTCCGTGTATTGCCATCCACTACAAGAAAAGGTGCGACACTTAGTACCTCTGCTGCTCTTGACTCACCATCTGTATTGAGTCAACTTGTTACACCACAATCTTCACGTGTTGGTACTACTGCTGAATCTGAAATTGCCTCTGATAATGTTGATGATGCTTCTACTGTGATTGATGAAAGTATTTCATTAGGTCCACTTTTAGATGCTGCTATTGCTAAGTCTAACCAACTTGAAAATACTAGAACACCTAATGGAAGTCCTACTACTCCTGTTTATTCACCTGAGTTAAGGGATTATACTTGTGATGATGATCCAGATGAAACTTATGTGGAACTTGATGATGATTTTATTGATAAATGTAATGCTACTACTGGTGCAAGTAATATTAGAAATTTTCTTGCACAACATGCTGTTAAATACAAGTTGTCACCTGATCCTAAGTTTGCCACTTCTCCTATAAACATTAAAGATAAAGATTATGATTTTTCTCTTGATTTATCTCATATATCTATTGTTGAGAAAACTCCTTTTTGTGGCACTAAGAGTGAAAGTGCTGTAGAGCACATGAATGAGCTCTCTACTTTGAGTGGCTTATTTTCTGATGATATTAAGAAGCGTAGCTATTTTGTTGCTAAGATTTTTCCTTTCTCATTAAAAGATGATGCTAAAGCTTGGTATAACAACTTGTCTCCTGGTTCTATTACTAGTCCTACTGGTTTGCTTAATGTTTTCTTTCAGAAATATTTCCCTGCTAGTGCTCAGCATGATGCTTTGCAGAGAATCTATAACTTTGACCAGGAAGATGAAGAGAAACTTCCAGAGGCATGCACAAGGTTTTGCTCTCTTATCAGAGCTCGGCCTGGACATGATTTGGAAAAGCATGATCTACTTGATATATTTTACAGTGGACTAACTATTGAATCTAGAGCATATCTGGACAGTTGTGCTAGTTGTGTTTTCAGGAAAAGAACCCCCCGAAGAAGCTGAAGAATTATTGGCTAAAATCAGCTAGAATTATGATGATTGGACTCTACCTGCGCCGACCCCCACACCTACACCGACACCAATATCAAAGAAGAGGGGAGGTATGATTGAATTGAATGATGAAACAATGAGGGAAGCCAAGAAGGCTCTCATTGAGAAGGGTATTAAATATGAAGATGTGAAGAACCTCCCACCTATTGAAGATTTGTGTAAGCCAATTCCTCATCCATCCATAATTGAGGTTCACTCTCTCCACAGGTTCGATGAAGGAGATATTCCCTACTCTAAACCACCTGATCAATGCTTAGATGAATTTGATAATTATGTTATTAAGCAAGATAATTTTAATATGAGAGTAGAGAACCATTTGCATGAAAACTTTCAAGCTATTAGTAAGTTGCATGATATTGTGGAGAGAACCTCCAATGATGTTAAGATGCTTATTAAACATTTCCATATGGTTCAAACTCAAATTGATCAACTCACTAAAGTGCAACAAGACATGTTAGCCAATGCTTCTAAAGAAAAATTAAAACCTGTCTATGTTAGCACTAGAAGTGGAGCTCATACTCAGGATCCTTTATATCCTGAGGGACACCCTAAAAGAATTGAACAAGATTCTCAACTAGCTGAAAATCCAGTTTCTCCTTCTAAGAAAAAGAAGAAGAAGAAACATAAAAATGTTGTAGAAACCTCTGAAACTGTTAATGATCCTAATAGCATATCTATCTCTGATGCTGAAACTGAAATTGGTAATGAACTTGATAGTGATAAGGATAAAAATGATGCTCTTGATAAAGAAGTTAGTGAAAAGGAACCTGAAAAGCATACTAAAAACACAAAGTACACTAAGGAAGACTTCATTGCTAAGAAACATGGTAATGAAAGGGAACCTTGGGTTCAAA
Source organism: Poa pratensis (assembly GCA_947311845.1). NCBI lineage: Eukaryota > Viridiplantae > Streptophyta > Magnoliopsida > Poales > Poaceae > Poa > Poa pratensis. The sequence continues at coordinate 5,722,298 of CAMZMU010000098.1, forward strand.
AGCAAATGCCTTTTCCAACTAAGAAACTAAAATCAAAGGAAGAAGAACATTATAATAAATTTTGTGAATGGATGAAACCCTTGTTCTTGCAAATTCCTTTGACTGATGCTATTAAATTGCCTCCTTACTCAAAGTATATGAAAGATATTGTTTCTAACAAGAGGAAAATTCCTAATGAGGAAATTTCTACTATGCTTGCTAATTATTCTTTCAATGGCAAGGTTCCTAAGAAGCTTGGAGATCCAGGTATACCAACCATCCCTTGCTCCATCAAGAATAATTATGTTAGAACTGCTTTATGTGATTTGGGAGCAGGAGTTAGTGTTATGCCTTTTTCTCTCTACTAGGACAATACCCGTGCGTTGCTACGGGTAGACAAGTGTTAAATACATGTTCTTAGCATAACAATAAAATGTTGTTATCATTGACTCTAAATGATCGAGTAAACACATTTTATTGTTTTAGTTCCTGGAAGATCAGCTAAAACACATTTCTGAGCAACAAAAACACTCATTTATATACTTCACATTGCCTGGATGCTAATTCACAAGTTTATGGAAATATATTAATAAGAAATGATAATTTAATAATACTAAAGGATGCACCAGAAAAATCTAACTGAAAAAAAAATGTACATGCTAAAATGAATTTTGCATAATCTGGCTCCAAAAGCTGACCAATACAAGGACCCCTTGGCATGCAATGAACATTTTGCAATGTCAAGGTGCTGGAGATGGAAAACTGACAATTAAATTCAAAACTTTATTCTATTGACTTGAGTTTAAATATATCTATACTTCGCTAATATATCAGGAAATAAACCTGGCTTGCAAAGCTACTGAAGAAAAAAACGGATACTTGCATCCGGTTTTCCTTTGCACGATCTCACATAGAAAAGTTCATGACCAGTGCAAAGACCACCCAAAAATATTTTGAAAAGCTAAAGTGAAAATTCATACACGCTCTTTGGGAGGTTAAAGAAGGTCCATCAATGGAAGGAAGCCATTATTTGACATATATCTTTTTTCTTGCTCCGTCGAGTGATTGAAGAACAACATAATAAGCTTTTGGCATGCTGATGCATTTTCCACCCGATTCAATTGTGCTATTATTTTGATGTATTCCACAAACTGCCAACATAGGCAATGAAGTACAAATGTATGAAACCGAAATTTATATAAAGTACTATTATAAATACATGGCAGTTCACTTGAAACACCTTGAAGAACATATCGTCGTGTTAATTTGCAACCAAGTAAGTAGATCGCTGCACTTGTCAAGGAGGAGGGTAAATTAGTTCCGGTTCTCAGCTGCTACACAAGCTGGACACTTTACCTTTAATTCTTATCATAGTATATTCAGTTAGCATTCACTTAACTCAAACTCAGCTAGCATCAACTACGTATTCAGTATTTCAGTTAACACACATATTCAGCTCTCTCTGAGTCTCTCTCTCTCTCTTCATCTACTCCACACGCAGGAGCAGCCCATCTCCCCTTTCTCCACACACGAGCAGGCTGAACGCCTGAACACCATAGCGGCGGCCATCTTCCTGTGCTCAGCAGCAGCAAGAGCTCCGTCGGTGCCCATCCCTCTGCCTGAACAGCGTGGCTGCCTAATCCAAACGCCGTTCTCCTCAGCCCCACCGCACCACCAGGCGGCCATCCTCCTTCCAGGCTCCACCGCCGCACCTACCCCTCATCCCCGACGTCCTCCACCGCCCTGCCATCCTCTCTCCCTTTCGTCCTCCTGCCTAGCCCTCCTTCTCACTCTGCTCCCATGGCGGCGGCCGGCTGCGGAGCAGGCCCACGCACTAGGGGTGGAGGGACCTGACGGAGAATCCCAGCTCGTGTCGACTCGTGCATACCGCGCTTGAGCTCGTCTACAGACCCACGCCGGAGAGTCGGAGACGCAGGTCAGGGCGCACAGGTCTACCGGGGCCGGGGCAGATCGATTACGGTGAGGGACCGGGGATATTTTTGGGTGAGGTTTTTGTTTTTTGGACAGCGGCGAGGAAGGGGACCAAGGGGTGCAGGCCGAACCCTTTTTCTGGACTGCGGGTTGATTCGATGAATTGTGAGGGTCCAAATTAAAAAACAACCACGACGTACTAAAGCAAGATGACGTACAAAAACGGACGAAATTTGGGAGGAAGAAACACTACTCGTATTATATAGTAGAGATAAGAGACTCTATCTTGATAAATTGATACCTACTGATATATCTTTGCAAATGGCTGATAAATCTACTGCTGTTCCTGTTGGCATTTGTGAGGATGTCCCTGTTCAAGTGGCTAACAATTGTTTAATTTTGACTGATTTTGTTGTTCTTGAAATGCCTGAAGATGATAATATGTCTATTATTCTTGGAAGACCTTTTCTAAATACTGCATGTGCTGTTATTGATTGCAATAAAGGAAAATTAACTTTCAATGTTAATGATAAAGAACATACTGTTTATTTCCCCAAGAAAGTTGACAAGATTTATGGAGTCAATACCATCTCTAATTTTAAAACTATCAAAGTGGGAAGTATTGATTGCCCTATATATGATCATCAAGAAGGATATCAAAACATTATGATTGGATCCATATCAATACAATACAAGGTAACATGAGTGTTTCATGATGTTTAAATCATTTGTGTCATGTAAATTTGTTTGGTGCCAAGACTTGATCAACCTTGTTATCAAATGTATTTGCATACATGAAAGAGCTAAACAACATTTCTTTCTTCAACTTTGTTTTACTTCCTGTAGTGATAATTAGGTTGCAAGAGTTTAGTTGTTTTGAATTTTAAAAATAATTTTTCTGCCCAAGTTTTATTAATTTAAATGTCCAGATTTCATGCAAATTGAAAGTTTTCAAAACTCTGTAAAAATTATACCATTGGTCCTATTTTTCAAAGAGCATCGTGGGAGTGCCTGGTGCTGACCAAGGGGACCCACCATGGGGTCAAACCACATGGTGGCGCGGCTGCCCCCTTGGCCGCGCCAGCCACTGAGGTGGGGCACTCTTGGCCCTCCAACAGTTCCCCCACCTACCACTTCTTCCTCTTGCATCACTCAGCTCGTTTTTCTCTCTCACACTCGAGTTTTTGCTGTTCTTCCTCGCGATTTCGATCTCTTTGTTCAGCCCATCTCAGCTGCTGAGATTTGGGGCAATTGCTCTCAGAAAAGGAAAATGCATAACCACACCTTTGGGGAGGTGTTTGAAAGGGATTCTCAGAGAGCAAGAAGGCCTTTGAGGGCATCTACTCGAGTTAGGCGTTCCTATGATGAGGATGTCATTGCACCGAACATTGGAGATGGAGGGGATGACCAAATCCCAAATGCTTCATCCTTTCCATGCATGGAGTTTTTGCGTAATGCAGGGTTGCTTGATGACTTCATGTTCCTTATCCAGAGAGTTGGCCTAACCACTTATATGCAGGATGAGGGCGACCAACATTATTGGCTCACCAAAACTTTTGTTGAGAGTTTTAAATTTGTGAATTCATCTTATGCGCCTACTGTCCAATTTAAGATTTATGACAGGCCTGTTACAATGGACTTGGGAGACTTTTGTGCTGCCATAGATATTGCTCCTTTAGGTACAGCAAAGAAGATTGCAGGGAACACCAAAGACTTTGTGGAACTTTACCGAGGAGTGACCAACGACGATGACCGCACCGCTCAGCGCGGCAAGATAAGGAACATCCAATTCCCTGCCATTAGATATTTCGTTTATTATCTTGCTACTAGCATTCTTGGTAGGGAAAACACCAGTAACATTTCTAATTATCATCTTGCTTTTCTTGCTGCTGCACTTAATGGTAACACTGCTTACAACCTTGGTGCCCTTATTGCTCGCCGTTTGGCTGCTAGTGGACCTATTTATGGAGGAATTGTTGCTTCACGAGTTATCGCATATCTAGGTCTTTCCGTTAGTCCTAATGATGAGAAGCTAACCCCTTTCAGACTTGATATTTCTGCTATGAAAGGCCATCAGTTTGTCACACCTAATTCTCATTTAGGAAACATTGTTTACAAAGTTTTATTTACTAACGGGGATGAATATGAAGTGCCTTTGCCCCAGGCCGATCTGTTCCCTATACACAGGAGACCGTGGTCGTACTCCAAGGAGGCGTTGGAGGAGCAGCTTAGAGTGCGAGGCTTTCACCAGCAGCACCAGGAGGAGGGAGAAGCACCTGATGATGGCTACACCGTCACTTACCTTGGAGCGTCATCCAGCTCTTACCAGGACGAGGCCCTTCCTCGTCGTACTATGGAGGCGCCACTTCCTGGGCACCATGGGGTTGATCTCCACTTAGGCCAAAAGCCTAAGCTTGGGGGGAGGTATATCGACATCTCACTCATTTACATATCATATCTTGTCGATACTTTGTATATCCATGTTGCAGTTTTCTTTCTTTCTTTTTAATTGTTTACCTTTTATTGCTGCATTCCAAAACACAAAAAGACCAAAAATATTTCTGTTGTTTCTCTTCATTTGTTTCTTTAAGTTTCAGTATTAGTTTGCTTAGTTTTAAAATTCGGTTTGTTATTCAAAAATCCAAAAATATTTTGCTTTATTGTTTGTTTCTTTTTGCTCTTGTTTCAAAAACTCGAAAACCCAAAAATATTTGTTGTTTCTTTTTGGTTTTGTATAGTGTTTTCAGAGTTGGACAGCCATCCGTGACTCCGATGGAGCTTGGTTTTCATTCTTATCATTCGAAGCAACACAAGTGAAAAAGCAATAAGGATGATCTACAACAACTTGAGTTGGGGTGAGAGGCTGGTATGAACTCTATTTGTTTTCATTTTTGTACATATACTCATCTATGTGAGCATGCTTAGTTGGTTCATGTGAGGTATATGTCATTTAGTGGATGCTTAGTAGTTCTTGTTCTCTCATGATCGGTCCCAATTTATTAATAGTGGTAGCATGTTATGTTGATGTTTGCTTGCATTGTTCTATTCATAGAGGGTATGACATTGTGGTATCCTCCTCTGAATAATTCATTCGAATTGACTTGGCACATGCTCATGCATGCGTATGACTGAAAAACAAAAGTCAATTAAGCCTTGATGATTTATTTTGACTCAGAGTTCTTGTATCACTTTTATGTCTCAATTAATTTCATTTTGTCGCAAGCATGATTATGACGGTTATTGCTCTCTTGATTGTCGCTTCCCAGTCTATTGCTAGCCTTCACTTGTACTGAGCGGGAATGCTGCTCGTGCTTCCAAAACCATGAAAACCAAGTTATTCCAAAGTGTCCACCATAAATACCTATGCATGGCATTTCGAACCATTCAAGTAAATTTTCATGTGCTACCTTTAAAACCTTCAAAGTACTTCTCAATTTGTGTCAATGTTTTATAGCTCATGAGGAAGTATGTGGTGTTTTATCTTTCAATCTTGTCATTCAGACTTTCACCAATGGACTAGTGGCATATACATCCGCTTATCCAATAATTTTGCAAAAAGAGCTGGCAACGGGGTGCCCAGTCCCAATTAATTATAACTTTCATCAATAATTCTCTTCACATGTTTTGCCCTGATTTATCAGTAAGCAACTTAATTTGCAAATAGACACTCCTCCATGGTATGTGAATGTTGGAAGGCACCCGAGGATTCGGTTAGCCATGGCTTGTGCAAGCAAAGGTTGGGGGGAGTGTCACCCATAATGAAACTAAAATACATGTGTAAACAAAAGAGAAGAGGGATGATCTACCTTGCTGGTAGAAATAACGTCCTTCATGGGAGCCGCTCTTGAAAGTCTGGTTGACAAGGGGGTTAGAGTACCCACTACCATTCGTTGACAACAACAAACACTTCCCAAAACAATTTTGCTTCTGTTTTAAAAATAAAAAGCTCTAGCACATGATAATCCTGCTTCCCTCTGCGAAGGGCCAATCTTTTACTTTCATGTTGAGTCACCATCCTTTCTTTGAGCACTTTCTCGAGAGCATAGTTGTCATTCTTAGTGTAATGTGCTTGTCCCAGAATGTGGTTAACTGTGATATAACTTTGATGCTTTTATCTTTGATATCTTTGATTCTAGTCTTCCCATGAACTTCAGAGGTGCCTGGGCATTTATGTTTTGCTGTACAAAAACGGGCAAGCGAGATACCATCTTATCATATCCTATTATGAGCATTACAATCTTGTGAATTAATATGTTTCATGTTTGTCGCTATTAGTATGTTGGTATCTTTTCATAGTTTACATGCCTATTGAGTGACATTATTTGCATTTGCCTCATCTTGAATTGCCTAAGCATTTGTTCATATAGTGAGAATATATGCATCATATGAAGCAAATGTGTTCGTGAAAGTCTTTTATCGCACTCAGTTGTTAACTGAATTGCTTGAGGACAAGCAATAAGCTAAGCTTGGGGGGAGTTGATACGTCCAAAACGTATCTACTTTCCCGAACACTTTTGCTATTGTTTTACCTCTAACTTGTGTGTTTTGAATACAACTAATGCGGACTAACGCTGTTTTCAGCAGAATTGCCCTGGTGTCTTGTTTTTGTGCAGAAAGTCAACTTTCGGGAAAAACACCAGAAAAGATCGCAAACCTCCTATTTTACCAGAAGACTCACGGAGCCAGAAGGGGAGGCGGAGATGGGCCACGAGTGGCCCAAACCACATGGTGGCGCGGCCGGGGCCCACCGCGCCAGCCATGAGGAGGGCGACTCGGGCACCTCCCCGAGTCCCCCTTTCGACTACTTAACCCTCTCTGACCTAAAACGCGAGGGGGTCGTCCACTTCATCCAGAAACATCACCGTACGCCGCCACCATCGCGAAACCTATTTCGGGGACCAGAAACTCCGTTCTGGCACTCCGCCGGGACGGGGAATTGGAGGAGATCATCGCCATCATCATCACCGACGCTTCTCCATCGACCATCCATGTTTCCCCCATCCATGTGTGAGTAATTCCCTGCTGTAGGCTGAGGGGGATGGTAGGGATTGGATGAGATTGTTCATGTAATAAGCTATAAGATCATTAGGGCATGGTGCCCAGTATCCGTTGTTAGTACTTATTGATGTTGTTGCAACTTGTTGAGCTTAATGCTTGTCACTAGGGCCCGAGTGCCATGATTTCAGATCTGAACATGTTATTGTTTCATAATGATATGCACTGTTTATTGATCATACCTGCAAGTTGTATACACATATTGTTGTCCGGAACCCGCGGTCCCAAAGTGACAATAATTGGGACAGCCGAGGGGAATGGCTGCGATGTGAGGATCACATGTGTTCACGGCGTGTTAATGCTTTGCTCCGGTACTTTATTAAAAGGAGTACCTTAATTACCAGTAGATTCCCTTGAGGCCCGGCTGCCACCGGCTGGTAGGACAGAAGATGTTGTACAAGTTTCTCATTGCGAGCACGTACGACTATATACGGAACACATGCCTACGTTTACTTAGTACTTGGATGCTTTATCATTATTATCTGCAATGCCTATGTCTTGATTATTATATGAGCTATCTTATCCATGCAGCGCCCGTTCATCCATCCCTATGCCTACAGTGTTTTAATCCTACTGTTTACTGCAATCACTACTGCTGTCTCTATTTACTGCTGCTATTATTTCACCGCTACTACTGCTATAAAACTGTTGCTACTGATAATCTGTGTCGAGCAAGACTATTCACAGGTGCAGCTGAATTGACAACTCCGCTGTTAAGGCTCTCAAGTATTCTTTGGCTCCCCTTGTGTCGAATCAATAAATTGGGTTTTACTTCCCTCGAAGACTGTTGCGATCCCCTATACTTGTGGGTCATCAAGCGCCGGCGTGTGCGGGGACCCGCTGGAGAGCGGGCCAGAGGAAGACGACGAAGAAGCCGTCCCCATCCTCCTGGGCAGCCAGGAGGTGAAGCGGCGTCGAGGCGTCGGCGCCTGCCGCGGCGGCATGGTGAGCCGGGGCTGGTTCCCGGCGTGGATGTGCTCGAGGACGTACGTGAGAGTACGCCCTCGAGCGCTCCACCACTGCTTCCGCCCCCCGGCGTTCTTCCGGCCGGCGACGGGGCCGTTGTCGTTGGTGTCCTCCAGCTCGCGGCGGTGGCGCTCGAGGAAGTACGCCGTCCAGAAGGCGGCGTTCGCCGGATCCCAGCGCGGGTCCGCCGCCTGCTCTTCGGAGAGCCCGGCGAGGACGTCCTGGATCGCGTAGACGCGATCCGCTCCTTCTGGCGGCGGCGGAACGGGGACGCCTCCGGCGCTCAGGCGCCATTCGCCGGGGACCCGCATGTCCGGCGGCGTAGGGTACCCGGCCTCGTACAACATGCGGGCCTCCTCCGGGTGCAGGAAACGCCGGCCAAAGCCGTTCGCCGCAGCTTCATCTCCGGGGTATCGCTCGGCCATTGCTCTTGCTCGGGGGAAGGAGAGAGATGGAGAGATGGGGAATGGTGCGCCTTGCCACGGCGAGATGCGGGGAATAAATAGGCGCAGAGGGAGGCGAGACGGTGGCGCATCATTGCTCCGGCGCGTGGCAATCGACTGGACGCGTCGGCCGCCGCTGAATGGCGCGGCAGTCCACGGCCATTACTCCGGCAGGCTTTTGACCAGCGCGGGAGCCGAGGAGATGACGACGAAGCGTTTTTCCGCCCGTGATTCCGCGCCATTTCGCCTATCCCGCTGATAGCTCTGGCCCACATTCCGTTTCGCGCCATTTCGCCCCCCCAGGCCGAACCCGGTGGGCTGGGTTTGGCCTGGGAGCGCTGGCGCAATTTTCCGCCGATCCGGCGCTATTTGGGCTCCTGGGAGGGCCGACTGGGTGGAAAACGGTGCTCCCAGACCATTTCGGCGGTTTTTTGGGCCCTGGGGGGGCGCTGGGGGAGGCGGCTGGAGATGCCCTAAGAGCCTAAGAACATATACTGAATTGCAGTAAGCATATTTGGATCATCTTCAACGTCTTCTAGCACATCAACAATCTTGATCCCAATGTGACTTATTCGGCTCTCGCTGCTACCTGCTCATGCTATGAGTAGAATTGGTTATCAGAATAGCTGTGAATCACGTAAAAGAATTGAGGCAGCTCGACACGCACGTCCTATGGCGCTGGACATGCACTTCCTTACACGGCCGGCCCGGGCTATGTACGTTACACCAAGAACCGGCCGTCCTTGTCGATTGTGTGCCTTGTCTTCCGTTTTCATCTCGACATCAGACTCAGGAGGGCCGGGACTCCGGGAGGAGTGAGTGGACCTTGATGTTGGCGGCTCGGCGGCGACTGAGTTTCACGGGCCAGTGGACCAGGGACGACTTTGGTATGCCCGGTCGGCCGCCGTCAACTTTCGCGACCTGATTGATCACCTGAAAAGCTGGCCTTGCTACATCGATCTCCAAGCTTTGTATATATTTGTTTGCGCTTGATTCTCCTGTAGAAGGATCTTGTGACGGTGCATCAGAGTAGTAGATCGGAACAGGAGAAGGACGAACATACCAAGGGCAACCGTAGACCGAACATGGCGATGGGCAGCGGTGCAAGGCCGAATACAAAAACAAAGTGGCGATCTGAAGCATCAATTCCAAACAATGCTAGAGATGGGCTGCGATCTGAAGCATCAATTCCAAACAATGCTAGAGATGGGTAGGGAGAGATCAATCGCTCCTCTAGTGCTAGTATCTCGCATCACCACACCAACTGAACTGAATTATGCAGGAGGAAGAAGTCCAGCGATACCCAAGAGGAGAGCCATGGCGGCGACTACGCCTGCATCCTCGTGACTCGTGAGCTGAGATGGAGAAAAAAAATAGGTTAATTACGGCCAGACTCTGGTTAGAATATGACCTTGTCCCTGGTAGACTCCAATTAGAATACGAAACTACTCATATGTCTACTCGTGCCATCGCACGTTTACTCCATTTATTTAGGCGTTATTAGTCCGGCCACTCGTCCTTCATTCCCTAGTCCATAGATCTAAACCGTTGAGATCAACTAAGTTTAGACTAATAAATCTTCACCGTCTATTGTTTGTTGTGTTTAATAATATAATAGATCTTGGCTCTTCTATCTATTTTTTTGCTTTATTCTTCATTTATTTCATTTCGATTTTTCCGTTCTTGATAATTGCGTCATTGCGAGGAGACACATGGATAGTTCCGTGTGCTCATCAACGTCTGACCCAAAGAGGTGGATCATCCAAGACACATTAGCATGACGTACTCCTTCTATGGTAAACAGGAGGAATATCCGTATTTGTTTTCAAGAAAACACAAATGTTTACGACAATTACTTAGATATGTACATATCGCTAGAACTTGAGCATCATGTAAACCTACTGCTGAACGAAATCTTCTTTACTATAAAAAAAAGATACACACGATAGTTGCAGACGGACAATTCTTTTGAAAAAGCACGTGACATTTTTGGACAAAAACTCGAACTCGGTAAAGTACAGTTTATATGTGGAATGTCAGGTGAACTTTGATACCGAGCCTGTGGCTAAAGTGAAAATGGAATAATAAGCACCAACTACGTTGAGAAATTGCTACCTCGATGTGCTATAGTACCCCTTCATCCAGCGTGAGTTTGCGCTTTGAGATTTGCATATTTTCATTGTCTTCATTTTAGCACATACTCATTTGACAGCATAGTGAAATCAATTCCATAGTGTCTCTATGTCAAACATCGTATCTACATTGTTTTTCATAAATTGCAGATGGAAAGCTTCTGTTTCTCACTCTCCAACAAAGCACAGCGTTTGAATCCCTACAAGTACTACAACTGAATATTTATATATTTGGCTTCAGAAAAATTGGACAAAAACATTGCAAGGACATTGAGGCCCTTGCAGTGTCTTTTCAATGTTACACTGGAGAAGAACGCTGTAATTTTGAGCAACGCAGCAGAAAGTGTTCCAGAAAAAGCAAAAGAATTACAGTGTTGTACTCGGTTTTATCTATTTGATGCCTGCCCATGACCTGAAAGCTCGGACATCTTCGATTCTTTTGCTCTGAGCTTCTGTTTTGTCATGCAATAAATTCAAGTTCCTATATAGATTCTTGTGCAGCTTCAGAAATACTTGCCTATATTTCCACTTGTCACAGTAAATATTATGGGTTGACATGTAACTTGTAACCTCAATCACCCTTGAAAAATAGCCACCTTTGAGGAAATCCAAGACCAAGCAGTCAAGCAAATCCCTATCCACAGATATTTCTCCATACTCCAGTCTGCGCTTTATTTCCCCCCACAGTATGGTAATCTCCCTATACATACCTAGTGAAGAATATCCACACAGTATGTGGCAAAAGGTATGCAGATTGGGTCTAATATTTTGCTCTCTCATGCGCTTATATGTGCTCAGAGCATCTTCCATCATTTTTGCCTTGCAGAAGAAAAGAATTGAATTATTGAACTGAAAGGTTAAGTGGTCTCCAGGGTCATAGTGTTCAGTTTCTTCAACCAAAATGGAAAGCAAAGATGATTTAGTTCGGGGCATCTCATGCTTGACTACTTTGGCAATGTCCTTTATGGTAAATGACGGACTAGTTTGAAATTCAGTCATGGTAGATGCTATTTTCTGTATCTGTTGGAGAAGCACATTGAATTGTTCGGGTTGATGCTCCTTTTCATATGCTCTCAGAAGAGACATGTAAGTACCAATCCCTACAGGAACCTCAGCTGACTCTAAATCATCCAGGATATCATGAGCTGCATGCAACCATCCCATCTGAATGCATGCATTAATCACATCTGGAGCAGAAATTCCCTTTAGATCTTCTTTATGCAATGTAATACAAAATCTAGACAATGCACCCAGTTTGTTTGCTTTCACACATCCAATAATAAGTTTGGCAAGAGCCTTTTCACTAGGATGAAGATTTCCATCAATACGAACGAGAAGGCTGAACTGCTTTGATGTATCCAAAACAAGACCTTTGTCCAGTTTTGTGGGGTCAAACATTATTCTATATCCACTTTTGAGGTTACCAGAGCCAATTTGTATCATACCCTGTTTCTGCACATCATTGCCGTCGGAATTGTGTGACTTCCATTGCCGATGCAGATTGATTAAGAGATCTGCAGTGGCATCCATGTCATTATAACTGAATTGTAGGCTCAATAAACTGTCGTAAAAATGTTGATAGTGCTGAAAGAATGGCAAAAGAGAATCAATGCTTCTTTTCATGGTCATCAACTCATCTCGCTGCCCAACAATTTCACAGACACGAGCAGCGATCACCATTGTATTCACATCGGCCACAACCCCAACCAGTGACATCAGCTCCATTATTTTCTGGGCTTTAATCATGCATTTGAAGTTAACACATGACTCCAAAACCATATTGAACAAGGTGACATTGTTCTTTAATGGGTCCAACTTTTTCAGCTGTCGCCTATCTGAGATTTGACCCAAGAAACACTCGCAGGTCTCAGCCAGAACATCAGCAGCAAGATAGGATCCTACTTGTGATTTCAGCATGTGCAAAAACACCATGCTCAGCATATCAGCATCAGGAAGCTTGCCACTCTCCAGTATGATCCTCAGGACCACAGAGGCAGGGACAGGCGTCTGATCTCTTGAAAGTGCCAGAGCTAGCCTCATCAGTGAGCTAGAGTTGAGAAGATTGCCATTACGCTGATAAACTGACAGAACCATGTCATACGCTCTCTGAAGCCACCTCCTACTAGATGTGTAAGACAACGACACAATCACACCATTCAATACCCGTGGCTCGGGAAGACCGTGCAGGCTTTTGTAATTGCCGAATGCTCGCAGCGCCTCATCTAGATTGCCATCCTTGAGAGCAACATCGATCGTCCTTAATAGAGTTTCACGAGACGGAGCTTCCCATGGCAGGGCACTTGTGCTCTCGGAAAGATACTGTGCAGCTAAAACACAATGCCTGCTCCATGATCCCTTGCGATTGGCCTAAGATAAACAAGCATCTATCTTAAATTGTACCGAATCAATAGCAACTTAGCAAGAGAAACTATTCAACAAATTTATACTTAAAATGGACTGTAATATTTTTTTATCCAGATGGTATTCTCACAGTCAAGGCAGCTTCGGCAGCGCGAGAAAACAGCAGGAGCCCGCAGCAATGGCGGCACGCCCGGAGCAAGCTGCCCATTGGATCAATCCAGCATACTCATCCCCGAAAAAAAAATCCAGCATACTCATCACGCTTTAGGGATGAATCGGAGCCCATATAGAGATCGACTACTGAAACACAGAGATGAAAACTATGAGTTACATGCTATTAAGTCATACGTCATTGGAGGCCTCAGAGGTGAGATTGAGGCGCAAACCTGGCCGGACGCATTTCTCTGGGCTCCGTGGCCGCACGAAGGCGCCGCCCCCGCGCCCCTCTGCTGCGTTCTTGGTCCTCCCCGGATACGCTGCACGGGATCGCCGCCGCCCAGCTCAGCTGCCGGCTCGCCTCGCTCCTGCGTGGGTGTCGCCGCCGGCTCGTCTGAGACAAGACGACGGGGCTGGGACGGGGAGTTTTTTTTTTTTTTTTTTTTTTTTTTGATAGGCATACGTATATATTAAGTCATAGACAAATACGAGTACAATACACGTACAAACCCGAGGGAAACGTCCAGAAGGACAGAGCAGAGTATAGCCTTTCCCGAGAACTTGCCTGTGGCAAGATGGTTAGTTGGGTGGTTGTACCCCTAGCCCACCAGAGTTCAAACCCCAGGTTTGACGCTGGTGTTTCTCATTTAAGGCGGAATATTCTTCAGTGGGAGGCGACGTTCCCGTCGACAGCGAGGCGCCCGTGGTGACTTCGTCAATCTCAAGACTCGACCCGCCGACTCAGTCTCTCGGAAGTGCTCATAGGGGTAGGGTGTGCGTGCGTGCGTTCATAGGGGTGAGTGTGTGCGCGTGTATATGAGCGCTTGCGTTGTACTGTGTTTCGCAAAAAAAAGAGTATAGCCTTTCCCCTCCTCCTCGCTACAGTGCAGAGGAGGCGATTTCTTGGAATCGCCTGCGCACGCCGCTCTCGCCGTCGCGGATCCGCGGGATCTCTCTCCCCCCGTCCGCTCCGGCGGCGGGTGGGTGGGGGATCCCCGGATCCCTTCGTGTACATAGGGTAGGAGTGTGGAGGTTCCCGCCGGCGGCGCTGAGGAGGCGGTGGTGCGGCTGGTGGGTTTTTGGAGTCGGCGTCCTTCCTCTCCGGTGGTGGAGCTCCGGCGGGGCTCCGTCGCGTGGTCGTCGACCTTGCCGTGCTCGCGGATCCGCGGATCCGCCGTGCGCGGTCTTCTTCTCCTTCTGCTGCGGTGCGGCGGCGTTGGAGATGTGGTGTTCATCCAGGGCTGGACGGGAGGCTGGAGCTTCTCCTGCGACGGATCTGTTGGCGGCCGAGGCTTGGCGGGGAAGCGGTGCCAGGGGGCGCCGCCCTACGTGTTCATCGACAAGTGCTCCGTCGCGGCGCGGCGGGCAGTCAAGGCGGCGTCTCTTAAGGGTTTAAAAGTGCCCAGGCAGTGGCAAGGTGGTTGCCGGCCTTCGTCTCCGTCGCCGGGAAGCTGCGACTCTCTGTGGTGGCTCTGGATCCTCCCCGTATGTTGGTTCTTCTTCTGCTTTTCAATCTATGTACGGTGTATGTGGTTTGATCGTTGAATATACGGATGGTTGGATGTGTCAAAAAAAGACCCGTACATTTTGCAGAAAGGCCCCGAAAACAACAAGAAATTACAAAGAAGTCCATCGGAAGCCCTGCAACACCGAATCCACTCCGCCGCTCTTCTCCGGCGCCGGCGAGCACCACGAGCAGAAGAGACGGAGGCCAAACTGCCCGAGGTTGAAGCAGCTCCATCGCCGTAAAGGCTTTATGAACCACGAGAAGAAGCGCCAGAGACGCCCACCTTTCGCTGTGGCTTACGGGTCGGGGACCTGCCCCAAGCTCTTCTTCAACCTCCGGAACCGGCCCCTTCCGTCGACGAAGTCGAGGAGCAGCACCAGCTCCGCCTGCCTCCTGCCACAAACCCTGCACGGACCGCACCACCATCCATCCCGCCGCAAGACGCAGCAGGCCAACAGCCGCAGTACCTGCAGAAACTCCTCCATCTTCGTGACGGCGCTGGAGAAGACGCCGCCAAATCGCGGACAAGACGGAGGAACAAAAGTCCCCAGCGAGGCCGCCGCCGCGCCGTCGACCTCGCCTAGACAGAATAGCTCCACGGGCCTCGTACATCACCCAACAGCGACGACGAGGCGGCAAACCAGAGGAGCTACAACGCGGCGACGACGCCGGCCTCGACCGAGCACCGCCCCGAGCCCAACCTAATAGACTAGCTAAAACTAACTAGCTATACACGGATCCGGCCGGCAATTCCAACCTCCTCCCCCCTCCGACGGCGCCACGGCCGACAGGAGAGAGGGAGACGGTGGAATCGCCGGCGGAAGATTTGCGTACTCCTTTTCGCCTCTGCTTTACTGTAGCAAGGGGAAAGGGGACCGCTGGGACGGGGAGTTGGGGCTTGGGGGATAGGAAAAAAGTTGGGCTTTTATGGGCCACGTACCAGGTTGCGGGCCGCAGGAGGCCCACCACTCACCGGCCGGCAGTCCACACACCTCAGTCGTCGTCGTCGACTCCCACGCAGATGATGGCGCAGAGAATCCCCTCCTTCCCAGCTCTCCCGTTGCTCCCACCGACTCCTGATTCCGGCGGCCACTGAGCCTTCCGTTCACCGGCGCCGTAGAAGAAGCGACCTAGGCGCCTCCCACCTCCACTGTGGTGGCGCGAGTGGAGTGGAAGGCAGGAGATCCGTCCAGGTCGATTCCCTTTTCTCGGTACGGAAGCCCTAACGTGTTCTGAGAGTAGTTTCTCATTTGATTTGAGCTTATGTTTCTGCCATTGTGAGATACTTCAATCCAAGTACAGTATGCTGTTAGGTGCGAGTTTCGATTTGACTGTTCTAATAGCAGCTCGCTTTCCGATAAATTTTGGATGTTCTTCTGCTGCTTCATTTCGACGCCGTACACTACTAGCGTTAAATTAGTTCGTTGGGGTTGCACATCACAATAGATGCTTCTTTTATCAGGAACTTGATGCCGGTATATGTGAAAATACTTCCATATATATTTATCAGGCAGCACATAATATTTAAGAATGGAAATAAAATTATTTATGAGGCTAAAGTGCTGTAAATGTGCTCAGCATGGGTCAGCATGCTTTTATTGACAGTGTCTCTACACAGTTTGAGTTTATGATAGTTCTGGTCTATTTTCAGGCGAATAGATTATTTGGGACCAATGGAAGATGAAGACTATAGCACCGAATCATCTAATGAAGAAGACGTGCAAGAAGATGGCGAGAAGGAAAGAAGCCTTGCCGAGGGTGATGTCTTTAAGCCAGTTGATATAGATCCAGAATGGGTACCCAAAGTAGGAACGATATTCGATTCGGAGGAAGACGCCTTTCAGTTCTATGTGGCATATGGCTGTCGCTCTGGTTTTGGTATCACAAGGAGATCTAACAACACCTTTGATGGTTTCCGCTATCGCTCTACGTTCATATGCTCTAAAGGAGGGCAGTCTAGGTTGAGGTCTGGTGCGACAAGGCCTGCAAGGAAGCGAGGCACAAAGACTGGCTGCAAGGCTAAGATGATTGTCAAGGATGCCCATTTTCAGAATCGCTGGGAAGTTATTGTTCTCGAGTTGGAGCATAACCATCCACTGGATCCTACCTTGCTTAAATACAAGAAGCATTTGGAGAATTTTCCTTTCTCTATAAACCCACCTCGTATTTCTGAGGCGCCGCAGAATTCCTCAGCTGCTGCACATTTTAGTAGTGTTGGAGATAGTGGCATACCTTCATCTGCCCAGATTGAAATCAGGACCAAGATAGACAGAAATAGGAAACTGAAGCTTGCTGAAGGAGATTTAGAGGCCCTAGTGAGATTTTTCAATGACATGCAAGACCGAAACCCATGTTTCTTTCACAACTTAGACATGAATGAGCAAGGACAGCTAAGGAATGTCTTTTGGGCTGACGCAAAATCACGTAGTTCATACAATTACTTTGGTGATGTGGTTGCTATTAATATCACAAATTTCAGTGATCAGTATGATATACAGTTTGTGTCATTTGTGGGCACTAACAACCATGCTCAGCCAGTGTTACTAGGGTGTGGTTTGCTTGCTGGTAGATCTCTTGGAGCGTACGTGTGGCTTTTTGATACATGGTTAAAGTGTATGAATGCCACACCACCACCTGCAATAATTACCAACTACTGTCACGATGTTGCAATAGCTGTAAAAAAGGTTTTCCCCAATACACGGCACCGCTTTTGCCTTTGGCACATCCTAAATGAGCTTCCTGAGAAGTTGGATGGAATGGACAATAAGGATGGAATTATTTCTACTTTCAGCACATTGGCCTATAATTCAGTTACTATGCCTGATTTTGACAAAGAGTGGCAAGAAATGATGCAGCAATTTCATTTAGAGGGAAATGAATGGTTTTCCAAATTGTATGAGGTCAGGATGCAGTGGGCTCCTGTCTATGTGAAGGACTCTTTTTGGGCGGGAATGTCCGTCACAGACAGAAATGACAGTGCAGCGGACTATTTTGATGGCTGGTTGACGTCGGGAACGTCTGTGAAAATGTTTGTTGAGCAGTATGAGACAGCTGTTAGAAGTAAGTTAGAGAAGGAATCCTACGATGATTTACAGTCATCTCAGATGAGGCCACCTATGATGACCGGATTGCCTTTGGAGGAGCAAACCGCAAAACTTTACACAATGGAAATATTTCAGATGTTCTTGAATGAAATAGGGCATTCATTTCATTGCAACTATAATATAGTTGAACGAACTGATTCAGGAGTTACATACATAGTATCAGAGCATGTAAATGAAACAAAGAAGGTGGACTACAAAGTTGCTTATGACAATGTTGAAGAGGACATATGGTGCCTCTGCCGATTGTTCCAATTTAAAGGTATATTGTGCAGACATGCTCTCACTGTACTGAGGCAGGAGCTCATACCGACGATTCCACCAAAATACATCATTAATCGCTGGTGCAAGGATTGTAAACAAACTTGTTCTGCCATGTCCCGGGCTGTCTTATCAGATACCCAGGAATTGGGAAGTTATGATGATCTCTACAAAGTTGGCCACCAGTACTTTTCAGAAGTAGTGGAATTGGGTTCCGTGAACTCAGAATCAAAAGAGTATGCTTTGTCAATCATGAGGGAGATCAGGGATAGAGTGATTTCTTATGAGAAATCGCTAAGAGATCAAAGGGTTGACAGTCAAGTTTCAACTGCCAATTTTGCATATAATCCGGTGAATGAGGATTTTACTGATGATGCATTGCCCATTTCTTTAAATACGAAGGGCTGGGATGTTATGCAAGGTCAGTCAAAACGTTCTCGGAAGAAGAAACTGGCGACGCCAACTGTTCTTGATACCTTGAAAAAGAAAACTAAAAGGGCCTATAACAAGAGGAGGAATGCCACTGCGAACAACCTAAACACAACGGTCGCCGCAACTGACAGCGTAACTGACAGCATAAATGTATGTCTTGTTACTAGGTCCACATATTTGACTAGTCATTTTATCCCCATATGTTTGTTCTTGACAATTGACATTGAAATATTCTCTCCATTAGGTGCAGCAGAATCAAGTAAATGAGGGGTGGCCATTAACATCGACCGGCGCACCTGATACCTTTCCTTATGGAGTAAGCTGAAATATACTCTTTCTTGTTTGCCCCTCTTTGTTCCTACTGGGGTTAGTGGAATTTTCGTATGGTAATGCTCATATTTAAAAAACCTTTGCCTTGTAGGTGGAGACCATTTCATTCGATTTGACACAATACAACAATGCGCCAAGCTTCCATTGGCCTGAAAGCAGTAGCAGGTCTCAGCTTGAGTGAAAGGAGGCATCAGTTTTATTGTGCAGGCATTCTAGTAGCCTGTGTTCTAAGTTCTAACAGGACCACATAATGACCTGAGTTCGTGGTGATCATTCGAGACCGACCTTGTTTTCTCTGCTACGGTTGGTGACTGCCCGAACAAAGGTGAAAAAAGCCCGAATTTGGCGGAAACAAGTGAAAGCCACCGACTTCTGACCAAGGTCTAAGGTCTGGCTAAAATATGCGTTGACTTGGCTGCCTCTGATTTTCACCTCCATGTAGTGGCCCAGCTGTACATACTCATTTCTATTTTTTTCACGTTCTTAGATATTTGCTGCTCCCTTTTAAGTAGGTTCGTCTGAATCATGTTAGGCTAGGTCAACTTGCACCTTGAATATCTGATGCTACCCTGTGTAGTGTTCATGAATGTGTATTGTAATGTATGTTTTGTTTAATTTTCTGAGAAAACGTATGATTTGTTTAATTAATTTCACATAGTTTTGTTTAATTTTCTGAGAAAACGTATGATTTGTTTAATTAACTTCACTTATGTGAAGTTGCTCAGGTGACGCTGAGCCGTAGACCTGCTCTGCCACGTAGGTCCTTTATCAATCACGAAGGCCAAAGTGCCTTTTGTTTCAGTGGTATGATATAAGTTTTACTCATAACTTCTTCAGTCATGCTTCCTGATCGGTGATCACATCATTCTTTCCTCTAGCATTGTAATGCAATGTAATGTAATTGTGCCGGCGCAATACTTGAGTAGTCATGCATCTCTTTTCTGGGAGGCTGCTAAGGAGATCCTTCTCCTAAAACTTCCGAGATTGCATCCTGATACGTGGGCTAAGGATATCCTGTGCGATCCACGGTTCACGCAAAAGGAACGAGAATTGATCACGACAGTTATGTATTCCATTTGGACTTCGAGAAATAATGTGACTCATGGGGAAACTGGTTTTCAACCAGCAAAAACGGTGGAGTTCATTAGGGAAAATTTGCAAATTCTTCAACTTCCAAAGGAGCAGCTGAGAGGGAAGCCACACAGGCCAGCTTGTAAATGGCAGAAGCCTGGTGTTGGTTTATCAAGATTAATTCTGACGGGGCTCTAAGGAAGGATGATGGAATGGCTGCTACCGGTGTGGTGGCTAGAGATGCTGATACCTTTCAAGGTGCGATGAGCAAGGTGTATGAGGGGATTTCAGACCCTCTGATCATTGAGGCCCTCGCACTTAGAGATGCTGTTGCTTTTGCAGTTCAGCGAGGCTTCCAGCAAGTTGTCTTCGAGGTCGACTGTGCTGTTCTTCTTCAACATTGAAATAATAGGGTTTTAGATCGGTCGGTGTTGAAACCTGTTTTGGATGAGATTTCTGAACTTTGTAATCCTTTGCTTTCGTTTAGCTTTGTGTTTGCCCGTCGCAAGCTAACCAGGCGGCCCACTGCTGCGCTAAGTATGCGTCCTTGCAGATGGCGTCTTTTGCCTGGGATGCTGAGCCACCGGCGTTTTTAGTTCACAGCCTAGGCGCTGATTGTAACTCTGTGTTTATGAATTAATAAAGCTCACGGTTTTCTAAAAAAAAAAAACTTGAGTGGTCTCATATCTGGATTTTTTAAATAATATTTTTTTAAACATTAATTCGGAAAGTAGCGCGTGTTTTCCAGAAATTTGGAAAATAGCGCGGGTCGGCAATGGCCGGGCCGAAAGCAGGATGTTTTGGTATCGGCGGGGCCGAAACCATCTTTCGGCACGGGCCAAGCCGAAACAAGACAGTTTCGGCACGACCAACGCCGAAAGCCAGGTGATCTGCATACGATTCTGACTTTCGCGTAACGGCGGGGCCGACGTGCATGTTTCGGCTCTGGCCGTGCCGAAAGTCCTATTTTACATTTTTTTTGTTTTTCCCAGTGTTGGCCCATATATTCCCGCTCATATTTCCCAGCACCGCTACTGTTGCCATTATTTTCCCACTCATATTTCCCGCCACCGCAACTCTCGCCATTATTTTCCCGCCACTGCTACTCCCGCCATTATTTTCCCGCCACCGGTGCTCTCGCGTGCCCTTTTCTCCTGCCACCGTTTCCCGCCATTTCTTCCCTTCCCTTCCTATAAAATCCCCTCCTCACTAAGCTCCCTAAACAGTCCAGTGTATACACTAGAAAATGTCGATTCCTACCCCAGGTTGGCCCTCGGATCGTAGTTGGGTAAGAGATATGTCCGAGAGTCTCTTGTTGTGTGCGGTCGAGTTGAGGGTAGACGGTAAGGAAGTTCCATGGGAGGAGCTCATCAGTAGTGACAGTCTTCTCACTGAGGTTGGAGCGGCATTACGACGACATAGCTGGCCAAACAGGTACCCCCAGGAAATACGGCAAGAACTTCTCAGGTTGCTTGATAGGTACGACAAGAAAGTTGTTAGTGGAAAATTTAGGAATGAAACAGACCGTATGTGGTTTGCAAAAAATCCACGTACGTGGATAGATGAGAGCGAGGACGAAGACGATATCTTCATGCCGAGTGGCGCATTATCGTCGAAAGGCAAGAGTGATGCATCGGCGAAGGGTAAGAGTGTTGCACCGTCTTCAAGGAGCAAGACTGCTTCATCCTCCAGGAGCAAGAGTGATGCATCGCCGAAGAGCAAGACTGATGTTGGAGGCTGCGTCGACGGTAGATGACTTCATGTAGTTAAGTGTAGTATTTAATTTCAGTATTAGTAGTTAATTTCAGAATGCCGATGTATCTTAATTTCCCGTTGTAACAGACAAGATCTATCTATTATTAATCTAAATTAATGTCTGAACCTAGGTAGATAGAAATATGTGTCATACATAGTATTACATCGAACGATACGTAGATGTCTCATACATATAAATAAGGTCCCGTGAATGAAAACATGTCTCATACATAGATAGTAGTATCAGTCATCTTTGTGAGCACATGTCTCATACATAGATAGTAGTATCAGTCTCATACTTCCTCTCCTGATTCTGATTGCAGAGTCTTTTAAACAAATTCATCAGCCGCTTACTCTTAAAGCATGAGTAAAAGTTAGCGCCGAGATGGCGCATACACCAGCGACTCTGCATGTCTCTTTATAGCCTTTAGCATACCAGCATGTCTGTCATGGAGGATGCAGACATTTGGCCGAGTCTTCACAACTGCCATTTTCAAATTCCTGAAGAACCATAACCAGCTGTCATAATTCTCACCCTCGACGAAGGCAAATGCAATTGGCACGATCTGGTTGTTGCCGTCCACACCTATTGCGGTTAGGATCTGCCCCTTGTACTTGCCTGTGAGAAACGTGCCATCCACGCACAACACTGGACGGCAATAGTTAAAAGCTTCGATGCATATGGCGAATGAGAAGAACAATCGGCAAAACACATCATATTGAGGAATCTCCTCCTTTTTTTGTAATTGGACTATAGCATATGTGCCAGGATTCCTCTCCTTCAATGTGCTAACAAGACAGATAACATTATCATAAGAGTCATAAAAACTCCCAAACCTCTCCTCTAGAGCCCTCTGCTTAGCTCTCCAGGCCTTCCCATATTTAATGTTGGTTTTCCATCTTGCCTTCACTGTTCTTATGATGTGCTTCGCTACCATGTATTTCTTGTCCACTATCTCACTGAACAAAAGACGTGCAATGAGAGTTGACGTTAGGTTAGGGTGATCTGCGAGTTGACAATCAATTTCACAAGTGTGTGGCACGACGTCTGTCACCACCCACACAACCTGATACTTCGGTAAGTGACCATGCACCTGTGCAGGACAACCAATGTCAGTACAGCTCATTGTCAAATATTGCTTATTTGATACATCAGTACGGAAAACCCTCTGTGTGGACAATGCCCACTGAATCACGACTTCCCTTAACTGCTGCTTCGTGCTGTACTGAGCCCCAATTTCAATATTATTCATGTGGTACTCCCAGGACGATTTATGTCCATCGTGCACAGTCGTGACATTTGACTTGTCCTGGTTCCAATAACCAGGAATAGATACATCTTCCCCATCATTTTCATCTGAATCATCAGAATCTCCTTCATCAGAATTAAGATCTTCGGCGACGCCATCCTCGTCTTCATCCAACATCGCGTCCTGCACTGTTCTTGTGTGCTCATCCGCATCAGCCTGCCCAATTTGGTAGTGACATGGGGATAAAACCCGGGTACCCTAAGACCCACAGAAGATCCCGAGTGAAACGCAAATTCAGGTGCCCGGCCGCCTCCAGCTGTCCGGCTAGGCCAAGCCCGCCTGCCCCGAGCGCAGCCGGACTCCGCCTAGCCAGTCGAAGCGCAGCCGAGCGGCGCGGCAAGAGGAACTGCAGACTCGTCATCAGCACAGTTCCCAGACAAACATAACGACAAGCATCGCCCGCCTTATGCGACCAAGGTCAACGGTGGCAGCCGGATTCGGTTGCTCGCCAGCCGGACGACCGGCTGCCGCGCTCCCACGACGAGCGGAAGACAAGGACCCGTGCTGGGCGGGTGCCGGGCCGTGCCCGGTATGCCCTCCACGTCGCCCAGGCATGGGCTAAAGCGGAGCATGGCCTGACGTCTCCCACAGTGCTAAGCAGCCCCGACAGGCGGGAGGCACGGAGCGCTGCCTCGCGCCCGACAAGATCCCAGGCGCCGCCTACCCGGTCGGAGGGGTCCGGCACCGCAACCGGTCAGCCCTCCACGACGACAGGCCTACCCCGACATCTCCTACGCGGCTATGGAGCTCGACTGTGCGAAGCATAGCACACTGTGCCGCGGACATGCAGCGTCACGAAGAAACCCCTCTGTAGCCGACACCGGCCGGCTGGCGCGGACCAGCCGGCCCCGCCTGTAAGCCGGACAGCCAGGCCTATATAAGGCTGTCCGGTGCCCAAGTAGAAGGGGTCGTCGCCTCATTCTTCTTCCTCCCCACACCCGAACCATGGAACACTCGAACAGCTCAAGGAGCACCTCTGTACTGTGTCCACCATTGATAGAGAGATCGAGCAGGAGTAGGAGTGTTACCTCCTCCGGGAGGGCTCCGAACCTGGGTACTTCCCGTGTCCGCGCTCCGGCGCAATCCCTGCGGGTGCCGCTGTTGCAGAACGCTGCCCCCATCCCGATCTTAGCCACCCCGTGGCATATGCCGTGTTCCACACCACGTCATTTGGCGCCCACCGTGGGGCAGATGGCAGCAGCCGGAGTCACATTCCGCCAGGGATCCCGCAGCCGTCTCGGCGAGCGAGTCGCCTCCGGCCTCGTCTCGACGTTCGGCTCCATCGACTTCGTCAACGACAACGCGAACTGCTTCGCCGGCTCCGCCTTCCCCGAGGATGGCACTGTCCTGCACTTCGGCGAGCACCGCGTCTACATCGCCCTCGCGCCCGCCTACCCCGCCAACATCCAGCGCTGCGTCGACCGTTTCCCCGAGGAGACGGCCGGCTGCGAGAGCAGCACCGAGACCCGGTTTACGCGGAAGTCATGGTGTCCGACGTCGCGAGCACCCAGCAGCACGCCCCCGTCAACTCCGTCCAGGCTATGCTCCAGGGCCTGGCCACGCCCATCGCCGCCGACGCGGATCCCGCGCAGGCCGCCATCATCCTCGAGCAAGCCGCCAGCGCCTCCTCAGCAGCGCGCACGGCGTCGCAGCCACGCATCGCCGCATGGAAGCGCAGGTCCGCGAGTACAACTTCGCCCACGGCTTCACCCCCATCGCCGTCGAGCCCAACCCGCGGGGAAACGTCAGGCGCAACCTCGCCAACGAGATGGCAGGAGGACCGGCTCCCGACGCCGAGCCGGCTGGACCAGCCGGACCACCGCCTACTCGTCGACCCGTCTACAGCTCCCCCGCGAAGAACATGAAGGCAGCACGCGCCGCCGCCGCAGAACTGCCCAACCTGGAGGGGGACGAGCTACGCGCGCAGCAACAGCGCGTCCAGGACCTCCTCGACACCGCCGACCACCAGTTTCGCCAGAACCAGCCGCGTCCGCGATGAACTCGCCGTCCCTCCCACCACCCCCGCCTGGAGCCCCTCCACCCGGCGCAACTCGAGGTGACCGCCAGGCGTCATCGCCACAAGCACCCAGCCGGGTGGAAATCGCGCGCAGCATCAACTCCAGACCAAGCCGCTTCAACGCGCCGGCTGCCGGTGGCGGCCAGAACTACAACAACGCGCCGGCTGCCGGAAGGCCAGTACAACTACCCCGACCCCCGGCTGCCCGCAGGGGAAGCGTCCACGACCGGCTGGGAGATCTAGGCCCGACGTTCGGCCCCGACGCCCGTGACCGCCTCGACGCCCTGGAGAGATCCCGCCGGCTCGAAGAAGAGGAGGGCGAGGTCCACCGGTGCTTCGGACCTCGCATCGCAAGAGAGCCTTTCCCGCGGAACTTCTCCCTCGCGCGCGACACCCCAAGTACAACGGAAGCACGAAGCCAGAGGACTGGCTATCCGACTACGTCACCGCCGTCTCCATCGCAGGCGGCAACAAGCGTAGCGGTGCGCTACGTGTCACTCATGCTGAAGGACTCAGCTCGCACATGGCTCAACAGCCTGCCGGATGGATCGATCAACTCCTGGCTGGACTTCCAGCAGGTCTTCGTCAGGAACTTCTCCAGCACCTACAAGCGCCCGCTCGCCCTCGCCAGCTAGCCAGCTGCACCCAGGGCAAACCGAGTCCGACCGCGACTACCTGACGAAATGGTCAACCCTGCGCAACACCTGCGAGGGAGTCCACGACATCCAGGCGGTCGGCTTCTTCATCAACGGCTGCCGGGAGGGCACGATGCTCAAGCACGCGCTGCTCCTAGACGAGCCAAAGTCCATGGCGGAGCTCATGACCATAGCAGACAAGTACGCCACGGCCGACTCCGCCATGAGAATCCCAATGCAAGTAGATGGAGCCGGCAGGCACAAGAAAAGCCGGCTGCGAGAGAGCCAGGCGGCCCCAGCAACGACAACCGAGGCAACCGCGACATCCGGGACAATGGAGGCAACCGCGACAACCGCGACCGCCGCGACGATCGAGATCGAGACAGCCGGAAGAGAAGCGGCGCGCCAGACGGGCGGTACGAGAACCGTGCCGTCAACGCAACCGAAGCCGGCCAACCGGCTGGCGACGACGGTGGGAACCGGAATCCCCGCCAGTGGAACAAGCCAGAAGGGCGATACGAGGACCGCCAGTGGGCAAGCCAGCATACCTGTTCGAGGACATGATGAACGGCCCATGCCGACCACAGCGTGACCGGGAAGCCGGCCAGCCACACGACGGCGCGCTGCAGCTGGACTCTCCGTCTGCAGCGCGGAGAGGGTCCGCCGCCTCCAGCACCCGGCCCACCCCCTCCCCAAGGCGGCATCAACATAGGCAACAACCAGCGCAATGAGCGCCCAAGACTGCCGGCTGCCGCAGCCGGCACATCTCGCGACATGTACCCCAACAAGGACGCCGCGTACGTCATCTCCATCATCGAGCGCAACGACAAGCGCAGCCAGCGGCTGCGCGTCGCAGAGGTGAACGCAGTCGTCCCCGCCGTCCAGCAGCTGATGGACTGGGCAAACCAGCCCATCTCCTTCGGACCCGGCGACCACCCGGACATCATGCCAAATCCCGGGGGCTACAGCATGCTCCTGGACCCCACCTTCGTCACCGAGCAAGAGTTCGCCGTCACCTTCTCCCGAGTGCTCATCGACGGAGGAAGCAGCATCAACATCCTGTACAAGGACACCGCCGACAAGCTGGGGATAACCGAGGCCCGGATGAACCGCAGCCGGACGATCTTCCACGGCATCGTGCCGGGGCAGTCCTGCACACCAATCGGCACCGTCCGGCTGGACGTCGTCTTCGGAGACAAGAAAAATTTCGCCGTGAAAGCATCTGTTTCGAGGTGGTGAACCACCGCAGCCCCTACCACGCCATCCTGGGCCGCCCGGCTCTCGCTCAATTCATGGCCGTACCCCACTACGGCTACCTGAAGATGAAGCTGCCGGCCCGAGCGGCATCATCACCGTAGCCGGCGACTTCAAGCGCTCCATGGCATGCGCCTCGGCCGGCTCGAAGCTCGCCGAGTCGCTGGTAGCGGCTGAAGAGTTCAAGGAGATCAGGCGCGCCGTAGCGGCCGAGCACCCGGCAGTACCGGATGCAAAGAAGCAGTCGGGCGAGACGCAGTTTCAAGCCAAGAAAGACAGCAAGCAGGTTCCGCTTGACGCAAGCAAGCCGGACGGGAAGTTCCTCACCATCGGCAACACCCTCAGCGACAAATAGGAAGGCGAGCTCATCGAATTCCTCCGTGAGAATCGGGACATCTTCGCATGGTCTCCAAAAGACATGCCGGTGTACCGACGGAGTTCGCTGAGCACTCTTTACACGTCAAGCCGGATGCTAGACCGGTGAAGCAACCTCTCCGCCGCTTCGGAGAGGAGAAGAGAAGAGCAATAGGAGAAGAAATCGCCCGGCTACTCGACGCGGGCTTCATCATGGAAGTGTACCACCCGGACTGGCTCGCCAACCCAGTCCTGGTGATGAAGAAAAACAACACCTGGCGCATGTGCATCGACTACACCAGCCTCAACAAAGTGTGCCCCAAGGATCCCTTCGCCTTGCCACGCATCGACCAAGTCATAGACTCCACCGCCGGCTGCGACTACCTGTCCTTCCTGGACGCGTATTCCGGCTACAACCAGATCAAGCTCCACCCGGATGACCACCTGAAGACCGCATTCATCACGCCCTTCGGAGCATTCTGCTACACGGTCATGTCGTTTGGCCTGAAAAACGCCGGCGCCACTTACCAGAGGTGCATGCAGAAGTGTCTGGGCGACCAGATCGGGCGCAACGCCCACGCCTACGTCGACGACATCGTCATCAAGACCAAAGAGCGCCGCACCCTCATCGACGACCTGAGAGAAACCTGCGCCGGTTCCAGATGAAGCTGAACCCAACCAAGTGCGTCTTCGGAGTACCGGCTGGCCAGCTACTCGGTTTCCTCGTCTCCGCGCGAGGGATCGAGGCCAACCCAGACAAGATCGCCGCCATCGAGGGCATGGAGCGGCCAACCGGCCTAAAAGACATCCAGAAGTTCGCCGGCTGCCTGGCCTCGCTTAGAGCCGGTTCGTCAGCCGGCTGGGCGAGAAGGCCCTGCCCCTGTACCACCTGTTGAAGAAAACCGGCAAGTTCGTCTGGACGGACGAAGCAGACGCGGCCTTCGCCGAGCTCAAAAGGCACTGTCCGAGGCACCGGTCCTGGCGCCGCCTGCTCCAAAGGAGCCCATGCTCATGTACATCGCCGCCACCAACCGGTGCGTCAGCATCGTCCTAGTGGTGGAGCGCCAAGAGGAAGGCAAGGAGCACCCGGTCCAGCGGCCGGTCTACTACGTGAGCGAGGTCCTCTCGCAGTCGAAGCAGAACTACCCCCACTACCAGAAGCTCGTGTACGGCGTGCACATGGCGGAGAAGAAGCTGCGCCACTACTTCCAAGAGCACGTCATCACCGTGGTGAGCACGGCTCCACTCGGAGACATCATCGGCAACAAAGACGCAACCGGCCGAGTCGCCAAGTGGGCAGTCGACCTGGCCCCGCACACGGTCCTGTACCAGCCAAGAGTATCCATCAAGTCCCAGCTCCTCGCCGATTTCATCGTCGACTGGGCGGAAACACAGTACCTGCCGCCTGTGCCCGACTCCGCGCACTGGCGGATGCACTTCGACGGCTCCAAGATGTACGAAGGCCTGGGAGCCGGAATCGTCCTCACCGCGCCCAAGGGCAACCGGCTGGAGTACGCCGTGCAGCTCCACTTCAAAGCCTCCAACAACGTCGCCGAGTACGAGGCCCTCGTCCACGGCCTCAAGATCGCCAAGGCAATGAGCATCCAGCGCATCCTGTGCTTCGGCGATTCGGACCTAGTGATCCAGCAAACTTCAGGAAATTGGGACGCCAAGGACGCCAACATGGCCTCCTACCGGTTCTTCGTGCAGCAGCTCTGCGCATGTTTCGAGGGGTGCGAATTCCACCACGTGCCCAGAGCCAACAACGAGACGGCTGACATGCTCGCCAAGCTTGGCAGCACCCGGCGAGCCATTCCACCCGGCGTCTCCCTCGAGCACGTCTACAAGCCATCCATCACACCGTCACCCGACTCGGAATCCATCGTCATCCCGGGGGCTGCGAGCCCGCCAGCCGGACAAGCAAACCCGGGGGCTGCAGCCCACCAGCCGGACAAGCAAACTCGGGGGCTGTCCCCCCACCACGTCGTCTGGACCCACCCGGCTACGAGGCGCCAGCCGCACCCGTCCCCGAGCTCATCGACAAGACCAGCGCAAACCCGGGGGCTGCTCAGCCGGATCCAAAAGCCGCCCAGCTGGCGCTAGCCGGCGTCTTCACCATCCACGAAGTTCCCTCATGGGCGCAGCCATTCCTCGACTTCCTCGCACACGGCCACTCCCAGAGGAGGAGGTGCAAGCACGACAAGTTCTGCGACGCTCCAAGGCGTACACCATCATCAACAGCGAGCTCTACAAGCGCAGCGCGACAGGCGTTTTTAGCGGTGCGTCGAGCCGGCAGAAGGGCGCCGCCTGCTGGAGGACATCCACAAGGGCGAATGCGGGCACCACGCCGCGTCCAGGTCAATCGCAGCGAAAGCTTTGCGCTACGGCTTCTACTGGCCGTCTGCTCTAGCTGACGCCGAGCAGATGGTCCGCGCCTGCACCGGCTGCCAGCGCTTCAGCAAGCAGAAACACACGCCGGCTGCAGCTCTGCAAACCATCCCCATCACCTGGCCATTCGCCGTCTGGGGCTCGACATGGTCGGTCCCTTCAAGACGGCGCGAAGCGGCATGACTCACCTCCTCGTAGCGGTGGACAAGTTCACCAAGTGGATCGAGGCCAAGCCGTCAAGAAGTGGGACGGCCAGACGGTCATCACCTCTTCCAAGACATCATCTACCGCTACGACTACCCGCTGCTAGCTCTAAGTTGACGAGGGAATATTTCCCTGGCAACAGTGCCAGAAACAATGCTTGTACGTCACACGTCAGTTGGGAACCCCAAGAGAAAGGTATGATGAGTGCAGCAGCAAGTTTTCCCTCAGTATGAAACCAAGGTTTAATCGAACCAGTAGGAAAACGAGGTTGCTTCGAAGGTGTTGGTGAAGGAGTGTAGTGCGGCGCAACACCAGGGATTCCGGTGCCAACGTGGAACCTGCACAACACAATCAAATTACTTTGCCCCAAATTAACAATGAGGTTGTCAATCTCACCGGCTTGCTGAAAACAAAGGGTTAAACGTATCGAATGGAATGATGTTTGTTTGCATAAAACAGTAGAGAACAATGATTGCAGTAGATTGTATTTCAGATGTAAAGAATGGACCGGGGTCCACAGTTCACTAGTGGTCTCTCCAATAAGATAACTAACATGCTGGGTAAACAAATTACAGCTGGGCAATTGACAATTGATAAGTGCATATAACATGCATGTGTGAGCTGTGGTGTCTACTATGAGATTCATTTGGGCATTACGACAAAGTACATAGACCGCTATCCAGCATGCATCTATGCCTAAATAGTCCAATTTCCGGTTAACATCCGTACCCCTTCCAGTATTAAGTTGCAAGCAACAGACAATTGCATTAAGTAATGTGCGTAATGTAAACAATACATTCATCCTTGAATAAAGCATTGCTGTTTTACCCCTAGTGGCAACAACACATCTACAACCTTAGAACTTGCTGTCACTATCCCAGGTTAAATAGAGGTTGAACCCAACTATCATGCATAAATACCCCCTCTTGGAGTTACAAGTATTCACGTGGCCAAGGCTTCAACAAGTAACGGAGAGCATGCAAGATCACAAATGACATAGACATGATAATATAATATTCAGCTCCACATAGGTATCAATATAAGTCAGATCCCAGGAAACACAACATGTAGAATTACAATAAGATGATCTTGATCATGATAGGCAGCTCACAAGATCTAAACATGATGGCACAAGTGGAGAAGACAACCATCTAGCTACTGCTATGGACCCATAGTCCAAGGATGAACTACTCACGCATCACTCCGGAGGCGGGCATGGCGATGTAGAGCCCTCCGGTGATGATTCCCCTCTCCGGCAGGGTGCCGGGAAGAGCTTCAGAACCCCCCGAGTTAGGGTTGATGACGGCGGCGGCAGCGAATATGTTCTGGATGAAAGGCTCGGTATTTTAGGGTTTTCACACCTCGGGGAATAAATAGGCGAAGGGGCGATGTCGGCGGACCCCCGAGGGGCCCAAACCACCTGGCGGCGCGGTGGGGCCCACTGCCGCGCCTAGGTGTGGTTTGGCCACCTCCTGGCACATCTTCGTCTCTCCTTCGGACTCCGTGTACGTGTTGGAAAAATAGGGACTTGGCCTTTTGTTTCGTGCAATTCCGAGAATATTTCCAGAAGTAACTTTCTGAAAACAAAAACAGCAGAAAACAGGGAACTGGCACTGTGGCATCTTGTTAATAGGTTAGTCCCAGAAAATGCATAAAAGTGATATGAAGTGTATATAAAACATGTAGCAAATGCTATAATATAAGCATGGAACAGCAGAAATTATGGATACGTTGGAGACGTATCACCCGCACAGCATCATCACCGACAACGGCACGAACTTCGCCAAGGGCGTCTTCAAGCACTTCTGCCGCGAGAAGCGAATCCGGCTGGACCTCACCTCGGTGTCTCATCCCCAGTCAAACGGCCAAGTGGAGAAAGCTAACGGCCTAGTCCTAGCCGGAATCCGGCCCCGGCTGGTCGACCCACTCGAGCGAGCACCCAGATGCTGGATCGAAGAGCTCCCGCATGTACTCTGGAGCCTCAGGACCACCTCCAACCACTAGATGAACTACACGCCTTTCTTCCTCGTCTACGGCGCGGAAGCAGTCCTGCCAGCTGACATCGAGTTCGACTCCCCTCGAGCCATCCTCTACACCGAGAAAGAAGCCAAGCGAGCAAACGAAGACGGCGTGGACCTCCTCGAGGAGGCGCGAGAACTGGCCTTGTCCAGATCGGCCATATACCAGCAGAATCTGCGTCGGTACCACAGCCGGAAAGTGCACCCGGTCACGTTCCGCGAAGGAGACCTGGTGCTCCGATGGATCCAAGATACCAAGTGACGTGGTGTGGAACACGGCATATGCCACGGGGTGGCTAATATCGGGATGGGGGCAGCGTTCTGCAACAGCGGCACCCGCAGGGATTGCGCCGGAGCGCGGACACGGGAAGTACCCAGGTTCGGAGCCCTCCCGGAGGAGGTAACACTCCTAGTCCTGCTCGATCTCTCTATCAATGGTGGACACAGTACAGAGGTGCTCCTTGAGCTGTTCGAGTGTTCCATGGTTCGGGTGTGGGGAGGGAGAAGAATGAGGCGACCGACCCCTTCTACTTGGGCACCGGACAGCCTTATATAGGCCTGGCTGTCCGGCTTACAGGCGGGGCCGGCTGGTCCGCGCCAGCCGGCCAGTGTCGGCTACAGAGGGGTTTCTTCATGACGCTGCATGTCGCGGCACAGTGTGCTACGCTTCGCACAGTCGAGCTCCATAGCCGCGTAAGAGATGTCGGGGTAGGCCTGTCGTCGTGGAGGGCTGACCGACTGCGGTGCCGGACCCCTCCGACCGGGTAGGCGGCGCCTGGGAGCTTGTCGGGCGCGAGGCAGCGCTCTGTGCCTCCCGCCTGTCGGGGCTGCTTAGCACTGCGGGAGACGTTAGGCCATGCTCCGCTTTAGCCCATGCCTAGGCGACGTGGAGGGCATACCGGGCACGGCCCCGGCACCCGCCCAGCACGGGTCCTTGTCTTCCGCTCGCCGTGGGAGCGCGGCAGCCGGTCGTCCGGCTGGCGAGCAACCGAATCCGGCTGCCACCGTTGACCTTGGTCGCATAAGGTGGGCGTCGCTTGTCGTTATCTGTTTGTCTGGGAACTGTGCTGATGACGAGTCTGCAGTTCCTCTTGCCCGCGCCGCTCGGCTGCGCTTCGACTGGCTAGGCGGAGTCCGGTTACGCTCGGGGCAGGCGGGCTTGGCCTTGCCGGACAGCTGGAGGCGGCCGGGCACCTGAATTTGCGTTTCACTCGGGATCTTCTGTGGGTCTTAGGGTACCCGGGTTTTATCCCCATGTCACCAAGGGACTCCACAAGCTGTCCTCCCCTTGGGAGGGCCCGTTCATCATCAGCAGAGCGCTGCGCAACAACGTGTACTATCTCACAGACGTACGCGAGGAGAAAAAGAACAAGCCGTTTACCCCTTACGAGGAGGGGGAACGCCCGTGGAACGCCAGCCTCCTCAGGCCGTTCTACTCCTAGAAGAAGTGTAACACCCTGTTGCTTCTTTTGAGTAAAAGTTAGCACTCCCGAGCGCACACTCGGGGGCTGCCGTTGTATTAGTGTTGTTTCTTTATCCTTTGCTGTGGCTAGCCGACTACCGATTCTCGCTTACGCTAGCTTAGTAACGTGCTCGACCCCGACACCTACTCTCGCATCCGGCTGCAGACCGCAACCCGGCTGACACGTTGGGCAGAAACCGGCTAGGGGGCACACGCTAAAAACTCGTAAGAAAGAAAAAGTCTCCGGCTCACGACAGAACAATCCGCGCTCTCGTTCGCCTGCGTTCAGCCTCTCAAAGATCTCAGCACTGTGCGCCCAGCCAGACGGCCCTCTCTTCAGATCCGGCTGCAGAGTCCAGCCGGCAAGAGCAAGGGTCGCAGAGCCGAGACACGGGAAGGGGCACGGGCGGCAAAGCAAGGGCGAGCCGGCCCCTAATCGAATAAAAACCGAAGCTAAAAATGCCAACCTTTTCGATTTTGAGGACTAACAATCTAACGAAGGTTCTAAGTGTCGATTTTTGTTGACCAGCCGGGCAAGCTATCGAAAATTCCTAGTCCAGATTCGACTCAACTGGCTACGCCAGTCGGGCAGAATCTCGGGGGCTAGTGCGCGAAAACCCGGCTGTCATGACCAGCCGGGCAAGCTATCGAAGATTCCTAGTCCAGATTCGACTCAACTGGCTACGCCAGTCGGGCAGAATCTCGGGGGCTAGTGCGCGAAAACCCGGCTGTTATGACCAGCCGGGCAAGCTATCGAAGATTCCTAGTCCAGATTCGACTCAACTGGCTACGCCAGTCGGGCCGAATCTCGGGGGCTAGTGCGCGAAAACCCGGCTGTCACGACCAGCCGGGCAAGCTATCGAAGATTCTTAGTCCAGATTCGACTCAACTGGCTACGCCAGTCGGGCCGAATCTCGGGGGCTAGTGTGCGAAAACCCGGCTGTCACGACCAGCCGGGCAAGCTATCGAAGATTCCTAGTCCAGATTCGACTCAACTGGTTACGCCAGTCAGGCCGAATCTCGGGGGCTAGTGCGCGAAAACCCGGCTGTCACGACCAGCCGGGCAAGCTATCGAAGATTCCTAGTCCAGATTCGACTCAACTGGCTACGCCAGTCGGGCCGAATCTCGGGGGCTAGTGCGCGGAAACCCGGCTGTCACGACTAGCCGGGCAAGCTATCGAAGATTCCTAGTCCAGATTTGACTCAACTGGCTACGCCAGTCGGGCCGAATCTCGGGGGCTAGTGCGCGAAAACCCGGCTGTCACGACCAGTCGGGCAAGCTATCGAAGATTTCAAGTCCAGATTCGACTCAACTGGCTACGCCAGTCGGGCCGAATCTCGGGGGCTAGTGCGCGAAAACCCGGCTGTCACGACCAGCCGGGCAAGATATTGAAGATTTCTAGTCCAGATTCGACTCAACTGGCTACGCCAGTCGGGCCGAATCTCGGGGGCTAGTGCGCGGAAACCCGGTTGCCCCGAGAGCAGTCGGGCTAACTATTCGAAGACTTCAGATTCAACTCGCCTCGCTGCGCCAGCCGAGCCGAATCTCGGGGGCTAGTGAGGGTAAAGAGGCAAAAAAGCAAATCGCGAGAAAGTTCGAGCAGAAACAAAGTAAAGGAGATGAAGCTCCACAGAAGTCACGACACGAGTACCAGAAGTTCTAAAGAAGTACGCCCGGCATCCCGGGGGCAAATAAGACAAGTTCACAAAAGAGTACGAGAGTACAAGCGGCAACCCGGCATCCCGAGGTCTTCATTCGGCGGCCTTGGAGGAGCTGGCCACGTCGCCAGTTTTGGAGCAGCCGGCTTCTTCGACGGCCTTCCCCTTGGAACCCTTCGCCGGCTCCTCGACTTCGTCGCCTTCATCTTCCTCGGCGTACTCAGCCTCCGAGTCCTTGGCCGGCAGGGCCGGCTGTGAGGACCCGGATTAACTATCCGAGATACCCGTTATGTTTCCTGCAACAATCCCATGATCAGTCTGTTGTTGCACATAACTCGAATTGGCATCACAGAACACCCATAAATACCGAATAATTATACTTACTTGATTGAAGTCATAACTTCAACAGGTACTTGCAGCGGAAATCACCAAACAGCGTGGAGCCCAAGTCATTTGCCTTAACCCTACAGGCAGCTGACTGGGAAGCGCCCTAGTTCGCACTGACGTCATTAACCACTTCTTCTTCGAACTGCTCCTCTTCAGAATCTGGCTAAGACAATAGCCAGGGACGAAACCAATATGAGTACATTTGAATGTACTCGCAAACTACCCCGAAATGAGCATGCACTACTCTTTTATTGTTTAAATAAAACTTCGTTTACTTTGAAAACTCCATATCCTTGTTGAAAAGAGTAGGATGGACTTTTGCTTAATAACACTTGGTTTTGAAATCTCTATATCTTTATTGAAAAAGAAAAGAAGGCTTTTAGAACTTTTCCCATAAATCTGTCTTTGTAAGAAGTCTCTTTTAAAACTTTCTCCCGTAAATACATCTTTGTTGAAAAAGGTAAGAAGTCTCTTTTATAAACATTTTTCCCGGAAAATCACCATTTGTATCTGTTTCTCCAAAACTCCTCCTTTTTCTGACCATGGCTCGCCATAGGTCCAATTAACTCCAACAACATCATACCAACTCGTTAGTATAGTAGTGGAACACTTTCTCCACTTCACTTCCCTCTTAAACTCAAATCTTTTCAAAACTTGCACATGGTCAGAGGACAGCCTCCCAACTGTCCATATCCGAGGACTCGGCTATTCGAATAGTTTTAACCCTCTGCAGAGGTAGCACGCTTTTAACCCACATCCATCCGGTAACTCATCGTGTCAGCCACGTCCCGCCATACAAGGTGTATGCGAAGTTGAGCCACCGACCCTAGCCTCTCCTTTGCTCATGCTAGTATAGGATCCTACCCATATGATAATTCCCATCGACACTCAGTCCGGTCCCCGTCGGCAACCCTAAGTGTGAGGACTCACATGTTTTTCCCGGCGACCACATTGATGAAGTCTTCAATCCTCCTCCTTATCTTTCCATAGAGTTTGAGCGAGGACCCAGGTCAGGGGAGTTCACCAAACCATCCCCTCATGCATAACGGAGTCATCTCCGTCGATGAGGTATCCCATACTAATAAGAGCAAATTATATGACTAAGCCCCGTTCCCATATGGGGGTAAATGTGGTCGCACAGATTATCGGCTGGTCGTCATAGTACAAAGACACAATGTGCATTTTTCATAAACATTACCATTCACCATTTCTCCACTTCAACACCGACATCTCGGTATTCCATATCCACATAAGTATTTTCACAGGAGTTTTGAGTAAACAATATTTTTCCCATCCTATAGTTTGAGAAAAGAATTTCCATCTAACACCTCCATATAGGTGTCGAAATAGTATACTTGTATTTTGAAAACAAAAGGGTTTTCAACTCCTAGCTTTAGTGGCAAACACCACATAAATAACATATGCTCTTTATAAGTAAAACAGGT
The DNA here is from genome assembly GCA_947311845.1 of Poa pratensis. NCBI lineage: Eukaryota > Viridiplantae > Streptophyta > Magnoliopsida > Poales > Poaceae > Poa > Poa pratensis. The sequence goes on from CAMZMU010000098.1 coordinate 5,758,912, forward strand.
GAACCAAAATAGATGTATATAGATGCAAGCTCAGAGAGTAGCTTGCCTGATTCCAGCATAATGTTCCTGGGTTTCTTCTCACTGATCAAAGAAATAACTTCCATCCTTCTTCGATAAATCCTTTCCAAATACCACTCCGGTAGCGTTTACCTCTAGCGTCGCAAACATGAAAATAAAACAACACTCAATAAGCAAACCATACCACAAGTGGTATACAAACAAGTAATCAAACCACAAACCTAGTACTAATTAATCAAGCAACAAACTAAATCTACATTTACCAGGGCATTATACTCACATGAGTATAACACCCAGCACATGTTAAAAACATAGAGCACCAAGCCATCCTCAATTAGAGGTAATTTAACAACCACTTTTCTCTAATCAGGAAATACTTCAGACAAAAGTTAAACTACCAATTAATCTTGGTAATTCAAAATATCTCACCAAGCTAAGGTGGATACAATAACGAGATACCCATGATAGGAGCATGTAACCCTAATCATGCACCAGACAAGCCAATTGGATTTACTCCACAATTTATTACAGATTCATTTATAAAATCCTTTTTCAATCTGCCTTTTTTGTTAATTTATTTTAAACAACATTGCAAAGTAATTATCCATGTTTGGAAACAAGGTGGAACATGAAGTTTATCACTTGCTGAACATTTGATAGGTCAACCTTAATTTTTGGATCATTATTCTTAATGTTATGAATTTCCCCAAAAACATTTCTTTGCTGCCATTTTCATTATTTTAATAAAACAGCAACTAAACTGAATTAGTCGGATGTGTGAGTTGTACCAACAGACAGACTTTAATTTTCTGAACATTTTGGTATCTTGTTTGTAACTTTTGGATCAATATTTAATTAGTTATGAATTTTTACAAAATCATTTTATATTCTGCCATTTTACTAAAGTGCAAGGAAAAGTTATTTCCAGTGTTTAGTTCAACATGAAAATGATGTTATGAGGTGAAGTTATTTCTCCTGATCATTTTGATATATTGTTTGCTATTTTTGGATTAGTATTCAAAAAGATATGGATTTTAGAAGTTTATATTCGAATTTGTCTATTTATTTTATTTCTCAGAAAATCTAGCGGAACGTTTCGCACCGAGCCCCTGCCTAGCCCCAGTCGCTGACGTGTGGGGCCCTAGCGCCACGCTGGCGCCGACTGGGCTGGGTGTGGCTGCGCTGGCTGCCACGGTCACTGACCGGTGGGGCCCGCCTGTCAGCGCGAATAAAAATGGAAAAAGGGGCAGCGCCTCTGCGGCTGCGGTGAATCGAACTCGCGACGCACGCGAGCGCGATCGTGGCCGTTGCCACTGGGCTGTGCGGTGGATTCTGCTAGGATAAGGGCGCGAGCCCTAATAAACAGACGGCCGTGCTGCTTGAGCTTCACGTACGTATCGTCATCCTGGAAGCCCACCGTGAGCAGCTCCAGGTCGGCAGCCGGGTACCAGGAGTTGAGCAGCGACACGGCCCACAAGGCTCCACCACGCGCGGCCGACTCCTGCAGCTCCTGCACCGCAGCCGGCGCGAGAGCAAGACGACGTGCCAGCTTGGCCAGGACAATGGGGATTCCCTGGCCGGGCCAGACGTACCTGCAGAGCCTCCCAGCCGCGAAGGCCAGCGCGCAAGCGTCAACCCCAAGCCGAGCCACCCGGTCCGCCACAGAGCTCGAGCAGCCGGCAATGACGGCATCAGTCGGCTCCACCCCAAGGGACTCCAGCTGGGCCCTAGCCGCTTCCATGCCCGCAGACGGATAGTAGCCTGCAGCCGGACAAGAAACGTCACGACAAGAAAATCTTTAGCAAGACAAAAACATCGTCACGAAGATTACCTCGAACAGCGAGGACGATTCGAGACAGCTCTTTGCGCGCTGACCCCTCCTCCGCCGTCATGCGGGTGACCTCATCCTTCAGCCTCGAGATCTCCGTCTGATCGTCCTGGCGCTGCTTGTTGTAGCCCTGCTCCAGCTTCTCGAACTTCTCCCGCGCCTCCACCGCCGCCTTCTCCACCGTCTCCTTGGCTTTGGCCAGTTTGTCCAGCTCCGCCTGCCGCTCCTCGTCGCGCTGGAGCAATGAGAAGCACTTACCCGCGCACGTTGACCGGGACCCTTTTCGGCCGCTTCCTCAGCAGCAGCTCGTCGTCGTCGTCTCCCTCCGCGCCGGTTGGAGTAGCCGGCTTCGGTCTCTTCGGGCGAGGGGCCGAGGTCGACCCCGCTGTCTCTGAACTCTCAACGCTCTCAGTGTCCGAGAGATCAATGACTTCCAAAGGTTTCGAGACCTCGTCAACATCAGAGCTAGAGGCAGCCGGCTTACCCCGAGCAGCCGGCGGAGCGTTGCCCGCCCGGCCACCTCCAAGCGGCGCCTGGTCAACCGGCGCGTCATCCGCCTGGTCGCCTCCGCGCGACCACCGTCTCCCTGGGCGGCCTCGTCATCCTCGCCCTAGCCATCGATGCCACCCTCGGCCGCCTCCTCCTCGCCCTCCGGCTGGGTCTCCCCAGGCGCATCCATCTCCAGCCGGATGTTCGGCCGGAACTGGGGGCCGTTGGGCCCATCCTCCTCAGCTGGATCTTGAACAGCTGCGCAGCCGGCCGGATGAGCAGCCGGCCAAGACATAAAAGAAAAAGCGCAAGCAGGGACAGCGTACCTGGGCGCCCGCTTCCTGCGGGTATACGGCGCGTTGCTGTACTTCCAGTTCTCCGCCACCCTCTGCTCCTTGGCGACGTGCCGGAGCCAGCCGTTCAGCGACTCCAGCTTCCACTGTAACAGCCCAAAGTTCTGAACCTAAAAACCCGAGTAAAATTTTCGCTTTTGTGTTGCATTGCATCATGGCATCCATATTAAGTTGCTAAACAACACACAAATTGGGTTTGACAACATTGGAAAACAAAATGCTAAACTTGTTTAAAAACAAAATCCCAAATCAATGGAAGTGTTCAAACTTGCAAAACAAATTTTATCTTGACATCTTATATTTGTCAAGGAAGTTCCAAGAGCTCAAAATAATATTTTGCCCTTGATTTAAAATTTCTAAAGCAATAACATTTGGAATTTGAGAAAAATGCTCTATTTTAAGACTATGAACAAATGTTGTCAAAAACATTTAATTTGGAGACACTAAAATTTGTGGAGCTACAAAATGTTAAGGGGAGCCTCCCCAAATTATTTCAGATTTTCCTAAATTGTTTAAGTGCCCTATAAAATCATTTGAATTACTGCTGGTTTTAAAAGAATAGGGAAAGGGACCCATCCGTGATAGTAACAAACTTTACAGGGGCCTTTTTGTAAAACCATCTTCTTCCTCGTCGCTGTAGCGACCGAGCCCGCCGAGCTCGCGTCGCACCCCGTCTCGACGCGCCGACCCCGCGCCCTCCTGCCGCGCCATGAGAAGAAGAGAGGTCCCACGACGCGTTGCTCCCCATCCCCCACTCGCTCACCTGCCCTCTGTCTCCTCTCTCTTCCCCACGAGGCGCCATGGCCGCCGTAGCCACTCGCCACCGTCGTCGTTGATTGCCGAGCCCCCGAGCGAATCGACGGGAACCAGCACCTCCGCCGTGCTCTCCTCCCTTCTGGTGGAAGCAATCGACCGGGGAGGCTGTAAATCGACGCCGCCATCCTCAACATCGCCGCGGCCGCCTGAGCTCCGCCGCACAAGTTCCTCGCCGCTGCGGTCCACCCCCGCCATCCCCGACCTCTCCACTGTGCTCGAGGGTGAGCCCTGGCCTTGCTGCCCCTTTCCCTCACCCCTCTCTCGCTAGTGCGAGCTCGCTGTAGCCTCGCCGTGCTCCACGCCGCAGTTCGTCGCCATTCTTTTTGCCTCGCGCAGACCGGTCGCGTAGCCGGCTTAGCCGGGCTGCAAACCGGCCGTCTCGGGCCCATAGCCGGCCCAGGAGCCGGCCCAGACCGGCCTCACTGCCGGGCTCCTCTGTTAGCAGGCCGGCCTCACAACCGGCCTGATACGTCTCCAACGTATCCATAATTTCTGCTGTTCCATGCTTATATTATACCATTTGCTACATGTTTTATATACACTTCGTATCACTTTTATGCATTTTCTGGGACTAACCTATTAACAAGATGCCACAGTGCCAGTTCCCTGTTTTCTGCTGTTTTTGGTTTCAGAAAGTTACTTCTGGAAATATTCTCGGAATTGCACGAAACAAAAGGCCAGGTCCCTATTTTTCCAGCACACACGGAGTCCGAAGGAGAGACGAAGAGTGCCAGGAGGTGGCCAAACCACCAGGCGCGGCTGGGCCCACAGCCGCGCCTGAGGTGGTTTGGGCCCCTCGGGGGTCCGCCGACATCGCCCCTTCGCCTATTTATTCCCCGAGACGCGAAAACCCTAAAACACCGAGCCTTTCATCCAGAACATATTCGCTGCCGCCGCCGTCGTCAACCCTAACTCGGGGGGTTCCTGAAGCTCTTCCCGGCACCCTGCCGGAGAGGGGAATCATCACCGGAGGGCTCTACATCGCCATGCCCGCCTCCGGAGTGATGCGTGAGTAGTTCATCCTTGGACTATGGGTCCATAGCAGTAGCTAGATGGTTGTCTTCTCCACTTGTGCCATCATGTTTAGATCTTGTGAGCTGCCTATCATGATCAAGATCATCTTATTGTAATGCTACATGTTGTGTTTGCTGGGATCTGACTTATATTGATACCTATGTGGAGCTGAATATTATATTATCATGTCTATGTCATTTGTGATCTTGCATGCTCTCCGTTACTTGTTGAAGCCTTGGCCACGTGAATACTTGTAACTCCAAGAGGGGGTATTTATGCATGATAGTTGGGTTCAACCTCTATTTAACCTGGGATAGTGACAGCAAGTTCTAAGGTTGTAGATGTGTTGTTGCCACTAGGGGTAAAACAGCAATGCTTTATTCAAGGATGAATGTATTGTTTACATTACGCACATTACTTAATGCAATTGTCTGTTGCTTGCAACTTAATACTGGAAGGGGTACGGATGTTAACCGGAAAGTGGACTATTTAGGCATAGATGCATGCTGGATAGCGGTCTATGTACTTTGTCGTAATGCCCAAATGAATCTCATAGTAGACACCACAGCTCACACATGCATGTTATATGCACTTATCAATTGTCAATTGCCCAGCTGTAATTTGTTTACCCAGCATGTTAGTTATCTTATTGGAGAGACACCACTAGTGAACTGTGGACCCCGGTCCATTCTTTTACATCTGAAATACAATCTACTGCAATCATTGTTCTCTACTGTTTTATGCAAACAAACATCATCTTCCATTCGATACGTTTAACCCTTTGTTTTCAGCAAGCCGGTGAGATTGACAACCTCACTGTTAAGTTGGGGCAAAGTAGTTTGATTGTGTGTGCAGGTTCCACGTTGGCACCGGAATCCCTGGTGTTGCGCCGCACTACACTCCTCCACCAACACCTTCGAAGCAAACCTCGTTTTCCTACTGGTCCGATTAAACCTTGGTTTCATACTGAGGGAAAACTTACTGCTGCACTCATCATACCTTCCTCTTGGGGTTCCCAACTGACGTGTGACGTACAAGCAATTGTTTCTGGCACTATTAACCTAGAGCCACCAACAACGTTTTCTGGCGCCGTTGCCGGGGAAAACAGAATTGCTTCTGCAAGGGGAGTCTCTCACACCCAATCTCTTTACTTTGTTATTTGTCTTGCTTAGTTTATTTTTATTTTGTTTTGTTTGCTTTCTCTATATCAAAAACACAAAAAAATTAGTTACTTGTCTTGCCTAGTTTATTTTTATTTTGTTTTGTTTGCTTTCTCTATATCAAAAACACAAAAAAATTAGTTACTTGTTTAATTCAGTTAATTTTGTTTTTCAAAATGAATACTCCTGAGAACACTAAGTTGTGTGACTTCACTAGCACAAACAACAATGATTTCATATGCACTCCTATTGCTCCACCTGCTTCTACAGCAGAATTTTATGAAATTAAACCTGCTCTATTAAATCTTGTTATGAAAGAGCAATTTTCTGGTGTTAGTACTGATGATGCTGCTGCCCATCTTAATAACTTTGTTGAACTTTGTGAAATGCAAAAGTATAAGGATATGGATGGGGATATTATAAAACTGAAACTTTTTCCTTTCTCCTTGAGAGGAAGAGCTAAAGAATGGTTGCTTTCTTTGCCTAGAAATAGTATTGATTCTTGGACAAAATGCAAAGATGCTTTCATAGGGAAATATTATCCTCCTGCTAAGATTATATCCTTGAGAAGTAGCATTATGAATTTTAAACAACTTGATAATGAACATGTTGCTCAAGCTTGGGAAAGAATGAAATCTTTGGTGAAGAATTGTCCCACTCATGGACTGACTACTTGGATGATCATCCAAACCTTTTATGCAGGATTAAATTTTTCCTCAAGGAACTTATTGGATTCAGCCTCTGGAGGAACCTTTATGTCCATCACTTTAGGTGCAGCAACAAAGCTACTTGATGATATGATGATCAACTATTCTGAATGGCACACCGAAAGAGCTCCTCAAGGTAAGAAGGTAAATTCTGTTGAAGAAACCTCCTCTTTGAGTGATAAGATTGATGCTATTATGTCTATGCTTGTGAATGGTAGATCTCATGTTGATCCTAATAATGTTCCTTTAGCTTCATTGGTTGCTCAAGAAGAGCATGTTGATGTAAACTTCATTAAAAACAACAACTTCAACAACAATGCTTATAGGAATAATTTTGGTAGCAACAATTATAAGCCTTATCCTTCAAATGGTTATGGTAATTCTTATGGTAATTCCTACAGCAACAATAGAAGTGTGTCCTCTGATCTTGAAGCTATGCTTAAAGAATTTATTAGCACACAAAAAGCTTTCAATAAAACTGTTGAGGAAAAGTTTGAAAAAATTGATGATCTTGTCTCTAAAGTTGATAGTCTTGCTCATGATGTTGAAATTCTAAAACTGAAAGTTATGCCTAATGAAGTTAAAGATATTAAGTCATTTGCTACAGCAAATGCCATCCAAGTTCGAATTGATAATAATATTAGGATGTTGGCTGAATTGCATGCTAGGTGGGAAAAAGAGGAAGAACTTGAAAAAGAGAATAGTATAGTTAGAGTTTGTACTATCACCACCACTAGTAATGCTAATGTTTCACATGCTAGTAAACCTCCTACTATTGATGGTAATGTTATTGGTGTTGATAATGTCTCTACTACTTCTGCTAAGCGTTTGAAATTGCCTAAAACTGCTGAAACTTTTTCTGATAAAAGTGCTGAAATTTTTCAAACTATTGGAGACAATGGTTCCACCACCATTGACAATAATGATTTTGATTTTGATAATTGTAACATCTCTGAAGTTATTATGTTCTTGCAAAAATTAGCTAGAAGTCCCAATGCTAGCACAATTAATTTGGCTTTTACAAAGCATATTACAAATGCTCTTTTGCAAGCTAGGGAGGAGAAGTTGAAACTTAAAGCTTCTATTCCTAAGAAATTAGAAGATGGTTGGGAACCCATCATTAAGGTAAAGGTGAATGATTTTTATTTCAATGCCTTGTGTGATCTTGGTGCAAGTGTTTCAGTTTTGCCCAAGAAGCTTTATGATATTCTTGATTTGCCACCTTTGGAACATTGTTATTTGGATGTTTTTCTCGCTGATAATGCTATGAAGAAACCTTTGGGGCGAGTTAATGATGTTTTTATTACGGTAAAAGATAACCTTGTCCCCGTTGATTTTATTGTTATGGATATTGAATGCAATGCATCTTGTCCTATTGTTTTGGGAAGACCTTTTCTTCGAACTGTTGGTGCCATCATTGATATGAAAGAAGGTAATATAAGGTACCAATTTCCTCTCAAGAAAGGTATGGAACACTTCCCTAGGAAGAGAATGAAGTTACCTTTTGACTCTATTGTTAGAGCAAGTTATGATGTTGATGCTTCTTCTCTTGACAACACTTGATTTTCACTTTCTGCGCCTAGCTGAAAGGCGTTAAAGAAAAGCGCTTATGGGAGACAACCCATCGTTTTTATTTGCTGTTATTTTTGTTTTCTTTGAGTCAAGGATTTTTGTTACTTCTGTAGCAACTCCTTTGTATCTTTATTTTATTGCAATGTTGTGCCAAGTAAAGTTCTATATTGAAAGTTGATGCAAGATTTGGATTTCTGCGCAGTGACAGATTTTTAGCTGTCACGGATTTGAGCTTATCTCCCTGTAGAAAATTCAAAAAATTCTGAGAAAAATCACGCATATTCCTGAGATATGTACGCAACTTTCATTATTTTAGGCCAGATCCATCTGAGCAACTTAAGTGCCTCGAAAAAATTCGTTATTCCAGACTGTTCTGTTTTTGACAGATTCTGCCTTTTGTTTTGCATTCGCTCTTTTACTGTGTTTGTGTGGATTTCTTTGCTCCACAAAGCATTGGTGGCTGTAGCTAATGTCCAGAAGCTTTGGGATTGATTGTATCATTACAGAATATGAGAATTTTTGATTATGCACTAACCCTCTAATGAGAACTGTCTTGAGTTTGGTGTGAAGGAAGTTTTCAAGGATCAAGCGAGAAGGGTGATATTATGTGATCAAGAAGAGTGAAAAGCCTAAGCTTGGGGATGCCCCCGTGGTTCATCCCAACTATATTCAGAGAGACTCAAGCGTCTAAGCTTGGGGATGCCCAAGGCATCCCCTTCTTCATCAACAAACTTATCAGGTCATCTCTAGTGAAACTATATTTTAATTCTTTCACATCTTATGCGCTTTACTTGGAGCGTCTGTGTGTTTTTTTTTTTGTTTTTGTTTGAATAAATTGGATCCTAGCAATCCTTGTGTGGGAGAGAGACACGCTCCGCTTTTTCATGTGAATACTCATGTTCTTCACTTATATTTGTTGAGTATTCTTAACTAGCTACTGCAGTGCTTTTAGCTCCTGTTTTTCGTGCATCTCTTCGAGCTGTTAGCACTTGTTTATAAATACTCTCTTGCTGCATTATATTATCATTTGGAGAGTTTATGTTTAATTAAAGTTATTGGTGTTTGTTTGGAAGAAAGAAAATGCTACATGTAGTAGTTGGTATTGGAAAAGACATATGCATTCTTGTAGATCATTGTCTTGTTTTGATTTGATGCTTTGCAATTGTTTTGAGCTCTCAAGTAGATCATGTTTAAGCTCTTGCATCATGTAGTTAAAGCCTAGTAGTGGAGAACTACTGTAGAGCTTGTTGAGACTTGTGATGCATATTTGTTCTCTCTAAGGTCTAGATATTTTCTGGTAAAATGTTTGAGCAACAAGGAAGACAGTGTAGAGTCTTATAATACTTGCAATATGTTTTTATGTGATTCTTGCTGTACCGGTTTATACTTGTGTTTGCTTCAAACAACCTTGCTAGCCTAAACTCTGTACTGAGAGGGAATGCTTCTCGTGCATCCAAAACTTGAGCCAAAACCCATGCCATTTGTGTCCACCATACCTACCTACTATGTGGTATTTCCTGCCATTCCAAGTAAATATTTCATGTGCTACCTTTAAACTATTCAAAACTTTATTACTCCTTATTTGTGTCAATGTTTTATAGCTCATGAGGAAGTATGTGGTGTTTTATCTTTCAATCTTGTCATTTACTTCTGACAGACTTTCACCAATGGACTAGTGGCATATACATCCGCTTATCCAATAATTTGCAAAAAGAGCTGGCAACGGGGTGCCCAGCCCCAATTAATTACAACTTTCATTAATAATTCTCTTCACATGTTTTGCCCTGATTTATCAGTAAGCAACTTAATTTTGCAATAGACACTCCTCCACCAACACCTTCGAAGCAAACCTCGTTTTCCTACTGGTCCGATTAAACCTTGTTTTCATACTGAGGGAAAACTTACTGCTGCACTCATCATACCTTCCTCTTGGGGTTCCCAACTGACGTGTGACGTACAAGCAATTGTTTCTGGCACTATTAACCTAGAGCCACCACGGCCCAACCGGGCTGGAGGCCGGCTAAACAGTTTTTTTTCCCTGGTTGTTTTTCTATTTTCTCCCTCGTAGTGTATGATCCCCGCTCCCCCTCTCGCGATTAGGGTTATCGAACTCGATGATTCCTTGTGTTCCATCCTTCTTCCTCGAGTCGAGTAACTAGTATGGTTATCGTTGGGATTACAATAATTAAAAAGAGGAAATTCTAAATTTAATAACTTTTATTCGGGACCTCCGAAAAAGGTGTTCTTTATATCGAAATGCTCAAAAAAACATGAGTGATCCAGAATCATCATCATCATGCATAATTGATCACAATTACAATAATGTGCTCTAGTAGTAATTATATTCACTAAGTTTAAATATGGGGTTTATTCCAAATAATGCCATAAATATAGTGGGGACCCCATTTAACTTGTTGATCATGTTCAAAGCTCTTATGGTGCATTTAAAATGTCATATCATCATTTTTGTATGCATTGCACAATTGCCATGTGTTGATTGTTGTTTCCTTTCCGGTGTTGTTTGCTCTCCGGTAGATCACGAGTTCGGAGTTGAGCATCATTACTCCGACGAGCAGTTTGACTACTCCGCTCAACAAGGCAAGCGTAATCCCCCTCTGAGCATATCTTATCCTATTTTCCGCAAGTATTTTCTCCACTATAATATTGCATGCGGTTCCAAATGTCAATTTGCTTGGATTAGAGTATCCTATAGTTGCATTAAGATTCCGATGCCAATTACCTGTTTCCCCTCCTATTATCCATAGGATTGTATTGTTGGCCGAGATAATTACTATGCTATGTTGATGCTTAGCCATGCTTAGTTAAGTGCATAGCAGTACTATGGTTACTTCATGTTGGTAACAGGTGCTGAGATGTTGAAGATGGTGGAAAATTGTGGAGACAGGTAATAAAATGCTTAAAGGTGGGATGAGAGGCCACGTGGGTTGTGGTGCTTTGTCTCGTTCCCGTCGCCTAGGTGCGAGTTCTTTACCTCTTGAACCAAGAATGAGCGCGCTTCCTTTCGGTGGGCTATATGGAACCCCCGTCGACCAACTAACTTGAGCGGGACTAGCCAGGGTCCTCTAGTTTGAGCTTCCATTTGCGTGTGCGTGAAGATGGTGGCCAAGACTGGGATGAGGATGGTTGTGTTAGGAAAATGAGTGGCCACGGGGCACGGTGTCGATGATCCGCTGCTCCATCCTCACTGATGATCCTGGGTTAGTCCTTAACAAGGTAAAGGTTGTAACCGTTCCCACTCAGCCGGCTTTCCCGGAAGAGAGCTAAGCGTAGGCAATGAGCCGGGCGGTACCGAAGGTAAACACAGTGCACCCCTGCAGGGTTAAATCTTTTCGAAAAGCCGTGTCCGCGGTTATGGACGACTTGGGAATGGACGATAAGATCATAGAATAACTTTAACGGAATGACTAAAAACTGGGTACTAGAGGTACCACTCATGAATGCAAGGTTGACTTCCTCGAGGGTGATTCGGGGAGGTGCCTTTGGTGAACAGGTACAGTGGTTGATGATAGTTGGTGATGAGAAAAGTGATCAAGAAAAGAGTCACTTCTTACCCCTTTTGAAAATACTCTAAATAGTCGATGCCATTGAGTTATGTTTTATGAAATAAAATCAGCTTTATGCAAAACAGACATAAAACCTTGAAAGCCAATCATCGAGCATATATTAGCTCTTAATCTTGCAAGTTCGTCGAACTCAACGTCGTTTGCTTATTTTCAGGAGAGGACTTCACCGACCTCGAAGGTGGGTTCTTTGTGGACGTCGACGAGTAGTCTGGGGTTCCCAGGTGGCAGCTTGGGACATCCCGGAACAGCTGGCGCTGGATGTTTATTTGCAGGCCTCTTAGGCCATATTTTGGTTCTTGTTGTTTAGAACAACACAGTTCGCTTCCGCTTGTTGTAATGTTGGGTCTGTGACCTCTGGTTGTCATTTGCTATCTTTCTCTATTATAAGAGTTGAACTATTTGTTTGTGTCGTAGAGTCTGTGATGTGCCAATTGTTCCACAAGTCTTGATCTCTCTATTATGCTTTGATAGTGTGTCTGGTGGTATCGGATAACCGGAGACACAGTATCACTGTATAGCAGTCGGGTCAGGTCGCCACAAGTTGGTATCAGAGCAGTACTGCCTGTAGGAAACCCTTCTACTGGTCGACGTTGAGTCTAGTGTTTGTGAAAATATTTTAACCTAAAAATGAGTTGTGAAAACCATCTTAGGATTCTTTTTACTCCTTATCTGGTTACCCTCTAATCTCGGAGCAATCTTATCTCGATTTGAGTTAAAGTTTTGCTTCTCGTCTGTTACTTCAAAATTAGGAGAAACGTGGGTGGGTTCGACCTTTAGTGTTATGTGTCACGTTGCTCCCGCTGCGTTGCAATCCGAAATCAACTCAGATGTTTCTACCGAGTCTAATCATTGGCTCCTCTGTTGAGTTTTAACCCAAGGTCTTGAACCGAAGGTCCCGGATTGTGCTGTGAGTCTGGTATGATGAATTGTGTGGGTTGTTACCCATGTGATCGTTATGCTATTTATGATTCTCGGCGCATGAAGCTGACCTTTAACCCAAGTCCTTATGTGGTTTGTGTGGTAAATGGTTGAACCTTAATTTCCCACACCTCAGCTGGCTATGTAACTTCAGCTCTCCCTTAAACCTTGCTCTAGGTTCTGCTTGGAACCATCGGGGTTATGACCAGAATTCGCTTAGCGAGTCTCCCAACTACGTTTGTGACTCTGCTGCATCTCTACGTTTTGGGGCATGGTTATCACAGTTGAGTAATAACCGGTGTATCTTCGACATCTTAGGATTTCTCCTGAGCATGTTTCTTACTCTGAGCTGCTATCTGACCCTTGTCGGTCAGTTGACAGTAAAGTCTTATCGTGCATTGGGTGTTCCGATGCAAGTCACCTTGTTGATCCGTCAATACTTTCCACTTCATCTTGTTTGGAGAAATAACTCTAGTACCTTGTCCACCTCCCGGACCTGGTCAGAGGATTGTAATCTTCAGAATGAGGGCCTCGTTTAGCTTTTGTTCTGCTCCACCTTAGAGTGTCACACTCTTCTATATCGAGGGGTCGAGCTAAGTATCATGATCCTCTTGATGAAGTGATGCTCTTACACTTTGTTACTCTCCGAGCTCCGAGTGACTTATTACTCCAGAGCGATGAGACGTGAGTAATAATGTAATTATCGGATATTCTCAGCAGGTCTTACTGCGCAAGAATCCAAGGACATTTATGGTCCTCCTTAGCATGATTGGTTAGCCAATCAATAAGCTGAGTTTGACAGTGCTATCAAGTCAGTTGGCTCTGATGCACTCCCTCGGTCAAAGAGCTAGGTTTGTGCCGAAGCTCCCAAGACCTCCTCGTTGTGCCTTGAAAGACATGATCCTCCCTCGAACTCAAGATCCACCGGTATGTCGTGATATCCTGTAGGTGGATTGTGATATTTTGGAGGTCTTTCCAGAAGTATCGCCAGGTTGTCACCTGACCGTGATGTTGAGCTTATGAGTAAGCTGGTTCTCTGAACAACTCCTTCTCCAAGAAAATCATTCTGGATGTCCTGAATTATTCGGTTGAGCTTAAACAACTTGGAGAGTTAGAAGATAAAAGCTCTATCTGATATAGTTCAGTTACAAAGGATGTCTAGTCTGTCAGTGTTGAAGCTAGGTGGTATCTCCTCTTTGGATATGCTAACCTCTAAATCTTTTGATTTGAATTGGGCTATCGTCAAATCAAACTCAGACCTACCTACCTGAATGTGTTAGTCTGACCAATACTTATGCCTCGTTCTGGTGAAATATGAGTCTACCGGCTTGGAGTATCGGGATAAGTTTGTTGTTGAGCCCATCAACTACCTTCTTATTCTCTCCATGTTTGAGGAGATTCATACTGGATAGTGGGCGTCAGCATTGGAAACTTGTTGGAACTAACTTTGTGTCTTCACAAGGTAGGTGTTCTGGAAGTTAGAAGTGACTTTCTCTGGTTCACGTGCAATTGCTGAAAGATGTCGCCGTGGATCTGAGTAGATTGTCTGGTTTCCTCGGAATCATCTCCGGTCAATCATGCATAGGCAGAAGATTCTTGGATGGTATGTTGTTACCTCCATTCCTTGAGAATTTCATCTACGCATCCAGGCCACTGCTTGAATTGTTCCAGAAGAGAGGAAGTCTGAGAACTTCGTTGTCTTCTATGGTGTTTTCCATCAAGAACTCAATCGTGCCTCGCTGCAAGGTATTCAATTAGGGCAGCTGTCCTCTGACAAGTTGCTAATACGCGAGTTCCGCAATCTCGTTCCTCCTTTGGAGTTAGACCGTGTAGTCCAACTCTCGGGGTCCTAGCAATTGTAATCCGTTGGTATGCATTGCAAAGCTTCCTATTCCTACCGGTGCTGAGTCCAAAGTATCTCTACACCTAACTAGATCTGACTCTCAATCAGAAAACGATAGTTGGTGATCCTCAAGAAGCTTGACCCGATGTCCGGAAAAGTAAGAAGTTTTTCCGATACTAACTTCTCGAAGTCTCTAAAGTTCCCTCGGTTCATTTTTTTTCATGATCCTTCTTCTGTGATCTGAAATGCTCCTCCGTGAGGAAAGATCTACTCAAGCCGACTAGTACAAGTTATCTCCTCATCTGTTGGAAGTTTGTTTCGACACTCTCCCTCAGAAATTTTGGGGCATTGTGCAAAGTTCATATTCTGAATCTTTGGGAAACAGTTGTCTACCAACTGGAAACTCCTTATCAATCTCCCGTCAAAAGCATGTGTCTCCTAACTGTCAATCCAAGGGATGCTTGAAGTCTCATCCTAAGTTCTACTAGGAGGTACTCGGTCGTGGTATCTTCACAAAGACCCATCCTTCCGGAGAGGTTTCCTTTCTGTTCTATGGTGTACTTTGATAGTGACCTTGAAGGGAAGCCGATGAAGATCTTCATGATGCCCTCAACCAACCTCTTCAAGAAAGAAGCCACCTGAAGCGAGAAGAACGTGTAGTACCGTTGTAACCCGTTCCTCTTTCCTACTCTAAGAATCTCGGGACGAGATTCCTGTAAGGAGGGTAGAGTTGTAACAGCCCAAAGTTCTGAACCTAAAAACCCGAGTAAAATTTTCGCTTTTGTGTTGCATTGCATCATGGCATCCATATTAAGTTGCTAAACAACACACAAATTGGGTTTGACAACATTGGAAAACAAAATGCTAAACTTGTTTAAAACAAAATCCCAAATCAATGGAAGTGTTCAAACTTGCAAAACAAATTTTATCTTGACATCTTATATTTGTCAAGGAAGTTCCAAGAGCTCAAAATAATATTTTGCCCTTGATTTAAAATTTCTAAAGCAATAACATTTGGAATTTGAGAAAAATGCTCTATTTTAAGACTATGAACAAATGTTGTCAAAAACATTTAATTTGGAGACACTAAAATTTGTGGAGCTACAAATGTTAAGGGGAGCCTCCCCAAATCATTTCAGATTTTTCTAAATTGTTTAAGTGCCCTAATAAAATCATTTGAATTAATGCTGGTTTTAAAAGAATAGGGAAAGGGACCCATCCGTGATAGTAACAAACTTTACCGGGGGCCTTTTTGTAAAACCATCTTCTTCCTCGTCGCTGTAGCGACCGAGCCCGCCGAGCTCGCGCCGCACCCCGTCTCGACGCGCCGACCCCGCGCCCTCCTGCCGCGCCATGAGAAGAAGAGGAGGTCCCACGACGCGTTGCTCCCCATCCCCCACTCGCTCACCTGCCCTCTGTCTCCTCTCTCTTCCCCACGAGGCGCCATGGCCGCCGTAGCCACTCGCCACCGTCGCCGTTGATTGCCGAGCCCCGAGCGAATCGACGGGAACCAGCAACTCCGCCGTGCTCTCCTCTCCCTTCTGGTGGAAGCAATCGACCGGGGAGGCTGTAAATCGACACCGCCATCCTCAACATCGCCGCGGCCGCCCGAGTTCCGCCGCACAAGTTCCTCGCCGCTGCGGTCCACCCCCGCCATCCCCGACCTCTCCACTGTGCTCGAGGGTGAGCCCTGGCCTTGCTGCCCCTTTCCCTCACCCCTCTCGCGCTAGTGCGAGCTCGCCGTAGCCTCGCCGTGCTCCACGCCGCAGTTCGTCGCCATTCTTTTTCCCTCGCGCAGACCGGTCGCGTAGCCGGCTTAGCCGGGCTGCAAACCGGCTGTCTCGGGCCCATAGCCGGCCCAGGAGCCGGCCCAGACCGGCCTCACTGCCGGGCTCCTCTGTTAGCAGGCCGGCCTCACAACCGGCCCAACCAGGCTGGAGGCCGGCTAAACAGTTTTTTTTCCCTGGTTGTTTTTCTATTTTTCTCCCTCGTAGTGTATGATCCCCGCTCCCCTCTCGCGATTAGGGTTATCAAACTCGATGATTCCTTGTGTTCCATCCTTCTTCCTCGAGTCGAGTAACTAGTATGGTTATCGTTGGGATTACAATAATTAAAAAGAGGAATTCTAAATTTAATAACTTTTATTCGGGACCTCCGAAAAAGGTGTTCTTTATATCGAAATGCTCAGAAAAACATGAGTGATCCAGAATCATCATCATCATGCATAATTGATCACAATTACAATAATGTGCTCTAGTAGTAATATATTCACTAAGTTTAAATATGGGGTTTATTCCAAATAATGCCATAAATATAGTGGGGACCCCATTTAACTTGTTGATCATGTTCAAAGCTCTTATGGTGCATTTAAATGTCATATCATCATTTTTGTATGCATTGCACAATTGCCATGTGTTGATTGTTGTTTCCTTTCCGGTGTTGTTTGCTCTCCGGTAGATCACGAGTTCGGAGTTGAGCATCATTACTCCGACGAGCAGTTTGACTACTCCGCTCAACAAGGCAAGCGTAATCCCCCTCTGAGCATATCTTATCCTATTTTCCGCAAGTATTTTCTCCACTATAATATTGCATGCGGTTCCAAATGTCAATTTGCTTGGATTAGAGTATCCTATAGTTGCATTAAGATTCCGATGCCAATTACCTGTTTCCCCTCCTATTATCCATAGGATTGTATTGTTGGCCGAGATAATTACTATGCTATGTTGATGCTTAGCCATGCTTAGTTAAGTGCATAGCAGTACTATGGTTACTTCATGTTGGTAACAGGTGCTGAGATGTTGAAGATGGTGGAAAATTGTGGAGACAGGTAATAAAATGCTTAAAGGTGGGGATGAGAGGCCACGTGGGTTGTGGTGCTTTGTCTCGTTCCCGTCGCCTAGGTGCGAGTTCTTTACCTCTTGAACCAAGAATGAGCGCGCTTCCTTTCGGTGGGCTATATGGAACCCCCATCGACCAACTAACTTGAGCGGGACTAGCCAGGGTCCTCTAGTTTGAGCTTCCATTTGCGTGTGCGTGAAGATGGTGGCCAAGACTGGGATGAGGATGGTTGTGTTAGGAAAATGAGTGGCCACGGGGCACGGTGTCGATGATCCGCTGCTCTGTCCTCACTGATGATCCTGGGTTAGTCCTTAACAAGGTAAAGGTTGTAACCGTTCCCACTCAGCCGGCTTTCCCCGGAAGAGAGCTAAGCGTAGGCAATGAGCCGGGCGGTACCGAAGGTAAACACAGTGCACCCCTGCAGGGTTAAATCTTTTCGAAAAGCCGTATCCGCGGTTATGGACGACTTGGGAATGGACGATAAGATCATAGAATAACTTTAACGGAATGACTAAAAACTGGGTACTAGAGGTACCACTCATGAATGCAAGGTTGACTTCCTCGAGGGTGATTCGGGGAGGTGCCTTTGGTGAACAGGTACAGTGGTTGATGATAGTTGGTGATGAGAAAAGTGATCAAGAAAGAGTCACTTCTTACCCCCTTTTGAAAATACTCTAAATAGTCGATGCCATTGAGTTATGTTTTATGAAATAAAATCAGTTTTATGCAAAACAGCCATAAAACCTTGAAAGCCAATCATCGAGCATATATTAGCTCTTAATCTTGCGAGTTCGTCGAACTCAACGTCGTTTGCTTATTTTCAGGAGAGGACTTCACCGACCTCGAAGGTGGGTTCTTTGTGGACGTCGACGAGTAGTCTGGGGTTCCCAGGTGGCAGCTTGGGACATCCCGGAACAGCTGGCGCTGGATGTTTATTTGCAGGCCTCTTAGGCCATATTTTGGTTCTTGTTGTTTAGAACAACACAGTTCGCTTCCGCTTGTTGTAATGTTGGGTCTGTGACCTCTGGTTGTCATTTGCTATCTTTCTCTATTAAGAGTTGAACTATTTGTTTTGTGTCGTAGAGTCTGTGATGTGCCAATTGTTCCACAAGTCTTGATCTCTCTATTATGCTTTGATAGTGTGTCTGGTGGTATCGGATAACCGGAGACACAGTATCACTGTATAGCAGTCGGGTCAGGGCGCCACATCCACCTCTTCCAGATCAGCCGGGTGGGGTCGAGGCGCCCGCTCAGGAAGCAGATCTTGTGGAACCGGGCCTGCAGCGGCGCGATCCGGTTGTACAGCCAGCAGAGGGTCACGTCCCGGGTGGTCAGCCCCTCCTTCGTGAAGAGCTCCTCGAGGTGCTCAAGCATCTTGTCGACGTCCGTTTGGTCGCCGTACTTCATCACGCCCCAGTTGTCCCTAACTGGGGCGACCGGCTGGAAGGCCGGCAGGTGGATGTGATCTTCACCCACCCTCAGGTTGCGGACGTAGAAGTACGTCCGCTCCCAGTCCTTCACCGTGTCCGGCTTCTTGTAGCCGGGCTGCTCCGTCCGCGACCGGTGGTAGACGATCGCGGCTCCGCAGTCGACGAAACCGAGCTCCTCCTTATCGCCGAGGTATCGGCCGCGGAGTTAGAACAGCCGGTAGAAGAGAGGAAGGGACGGCCAGACGCCGAGCCACCCTTCGCAGACGGTGGCGAAGTAGGTCAGCGTCGCCACGGAGTTTGCGCCGAGGTGGTGCTGCTGCAGGCCAAACAACTGCAGGAAGGTCTGAAGGAACGGGCTCGCCGGCAATGCGAGCCCGCGGTTGAAGTGGTCCATGAAGACCACCGACTCACCGGCGTGCGCGACGGGGACTACCTCGTCCTCGGCGGCGAGGCGCACCCCCACGCGCTCCTCCGTCGACAGAAGACCGCGCGCGCGGAGGCCCTCGATGTCCTCCGCGGTGATGTGCGAGCCGCGCCAGTCGCAGCCGCCGTCATTCCCCTCGGCCATCTCGGGCTCCAGCGTTTTGGGACGAGCGGGAGTCGTCGCCGGCGTCAAGTGGTGGTGGCCCGTGGTCGCCGTGTCCGCTGCTGCCGTGCGCTGGAGGAGAGGCGCCACGCCGGTGGAGCAGCTGCTTCGCCGGAGAAGGAGAAGGAGAGGAGAGGCGCGGAAGTTGCGGCGGAGGGCTCGGGCGCGTGGAGGCGAAGAGGCGAAGTGGGCGAACTCCCCCCACCACGGCCGTCGCCCCCCTTTTATAGCGCGCGCAACCGCTAACCGCCTCCGGAGATCGCGTCGCGTGGCGCGCAACCGCGCGATCGACGGCGAGATCGTGGGCGGCGATTTCGCCACAGAAGATCCCACTACTACAGTTTCGCCACAGAAGATCCTGCAACAAAATCGAGGAGTCGTCTCGACTGCCGGGCGACCGCCTGGCAGGCAGATGGGACGTGCCAGCATCATCCCCTACGTTATCACCAGCACCCGGCCGGCGGAGCGCCCGACGTTTCGCCTCCTCGACCGGATGAACTTCTTCGGTTTTGTTGAACACGCAGAAGCCCTCCTCGCCGTAACCGGCTGCATCGTTCCAACGTGTTCGAGGGCTAGTGACATGGGGATAAAACCCGGGTACCCTAAGACCCACAGAAGATCCTGAGTGAAACGCAAATTCAGGTGCCCGCCGCCTCCAGCTGTCCGGCTAGGCCAAGCCCGCCTGCCCCGAGTGCAGCCGGACTCCGCCTAGCCAGTCGAAGCGCAGCCGAGCGGCGCGGGCAAGAGGAACTGCAGACTCGTCATCAGCACAGTTCCCAGACAAACAGATAACGACAAGCATCGCCCGCCTTATGCGACCAAGGTCAACGGTGGCAGCCGGACTCGGTTGCTCGCCAGCCGGACGACCGGCTGCCGCGCTCCACGACGAGCGGTAGACAAGGACCCGTGCTGGGCGGGTGCCGGGGCCGTGCCCGGTATGCCCTCCACGTCGCCTAGGCATGGGCTAAAGCGCAGCATGGCCTGACGTCTCCCACAGTGCAAAGCAGCCCCGACAGGCGGGAGGCACGGAGCGCTGCCTCGCGCCCGACAAGCTCCCAGGCGCCGCCTACCGGTCGGAGGGGTCCGGCACCGCAGCCGGTCAGCCCTCCACGACGATAGGCCTACCCCGACATCTCCTACGCGGCTATGGAGCTCGACTGTGCGAAGCGTAGCACACTGTGCCGCGGACATGCAGCGTCACGAAGAAACCCCTCTGTAGCCGACACCGGCCGGCTGGCGCGGACCAGCCGGCCCCGCCTGTAAGCCGGACAGCCAGGCCTATATAAGGCTGTCCGGTGCCCAAGTAGAAGGGGTCGGTCGCCTCATTCTTCTCCCTCCCCACACCCGAACCATGGAACACTCGAACAGCTCAAGGAGCACCTCTGTACTGTGTCCACCATTGATAGAGAGATCGAGCAGGAGTAGGAGTGTTACCTCCTCCGGGAGGGCTCCGAACCTAGGTACTTCCCGTGTCCGCGCTCCGGCGCAATCCCTGCGGGTGCCGCTGTTGCAGAACGCTGCCCCCATCCCGATCTTAGCCACCCCGTGGCATATGCCGTGTTCCACACCACGTCAGGTAGGTCCTGCTGACAATGCTGGTTCGTAATGAACAGGAATTTCTGTCACCGATGGTTCATGGTACTCAACATGAGTTTGACCATTCCCTGCTGTCGGTGATGGTTCATATGCACAGGAATTTGGGCAGTATGCGAACTAGTTGCTTCACTACTCCCCCCCCCCCCCCTTCAAAACAAACGACAGTAGAACTTCTGGTTTTGTGCCTCGGCGTTTGCATGACGCTAGCCAAGAAACCCACTGCTTTGTCCGGTCAAGCGGCAACAACTCCCAGTAAATATTTGTTCGGGATTTGGTCCATAGCGACTGAATCCTAACCGTCCAGAAATTAGGATCGTAACCAAAATTCACCGTGAAATAGCACTGGACAGCACTAATTTCCACTTTCTCTGGCTCTGTCAACTGAATCTCCAAATTATCAAATTCACGAAGATCAACCCCAGAATCAGTTGCACGGACTGTACCGGCACCGTAGTGCACTACAATATGTACCACTTCCATTACCTAGACAAAAAATTTCCATCGTCAAATACTACACACCGGATATATCTAAAAATTACAACCACCACTAATATTAATCCGAATCAAAATATACAATATATCTAACCGACAAAATATATCTACAATGCTAATATTAATCCTAATAAAATTATACGATATATCTAACCACAAACTATATTCACTTTTAACCGCAAACTATATTCACATTTAATATATCTACAATGCTAATATTAATCCTAATAAAATTATACGATATATCTAACCAACGAAATATTTCTACACTAATGCAAACAAATATTATATATCTACCCACAAACTATATTCACATTTAACCTAAAATTTTTAGGGATTAGGGTTTACCCTTGACGCGTGTCTAGCTCCCGCTGCCCGGCTTCAATCTAGCACCACCAGCACTGCATCAAGCCTCTCCTTGCCCAACAACAGCATGCAGCACCACTATCCACCATTGTTGACCACCATTGCTCCACCTCCACACCCCCAAACGCCTCCACAAACAGCTATCCCATCAACAGATCGGGGATGCCCCAACCCTTCTCTACTCTATTTCTTGAATCTGCGAGCTTGTGGGGATTTTTTCTGGGTAGGATTCGGTGGTATTTTCGAACCAGAGAGAAAGAACAGAGAGAGAGAAGGAGTCGAGCGGAGGAAGAAGAAGAGAGCCGGGCGCGGCCTGCTTATCCAGCAGGTTTCGGCGTCGCCCGTGCCGAAACCCTGCTTTCGGCAGCGCTCGTGCCGAAAGGCGTGGGCCACGCCTGCCGACGCGACCTGCGCCATGCACTGTCGGCAGCGGCCCAGACGAAGGACAGCTTTCGGCTTGGCCCGTGCCAAAACACTCCTTTCGGCGTTGCCCGTGCCGATACACTCTGCTTTCGGCCCAGCCGTTGCCGACGCCGCGCTATTTTCCAAATTTCTGGAAAACGCGCGCTATTTTCCGAATTAATGTTTAAAAAAATATTATTTAAAAAAAATCCCCTCATATCTGTGTGCAGGAGCATATTTTACAGTGTGTCCAGGTGTTAATTACCTATGCTGGTGCAGTACATGCAGGCACGCAGCAGGAACCATGCTAATCTTCATGGCTCTTTTGATTAGAAGGAATCTCATAGAAATCTTGGAGGATTTTTTTTTTGCGAAAAGGCCAACCGGTCTATTGATTATCAACAACGGTACAAAGAATCCCAGAAGTAATGAAAACTAGCTGGGTGGCCCGCGCAATTGCGCGGCTAGATGAAACACTTTTCTATGTTCAGACTTGAATTGAAATATCTATTTTGCTGGAGACCACTCTACAGTTCAATTTATATTTATTTCCTCGAGCTGCCGCAATTGCTTGTCTCATCTCTGTTGATTTTTCCATCAGTAGTAACATAATAAAAGATGAATGATGTACTGCATATAATAGCAACATCCACAACCTATGATCCTTCTTGATCAATCATGCAAATATATCAACAAACTGCTCTACAGTTTTAGATGTCATGAGGATGTAAGATTTATTTGTCGTTTCGAGCATAGAAAGCAAGTATATGGAGCAACAATTATATGTCATCCTGCCATAACATTTGTAGTCGTGGCCATTCAGCCACTGGCAAGTTAGGGATTTTTCTTCGAAGCATAACGTCAATAAAAAAATTGTTAGAAAATTTAGTGGCATCCTTAGTTGAGTGATTATTAAAGAACAGTAATATATACACTAAGAAATGCTAAATTTACATGAGTTATGAAATTTTACACCCCGGGAAACAACAATATAGAAAACCGATAAAATTAAATAAAAAGTATATCCGCTATCTATAAATACGGTTCCGATGAATTGGGGACAGGCCATATCATATATTATTTTCAACTTTTTTGAAAAGAGAAACAATATATAAATAATCTTTCTAATTCTTCTCATGAACTTGGGACCAGAATATGACAGTTTATTTGTGCATCTATTTTGCATTGAAACTTGTAGACTGTGCCACTTACACTGGAGTTCAAAAGGTACGTTAAAAACTAAATGTTTTACAGACCATATGTAATCATTCCGATTCACCTACGCTTCACTCCGCCATCTCGTCCAAGACGTCACCTTCAGCTATCAGATTGTTTCACCTACAGAAAGAGTGCACCTAGTGATTAAAAATATCATCTTCGACAGTACATGTTGCTGGACTAACCATGATACCTTTGAGTAAGAAAATTCCTTTACTAACAACTAAGATACAATAAATAGTAATAAATAGTTAAGACAAAGTAATTAAATATCACTTGCTTGTTCGCCCTTCATGTTCAGAGTTCTTTGGATGCGACTATGCAGCAATATGGATCAACAATAATAACAATGGTTGTGTCACCTGGATGAGAGGACTGTAGGCTGCTTTAGCAAGCACTGAACTTGTTTTCTTGAGGCATATATTAACTTGTATATGAGGGCTGAATGGAGCAGCACATATACTATTGGGCAAAGCATAGCCTTAAGGGGAGTAAGGTCTAAAGAAGCAGAAAGACTGGCCATGCAATCACATAAAACATGATCTGCGTAAGAACACGATAGATCTAAAATTCATCACACCATAAGGCAGCCCGATCTTTTTATTGGGATGATTCGTATTAAAGTTCAATCTGCTTTTTCAAAATTTGAGCTTGGCCAGAACAAAAATTGAATAAGATTTGTAGGAAATAAAAGCCATAGATAAATTTTGGTGGCACTTGTAAGTGTGTATATTATGCGCCATCGCGTACAATCTATGGAAAGAACTAAACAATTTTAGCGTACACACTGACCTCATTAGTGAGAGCGCCACACCAATTTCTATATGAAGATGCGATCAGGTTTATGTGTTGGCAGACCTCGCTCGGTGCCATGAAAAAGAGTAGGGAGATATATGTCTTGATTCCTGGACAATTCATTTAGCAAGTAAGCAAGTGCAGGTATGCGTCAAAAAAATGCTTGGGCTTATATAAAGAATATGTACTACTGTTGGTGATAAATGTACGTGTAGTTGAATCTTGCGGTTAGTGTGCCAGCCCAAATAAACATCTTATGCAGTTGGCCATCTCCAGCT
Organism: Poa pratensis; assembly: GCA_947311845.1. NCBI lineage: Eukaryota > Viridiplantae > Streptophyta > Magnoliopsida > Poales > Poaceae > Poa > Poa pratensis. The sequence continues at coordinate 5,783,215 of CAMZMU010000098.1, forward strand.
ATGAACAGCCTACAAATACCGAAACACGAATATTAGGCTGTCCTACATTGATCAAGAAAACATAAATTGCCCATCATTTGATGTACCTGAAATTTATCTTTCAAACTGAGGGTTAAGTCAACTTGTCCCCCGATGGATTTCTCCATGGGGCGGCCTCTACGGCAGCCTTCCGTTCTCGGCCCAAATATTTCAGTTCATATCCATACAAACATACCTCAACATCAATGAACCTATATATATCCCTTATTTCCTGGCCAGCTGAGTTGGACTGAGACAGATCATGCCTCGCCTATGTCATGGCTTATTAGAATTTTAAATTTTCTGGATACTGTTACAGAAGATTTTGTTCTGTATAGTACTTACAAAAATAAAATCTCTCTAGAAGAACAAAAGTTACATGTCTAGCTATGTGGATGAAACACTATACCCCAGCGAACAAATGAAATATTGTTAGTTTCTTGCCAATAATAGTATAAATTTTATAATTCTTCAAAACAGAATGAGAAATATATTTTCCGTAGTGTAGACAATAGATCGGATATGTAAGGAAGACCCTTAGAGCTTTAATCAATATATTATTCCCGTCACTTTCATGCGTTTGAGTTTCCGATTACCACGGCTTCATGGCTTTGTTAGATGTGTTCGAGGCCCGAGATGCGTGTGACGTGTGGTTGGAGATGACATTTAGGGCTTGACATGGTTTGGAGCTTAGCCGCTATGGATGTGTGTCTGTGTGCTACCCTTTGGTTACATTCCAGCCATTAGTCAGCAAGCCAACTCTATACAGTAGAAAAATGTAAAATCGTCAATTCTTCTTACTTTTAAAATGCACAAATGAAAACAAAAGGAAATAGATTAAGAAACCTAAGAAAGTAGGGAAAAACACTCGACCTCAATTTACTGGTTGCTGTAGCCTGCAGATACTCCCAATCCAGAGGCAACCTTCTTGACCTCTTGAATGCATATCACTCTATCTATGAAAATTTGTCCAGAACCAAATTAGTTCTTCCCTGCATAGGAGATACACATATCAGCATCACTGAATTAGAGTAAATTGAAAGTACAGATCCCTGTATACCCACACATTTGTGCGGCTAGATTTACTGCGGGTACCTTTCACCAATTAATACTTCTATTTAAGAAGCTTAATTACATTACCAACCATAATTAAACATTGTGCCAGGTTATTTCATAGGACTCATCCTAGCTCATATTGCAGGCATATTTTTGTTAGTGCACTATCTAGCCTCTACGTGATTCCATCCATCTTGCCAATATTTTTGGTCGTATACATGTCTATAAGGAAAACATGTTGTCCTATATAAGAAATATATGTCTACTTGATCACACAACTCATCTATAAGATTAAAAGCATATGAAAAAAACTACAGGATTAAATACATGTATATATAATCTAGCAGCTAACATGCTCGTACATGCATCATGTATAATTATAACATGCTTTTAATCAAACGAACCTGGTTGCTGCTGCTAAAAGCATGATACCTTTTTTTTTGCGGGTGGAACGCATGATACCTGATGGCACACTGATAAGACCATGAGCACTTGCGCAGACGAACACATCAAAATTTTCTCTGAAGGTCAGAACTGTTTGCAAAGACAAAAAGTTATTGAAGAACAGATGGAGTATTTTGTATCCTACAGTTCGTATATGAAGATTAAAAAATCACACCTGAATGTGCAGATCAAGCTTACCCGTCAGACCAATTTTTACTTCATATTTGTAACATCCTCTTTTAAAGAGAAATACGTCCAAGTTGTGCTTCATGGAATTTGCCGGTATATTAAGATGCTCGCACCCTTAGACCGCTCCTGTAGATAAGAAGAAAAACACATTACATTAGATGCATTGAAACCTTTAATACTCCCAGCTTATAAGTACTGAAAATTGGCACATTTTTTTTATACTGAAAGGCAATTCATCAATGGTAACAATAATTTCAAGGGTTAAGGAGCATCCAAATGAGTCTCTTAATTGGAATGGAAATCTTACGCATATCCTAATTAACTTGATGATTCCAACAAAAAACCCGTGAATAGATACACGTCGTTTAAATAATAAGCATTGTAAGTTTGTGAACCAAATTAATTATACTAATATATTTGAATTAATATAGCATCGATACAATAGAAGTCTATTTTTTTTGGAATACACACATTTGATGCATCTTACATAAGAGCAACAAATATAGAGGGAACTTCTTGCAAGCAGCTGGCAGGAAACCACCATGAAGAATATAAGGTAATTAAATAGTATCTTCATGTGAGCTCAATTAGATTTCCATATAAAGTGAAAGTTGAACTGGTTCATGATAAAATACAAAATGAAAATGAATCATGGCACCTGGTAGTGCGAGTTTGCATATATGAGTTATGAATATGAAGGAATGAAGTTCTATACTCCAAAAGTTCATAATAAGGCTTGATTCTATACCTGAATATGAAAAAGAGAGAGGCAACATAAGGGATTGGTAGCAGAAGTGAGTTCCTCTATGAACTTTGATTTAAAAATGCAGTCAAGTCTCCTTTCCTTGAAATGATATATCAATAAGGATCTTAACAACTATTACTTACATCCAGAAATACTTTCACCTTGTACCTGAAACAAAATGCATAAAACTAAATTTCAGCAAGGTACATTCAGTAGTAGGTATTTCAAACAAAATTCCATGCATATGCAAAAAGAAATTATTGCGGTGAAAAAACGAAGTAATCTATACACGTTTGACTTGTAGCCTTTAGCCGCGTGGTCCTAATAAAGTTCGAAGTTAATTCACAATTTAGGAGGACACAAAGGCTGAAGTTTCAGAAAGCAGCAAAATATGTCATCTCCAATGTAGTGCTGAAAAGTTCAGTAAAATCACCGTAGAGGATGTGTCTTGACTGTATCTGAATTCAGGTTGAGTATGGCACATTCTCAAATAGGTATTTGAAAATAAGCATCGTGCACACACAATTTTTCTTTGTTTCACGCAAGTTGTCTAAGTGCTTGCAATGAAAAAATGGTGTATACTTTCTAACGTGGACACCAAAATTTGTATATACACTTGTTTGGTTGCAATTGTGATAAAGATGAAGATCAACCGCTAAACATTACTGGTAAAGGAAGGTTTCAGTAGTCTTCACTTGAAAAGCTCCATCGACTGTCCAGTCCGATTAGCCAGAGTTGCTAGTTATGCTCCATGTAAGCTTACAGTTCACGTTGATTGGAATATGGAGTTTTCCTGTCTCGCTCGCCACATGGGTGCTGTGCGATCCGCCGCATCCTGCACTTTGAATAATTCACACAGTTCTTGGCCTTCCTTTGGAGATAGTGACATCAACTACAGAGGTATTCGGTCAATTATTTAAACACATCATAGAAAACAACATTCAGTTAGTGCTGGTAATTAGCATTGCAATATCTTGATTGCGAGCGGCAATGCATCGTGAACCAATATATATATCGTCTGCTAAATACACGACCAATTAGTGTTTGGACAAAAAGTTTTTCCGCCATCCCATTTTGAGGACTCACAGAAATAACTCGGATAGTACCACAATCTCAGGAAAACAAATTATGTCACCGCACTTATTAAAAGTATTTGGTCAGTTCATTTTGCCAAAATCTTGAACTGATATGTTCCTGGAAGGAAACTAATGAGCATGTGGGAACAGTAGTATTTATATGGCCGATCATTTGATCTTTCATGTTTAATTCAATGGAAGAGACGAAGATTTTAAAAAGCATTACTGATATCCTTTTCTTCAATGTCCAAATCTCCCGTAACAACTCCACAAATTCTTGCAATAATGGCCTCCAGCTTCAACCTGAGCCTCAATATTCACCACGCACAAAACCTAACGAATCGATCTGCGTAAATTTGTCGAACTCATCTCATACGTTGCAAATCAAGGGCAAATATTTTAACAACCCAATCTAGAACGTGTAAGAAAAATATGTGCAGCTTCAACAAATCAGCAAAACAATGAATCCTAACCTGTTGCGGGTGACCATGCACCATCTGTTAGAGCCCATTGTCTTTGTGAAATCAGTCCCTTGCCATGCAGCTATTTAGCATTGCAATATCTTGATTGCGAGGGGCAATGCATCGTGAACCAATATATATATCGTCTGCTAAATACATGACCAATTAGTGTTTGGACAAAAAGTTTTTCCGCCATCCCATTTTGAGGACTCACAGAAATAACTCGGATAGTACCACAATCTCAGGAAAACAAATTATGTCACCGCACTTATTAAAAGTATTTGGTCAGTTCATTTTGCCAAAATCTTGAACTGATATGTTCCTGGAAGGAAACTAATGAGCATGTGGGAACAGTAGTATTTATATGGCCGATCATTTGATGTTTCATGTTTAATTCAATGGAAGAGACGAAGATTTTAAAAAGCATTACCGATATCCTTTTCTTCAATGTCCAAATCTCCCGTAACAACTCCATAAATTCTTGCAATAATGGCCTCCAGCTTCAACCTGAGCCTCAATATTCACCACGCACAAAACCTAACGAATCGATCTGCGTAAATTTGTCGAACTCATCTCGTTGCAAATCAAGGGAAATATTTTAACAACCCAATCTAGAACGTGTAAGAAAAATATGTGCAGCTTCAACAAATCAGCAAAACAATGAATCCTAACCTGTTAGCGGGTGACCATGCACCATCTGTTAGAGCCCATTGTCTTTGTGAAATCAGTCCCTGGCCATGCAGCTATTACCTGATGCCTTCCATCGTCTGGGCGAGTGCTCCACGCCGGCGGCCTCCTCTCAAGTTCGTGTCGCGATCATAGGATGTAAGATCGACGCTCTCCATCTTGTCGGCGTGGCTGACACCATTGTGTGGAGTAGATCGCCCCTGGCTGTGTGGGGTAGATCTCCCCGGTGCCGACGGCCTCCTCTCCGATGCAGGCTGCGAGGTGCGAGCAAGCAAATCTGTGTGAGGTAGATCGCCCTGGCTGTGTGGGGTAGATCTCCCGGCGCCGACGGCCTCCTCTCCGATGCATGCTGCGAGCAAGACGGCAGATCGCAGATCGTAACTCCTCGTTTCGCTGTGCACACAAATTGTATATTCCCATGAAGCTGAGTTGATCGTTCGGGTGTAGGCAGACGTAATCAATTAGGACTGCTGCTGCTTTTTTTCTTTTTGGACATGGACTGGTTCCGATTATGGACTTTTTTTAGGGATGATTATGGATTTCTTTTTCAGGGACGATTGATCTTTTTTTATTGCCTTCTCGCAGATTGATCTGTCTGTACGTGAACCGTTACGCATAAATCTGAGCCTTTCTTTTTTCCTTGTTAGATGCTTGATTAATCTGAGCCGTTAATTGTCTTGTGTTTTAATTATATAATAGATTACAAATAGGTCTACAGGCCACCTAGCGATGACTACAAGCAGTGAAGCGAGCCGAAGGCGCGCCGTCGTCCTCACCCCTCCCTCACTAGAGTCGGGCAAAACTTTTCGTAGAAGAGCTTGTTGTAGTGGACATACGGGAAGTCGTCGTGCTAAGGGCTAAGGCCCTGAAGGACCAACGCAGCAGAGCAGTAACCACACGCCCTCCGTAGAGAGCCAGACCTACAACCACACGAACGAATACGAAACGACCAGGATCCGAGAAGATCCGCATGACACACATCTCCACACGTCCTCCATCGGTACTAGCGCACCATTGGAGCGAGCATAGGACATGGAGGATCTTATTCTGTCTTCAGGATGTCACCGCCGCCACACCATCCAAAAAAACACTCGAAGAACCTTAAAAAAAAGGGAACGAAAACCTTCCCGCGGCGAGGGACTGCGGTCGGCCATAGGAGGCGGAGGTCGCCGGTGACCGGAGATGAAGGTGTGGCGAAGAGGAAGCCCTTGGCGGATGCGGATTGCGCCATTGCGGCGACAGCCACGACGAGGAGACTATTCCATGCTGTTTGACCCTGAGATGTGCGACCTCTACATGCCATGCGACCGCCGGAGGTGCCTGCCTCGGTAGGCAGCGGTCGGCCTCTGAAGTGCGAGGCTCTCTTCAACCACCATGGAAATGGCGTGGCGACAGACCGAGACGTCGAAGCGGCAGCATTGGTGGTTGCTGGAGCGGGCTGAAAAGGGAGAGGAGCATTGATCTTGATCCTTAAGAATTTTCCTATGTACATCATTTGATTCGTAAGATAGATCATTAGGAAAAATTTCTATAGGATTGCATTGCACTATGTTTTGGAGAAAAAATTTCATTCACTCAAACCTCATGTTACAATTTGTTTGTTTTCCTGTGATTCAAACATTTCCTAACGAAAATTCTAGTACGATTCTGGACATGACATTTTAATTCTAGATTTTTCTCACTACTGTGTTTTGGAAATCCTTTGAAATCAAAGAGGTGTACGGACACATGAAATATGGTTTGGTCGAGAGCATCTCTAGGGAAAGGACGGCACCGAGTAGTATATGTACAAACAAGAAGGGGCAAAATCGACATTGTTGACCTCCGGGCGAAAGTTTAACACAAAATGAACCCGGGCGAAACTATTTCACGCTTCTGACCCTTTTGGGTAGCGCCTCACGATCGGGCGCTACACTCTACAGGATAGCGCCTTTTGATCGGGCGCTACACTTCTTGCCAGCGTGGCCGGCCGGGACCACGCGGGGCCCAGATTTGGATGTGTAGCGCCTCATGATCAGGCGCTACACCCTTTACCGTGTCGCGCCTTGACTCGGGGCGCTACACTCATTTAGAAAATTTCCCGTGCCTCTGCTCGACTGAGCTCTCTGGAACCGTTCGGGTCAGAAGTGTAGCGCCTTATGATCAGGCGCTACAGGCTGAATAGTGTAAAGCCTTTCCATGAGGCGCTATACTATGTACCGTATGAAAAATACATAACAATTTGAAGCAAACACAGCAATTTCAACAGCAAGTTCATAGCAGTTTATATCAATCTCACAGCACATACACAACAAGTTCAACATGGTAAATTCACAGCAATTCTCAACATTACGACAAGTACGACAATGCTACAAGTTCACAAGATAATAAGGTGGCGATACTACAAGTTCAACATTACAATAAGTGCGACAATACGGCAACAAGTGCAGTCTCCTACTTCCGGCCACGGGTACGATGGCTAGTCGTGGCTCGACCCCTAGTTGGCATTGTCTTTGCCCTCACCACCGGCTGTGTCTCTTCCTCGTTCTCCTCATCTTCATCGGAGGATGAGACGTGCCTCATCCTCCTAACCGTCAACTTCCGTGGACGCTTCTCCGGGATTTGCGGCCCCTTCCCTTTGTTCATGAACTCAGTAGGCGTGAATCGAACAAAGGGATCCTCCGGTCGGGTTCTCATCATGTAGGCGGATCGTTGTTTAACCGCCGTGGCCAACAACATGTCATCTGGAAACTAACAACCAAAAAGAAATATGTGTTACATGGCCGTTCAACACTAACATGAATGCAAATATACCAAAAAATGTAGTCCATGGTGCTATCAAACCTGCAAGTCGTCTCATCATCTCCCTCATCATCTAGGTCAACCTGGGGGGTTGTCGATGAAGCGGACCTAGATGGCTGCGGCGATTGGTACTCGGGGGCACGACAACCTAGGAGGTTCGCCAACCGGCGTAAGCGTCGGCTGAGTTCTAAAGGACAGTTGAGAAATGTTAAACTTAGCATGCAATAAGATAGTAGGTCATCTAGTTATCTGCAATATGTTGGTGTTATACCTTCAAAAATCCTCGAAGTGCACTCTCGCTTTGTTCTCCTCGGGTTTTCTTCCAACACCGTCTCGCTTTCGTCAGCTTGCTTACTTATCTCCGTGCGCTACGGTGAAATAAAATCAACTAGTTATGCAAGAAATATGAGAGGAGGAACCGCTAAAAAGAATTATGCAAGAAGACCTTACCACAAAGTTAATCACGCTAGAAAAAGGGATTTGCTTCCCTCCTAACCATCCTGTTGTACTGGCTCTCAGCAACTTCGTCAAACACGGGGGGCTCTTCTAATATCTCCTCCTCGTAAGCCGGCTTCAATATGTTCACACGATTCTGAAGAAAACCACTGCAGGTAGTTGTTGAAGGCGAGTGGACAATGGGGGCTCTGCCGGCCCCATCCTGCCTTCAGAGTTTTCTCCAACATTGCTCGACTCGATGACATACTTCAATGGTACTTGTCCCATCCTTCACCTTTCTCTGTCTTCTCTCCTCCATCCGCATTAAACAAACCAAGGCACTCTTAACAGCTAATAAAATTTTGAGCATAATCTACTAGTCCATCTATGTAACCTGTGAAGCTGCTTATCCTGTATCGATACTCAGGTGGATGGACCTGGAACAACCCGAACTGCCTCATCACGCGTTGTGGCAAGTGGAACTCAACCCCCAATTGCATATCAACGGGCAGCGCATGAGCCACAAACCCTTCTCCTTCAAGCACTGCGGGTTCAACGTAAACTCATATAATAGGAAAAATCGTCCCCGCTGCCATAAGGCTCCCATTCAACCTGTAACATGGCAACATAATCAATTAGGAGGAACATCAAAATCATGAGGCTAGGGTCATGTAAAGACAAGTGCTTACTTGGTCGGCGGTAAGCACATCGAACTCATTGGTGTATGCCTGTACATGTAGTTAATGTCGCTATAATTATCCGATACCACGTCCCACTTGTAAGCCCAAGTGGGGCCGAAGAGGGTTCGGGTCATCTACGTTCCAATCTTTGTGGGTCACCTCTTTCGGTCGTCCAACAGGAAAGTGCTCCCAGCTCCATACCGAAAGTAGAAGCATAGAACCACCAATGCCAACTTTATCAAGTGTCCTACGACAAGCACGTCCAGCTGCATCAAAAATGAAAACGGTCAAGTTATGACATTCTACAAATGGAAATGTAAATACAAACCAAAAAAGACCAATTCATTACCTGCCGGTACAAGTAGGCAAGTGCAGCAGAACCCCAACTCCACTTCGAGTCCCAGACGGTAAGCGCCTTCAGCCACATCCACTGAGCCGTCGTGCCACCACTGTCAGGAAACAAAGTCCTAGAGATAACGTAACCACACATACACGCCATACACTGGATCACATCATCATTTGCTCCGGCGGGGCAGTGCGTGAAGTGCAAAACTATCCACGGGTAAGTAGCGCTGGCCGACTCTATCTTTGCTCTTGTCCTCGACCTCCTCCGGAGCCATACCAATAAGGTCCCGCATCTGCCCGCCACCCTTCGGAATCTGTGCTCATACAAAAGGCTTCCCCCGATAGGAAGTCCAAGAATCATGGATACATCCATAAGAGTGGGGGTCATCTCGCCAGTCATGAAATGTGTGTGTCTCCGGCCTCCACCGGTCCACAAGGGCGGTGATTGCGGGCGCGTTAAACCTTGGGGTCGAACGGCTCACAAGTTGGATGAAAGGAAAGGCCTATCCTCTCGATGTACGGAGTGTACCGCTCATCGTACGACATGTCATTCGACGAAGCCCCATGAGACGAAGCTTCAAAGGTTTAAGCTCCTGCAAATAACACATTTGAAATAAAATATTACAATGTATCCAACACAATGCAACAAAATAAAATCAAACACATAAAGAAACCAAGATTAATTTTATTACCTCCCCCAATTACGCCATCTTATAGTCCCGATGATCAACATCATACTCTATCGAGTAACCACACCATCCTACATATTACAACATATGTGAGCAATATTCATACATAAAACGATATCACCTAACTATACAAATACTACACATATTTACTCCACACATGTGTTCGACGGCATACTAAACTTTTCTAATCGAGGCATATGTGCTACGGTTTCTACTAAAACCGAAATCTACAGATTATACAAATCAACATATAGGCTACGGTTCTCTAAGAAAAAAAGACTACTAAATTTTTACTAAAGCTAACTAATGCTAAAGAACATACAATCATGCCACGGGTAACAATAAAATCCAAATCAACTAGATTTTAGGCTTCAACCGAAACTTGCACATGGAGGTCAAATGGGGTCAATTTATTGGACAGAAAGTGGGGGATCGGAGGAGAATACCTGTGGGAGGTACTTGGGGACGAAATCCCCTCACTTTCTCGGTCAGATCGGAGAGAAAACGGTGGAGGATTAGAAGGGGAGAGAGAACCGCGCCGCCGCCGCCATGTTCCTGTCCTTCTGCTTGGGTCGGTGGATGGGGTAATGCGCGCTAGGGTTGGGGACGGGACTAATACGAGATGTGTAGCGCCTTGTGATCAGGCGCTACATGATCGTACCATAGCGCCTGATCATGAGGCGCTACACACAAATCTGGGCCCCGCGTGGTCCCGGCCGGCCACGCTGGCAGAAGTGTAGCACCGATCAGAAGACGCTATCCTGTAGAGTGTAGCGTCCGATCGTGAGGCACTACCCAAAAGGATCAGAAGTGTGAAATAGTTTCGCCCGAGATTCATTTTGTGTTAAACTTTTGCCCAGAGGTCAACAACGTCGATTTTGCCACAAGAAGGCTTGAACAGCGTTGCTCTCTCGCCCCGCCGCTGACTAAATAAACTTGCCAGCTGCGGTGCTCCGGTGGCCGTGCCGGAGTCGTCGTCGTCGTCGTCATGGACGCCGCTCGCGAGATCTAGGCATGAACTAGAGCGAGTGACATGAGCATGACCTATCTCGATGCTGCCGATGATGCTATCCACGTATATCAGTATATGCATCTCGAACCAGAACTCCGTGGTGCCATGCCATCCGTGCGTGGAATCATATCATCTTCGTCTCATTACATCTCCCTCTGAATCTCTGATCACTTTGCATTCACTCTTTCGCCGTGGCACTGACGAGTTGGTGTGTTTTCGTATGTTGGACTTGACTGGGAAGTGAAGGGGAGAATTAAGAAAAATAAAAGATTGACGGTGTTGCAGAGGGGCATAGGACGCAATAAGGTTTTTAAATTGCGGGTCTCACACGCCACTGCTTGAGATGCGTCCCTGCCCTGCCAACCACACGTACGTAGCTGGAACTGGAAGAGAAGAAAACACTTGTGCTTCCTCTCTCTTTCTCTTCTCTCTAGATATTGCAGCGACCGCATAAACCGCGTCTGGTTATCACTCCAACGTGCGGTACCGTACTGACACAAATTGTGTCCGAAGCAAGTGACTGCCATGATGGCTCCTTCACTGCATCCTCACTGGTTCCAGAGGAGCAGTTTTGAGCTGCGTGCAGCCGTTGACTGTGCTCATCGAGCAGGGCAGCCGTTTACAACAGTACTACCTCTGTTCCAATAATGTAAGCATTTTTAGCAAACTAGATAAAAATGTTTATATTGTGAAACGGAGAGAGTACATTTCTTTGCATCATTCACTCGATTATCCTTTTTGCATTATTTTGCTGAATAATGCAAGGAACAAAAAATTGTACCGCTGATGACATGCATGAAACCCCGCAAGCATTTGACATACTCTCTCCGCTCCATAATATAAGATGTAGAAGGAGTAGGAATATAAAGTAAAAGACGAAACACTGAAGTGCTACATACTTGAATTCCATATGATCCGAAAACAATATGAATTCACATCAAACGTTTTTGAAGAAACAAAGAAAATGGAAAGATTATAGCATTAGGTTTCATGACCCGTTTTGAATGTGGAAACGTAAAATGTAGGGATAGGAAAGAATACAGGAACTGAAATGTCATGTATCCTGAATTCCTACTGGAACCAAAACCATACGAAAACTTTCAAAGTGTGGTTTAGATGCCCAAAAAACATGAATTATATACACAAGAGATGAAAACATGAGGGGGAAACTCATCTTATTTTTTCTCCAAACTTCCTTTTATGGTGTGTCAAACACTATTCGATGCTAATTCATGTAGTTTTCTACTTCTTAGATTTAAATAGCACATGGAGTTTAAATCCTACATTTTTCTTATTGTTGTGTCTTAGGACCCCGCGGGTCAAAGAGGCCATGATTAGCGCCTCTATGATTTAAAGAAATTTATAGGAATTTAGGTTTTTCCAACATGGCTTGTTTTTATTTGGAGGGCTAAATCACATAGGAATTATCAAATAGGCTTTGAGTGGATGGGAATATTCCCCAAAATAAAGTGCAAGAAAACATAGCAAAAATTGCTAGGATCAATCAAGTCTATCAAACAGACTACATACATATCCTACTCAGCAATCCATTTTGTTCAACCAGCTGGCCTGATCACACAATTGCTGCAAAGAAGGGTGGACGATCATACTAATGAAAGTCTTTGTGTAGATTTCACTGAAAAAGATTTGTTTTTACTCTGTCCAGATAGGCACTATGAAAGTGCTAGGCCCAGATGGTTCCCAACTTTCTTTTATCAAAGAAACTGGAGTGTCTTAAGAGAAGACATTGTCAAGGTGTTCATAAGTTCTTTGAAAGTGATACGCCAACATGGGTCAATGAAACTGCCATTGTGTTGATCTCGAGAAAACCAGTTTGCCTCAAAGATTATAGACCAATCAGTTTGTGTAACATCATCTATAAAAATGTTGCAAAGTGTCTGGTGAATTGTTTGAGGCCTCTCCGACATAATATTATCTCCCTGATTCAAAGTGCTTTCATTCATGGTCGCGTGATAATAAACAATGCCGTTATTGAATTCAAGTGCATGTATGCCCTCCAAAACGGAGAGAAAGCAGCAGGAAAATAATGTGCCTACAAACTTGACCTAATGAAGGCTTATGATGAGTTGAGTTTTTCCTTGAAGAAAATGAGAAAGTTGGGTTTTTTGCCAGTAAATGGATTGGTTAGGTCATGACTTGTGTCAAATTTGTCTGCTTTTCGGCTTGTTTTGTTGGAAATAACTGAAAAGCTTCACTCCTACAGGAGGGCTACGACATGGAGAGCCTATCTCCCCCTATCTTTTTCATCTTCTTTGCGGAGGGTCTTTCTGTCTTTTGCTACCACCAGATATCTGAGCTGTGTGTTGAAGAACTAAAATTCTGCAAAAGAGGGCCTGGGATCTCCCACCTTCTGTTTGTGATGATAGTCTCCTTTCTTCAATGCAAATGTTGATCAAGCTACCAAAATAAATGATATCCTCTGATCCTAAAAAAACATTGGTCACCAGCTGAGCCAGGGAAAAAGCTCCCTCATTTTGGGACAACACAGCTCGGAAGAGGACGATGACATTGTTGCGGCAATTTTTAATGTGGACCCAACCACCTTTGATGATAAATACCCCGGTCTATCTATCCGGGAGAAAGGATAAAGGATGATAAGTTCCAACAAACTAAAGATAAATTGTTGAATAAATGCTCAGATTTCAGAAAATTCTTATCAAATACGATCAACCAAAGGATTTTCCTGTAAAATCTTATGAAATTCTATGAATGAAAGAAGCTCTCGGTGTTTGAAATGCAATTTTGTTATCCTCAAACTCTCATTTGGGAATGAAGGATTTTGAAGAAAACATGAGAAAGCTAAATCCTAAGACATATTTATATAAATATTTTGATTTAATAATTCTTCACCTAGGGGGAACTCCACGATGTTCAAGAGCATTTCAAACACGAAGTGGTCTATTTAGATGATGGGAAAATATGATGGCAAGTAATCAGACTCCATGTCTCTTCTAATGTAACATGACCAAAACACGAGAATTATACATCACAATTGTTTAATTGTGTAAATGGTAAACTTACTACTCCCTCATTTCTTGATGTAAGGTGTATAGTTTCTTGAGAGAAACTCCAAAATAAGGGCGTATTGCGATTTATGGACAATTTTACCTCTCCACAAATGATTCTCAATCTAGAACGGAGGGATTTGACCGATTGTTTTTCCATTTGTTACTATTAGGGACTCATATCTCTTTTCTAGAGGGAAATGAGTCCATCATATGCCAAATACCCACGTTTTAATATTCGTGCAGAAAACTGTACACCCTTCATTCAAGAATGAGGGAGTAATAAATAGATGAGTGAAACAAGAGACATGTCTTTTTTCAAAAGGAGATAAATCCTGAAATTTGCATCAATAAATGAACACAACCATCTTAAAACGAGTTTAGAATTCAACAATATTACAATCACGAATCACATAGGGTTGATACATGAATCGACCATCAAACACATTACACATCACACATAAAATAACTAGACATCATGTAGCCTATTAGTATGCCGTCAATCAGCTTGGCTGAAGGTACGTATCCTAAGCGACCGTAGGTAGTCGTGTGCATCCAGACTCCATAAGACCCCTCCAACGAGAGGAAAGCCTATGAAACGATCATGTGAGTGGCCATATGAAACACTTGCAAAAATGATACTTTCTTCTTGTTAAAAATCAAATCATTTATGCAATTTTCATATCGACCAACATAAGCGAAACCCCTATACGTATTGTAGCGTTAGTTTTTCTCAATTCCACTCAACCAGTTACGAACATATTTGTAACATTTGCTGGCGCAGGTAGACTAAAAGAGTAAAAGTAAATCGAACAATGCACCAAATCAACTTAGAGAAGGGAATGAGAGAATGAATGATAAATTGTTCCTCTAACTCGCATAAACAACATTTTTTAGACCCATTCCAATGCTGCTT